>CM045762.1:164969635-165569635 GCA_025200525.1 Camellia lanceoleosa | reverse complement strand
TTTAAGAAAAATTTACAAGTTAAGCCAAGTATTGAAATAATAGAAGATAGAGGTCCTGATAAGTAAAGAGTGAAGTGGCAAGTTGTAAATAACACTTGTGAAAATATTATAGACAATATTTTCAAGTGTTAGGCCAAAGCCGAGATGAAACGTCAGTGGGTATAACCAAGGTGTTATACCCCAAGGAGATTGCACAGTTAAGGTGTATGTTGAAGACATGCAAATTATTCTAAGTATAGAATCATACAAGAGTAAAAAGAAGACACATATAACCACGTTGAAAGAAGAAATTAAAGAATGCATTCAGATAAGGAAAGAAGGCACTTCGGCCTAATATTGAAGAATGATTGTTTAGATTACAAAAAGGCCGGTGTGAAGTACGCCGGCGTCAGACGGTGCTAGTAAGCAAAGAAGTGCAACAAAAGCCTCGCCGGAGGAAGAGAGTGAAACTGGTTGCAGAAAGCTTCGCGAAAGCAGCAATGGAGGATTTGAGAGAGAAAGTTTGAACAAGAACAAAGATGCAGAATTGAAAAGATGGAGAGAGTGAAGTGATTTGGATCAAACATGCAGAATGGCGGCAAAATGGCAATTAGTGTTCCTAGGATGACGTGTTTGTCAGACGGCGTACCTAGATGCGAGGCGACTTAATGGCGCGTATCAGACACGGCTTAGTAGGGGAAAGATGCGTGGCAAAAACAGTTGAAATACTGTGCGTGCCAACTCAAACGTGTGATGAAACTCTTGGAGTTCTTGATTTAATGAAGCAAATACCTCGGCTTGGAGAACGGTTTCGACTGAGAAACTTGAACGAACTTGGTTGTTGGTTCCAAAGCATTGATGAAAGCAGACTATAGGTCTTGGTCATATTGAGCTAACGAGTTCTGACTTCGGCAATAAATTATGAAGCGAGCTTAGCCGACGTGCTAGATGGAAGAAATGATATAGGTTCCATCACCTCAGGATGCCGAGGTAATAGAACCTAGGGGGCAGTTGTGGGGCCATAAATTTTGAATGACGACATGTAGCCGAGGTGTCACCGAAATACCAACTGGGGTGCCACGTGTCTTGGTCATGACGCCGAGGTGATCTCGGCTAGGCCGAGGTTATTTGCGAGAATACCGGAATCCAGGATAAGCGGATAAGGGACAAGAGTCCTAGAATGAGAGAAGACTTCAGTTTAGGTAAAGATAGGACTCTTAGAGAGTTTATCTCAATCTTACTAGGAGTCCAAGATTAGCAGTAATACTAAGTCCATTAGAGCTAGGCTTTTATTGGGACTAGGTTTGTGTTGGCTATAAAAGGGAGGCACCCTCATGGGTTTAAGGTATGTCTTTTATGCTCTGAATAGTAAGTTAAACACTTTTGCTATCTTTGAGAGATAACTGACTTGATCGTCGGAGTGCTCCCGGGTGGACGAACCACCGCCGGAATTTCTTCTTTTTGTGACAGGTCATTCGGGCTTAATCTATTTTGCCAGTGTTCTCCAGCTGAGTGCTTGATTGGCAGTGTGGTCGGAAATTGACACCCACATTAAGAATACTCTATGAAATCAAACACATGATTAATAATTTCGTACCAACTAAAATTTTTTATACTCATATAGAAAAAAATCACAAAATTCAACATGTATAAATTCTGTAATAAATTTGTGTTTCTGGACTTTTTCATGAACTATATCGCAGTCGCACAAAATGATCTACAAATGGGGCATTGACTGGTGTTTGGCAGCCACCGGAACACACAGTCTTTGTGAAACACATGCGAGCAAGGAGTTGTCGCAACCACACTACCTCTCTTAAACGTCTCCAAACAATCGAACACATATCATCTACCGATCCATTGCCATGAAATCTCTTCACCTTCATTGCAGCCTGAACCCGATTCATCCTCCTCCTAGGCTCTTTCTCTCTCACAAACGTACCAATAATATTTTCCTCTATTGAATCACCACCACCATCAACATCAACATCTGCAACTTCTTGTACTTCTTCTTTGTTTCTCGACATGTAAACATTGACGACGATGACAATTATGGGTTTTCTCGAGGAGGTTTGGTTGTTAATGTTGTTGAACTGAAAGCAACTGAAGAGGTAGGTAGATATGTCTTGGGCTAATTTTGGAGTGGTTTGGAAAGGAAAGAGTTGTGTTCTTGAAATTGCCATACCAAGCCACCATTCCATAGAGTCACAGTTGTTTAAGCATTTGTGGTCGAATACCATGATCTCGTGTTGTTTTGTAGATGTGTGGTGATTGGTAACAGACTCATCTTCGTCCGCAGATACTCCCTTGATCTAGTTCTTGACTTGTAACATGAATAGGCCTTGTCATTCTGACAAAGTGTTAGTGTTAGTATTGTTGTTGTTGAGTTTTCGATTCCACTTGAACACAAGAACATTTAGGTCTTCAACCTTTCCATTAACACAAGCCATCTCTCTCTATAAAGTATTTGCAGAGGCGGGTTTTTGTAAAAACAGAGAGACATGGATGAGTTATTTATATAGAGATTGAGAAGTGTTGTGTTGGGAATTGTATTGAAGCTTTTTGTCAAGTTTCCTATTTTGTTTAGATTTGCATTTGGATTTGGATTTGGATTTGGATTTTGATTTACTTAATAATCAATTGTTTGATTTTTGGGTTAAGGGGTTTGTTTGACATTCCTTATACTAGTATTTTTTTTTTAAATCTTATTTTATTTTATTTTATTTGGATCACATCATTTTTAGGAGATTCAGGGACTTCTATATGGATCTCAGTTTGAATTGTTCAATTTTTAATATTTTATAAATATATTATTTATGTAAAAAATTAATTAATTTGACATTAATAATTGGATAATTATATTGGATTATATTTGTTTTTGAAAAAATAGATAATTATTTTTTAAATCATATTTACAGTTTATTTTTATAAAACAAATGTGATTTAAACATATGCCTATTGATATTTATTAATTTCAAAAATTTCATGAATTAAATTATGAGGCACTTACCAATAAGTCTCATACACAAAAATCAAAATCCATCTAATTCCAAAATAAAATACTTGCACCAATTAGTCCTACATATTTTTAATTGTTACCAAAAACTCTTTTTTTATTTTTATTTTTATAACTTTAAAAATGTTGCTACATCCAACGACTTTCATCAAACTCACCTGAATATTCAACATCACCGGAAAGTTGTCGGAGCATCATCGGAAGTTCGCTGGAGTATTTTGAACGTCACTAGAAAATGCCACGAACATCATCAGAGACTCACCGGAATATTTAGAATATTGTCAGGGAAAAAAAAAGAATAAATAGAGAAATTATAGTTAAAAAACATAGCAACAACAAACAACAATGGGAAAATGTACATATTATTTTTTAATTTTTTTAGGGTTTAAGCAAATAATTTGTAATATTGATCAAATTGAAAAGTAAGCTCTGAGACTATAAAATGTTACAGTTTCAAAGCATTATTCTATTAAGCTGAAAAACATGTCATGAAACTGCAAAATTTTACAGTTCTAAAGAATGTTATGAAACTGTAAAATTTTGCAATTTTAAAGTATGATTCATTTCAGCACCAAAAAGCTGAAACTGTAAAATTTTACAGTTTTCACTACCTATAACTAAAACTTAAAAACAACTTATTCAAAACTTGAAATTTTTCTTCATTAAAATAGAAAAATAGACGTATAACAGAGAAAATGTAAAAAAAATTGAGAAATCAAAGGAAAGAATAGATATAGAAAGAATATTGTACTCCGGTAACTATTTTTGGTTCAGATCTAGTTGGATCTCATATAGATCTACTCAGATCTGATGTAGATCTACTCATCTTTTTTGCTGTCGGTGATGATGAAGTAACAAGTTGATGCCGGTAGTTGGTCGTTGCCGGTGAACTCCAATCAATGGTAGTCATCGATCATCGATGACTATATATTAGAAAGAAAAAGAGAAGAAGGAATGCGTGATCACCAGTCGTCGGACATGACAAAAAGAAGAAGAGGAAAACGTAGAAAAAAAGAAAAAAGAAAGAGGAAAACGTAAATAATGAGAGAAAACGCAGAGAGAGAGAGAGAGATAGAGGAAAACATGTAAGGCTTTTGGGTCTACTCAAAAAGTTGTTGGATTAAATAGTGTACACATATTTCAAACAGGACCTAGGAGTAATTTTTAGGGCTGAGCAAGGAATCCGATCCGGTTCAGTGCAATCCGGTAGGTTTTGATTAGTTTTTTGAATCTGTGGTTCGGTTCTGAATTGAAAAATTAAAAATCCGTAGTCTACGGATTGATTCTGGATTGAACCCCACGGTTTCGGATTGGAACCGATTCAGACCGTATACAAATAGCCTATATTTATATTATACACCCTCTCGACATAGTATCTTTTCTTATTTCATATAAAACCTAAATCCAAACCTAGACCCGTATAATATCTTCTTTTATTGCTTTTGCTTGTGAGTTTTTAGTTTTAATTTGTAATGGTCTAATATTTATGATAAAATCAGTTTTTTTTTTTTTTTTTATAGTTGTTTAAATTCTAGAACAGTATGTCGCTATTATGGAAAGACATGTTACTATTGTAAAACTAATATGATGCTTGTTTATGTTTTCATGAAATTAAAATGTTTTATATTTTTTTTGCTATTTAATTATGTGAATCTGTAGTTCTAAACCGATCCAAACCGCATTTAAATGGATTGATTCGGATTGGTTTTATGATTTAAACGGATTGGATTGGTTCCAATTTTTTAAAAATCGTAGATAACGAATTGATCTTGATTTTATTTCAATCTGTACCAATCCGGACTATGCTTACCCCTAGTAATTTTTCCTGAAATTATTGAGATTAAGACAGGATGGGCCCAAAAGGCCTTCAACTGGACCCTCAGTACAACATTAATGCTACGAAATTATGGGGTTGTCAGTAGATTGAGCAATGATATAGAATTTCCATTCAGTTTTTATTTATTATATTTTTAAAGCACAAAAATATTAGCTCATGATGTACATAATTCGGGTAATTATTTAGTAATTTTAGAGTATAGATACGTGGTATTCTATAATATTATAATTGGTGGAGAATGTGGATAGGTGGGGTATTATATTGAATAATTGAGAAATATGATGAGACATATTGAGTAATAATTGATTAGGGAGTATAAACACGTGGTATTCCGAGAATGTTAAACAATTTTTCACAAGATACACAATTTGGCCAAATCTTTAATGTTGTAGAACACATTTTCCAATCTATTTTTGTTTTTTTAAATTTTTTGAATGAAATTATTTACTTATATTCTCAATTTTTTATCTCACAATTAATAAATATGAGTCAATATGTTGCACACTTAATTTTTTGAAAAAAATTAGTGAAACACCCCTTTTCAACTTTATATAGTATGAAAGGTCCAAGATATTTTTTTTTATTAGCTAAGATCCCTCGATAAAATTTTTCTGTGATCATACAACATAAATTTTAAAATTTCTCTATGAAATTAGAGAAATTTCTCTATTAAAATTAAAATTTTTCTGTGTTAGTGCTGAAATTTCTCTGAGTGAAGCCAAAATTTTTCTGAGTCGGACACAAATTTCTCTGTAAAAATGTTGAGGGACTTGAACTACTATGAAAATATTTTAAGTTCTTTATCTTATAAAATCTTAATATCAAAAATCTTAACAATAATTTCCTACTTTTTTTCACTATTGATTTAAAAAATCACGTAAACAACAATTATTTACCCATTTTAAGGCTCATTGTAACCCACAATTACACAATAAACAAATATGAAGTAATTCTGTAATCCTGGCAGAGTCTAAACACAAGAACTTTCACTAAATTTATTTTTTGGTAAAATAATAATAATAATAAATTCGTTGAAATTTAATTTAATTTTTATTTTTATTTGTAGTATCTTTTTATTTGTTAAATATTATTTATATTTATTAGGTAATAGTTTTGAAACACCATATGACATTTTGATCAGATGGTGCTCTAAACCAATAACATGGCCAATTTTTACAAGTGGCATTACTGACTCATCTTTTTGCTAGGTAATTAAAAGATATGTCTCACTTCAAGTGTATTGTTATTTCTTATTGATTAGAAGGAAGTACCACAAAGATCTCATTGGAAACGATGATCGTCTAACAATTTTTTCTACATTTTTATTTAATTTCTTTTACTATTTCAAAATGTAAATTATTGTGATTCAGAATTATAAAAATATCACTGTCATATTATTGTGTATATATTTAAAATTTGTATTTGTTTGTAAATTATTATTATTTTTTGTCTAATAATGGTTACATTGACATTGATTGTTCAAACGGAAAAACATATGATTTCTTTTTTGTTTGGGGAGAAAATGCAATTCAGTGTAGCAGTAGGAAAAAAATATAAAATTTATGTTTTAAAACAAAATACCTATAATGATGATTTTTATTTATAAGTTTGGCATTATTACACAATTTTTATGGTGATATTTGTATTAATTTTTGGCATGAAAAAATTGTCAATCAACAAAAATGGCTTCATTAATAACTCAAAATTTTAAAAACTTATTATTAAATTTATTCATTTTCTTCTCATAAATTACATGTTCGAATTAATGAACAATTGAAATTTTTTCTTCCTGCACTCAGTTTTATACTTAATTTAAAACTCAATTAAGTGTAACATTCTTTAACGCTGTGTTTGGTTGGAGGATTTGAGGAGGGATTTAGAAAGAGAAAGAGAAAAATTAGGTGAAATGTGAATAAAATATACCTATATTTCACCTAGTTTCACACACCTTTTCCCTTTCCCTTTCCAAATCTCATCCCAAATCCCCCAACCAAACACAACATAAAGAAAGAATTCAAGATTTCATAATTTTGAAAGCAAGAAAATCATAATCCATAATACGAAAAGAAAGAAAGAAAGACTATGAACCACATACATCATAATCATAACGCACAGACAAACACGACTTAATAATAAAGAATACTTTATAAAATCAAAGAATCGATTAATTCATTTTTCCGTACATAAATCAATAATAGAATCAAACACAACTATCAATCCTATGATCCGATTTCTGTGTTCTTAGATTTTCTCACGAACTACATCTCAGTAGTACAAAATGATCTACAGAGGGGGCATTGACCGGTGTTTGGGAGCCATCGAAAACACGATCTGCGTGAAACACATGCGAGCAAGGAGTGGTCGCAACCACAATATCTGGCTTAAACCTCTCCAAACAAATCGAACACTTATCATCATCATCATATACCGATTCATCGCGATAAAATCTCTTTACCTTCACCGCAGCCTGAACTTGACTCAACGTAGCAAGAAGAATCTCTTCCTCATCTGTTTTACCCACAAAAAACTCTATCTCATTCGAATCACCATTAACATCTGCGATTTTTCGCTTCTTCGCAATAACACCACCATTACCTTCATCTTTGCTTGATGAATAATGGGTTGGCAGCGAAGGCATGGTTCGAAAAGTGGGATTCTGAGCATGTAAACGTGGGCGAGGATCGTGGGTTTGTTCGAAGAGGTTTGGTTGTTAATGTTGTTGAATCGAAAGCAACTGAAGAGGTGGTTAGATATGTCTTTGGCTAGCTTTGGAATGGTTAAGAAGGGGAAGAGTTTTGTCGTTGAAATGGCGAGAAGAAGCCAACATTCCATGGAGTCCTTGTCGTTTAAGGTTTCGTAGTCGAATTTGATGGTGTCTTGTTGTTCTGTGAATGTGTTGTGTTTGGCAATAGAACCGTCTTTGGCTTGTGAGACTCGTCTGATCTCGGTCTTGACTCGTAATTTGAAGAGGCCTTGTGATTCTGATACATTTGGGTTAATTTTGATGTTGTTGTGCTTTTGATTCCACTTAAAGACTCGAACATTTAAGCCTTTGATTTTTCCATAAACGCAAGCCATCTCTCTGTCTAGAAAGTATTTTTGAAGCAGGGGAATGGGAGGTGAGAGCTTTGTGAAGAGACAGAAGCATCGATGAGTCGTTTAGAGATGGCAATGGGGACCCGGCCCGACGGGGACCCGACCCCCCGACCCCGAATTAAGTGGTGATTCCCCGAAAAATATCCCCGTGGGGACGGGGACGGTATTCAAAATTTCATCCCCGATGATATCTGGTAGGGGCGGGGATAAGTATCCCAACCCGTGCGGCCGTCCGTCCCGATCCCCGCCCGGTTTTTCCCCGAATTAAAATTACTAATTTACCCCTAGATACATATATAGACAAACATAGTAACCTAACCAAACCAAACCCTCATCCAGTTCCGTCTCTCTCTCTACCCCCTCTACTCTCTCTCTCTCTGGCCCTGTGCACGACGTCGATCGTCGCCACTGTCGGCGTCGCGGCTTCGCGATCGGCCTCCTCCGTCATTCACAGCCACAGATCGGCCTCCTCCGTCGTTCATCACCACTGTCGGCGTCGCGATCAGCCTCCTCCGTCGTTCACAGCGTTGTTCACAGCCACAGATCTGCCTCCTCCACCGATCGGCCTCCTCCGTCGCTCATCGCCACTGTCGGCGTCGCGACATATATATATATTTTTCTCTCTCTCTCTCTCTATATATATATATATACATATATATATATTTGTTGTTGAAGAACAATCTTTTTTTTTTTTTTTAAGTTATATATATTTGCTGTTGTTGTTGATGTTTGTTGTGTGTTGATTCGTTGAAGAACAGATCATGAACCATGAAGCCTTCATTCTACAGAATTTTTTTTTTTTTTTGATTGTGTGTTGAACAAATCTGCCGGGGATGTTTCGGGGTCGGGGAAACCCGATCCCCGTTGGGGACGGGGGTGGGGGAGGTGAGGGGTTCCCCGTCGGGGATCGGGGGCGGGGACGGGGATTTTTCTACCTTCGGGGATCGGGGACGGAGAGTGTCATCCCCGGCCCCGCCCCGGCCCGTTGCCATTCCTAGAGTCGTTTATATAGTGTAGAGTAGAGAGATAGGTTGTATTTCTAATTGTATTGAAGGTTTTGGAAACTTTTTTTTTTTTTTGTGGATCCCAATCCCACCCAGATGGGGATTGTGTTTGGATTTGGATTTGGATTTTCTTGAAGAAGAATTAATTGTTTGATTTTGGGGAAGTATTTGGAACCGTTAGAATTGCTGATGGATGGGACTTACCATGTGCGCTTCCATACACGCAATAAATGCTCTGTGATGCAGAAATTTTCAATCCTTCAACTGATTTATTTTTTCAATAATTTTTATGTATCAATTATTATATTAATTAATGTATCAATTGATGATATTATATAATTTAAAATATTTTTTATATTTATATTTATAATTTTTATAATGAATGTGGTTAATAATAAAATCATAACTAATATTAATACATTAATTAATATACTAATTAATACATGTAGTACCATTCTTATTTATTTATTTATTTTTCTCAATTTACAAATAACTCCTTAATAGAATATTTAGCATAGGTTATGATATTAAGCGTTGTTTATAAATTGAAAAAAAGATAATTATACTTTTTTTTATTTTTATATTTGTGTTTTTTTTTTAAAATTTTTTTTATTTTAGCTTTTAAAATTTAGGATAAATTATAAATACATCTACTAAAATTTGTTTAAAATACAAATTGTTCCCTATAGTTTGAAAAATTATAAATACCTCCTTGTTAAAAAATTTTATTTAACAAAATTAATTAAAAAAATAAAATTCATAATTACTCTTCTATACAATAATAAAATTACCTAAATTGTTAATTGAAACATATTTTTAACATTATTAAAAATTGTTAATTGATTTGATGATTTATTAATAAAATGGACGATTTGTTATAAAATTAGAAACCTCAGGGAATGGAATATAATTTTCAAAACAACAGGAGGAAATTTATATTTTAATCAAACCTCAGGGGGTGTATTTGTAATTTATCCTAAATTTTATTTATTTTTTTACTTTATATTTCAAGTTTTTCTCAATTTATTTTTAAAACTAATTTCTTTTTAAATTTAGATAGAACATATCACGATAACTGTCATATAATATAAAAATATATTATTTTATTGAGATTTGAATTTGTATCAAATGTATGAGTTATATATAATAAAATATTTTTATATCACGTGACTGTCAATGTGTCATCTCTAATCTAATTTTTAACAAAAATTAGCTTTAGGAGTAAATTGGGAAAAAAAAATTAAAATATAAAAGCCTAAAGTGAAAAAAAAACTAACTTTAAAAATCAAAATGAAAATGCGGCTAAACATATAGACGCAAAGTGTAGTTTACCCATTGAGAAACCATAGAATTTCCCTTCAGTTTTTGTTTATTCTGTTTTTCAAGCACAAAAGTAGAAGTTCCTTATGTACAATACACAATTTGGCCAAATCTTTTCCTGTTGTTGTAGAACACATTTGCCTATCTTTTATTTTATTATTATATTTTTTATTGTTAGAATGAGAAGAATCACTGCTCCAAGATAAAGCCATTTTAGACAAAACTAAATAAATAAATTAGATACATTCGAAATAACATGTGATTGTTTACTTGTATATATCATGTGATTGTTTACTTGTATTCTCAATTTTTTGTCTTACAACTAATAAAGGTAAGTCAACATGTTCTACGTAAAAAATAAAATTAAAAAATTCACTACATAATTAATTTGAAACATCACTTGAATAATCTCAAATATTTGCCCATTTTAGACTGAATCTAACCCACAATTACACAGAATAAACAAATATCAAGTAACTCAAAGAAAGTATTGCTCGGAGTCTTAACAGAAAAACCTTCAATTTTATTGTTCGTCGCCCTTACAGATTTCAACTTCAGGGTTATTAAGTTGGTTTCCTATCTATTTTCTTTCCACAAAATACAACAATGCACATAAGAATATACAATGAAATTAACAGTGGTGATCACGCAATTTAATAACTTATAGGTTGGCACATACACAATATGTGTGCACTTGAACACGCTCAAATAAAATAATAATAATAATAATAATAATAATAATAATAATAATAATAATAATAATAAATTCGTTGAAATTTAATTTTTTTGATGCTTTTCTTCGTAATATCTCTTTGATAAATATCATTTACATTTATTAGGTAATTATTATTCAGTAATTCAAAATACCACATGACATATGTGGTGCTCTAAACCAATCATATAGCCAAAAATTTTATGAGTAAATTACTGGCTCATCTTTGGTAGGTAGTTAAGAGATAAAGTATGACTCATTTAGTGTGTATTGTGATTTCTTATTAGGTACCACGTAAATCTCATTAGTTAGGAATATCATGCAAACTATGTCATTTAACAAGTTTTCCTACTCTACATTTTTAGTATTTCAAAGAACCCATCATTGTGATTACAATTATAAAAATGTCACTATTATATCATTTTGTATATATTTAAAATTTGTAATTGTTTGCAAATTATTATTATTATTTTGGTCTAATAATAGTGTGTTGACATTGATTATTTAAATAAAAAAACATGATAATTTTTTTTTAGGTGGAGAAAATGCAATTCAATGCAGCAGTCACAAAAAATTATATTTCATGTAGGAATTTTATTTTAAAACAAAATACCTAAAGTAAATTACACTTACCTCTCTTGAGGTTTCTGACAATTACAGAGACCTCCTCTATAGTTTAAATGATTACACTAACCTCCATTGTTTTTGGAATTATTATCAAGATTTCCCTACTGTTAGACTATTTAACATAATATGTTGATGTCATACTGATGTCATACCAAAAATGATAAAATTGCCCATTAATTATTTTATCTATTCAAATGAAAAATTTGACTCACTTCCCTTGAGGTTTTATATATATATTATCAAAAACTCATACATATTTTTCATTATTTAATAAAATTCTTAAATTTCATGCAATATTAAATAAAATCTTTAAATTATTAAATCATTTAATGAAAAAAAAAACTTAATTTTTATTGATAAAATACTTAAAAATAAATAATATCTCTAAAATTAATTTTAGATATATCCTAACAATTTAATATAAGACTTATTGCACACCATATAAATAACCTAAATTTATTATTTTAAGTAATGCATTTATTATTTGATTTTTTTTTTTGAAGTTAAAATAAATAGATTTTTTTTCCCCGGCAATTGCATTACTTATTTATTCATATGTAAAAAAAAAAATTATTATTTTATCTTTTTAAATCATATATTATTCTCGAATATTAATTTTTATCTTTGAGTCATTAAAATTAGTCAATGCATATTTAAAAAAACGCAAGATATAATATTTCTTATATGATTAAAAAAAATAAAAATAATAAAAATAGAAATAAAAAAGTTTAACCACCTCAATATAAATTAAAATTAGTTAATAGGAAATGAAACATTAAGAAATCATTTGAGAATAATAAACTGTTATCCAAAAGACAACATAAGAGAAGGGTGAATTAGGGTTTTACAAATAAAAATAATAATACCCTAATAAAAATTATAATTAGCACAATAGATAAATATAGTTAATGAAATAAAAATAATTAAAACAAGTGTTCTAACAACTATGTCAATTAATGATTTTAACACAATAAAAATATGAAATATAACTATGGCAATTTAAATAAAATAAACAGATAAGGGAGAGAGAGGCAAACAAATTTATAGTGGTTCGGCTTCAATTCAACCTACGTCTACTCCTCAAGCTTCACTTGAGATTTTCCACTACTCTCTAGCTTCACAGGGTGCTAGCAACCTTTTCACAGATAAAGCAATCCTCCACAGATTTTAGACAAACTTTCTAAGTCAAGAACACCGAGTGTACTACACTCTTACAAGGTTAAAAAGAAGGTGTTTTTGCTTTCACAGAAAGCTACAAGAATTATCTTTCAAAGATAGATATAAAAATGAAGCTCTGGTTTTTTTGTAAACCTCACACAGGAAAGATGGGTTTAAAGCTATACGTCTCAGTGTATAATTTCTGAAAAATGATGTAAAAAAAAAATTGAAGAACACTTCTCAGAGAATTTTTCAGAGGATAGATGTGAGTGATTATAGATTAAAGAATATTTTCTGATTTTTTTGTAACTTGTTTACATTAGAGGCTTTGGTATATATAATGAAACTTATAGCCGTCTATAACCGTTATATTCATTTGAATATCTTCCACTCCATCATTACTAATTTGAATATCTTCCACTCCATCATTATTAATTTGAATATCTTCCACTTGAACATTTTGGCCTGCTGCTGTGCTGGACTGTTTGAACCTTTGTTTTGAGCTGTTTGAACCTCTGATTTAATCAAATATTAAATACATTCTAATAACATTTAGGATAAAAGTTTTAGGTAAGAAATAATGGGACAAAATAAATTTTGACTCTATTTTTCTTTTCCAAATAAATTAAAAACATAATTAAATAAATCATCAAAATAAATAAGTCTAACAACCTCCCCCTTTTTGATGATGGCATATAATGATGTTTTGATTTGATTTGGGCGTAAGAAAAGCTCCCCCTCAAGTCATGCTCCTTGAATTCATTTATAAATACATAGGTTAGCACATATGTAATAAATAAGCTTTAATTAGAGACATGATATGAGAGTAAGATATCAAACTATAAATACATAATCATCAGATTAGTTTTCAAATAATACCATAATTTGAAAATAATACCATAATACATAACATCATATAATTTCTCCCCCTGTGACATATTAAAAGGAAATCATGGGTCAGAATCTGGAGGTGGAGGAGGAGGAGGAGGAAAATGATAGTGATAAATGACATCTATACAATTCAAAACATATATATATATATATATGATTCGCGCGCCTCTCTTTTTTTCGTCGAAAAGCGCATCTGTAGACATCCCATTTTTGATCGACCTTAAGACTCAGATGTCACCGATTGAACGCTTGGTGATGTTGCATATCGTGCTCGTCCCGAAGTTTCAGAGTCTCGGCCGTGAGCCTTGCCTCCGGACTTTTGGGCTTTTCTGTGCTTTGCCTCGGTTTGCGAACCAGGCTCTGTTTTCTCTGTTTTCTCTGTTTTCTCTTCCTGAAGGGAGGGAGAGGTCTCGTAGATCATCTCTCAGTGGCCGTAGGTTACGTTTCGTGGTCGTAGGCCATTTTTCCCATTTCGGAGCCCGGTCCCCGGTTTTCGAAGCCGTCGGCCGTGTGCCTCGGTTCGAGACCGCTTAACCACCTCAATTTGCTCCGGTTTTTGGTATGCATCTTATTTACTCCCTTTTGAGGGACACTGTGGTCCGAGAGACCAACTTCATGGCCGAGCACCACCTCCGGTGCTTAACAGTCAGTTTTTGGGGCCCCGGGCTGCGTGTTTTGGCCCCCGAACCCTCAATTTTCATCAGTTTGAGTTCATTTTTGGCAGGGACCTTATTTTCATTGTTATGAAGGTCGTAGAAGGATGGAAGGCCAGCAATTGTTCTGAAAGCCAGCTTTATTCCTTCATCGCTCCCGGTCACTCGTTTTTCTTGCTAGAAAGCTGATGTTGACCATTCCCGGGCCACTTTCTTTAGCCCTCAACCACATATTTGTGTTGTACACACCTGGGAGGCCACCAATATGTCATGGCCGGCCAGCAATTGTTCCTGACCCTTTTGAACCCCTCTGAAAGGTTGGGTTTTCTCTCTCCTGGTTCACATTTTCAGGGTTTTAACCACATAGATGTGTTGTGTACACATGGGAGGCCACCAATATGGGTAGCCGGCTAGCTTTCTCTGATTAACCTTTTTGACCCTAGTCAGCTGGCCAGGGGAGGTGGTCAGCCGGCCACCTGAGCTCCCAGAAACTGGCCGGCCATGCTCCCCACAGCTGGTTCCTTACAAATACACCCTTATTTTCCCCCCAGATTCTGTATCCGAGGGGGGAACTTTTGAGGGGGAAATTTGAATTTCATTTCCCCCCCTTTTTCTCCACACCTTTGCCTATATAACCAGCACCCCCAGCTGTGTTTTGAGGGTTACAAAATTTTGTTCTAAGTCTTTTGCATTAACTCTCCCTCTCCTTCTACTCCAAGTCTCAAAACCCCAAAGTCCTACACCATTTCTACTCCATCTCCAAGCCAACCAATCCACACTCCATTCCAGTAGCTTGGAGGTTCTTTCCAAAGGTTAAGAGCTCCCAAACTTGGACCAAGAGGCTGCTGAAGTTTGGTTCTACAAGGGTGAGTCCATTTTCCTTTTTTTGTGCACTATTTTGATCTATATCTTAGCTCCTTGTGCTTGCATTTTTGGACTCCGACCCTAACTTGAAATAGTCTTTTTTTGAGCTCTTTTTCATGTTTGATTAAAGGCCTTTCCCTATTTGAGGCTTCCTTCTTACTCTTTGTGTTTAAACCCTCTTTTAGGCCTATTTTTGCATAGTATTTTAGGCCTATTTGTGAGCTGTTTTGGACTTGGTTATAAACTGTAATATATCATGTTTTGAGCCCCTCTTCAACATTGTTGAAGGGCCTTACTCTGTTTGAGGCCAGCATCTACCACTTGCCTCTTTACCCCTCTTTTAGGCCCTTTTCTCGCATGATAGTTTAGCCTTACTTGTGTTCACTTTCGTGGCTTGATGTAAACTGTGAAGTGATTTTTTTTGAGCCCCTCTTACACTTTGTTGAAGGGCTCTTTGCCATTTGGGGCCGGATGCTTCCCCTTGTCTCTATTCTCTCTTTTAGGGCCTTTTTTGCATGATAGATAAGCCATATTTGTGATCACTTTTGAGACCTGTTATAAACTAAAAAGAGGTTTTTTTTGACATAATCTTCATGTTTTATTAAGGTCCCATTTTTTTTTGAGGTCATATGCTATATTGTATGCTTGGTTGCTTCCCATTTTGAGCCTTACACCCTAACCCTTGTTGCATGCCTTATTTGACCTTCTAGCCAATGGAATCCAGCGGATTTCCAGTGGCTTTGATGCTGTTTTGAGCTTCCAAATTAGAGGGGGGTGACCCCCTCTCACCTTGGCTTGTTTGATGGCCATCTTGGCCTTTCAAAGCGACCCTATCTTGCATGCTTCTTAGGCACATTTTAGGGTCAATTTTTTGAGTTTTGGGACTACCATATTTGATTTTCAAAGTTGGTTTGGGGCTGCCACATGTCTATCTTGTATATGCTTAAGAATCCCTTTGTATGCCCTCTAAAGGAACCCCTCATTTGTGCATGTGTTGGTTGTATTTCCATAGTTATTTGGGCATATTTTGGCATGTTTTATTCATTAATTTTTTCTGGTTTGATGAGTGATCATTTTCTTCATGTACTTGCCATGTAATCCATGTTTGATAGTCAAAATTGCATGCTAATTTAAGTCATCCAGCTAGCACTTTTTGGCCACACTCTAAACTGGAAAAGTTCATGTTTTGGGACTGCCTTAACTCTGTCTTCATGCTTCATGTTCAAATATTGCATGCTTTGTATAGCTATAAGTCATTCCATGTGCCTAGTTTTGAGTTTCGGGTCTCATCTCATTCATCGGGTGTCATATTGCCATGCTTCGGGGCTGTTTAGCATCATGTTTTAGTGCTGAAATTTGCTTGTTTGCATATCATGTTCCATGCCTTACCATGCTTTGGTAGAGTGGCATTCGTGCCTTAGGTTCGGTCCTCGATTTGCGTGCATGTGTGCACGCGTCTCGAGTGTCTCATTTTCATCTTATGGCCTCCTATGTGAGTGTGGCTAAGGTCCACTCATGATTGGTGTAAGTCCATCATGCATTGTGTATGCCATTTCAATTCATAGCATTGTGTATGCTAGATTGTATGTTAGCGCATCGTGTATGCCACGTTACCTCATGCATCGTGTATGCCATTTCATAGCATTGTGCATATTAGGTTGTATCTTAGTTTCATTCATGCATGTCATGCATATTACATTGTGTTTGGGATAGGAGTTAGCCCGAGCACGGGAAACGAGGTACGTTTCGTACTTCGAGTGACGGAACGTGTCTCAATTCCCCAGTCACCGACACTCCGGATTATCCATGATGGAGTCTAGGCCTTGTTGTGTTCATGTGTGCATTCATTTCATATTAAGTCGTGCAACTCGACTCCTCGGTCATCATGTATCGAGATGCGTGATTGGTGGCGCGAGGATCGAGGACTACACTCCCTGAAGAGTAGTCAAGCATACATATGTGAAAATACATTGCCATGCCCCTTTCTTGCTCTCTATTGCAGCAAATCAAGAATCAGCAGCCTTCCGGAGCTCGGCGCGCTTTCCAAGAACAATTGCAAACAGAGGCTAATTGGGACATCACAGTGGATTTCCGCGCCAAGTAACCCGAACATACATCATTCATCAGAGTTGAGGCAGTCCCTGGCTTACATGCCAATTTATTGCTTTCCTAGTTAAGTTTGTTAATTAATTAGGGTTTTGTACTTATTCAGACTGTGTTTATTTAGGATTGTATTATTTATTCGGACCCTCCGCGCGAGGGCAATGTTGTAATAAGTGTGCGTGAGTGTGATGTATGTTTTCCAACCCCACGTCTTTCTTTCCTTTTATTTATCGGCTTATGATGGTTAGATTAGGACATGTTTCAATTAGCATACAGTATGATATCATGTTTGCATTCATTCATCTGTCTTGCATGCACCGGGCTCGGCGCATCATACTAACTGCATTTGTATTTCAATTCCGAGTTGAATATTAGATAGCTGTTGCATCTCATATGCCATGTTTAGAATAGCCGAGCCTGCTATAGTTGCATTTTTGCATGTGTTGCATTAGGCATTTCTGTATAGTTAGGATCATGCATGGATTTCTAATTAGCTTCTGTTTTGGCTGGGAGTACTCGGTAAGTTTTACGCTTTAGCGTCCTTGCATGTGTGTGAGTGACTGCCATGATAGCATGCTTACCATGAGGTTATTTGCTTATGTGATATAACCGCCTGAATGCCTGTGGGTAAATGTTGGGTTATTTGGATTGGAACAATGCATTGACTGTGAGTTTTAAGCTCACTAGATAGTGGCAAAACCATCTTTTCTAAGCCCACCCGAGGGTGGCAAAATCTGCATTTTAAAGCCTACCTGCGGGTAGCAAACCATATTTCAAAAACAAACATGAAATGTTTTGTTCCAATTCAGGCGATCCGGTCTATACTTGTATGCTGTGCGCGTCACATAGTAAATCTAGGCTAATAACCGGAATAAGAATGCACAATGTTTTCAAAACTAGATATCATGGTTAGTAGAGGCCGATCTTTGATCAGGCGAGCGGGGGTGCTCACGAAGTGACCTTCCCCAATCGTACCCAAGTTCTCGAGCTGAGGCAACTTTGGTGATGACGGACACGTGGCCTTAGGAAAACGAGTCAGGGTTTCCTAAATTTCCCAAAATAAAATATTTAGGTGGCGACTCTGTATCTGGCAAAGCAGTCCATGTTTGGCACTTCTTTCAAAAAAATCTATTTTCTCAAAACGACTTGCTGGATTTGGACTATTTGGTTCAGATTAAGAACCATGACAACAATGAGTCCTTGAACTGTAGTGAGCCCAAGACGAACGGAACGGGGGACTCATTCCCTCCCCGGGGCGTTCGGGGATGTCTACAGTGTCAGACACGCCCTCCTCGCTTTTGTATCAGCCAACTGACAAAAGCGAGATGGGCCAACCAATGGTCTCGGCTCTCTTCCCCTCTTGTCGTCTTCTCCTCCGTCTTCTTCTTAATCACTCTCTTCTCCTTCTTCTTTCTCAGTTGCTTCCATCTCTTTCTTCTTCTACGTGAGAGAGATAGAATAGAGAAACTGAGCAGAGCAGAAAGGCTGCCAAAAACGAGCCCCCTGTCGATTACATCTCTCTCTTTTACTTCATGGCCTCGTCCCCATCCCTTTACTCTCTTTCCAGACCCGAATGATCCCTTAAGCACTACAGGGCCGAATGCCCCGGATCCTACTCTTCCCAACCTTCCTATGATGTCGATTGAGCAAATAATGGCTGTTCAATTAGACATTGAAGCCAATCATTTCACATTGACGTCCTGTATGGAGACGGTGACTGCAGTCACAAAATTGGCTCACCGACTGCAAAACAGGACGAGTGAGCTCCACCAGGTCAACGCCCTACTGTCGCTGCTCTAGCACATATACAAGGATGCGTGAGCAGAGATTTGTGCACTAAAGGCCGAAAATAAAGAGCTTAAACGGAAGATCACCTCCATGGCCCGATTTGGAGCAACGTCGTTCTTGGCCT
This sequence comes from Camellia lanceoleosa, assembly GCA_025200525.1. NCBI lineage: Eukaryota > Viridiplantae > Streptophyta > Magnoliopsida > Ericales > Theaceae > Camellia > Camellia lanceoleosa. The sequence goes on along the minus strand of CM045762.1, from coordinate 165,550,463 downwards.
TTGATAGTCAGCGGGGAGTCGTCGTTCTCGACGAAAGCACGGGGGCAAGGCCTTCAAGGGCCTCCCAAGGTGATAAAAAGAAGAAGAAGAAGGTGGTGGAAAAGGTGAGTAAGTGAGCTCGACCAATGGCCGGAAAAATGAAGGGAATTTTTTTTTTTTTTTAATGTAAATATGTATATTTTGATTTGTGTTTGTTTTTATGTTTAATGTAATCACTTGAAGATTAAAGTAAAGTGTAGAAAAAAATAAATCAAAATTAAGCCTCAGGGCAAAACAATAAAAAAAATGATGAAAAGAAAAAAAAATATTAAAGGAAATAAAGCCTATTAGTAAAACAACAAAAAATAAATAAAAAAATAAAAGATATTAAGCCTAATAACAATAAAAAATAAATTAAAATAAAATAATACAAGCAGAAATTATACTTAATGGGACGTCGGTGTTGCTGGAAGGGTAATGCAAAAAAATACCATGAGGGTTTTAAAGAAAATTAATCTGTGCAAAGTTAATTTACCTCAAGATGCAGAACCCAAAAAAAATTACACAGTTGAGAATAGAAAACTGTTAAGGATAATAAATGTATGAAGGACTTGAGAGCATACAACTGATATAAATGTTTCCATATCAATGTAGCAATACACATATATCATTTTAACAAAAATTTAAGTTTCACAGTCATAACAAAACTTTTTAAGTAGAATTCCAAGTTCGCCACGAATAAAATTGAAGCGATCCTCGCTTAGGGGTTTTATAAAAATATCCACAAATTGCTTGTCGGTGTTTTCAAATTCAAGCACAATATCTCCTTTTTGAACATGATCTCTTAAAAAATGATGTCGAATTTCAATATGTTTTGTTCGTGAGTGTTGAACTGGATTTTTGCTTAAATTGATGGCACTAGTATTATCACATTTAATAGGGATATGATCATAATGCAAATCAAAGTCCTCGAATTGTTGTTTCATCCAAAGTATTTGGGCACAATAACTTCCAGAAGCTATATATTCTGCTTCGGTTATTGATAAAGCAACAGAATTTTGCTTTTTACTAAACCAAGATACTAATGAGTTACCAAGAAAGTGACAAGTGTCACTGGTGCTTTTTCTATCAAGTTTGCATCCGGCAAAGTTGGCATCCGAGTAACTAATTAAATCGAATGCAACACCTCTAAGATAAAACAGTCCCAAATTTTGAGTGTCAACAGGATATCTAAAAATTCTTTTAACAGCACTGAGATGTGATTCCTTAGGATTTAATTGATATCTAGCACACATACAAACACTAAACATAATATCGGGTCTACTTGCAGTTAAATAAAGAAATAAGCCGATCGTACCTCGATATTTTGTTTGATCAATGGACTTACCTTTTTTATCATTGTCTAACTTAATGGATGTGCTCATAGGTGTTCTAGCTATTTTTGAGTCATGCATACCAAACTTTTTGAGTAGTTCTTTTGTGTACTTAGCTTGGTTGATAAAAATTCCTTCCTTACATTGTTTGATTTGAAGCCCAAGAAAATAATTTAGCTCTCCCATCATGCTCATCTCAAACTCACCTTGCATACACTTCGCAAATTCCTTACACAAGGTTTCATTAGTAGAACCAAATATAATGTCATCCACATATATTTTCACAATAAGTAAATCATCATTTTTAGTTTTAACAAAAAGTGTTGTGTCAATCGTTCTTCTAGAAAAATTATTTTCAATCAAAAATTTACTTAATCGTTCATACCATGCACGAGGTGCTTGTTTCAAACCATATAAAGCTTTTGATAGTTAAAAAACATGATTTGGAAAAATATGATCTTCAAAACCTAGAAGTTGTTTAACATAAACTTCCTCATTTATAAAACCATTAAGAAATGCATTTTTACATCCATTTGATAAAGTTTGAAATCTCTAAAACATGCAAATGCAAGTAACATGCGAATGGCTTCTAATCTAGCAACTGGAGCAAAGGTTTCATCGAAATCAATACCTTCTTCTTGATTGTATCCTTGTGCAACAAGTTTAGCCTTGTTTCTTATAATTGTGCCGGATTCATCAAGCTTGTTTCGAAAGATCCATTTAGTACCGATAATGGTATGATCTTTAGGTTTTGGCACAAGTTCCCATACTTTGTTTTCTCAAATTGGTTAAGCTCTTCATGCATAGCTATCATCCAATGTTCATCGAATTCGGCTTCTTGAAAGTTTTTAGGCTCAATCTGTGAGAGAAAAGCCAAGTTACTACAAATATTTCTAAGTGAAGAGCGAGTTTCAATACCTTTTGTAGGGTCACCTAGGATTAAATCCTTAGGGTGATTATGAACAAACTTCCATTATCTTGGCAAATTATCATTGTTTCCTCCTTCTTCTTGAGGTGGGAGAATAGGTTGTTCAATCTCTTTGTTCAACTTACATGGTTGGTTCTCTTCTTTGTAGATACTTGAATCTTCCACATTTGGTTCCATATCTATATTATCACTAATAATTTACTTTCGAGCAGAGATGTTAGTTTCATCAAATGCCACATGTATAGATTCTTCCACAACAAGAGTTCTTTTATTAAAAGCATGATAAGCTCTGCTAGTTAAGGAATAGCCAAGAAAAATTGCTTCATCAGATTTTGAATCAAATTTACCTAAGTTATCCTTACCATTATTATGCACAAAAATTTATAACCAAAAACTTGCAAGTGACTAATGTTGGGCTTTCTATCATGCCAAAGTTCATAAGGAGTCTTTTTTAGAATAGGTCTAATTAATGCACGATTTAAAATACAGCATGCGGTGTGAGCGGCTTCGGCCTAAAAATATTTAGGAAGATTATTTTCGCAAAGCATTGTTCTACTCATCTCTTCTAAAGTTCTATTCTTCCTTTCTACTACACTATTTTGTTGAGGGGTTCTAGGTGTTGAAAAATTATGTCCAATGCCATGCTCATCACAAAACAATTCAAATTTCTTATTTTCAACTTTTCTACCATGGTCGGTTCGAATATTAGTAATAAGAAAGCTTTTTTCATTTTGAATTCTACGACAGAGTTTTGTGAAAAAAGAAAATGTTTCATCTTTGTGTGCTAAAAACATAACCAATGTAAATCTTGAATAATCATCAACAATAACAAGACAATAATGTTTACCACCTAGACTAGATGTCTTTGAGGGACCAAATAAATCCTTATGCAATAGTTGTAAAGGTCTAGTTGTGAAAATATGAGATTTTGATTTAAATGATGTTTTAGTTTGTTTTCCTTGTTGACAAGCACTACAAAGATGATCTTTTTTAAATTTAATTTTTGGAAGTCCAATGACCAAATCCTTTCTAAAAAATCTAGCAATTAAATCTATATGAGCGTGACCAAGTCTTCTATGCCATAACCAACTATTTTCATTATTAACATATAAACATTTAACATCACTAGCATAGAGATCATTACGATGAAAAACATAAACATTATCATGGCGATTACCAACGAATAAAGCTTTATGATCATTTGTGCTTTCAATTGTGCAATGTGATTTATCAAAAATAACTCGATTATCTTTATTACATAATTGACTAATACTAAGTAGGTTATGCTTAAGTCCATCAACAAGTAAAACATTTTCAATAGAAGGGTTAGGAGAAATACTGATGCCACCAATACCGATGATTTTCTTTTCTTGTTGTCTCCAAAAGTAACAAATCCTCCATCTTTCGATGATAGTTTAGTAAAGAATGATTTATCTCCAGTCATGTGCCTGGAACATCCACTATTAAGGTACCACTTCCCTTCTTTAGCTTTGGACTTAAAACAAACCTACAAGATGACAATCAAGTGTTGGTTTTTGGTACCCATAGTTTCTTGAGTCCTTCTTATTTAGTTTTGTTAGATCCCTTAATAATCCAAATCTTTTTAATTCCAATTTTCATATTCTTTTTGAATGGACAATAAGATATATAATAGCCTTTCTTTCTATAATAATGGTAAGTAATATGAGGGTGTGTCATGCGAAGTGCCTTTTTAAAAATTGTATTGAGTTTCTTTTGTTTCTTAATAGGGTTATATCCAATACCCGCTTTATCAAAAACACATCTTTGATTTCCAAAAAGCATGTTGAGATTATCTCTACCTTTTACAAAATTTTCAAGTGTTTTTGTTAAATCATCAACATTATTTTTTAAAGTAGTTTTCTCATTAGAGACAGTATCAAAATCATTTTTCAAAATAATTTTTTCTTTATTTAATTCTTCTACATTAACAGATAAAGATGCAACAGATTTCTTCAATAAATTATTTTTGGTACAAACTTTTCTAAATTCATTTTGTAGTTCATGGAATGCACTTTCAAGTTCTTCATAAAGAGTAGTTACCTCATATTGAGTAAAGTCTCCATCTTCAAGAGCTATGAGACATAAGTTGGCTACTTCATTTTCAATTTCATCACTTGAGCTTTCTTCTTCACTTTCTCCCCAAGCTACTTCCATGGCCTTTTTGTTTCTTTTGTAGTCTTTTCCATAATTCTTCAATTTTGGACAATCCATCTTCACATGTCCAGGATTTTTGCACTCATAGCAAATAATAGTGTCACGACCCAAACCCGCCCCTATGGGTTTAGCATCGTAATCGGCCAGTAATCCTTGGATTACCAAAGGCCTCTTGACATAATAACATATAGTAGGGGCTGCGGAAGCAAATATATTAAACATACATAGTCTATAGAGCTGTGCAGACATACATGGAACAGATAACTTAAAACTTTTTATAGACTTGGAGTGGCGACATAAATACAATATTTACACATCACTCTAGGTACATGTTATCAGAAATCTTGTCCAAGTACAACATGGTATAAACATAGTCTAATATGATTACAAAAACAACCACGAAACTTGATTTCATTCAGAACTTCATCGGGAGGCACAAAGGTTAGTTGACAAAACTGAAACATAGGCCGTCAACTTTGGGCTTGGTCACGAGCCTGCTCACCTACATGCATAATATAAATAGTGAGCGATCGCCCAGTGAATAATAACTGAGTAAAGATTTTACTGAATGATGTCCATACAGAAACAAAGTCTTGTACATAATCAGATGTCATAACGGAGTAGATTCTTTGGCGTGGTTACATTTGTATTTAGAACTTAAACATATATCATATCATAGTACATGGCATATCTATTAGTATTAACAAATCCGATGACCCAAAAAGGACTGCCATGAAGGCTTTTTGATAACTCATGTACACAAAAACATTTCCGATAACCCATGAAGGGACCCGATGACCTATAAAGGGACGTATATCATATGATGCTTACAAATGCCACGAATAACTTTTAGAATTTTGGACAATCATTCATTCATTCAAAATATAGCATTTCAGAAACTAATCATTACATATCATAGCGTTTAGAAAATATTTAACATTGAACATAACTTTACAAAGTTATTACTCACAAATAACTGGTAGCTTCGAATAGACGGTGAAGTGGGCAATTCAACTATCCTGAGGCGCGTGACCCAGGCTTGTCAATGTGAGATCTAGAAACTTGATTCTTGAATCTCTAAGTTCAATTCTTCCTCTTCCTAGCAATTTCCATTGGTTAAGCACAATTTTGATCTCAATTTTCCTTCCCTCTCTCTCTTTCCCACGTTTTTGCTTGTAGGCTCAAGAGTGTGTGTTGAATGAAGGAAAGAAAAGATGAGTGGAGGCTAAAAGTGCTTTATATAGGCTTGATTAAGAGTTGGTTAATTAATTGACATTAATTATTCTAATTTAATCGTTCTAAATCGAATTTCAATTAAACCTACCATAAATTTCTAAAAATTCTAATTAACACATAAATCAAATCAATTTCTGAATCGGATGCCGATAAGGCCTTCAATTCGCAAATCGAAACGAAAACAAGAACAGATCGTTCTACGCTAAACATATATAAACACAAAATAATGTAATATACATGTAATTAACTCAGGATTTCTTCTTAATTACTTGTTAGGCACACTTAAGCATGAATTAACGTTAAATTATGGGTCGGGGTTGTTACAAATAGGCTCTTTTTTGTTATCTTTGTTGTACTCTTTCTTGAAAGGTCTTCTTCCTCTATAATTGTTTTTCTTGAAGTGCTTTTTGAGATTTCTACTAAACATGGCATAGTTTTCATGCTCACTGGAGTTTTCATGCTCTTCTTCATTTGATGAGGCTTTGAATGCAATTTCACTTTTCTTTTTGTTTTCAACATTCTCATGTCCTTTCATAGTGATCTCATGAATTATAAGGGAACCCATAAGCTCATCTAATCCAAGTGCGGAGAGATTTTTGGCTTCTATAATGGTCGTGACCTTTGCTTCCCAATTCTTTGGTAAACACCTAAGAATTTTTCTCATAAACTCACTGTTAGTATAAGTTTTGCCAAGAGATTTCAAAGAGTTTACAATTTTAGTAAATCTAGTAAACATACTTGAAATAGATTCATTAGAGTTCATTTTAAACAATTCATAATTATGAACAAGAATATCAATACGAGATTCTTTCACTTGGTTTGTACCTTCATACGTTACCTCAAGTTGTCCCAAATTTCTTTTGCCAAATCACAACTTGAAATTCTATTATACTCCTTAGAATCTAATCCACAAATAAGGATGAGTTTGGCTTTAGCATTGGCTTGTAATAATTTATGATCCCTCTCATCACATTCATCTTTAGTTTTAGGTACACTAATATTGTCTACTAATTTGGTAGGAATTTTTGGACCTTTGGTGACAATAATCCACATAGCATAATCAGTGGCTTGTAGGTATAGGGTCATCTTATTTTTCCAATGACTATAGTTGTTTCCGTTAAACAATGGTGGCCTATTTGTGGCTTGTCCTTTAGCTAAGGTTGCCATGGATCGAAACTCCCAGATGGTTAAATCTAAAACAAGAGTCTAGGCTTTGATACCAATTGTTACTCAAAAGACAACCTAAGAGGGGGGGGTGAATTATGTTTTTACAGATAAAAATAATAATACCCTAATAAAAAGTATGACTAGCACAATAGATAAATATAGTTAATGAAATAAAAATAATTAAAACAAGTGTTCTATCAATTAATGATTTTAGCACAATAAAAACATGAAATATAGCTATGGCAATTTAAATAAAATAAAGAGATAAGGGAGAGAGAGGCAAACAAATTTATAATGGTTTGGCTTCAACTTCAACTCGGCCTATGTCCACTCCTCAAGCTTCACTTGAGATTTTCCACTATTTTCTAGCTTCACAGTGTGCTAGCAACCTTTTCACAGATGGAGCAATCCTCCACGGATTTTACACAGACTTTCTGAGTCAAGAACACTGAGTGTACTACACTCTTACAAGGTTAAAAAGAAGGTATTTTTGCTTTCACAAAAAGCTACACGAATGATCTCTCAAAGATAGATATAAAAATAAAGCTTTAGTTTTTCTGTAAACCTCACACAGGAAAGATGGGTTTAAAGTTATACGTCTCAGTGTATAATTTCTAAAAGAGGATGTAAACAAAAATTGAAGAACACTTCTCAGAGAATTTTTCAGAGGATAGATGTGAGTGATTATAGATCAAAGAATATTTTCTGGTTTTTTGTAACTTATTTACATTAGAGGCTTTGGTATATATAATGAAACTTATAGCCGTTTATAGCCGTTGTATTCATTTGAATATCTTTCACTCCATCATTACTAATTTAAATATCTTCCACTCCATCATTACTAATTTAAATATCTTCCACTTGAATCTTTTAGCCTGCTGCTGTGCTTGGTTGTTTGAACTTATGATTTAATTAAATATTAAATACATTCTAATAATATTTAGGATAAAAGTTTTAGGTAAGAAATAATGGGACAAAATAAATTTTGATTCTATTTTTCTCTTTCAAATAAATTAAAACATAAAATCATCAAAATAAATGTTGACTCTATTTTTCTCTTTCAAATAAATCATCAAAACAAATTTTGATTCTATTTTTCTCTTCCAAATAAATTAAAAACATAATTAAATAAATCATCAAAATAAATAATTCTAACATAAACAATTCAAACAATTTATTATTTCTTACACCTAAAATTAAAATTAATCTTTATTTGAATGAAGAAATTATTTGAGAATAATAAAATACTCAATTAATTTGTTATGTATGATACTTAAAAAATCTATTTCTCTATCTTTATTTATCTCATTTAAACTACTTTATAAAATTAAATCTTAAAATTAATTTCTCACTTTCATTAATAGTTGAATTTTTATTTTATTTTTTATTTATAAAAAGTTCAACAACTTGTAAGAAAAAATACAGCCAAGAAATTACATTTATATTTAAAAAAAATATGAAAAATAAATAATAATTTCATATATATTTAATATGGTAAATTAAATTACATTCATTTATTTTTCTTTAGAGAATGTTTTATTTCGTTGTGTGTTTAAATCACAAGAATTTTTACTTTTGGCCACTAAATTTTTAGTTCCCAAAAGTTAATTTTTAGTCGCCGAACGGTTTTGGCGACTAAATTATTTGGTCGCAAAAGTAGTCGCCAAAAATTGTTGGTAAAGGTAATTTGTGACTAAAATTATTTTAGTCGCCAAATGTATACAATTCCTGACTAAAATTTTAGTCGCCAAAAGGTTGGACATTAAATTAAATTAAACCCCTTTCGGCAACCAAACTTTTAGTCACCTAAAGTCTCACCTTTTTAGCTATTAAAATTTTAGTCAGCAAAAAGTTCTTTTTTGGCTACTAAAAATTTAGTCGTCGAAAGTCTCCATCTTTGGCTACTAAATGTTTAGTTGGCAAAGTGTTCCTCTTTTGGCTACTAAATGTTTAGTTGGCAAAGTGTTCCTCTTTTGGCTACTAAATATTTGGTTGCCTAAAGTTCTACATTTTTTGCTACTAAAATTTTAGTCGGCAAAAGTGTTTTTATAATTTAGTTTTTTTTTTTTTAGTTACGAAATATTTTAGTCGCCAAATGTTTGATTTTCTTTTGGTTACTAAACTTTTAGTTGCCAAATGTCTTTTTTTTTTTGGCTACTAAACTTTTAGTCGCTAAATATCTTTTTTTTTTGGCTAAAAAATTTATAGTCGCCAAATGTCTTTTTTTTTTTGGGCTGCAAAACTTTTAGTGCTAAATGTCTTTTCTCAATTTCTTTTTACCTATTAATTGTTTAGTCGCCAAAAATATGATATTATGTTTTATCGCGAAATTATAATTTCTCCACAACATGTCTATATATAATGCAACCTGTAATACATATATAAACAAAATGATACATGCTATCAATCATTCCACAATCTGCATCCATATACCAAAAATAAATAACATTAAATATTAAAGTCCATACAAATCAACTATTGTCCAAACTAAAATAATAATTCCATACAAAATATATCATACAAAAATCAGAGCCTTCTGTATATAAAAAATACATTTACTACCAAGCGAAATTACCATTTGGCATGGTACAAATTACCATCGTAATCTGTACCACAACAAAAGGTGATATATGTACTACGACAAAAGTTTTCTATGGACTATGACAAAACGTCCTATATGTACGCCGACAAATGGTATATATGTACCACGACAGAAGGTGATCTATGTACCACGACAGTTATTATCTGTTGATTGCCAAAAGTTTTCTGTATCAATAATAATGAACTATACAAAAGCTGAGGGCGACAAAAGTATTATATTAGTTCTACATAAAAGTGAAAATTCTTCTCCATACACCAATATGGATTATCCACAAGTCCACGTAACAAAGCCATCTACGAAGAAAAACAAAAAACGAAACATTAGAATTGGTTACAATATATCAATTCAGTTAGCCATATGGAACATGTTCTAACATGCATTTAAGGTAGAACAATGGAGAAATGTCTTCTTGGAAATAAAAGAAAGTATATATATATATATGTATCATGCAATATTTATTCCAACCAACACAAACAATGTAATATGTAATTTCTTCATCCAATAAATATATAAAGGCAATTATTAGAATATGTAGATATTATTTTAATAAAATTATTTTTTTTTGAACTAAGTGTTGCAAGTTTTTTGACTAAGTATAAGGCGTATTCAGGGGCTGCTATGAATTTTCACCCCCGGAAAGCCCTTTTTTGAGTAAGTTTAGGGCGTATTTGGCTCTAACTCCTAACCTACGGGTCCGAATTACGTTCCATTAGATCTCACAAGTCCTATTTTTCATGGTGAAGCTATCCGTGTGACCCACATGGTTGTTTGGGGGCTGTTTTGAATTTTCGCCCCTGAAACGCTCTTTTTCGACTAAGTTTAAGGCGTATTTGGCTTTAACTCCCAACCTACGGGTCTGGATTACATTCTATCAGTTGTCACAAGTCTTATTTTTCATGGGGGAACTGTTTGTGTGAGCCACACGATGGTTTGGGGGCTGTTTTGAATTTTCGCCCCTGAAATGCTCTTTTTCGACTAAGTTTATGGCGTATTCGGCTCTAACTCCCAACCTACGGGTCCGAATTACATTCCGTCAGTTCTCACAAGTCCTATTTGTCATGGAAGAATTTTCCGTGTGAGCCACACGATCGTTCGGGGGATGTTTTGAATTTTCGTCCCCGAAACGCTATTTTTCGACTAAGTTTAGGGCATATTTGGCTTTAACTCCCAACCTACCGGTCCGAATTACGTTCCGTCAATTCTCACAAGTCCTATTTGTCATGGCGAAGCTATCCGTGTGAGCCACACGGTGGTTCGGGGGGCTGTTTTGAATTTTCGCCCTCAAAACGCCATTTTTTGACTAAGTTTAGGGCGTATTCGGCTCTAACTCCCAATCTACGGGTCCGAATTACATTCTGTCATATTTCACAAGTCCTATTTTTCATGAAGAAACTATCCGTGTGACCCACATGGTCGTTCAAGGGTCGTTTTGAATTTTCACTCCCGAAACGCCATTTTTCGACTAAGTTTTGGACGTATTCGGCTCTAACTCTTTACCTACGGGTCCGAGCACGTTCCGTCAATTCTCACAAGTCCTATTTGTCATGGAAAAGCTATCTGTGTGACCCATACGGTCGTTGGGGGGCTGTTTTCAATTTTCGCGCTTGAAATGCCCTTTTTCGACTAAGTTTAGGCCGTATTCGGCTCTAACTCCCAATCTACGGGTCCGGATTACATTTCGTCAATTATCACAAATCCTATTTGTCATGGCGAAGCTATCCGTGTGAGCCACAAGGTCGTTCAGGGATTGTTTTGAATTTTTGCCTCCGAAACGCCCTTTTTCGACTTAGTTTTGGGCGTATTCACCTCTAACTCTCTACCTACGGGTCTGAATTATGTTCCGTCAATTCTCACAAGACCTATTTGTCATGGAGAAGCAATCCATGTGAGCCACACGGTCGTTCAATGGCTGTTTTGAATTTTCGCCCCTGAAACGCCCTTTTTCGACTAAGTTTTGGGCATATTCGGCTCTAATTCTCAACCTACAAGTCTGAATTATGTTCCGTCAGTTCTCACAAGTCCTATTTGTCATGGTGAAGCTATTCGTGTGAGCCATACGATCGTTCGGGGGCTGTTTTGAATTTTCGTCCCCGAAACGCCCTTTTTCGTCTAAGTTTTGGACGTATTCGGCTCTAACTCTCTACCTACGGGTCCGAATTACATTCCATCAGTTCTCACAAGTCCTATTTTTCATGGAGAAACTATCTGTGTGAGTCACACGGTGGTTCGGGGGCTGTTTTGAATTTTCGCCCTCGAAACGCCCTTTTTCAACTAAGTTTTGGACGTATTCGGCTCCAACTCCTAACCTACGGGTCCAAATTACATTCGTCAGTTTTCACAAGTCCTATTTGTCATGGAGAAGCTATCCATATGTGACCCACACGGTCGTTAAGAGGCTGTTTTGAATGGTTCGGGGGCTGTTTCGCATCCTTGTGAAACACCCTTTTTAAACTAAGTTTAGGACGTATTTAGCTCTAACTCCCAATCTACATGTACTAATTACATTTCGTCTGTTGTCACAGTTCTTATTTGTGATGGGGATTGTGGCTGTGACATCCGTACAATGGTTCGGGGGCTGTTTCGCTTTTTTGTCCCCTTAACGCTATTTTTTTGTTAAGTTTAATGTGTTTTCAGCTCTAACTCCCAAATTACGTGTGCTAATAACATTCCGTCTGTTGTGACAGGTTCTATTTGTCACGGGGAAGGTGGCCGTGACATCCGTACAGTGGTTCGGGGGCTGTTTTCCATTTTCGCTCCCTTATCGCCCTTTTTTGGTTAAGTTTAAGGTGTTTTCGACTCTAACTCCCAACCTACACGTGCTAATTACATTCCGTCTATTGTCACAAGTCCTATTTGTCATGGGTAAGGTGGTCGTGACATCCGTACGGTGGTTCGGGGGCTATTTCGCATTTTCGCCCCCTTAACGCCCTTTTTTCGATTAAGTTTAATGCATTTTCGGCTCTAATAATATAAACTCAAAATAATTACAAAGAAATGGAAGTACAAGACCTACTTACACAATTCAAGGCATAAATTGGTTGTATTTTCAATTCTCCCATCTTATTTCATGGCCTTCAAAAAATATGAGACTTTCACCGATAAGAATTTTTTAAAATTATAAGCAATAGACTAAGTGGTCTAATGATTGAGTCACCTCTAATTTTACATATGTGGAGTTTATCTATTTAAGAAGGTGCACCTGTTACATATGATAATTTCACTTGCTAATGCCAATATATATCTTTTCACCGTATTTAAATCATGAATATAGAGGGTAAATTAAAAATAAAATGGAAATAGAAATGAAAAACATAGATTAACTTAAATTTCATTCTTGAAGGGATGTTGGTGATATTCGATTCTATGTCTTTAGACTTCTTGTTAATTTAATAGTAAGTTTCAAGACATAGATCTGACCACATAAGCAACACTATCAAAATAGATGGAACAACAATTTGAGTGAAACTATTTTTGTATGGCTAGAGATCATTGAAATGTTTCAATGTACTGAGAGATCATTGAAATGGTTCAGGGGCTACTTTGCATTTTCTCCCCCGGAACGACATTTTTCAACTAAGTTCAAGCCGTTTTTCACTCCAACTCTCAACCTACGTGTGCTAATTACATCATGTCTATCCCCATAGGTCTTATTTGTCATGGTGAAGCTACCTGTGACATCCATAGAGTGGTTCAAAGGCTACTTTGCATTTTCGCCCCCCGAACAGCCTTTTTCGACTAAGTTTAATGTGTTTTTCACTCCAACTCCCAACCTACATGTGCTAATTACATCTTGTCGGTCCCCACATGTCCTATTTTTCACGAGAAAGCTGTTTGTGACATCAATAGAGCGGTTCGGGAGCTGTTTTGTATTTTCATCTCATGAACGCCTTTTTTCAACTAAGTTTAAGGCATTTTTGACTCTAACTCCCAACCTACGTGTGCTAATTACATGTCTTCTGTCCCCACATGTTCTATTTTTCATGAGGAATCTGCTTGTGACATCCATAGAGTGGTTTGAGGGCAATTTTGCATTTTCGCCCCCAGAACGCCTTTTTTCAACTAAGTTTAAGGCATTTTCGACTCTAACTCCCAACCTACGTGTGCTAATTACATGTCATCTATCCCTATGGGTTCTATTTTTCATGAGAAAGCTGCCCGTGACATCCATGGAGTGGTTCAGGGGCTGTTTTGTATTTTCATCCCCCCGAATGCCTTTTTTCAACTAAGTTGAAGGCATTTTCGACAAAGTAAACCAGCTATTTGGTTTGCTTTCCTTTTTTTTTTCTTTAGAACAACTAAAGAAATCTTGGTTTGATTGAATTCAAAGTTGTACAAAGCTTTGTTTGTACTTTCAGAAGCTCAAAGTAAAAAAGCAAGCAAAATAAAATAGTAACTATTGTCTGAATTCTGAAAACAAAGTGGAGGAACATGCCAACTTGAAGATTGTTTGCTATCTTGTTTTCTATTTTTGTTTACTCTCAATTTCATATCATTCAGCATTTGCAAAAGGGACAAAGCATTTTAGGAATGAAGATTAAACAAGAAGTTCAAAAATACTAGAGCTTCATATAAACAAATAGTCTTAAGGGCATTATATAGCATGAAGATAAATCGGGCACAAACATTTTGATGAACAACAATCAAGATAGTTTAAAGAGAGCTACACATCTAATCATCACGAGCAATTAGTTGAATAAGAATGATGTGATGAGAAGAGAAAGATATAATGATACACAATACTTTAAGTTTACCAAAATTCAAATGCACTCCAAATTGTTATCAATTCATATGAAATCTTGCAAAAAGAGATATGTGATGTAGAGATTAAACCAAACTCAATGACAAGTGCAATAAGAAGAAACAAAGTACTCCAAATTGTTCCACAAAATCCACATACAATCCAAATTGTAATCAAATATCAATTAGTATGAAATCTTGCAACAAGATAAATGGGATGCAGAGATAAACCACCTGGCCTTTTTTTTAGTTGACTTTGAAGAAGTTTCAGATACAACAAATGCCTCTTCCCGTGTCACCCACCTGTCTGTTTCATTTCATGGAAGTTAATATTATATCATAAGAACACAAAACCAAGAAGGATATTTTGGGAGGAGCAACAAAAAATGACTCAAAGTAAATCTACAAGAATAATCAAATATGAAACACATCACTACTTTTAAATGCAATTGGTAGCTTATGAGTTTAGAAACAAAATCATAATTGTGTATCCAAGTGAAATTTCAGAAATATTACTTAATCATTATATTACATAGTTGTAGAATCTTATCATGATCATCATCCTCAGAAATAATATCATGATAATCATCCTCAGAAGGATGCCCAAAATGCTACACACCATCATCAATTGCTATCAACATTAATAAAGCTATTAAAAAAAATCTAATATTGAATTGAAGAGTTTGTCTAAGTTTTATATAGGTTGAAGTTGTATGAAACTACATCAGACAAACCCAATGTAGAAAGCACAAGGAGACAAGAGAGCCTTCTAAAGCAAGAACAAACAGAGGGAAATAATCAATGACAGTAAAACTGCTGCATGGTTGGCTAGTGAGTCTGCAGTGAAATCATGGTAATAATGCATGCAAAAGAATGACACATTCATCAGGAAAAAAAGTAATGAGTCTCTGTTATATACTGATCTTCCAAGAGGCTTGCAAGCACTTTTGCTCAATAAATAATATTTGAAGGAGTCTCATTCATCAAAAGATCCTTGAAATCATCACTATCACAATCCTCAAACTCAAAAGGAATAGGCATTCCACTCAGTTCCCTCTCCCTAACCTAAGGCACAGTTATAAGATATACAAATTTGGAAATAAAGATCATAAAATAATCTATAAATATTTCCTAACTGTAAGATTATATTATTTAAATCTTCTCAAATTAGCAGCTATATAACATGTAGTATGCTTACAGGAACAACACACAAATAATGAAAGTTATGAAACCATAAAATCTTGTGAGCAGAAAAGTATCTAACAACCACTAGAATTATTTGATTTGCAAGAAAATTGACGATACAAACCATTCATTGTGAACTTGCTTGGGAAAATCAAGTGGCACATCTCTGCTATGATATTACAGCAGCCAGTTTAAACATCTAATACATGTCATAACCTTCCCTTATATATTCTTGGCAGAGAAACCTCATAATTTCTCTCTTCTCAATGACCAAACCAACACCAACTAGGTCAAACAAGGTGCTAACAACTAATTTTCTTTGTAAATGAGGCAATGACCATTAATTGCAGAAAAATCCCAAAGTCTCAATAACCCACCAAAAATTCCTTGAAAATGTTCAGCAAATGCTCGCAAGCCAACAAATAAAAGTGTGAATGCAAGAAAGAAGCAAAATAGTAACAAACAAATCTCAGAAGCCGCTGCTGGAAGAAGCTTTGCTTGGTCTTGGAGTGCCAGTTGCAGCAGTGCTAGTTTTGCTCATGATTCCCTTCCCAAAATACTGGGCAATCACAGAAAACCCATTTTGGACCCTAAATTGAACCCATTTTGGACACTAAATTTTTTTTAAAAAACTCTATCAAACCCATAAACCCTAAATCAAACCTATTTTGGGCATCAAACCCATAATTTTATAGAAATCAAACCACTTCAACCAAACCCATTTAAGAAATTAACACAAAATTAAACTAAAAAAATCATATAAAACCCTAGCAAGTGTGAGAAATTTGGAGAAGTGGCGATGGTGATTCGCAGCAGTGGTGGTGCGATGTACGATGGTGGCTATCGACGGTGGGGTGGTGAACGTTAGTGGCGAGCAAGGGTGAGATTTGGTGGTGACTGTTCTATGTGTGAGAGAGTTGTGTGTGAGTGAGAGAACAGAGATCTTTTGTTTCTTTCAAAGTGGGGCGCGGGCGCCAATATATTCGCTTCTCTCTATAAAAAAAAAATTTGTTTCTACCTTTAGCGACCCAACTTATATTTGTCGCCAAATAATAATCAATACCGACTAAAGTTTTTGTAGCCAAAGAGTAATCCAAAAAATAAGCCTACTATTTGGCGACTAAAATTTTTTTTGTCGGCAAATGGTTGTATACGACTAAAATAGGAATTAGTAGCCTAAAATGTAGACCAATGCCGACTAAAATTTGTTCAGTCACCTATTACATCATATTTAGCGACTAAATTTTTTTTTAGTCACTAATAACTAATATACGGCTACTCAAAAATTTTAGGGTGAAGCACCAATAAATCCCAATATTAGATATTGTGAACTGATTAGTCCTTAAGATTTTCACATGAACCGGAAAGTCCTATTGAAGATGAAATTACCGATAACGTTGTGTTTAATAGAAGGGGGTAAGCCAAACGAGGGGTAAATGTGGAATTCTACGAATGGTGAAATTACACATTTGGACGAAGCGCACTATAGACTTATTGCGTTTTTCCCTCCTTCGTGATCAAATCCCACATTATCAGGGATGGGAAGATTCCATATTTGAATGTTGATTTCGATAGACATTGATGATCGTGGAATGTTGATTTCGATAGACACTGAAGGCGTGGTTTTTCCAGCGTTTTGAAAGCAGAAACTGTACATTGTGTGATTGACGCTTTGTGTTTCGTTCAGAAATCGTTGAATTTGATTTGGGATTCTTGTTGCACAACATATGATGACGCCGCAGCGAGGTTAGTAATGGTTGTCTGATTTTGTAATGGAATTTTGGAATCGTTGATTTAGGGTTTACTTCTGTGCGGGTAGGGTTTGTACATTAATGGGGTTTAATGTTTGTTTTTACGGCAACGTTTGTTTGGTGTATGGATGTGATTTTTTTATGTGACGATGTTGTGATGTTCTGTTTATGTTGTTGTTAAACAATTTGCCGATGTCGTATACGGTCGTGTCATGTATGTCTGATTTGTGTGTCTTGATTTTTGGGCGTCTCTTTACCATTGTTGTTTGGGTTTTGGTTTTGGGTTATATTTGTTGGCAGCGTAGTGAAGTGCCGACGCATGTTATCGTGTTTGGTGTTTGTAACCTTTCATGTTGGCGCATTGGAGTTCATGTTCAAGCTATAACATCGAACCAGTGCACGAAATCCACTAAGTGCTGTAAATATTTAACATTGACTAGTACTCCATGTTTCACCATTATACGATAACAAATTTTCGTGAAGGTCTGACGATTTTATGAAATAAATAACAATTTTTTTTCCACTTATGCGCTGTTGTTTCTGGTGTTGGATGTTTATTTGTTGGACATGTTTGTATAGTGTAGTACATGTGTGACATTACTGAAGTTTGGACTGTGGAATTTACACTTTGGTGATTTCATTTTTGGTGTACTCTGTCACATGAATGAAACTGAATGAAATAAACTCATTGGTGTTAATATTTTACATTACATTATGTTTAAATCGGACTTGTCTGCGTTGTTTAAAGTTTCACGTTAAGCAGCACACCATATTTACATTGACGAATACACCATGTTCGAGGAGTCTTGTTCTTGTTAATTTAGTTTTCTGACATTTGATTATGTGAATATGAACTCAGGAGTGATGATTGTTAACATGAAAATGATATAGTAGGGGACATGGTACGGTGGCCATATTTCATGTATCACCTGGTAAACGTGTTGCTGAAAATGTTTCATGTAATCGTGTTTGGTGTTTGTAACTTTTCACATTGGAGTATTGAATCTAATGTCCAAGCTATAACATCGAAACAATGCACGAAATCCACTATGTGTGTTAATATTTTACGTTTACTAGTACTCCATGCTTTACCGTTAAACACTAATAATTTTTCATGAAGGTCCAAACGACTTTATGTAATAAATAAGAATTAGTTCCACTTATATGCTGTTGGTTCTGGTGTTGGATGTTTAATTGTTGGACATAGTTGTATAGTGTAGTACATGTGCGACATTTCTGAAGTGTGTACTGTTGAATTTACACTTTGGTGCATTAATTTGTTGGTGTACCCTGCCACATGGAAGAAAATGAATGAAATGAACTCGTTGGTGTTAATATTTTACATTACAGTACGTTTACATTGGATTTTTCTGAGATATTAAGCTTCACATTAGACAACACACCATAATTACGTTGTCAAATACACCATGTTTGAGGAGCCTTGATCTTGTTCTGTTAATTATCTGACCTTCGATTATGTGACTCCAATCTCAGGAATGATGATTGTTAACATGAGAATGATATAGTAGGAGACATGGTAGGCTGGCCGTTTCACATGTGTCACCTGGTTAACGTGTTGCTGTAAATGTTTCATGTAATTGTGCATTTGATTGGTGAGATGTTTGTTGTCAAATTTGAATGACCTGGTCGTATAGTGTAGAACTATGTGTGACATTAACAAATTATACACCAACGCATTCGCACGCAGGTACAATTTTTTTGGATGCTCCATTCAACAATAAAACATTGACTGAAATGCGGTCCGTGTTGTTAATATGTACATTGAAGTATGTTTACACTGGATTGTTCAATGACATTAATAATTACCTTCAGCAATACACCATGGTTTAGAAGTGTAGATATTGTTCCATTATATGTCTGACCTTTGCTTTTCTAAATTGAATTTGTAAATGTCTGCTGTAATTGGGCACTTTATTGGGAATATGTTTGTCGTCATATTTTAATGTGTGTTTTAATTGTAGTGTTTATCGTGATAACAATTTCTGGTTGTTGCAGGAAATTCTCGGCGAAAACAAGCACGATGTAGCGGTGGAGGGAAAATGACAGATTCACCCAAGGGGAAAGCATCATCAACCAGATTAGCAGTGAGGAGGCAAACTAAACTACCACTGAAGAATAAGAAGTCACGGTCGGTGGGTGTGAAAAGTGAACAGAGAAGGGCAGTGGTAGACCCGTCAAAGCTAATGTATCGTTCAAACATGGCTGGAGTGATTAAAACTGTCTCCGAAGTTGTGCTGGGTGAAGCTCACATACGTCACTTGCAAAAAACCCCGTTTTGGCTTTTGATTGACGCGATACGGACAAACCATTTGTCGGAGAAAATGTTTAAAAAATGTGACGGGACAGTATGCCGCATTATTCAGACGTACAACCCAGCAGATGAAAAGTTTTACATTGGGGGGAAGGGTATACCACTGCGTAACAGGGATGTCAGACTCATATTTGGGATACAATGTGGCAGGGATAAATTGGACTTGACTTACGGGGCGAAACCTCCCTCTGATTTCATCCAACGACGTCGTCCGAACATTGGACGGATATCTTGCAAAGTCATCAAGGAGCTTATGGTCGAAGCATTGCAAGGGACCAGCACACGTGATGAGGAAGACGTTGCCAAACTGTTATGCTTGTACATCTGTGCGAAGCTGTTCTTTGCAACTACCGGGGAGGCTATTGGGTGGGCTTACGTCCGAGCCATCGACAAACTAGAGACACTATGGCTCTATGACTGGACAGCGGCAATTCGTAATACAGTGATTGGTTCGTTGAATGATTTCTACAACAAGCCAGCAAAAGTGACTGGTTGCGTTGTCGCATTGCTAGTAAGTAATACTTAATCAGTTTGTTATTATTGATTAAATCTGTTGCTTGACGGTTATGTTTGAATTGCAGTTTCTGGTTTGTGAGCACACAAACCTAATCGAGCCCGAGCGGCCTAAACTGTTTCCACAATTTTGTAACTGGAATATTGGCAACCTAATCAGCAGGATCAAGTTGCTGGATTTAACTTCTGAAGGAATCTTCGAGGTACGCACTAACCTGCATTTAAATTGGTGTCCATTAATGTCTGCACATTTTGTGGTTGTATAACATTTAATGTCTTGCAGGTGAGTTGTGATAAATTATCTGGATCAGTACTTGAACGTTATCAACTGAACGCGAATGTAATTGACATGGAGCGGCAACGAAGTGTTGACCAGAACGTTGGACTGAACTACATTCTGAAAGTGGTCCCGGAATCGGTGTGGGACGGTAATGTGGTAGGCGATACGAACTTGGCTGCTGCAAGTGCAAGTCTTGAAGGGTGGAAATCGTGTTCTCCTACTGATGGGCAGATCGAGATAGAGTCGAAATTGGAAGATGCCTGCAATAATACCGAGACTGCACAACATTCTGAGAAGAGTGTAGGTGAAATTATTGCAACGCGTGAACAGGGGCCAGATTTGTTCCCGAACCTGATTGAGATATCCAGCACACCTGTCGTGAAGACTAACAGGGAGAAAACAGAAAACGTGGACCAGGCACTGATAAGAGCATTGGCCAAAATAAAGGAACTGGAAAATGAGTCTGTTAAGAAGGCAGACCGTGTGAAGGAGTTAGAAGGGAGGGTGAGTACAATGGAACGGATGATTGGGGAGCAATGTACCAATGTGTTTATGGGGTTTGACAGTGTTGTTCGTGCGAAGGACGTTGAAATAGAACGGTTAACAGGGCTCGTTACTGATTTGCAAGTGAGAATAGTAAGGTTGGAAGATCAGATTGACGACACTGAGGCGCACATAGTCAGCCAGTCAGTGATGAACGATAGTGGCAGCTGCCCAAAAGTTGGTGACCGTTACATGGGCAAAAAATGTGAGGCAAACGCAGATGGCCTTGATGGCAGTCAAATGCAATCCCCAGCAGCAAACACCGATTTACACCTAAGCAAGATTTCCATTACAGATTGTGCAAATAAGGAGGACCGTTCAGTATCAGGGAACGACATACCTATGCCCGACAAACCCATCATGGCAGACTACACAAGTTGTGCAGTTGGTGTGGATGAAAGTTGTACAGATTTTCAATTTGGTACAATTGGGAGCCCGAAAGTAAATTCATTAGTGAGGCGTGTGAAGGAAAAACCGAGACGGGAATGGAAGTTAGTGGATTACGAATACCCCCGTGTTGTTGTCCGTACAAAACAACAGAAATATGTTGGTCCAGGTGTTGTGGTTGTATCTGGTGACGTGGTTAATGTTGACGATGAAGCTGAAATGGAGAAAACGTGGGCTGGTTTTAAAATGAACCAAAAGTTTCCTGTGTGGAAAATGCTCAGCGGAGAGGAACGAAAACGTTTGGAGGACGTGTACAGAGTAAATGGTGACAGGTGTGTATTACTTAATATTGCAGCAAAATTTTTGTATTCAATGTGAATTTTTAAAGTGATGAATTGTTAAGAGTTATTATGTTTTATGTAGAGCTATAATATGGGGTGGATTGGGAAGCGATGTGCAAGTGCGCTTCACAGATGTACAAGCTTTGGTTCAAAATTTGGGAATCCAAGGCAACGTAAGTAGTGTTGCGGTGGTTGACATGGTGGTTTGTGAAGTTTTTATTTTCTGCAAACCAGAATTTTATTATGGTAAAGTTAGTCATTAACATAGTATTTTTTACTTGTAGGTAATCGTGATTTGCCACGAGATATACTTCTGATTTAGCACTGAGCTGCAGCTACAAGTGAATACGTTGATCGCTCTTATTTTTACAGCAGCATTTGTGCGGTATTGTAGCACAACAACTTTCGTTTATTGTGTTATGTGAATGTTGTATTAGTTTTTGATATCCAATACCAATGTTGGTGCAGGACATGATGCGAACTTCAAGTTTGGAAACCAGGGACAGTTACTTGAAAGTCCACTTTAACGCAGCTGAAGGGCGAAGATATATTCACTTCCCGATATACTACGCTAACCACTGGACAATCATGGTTCACGATACCGAATGTGGGACGTGGCGACATTATAATTTAGTGCAGCAACGAAAGGGCAGCACAGATCATCATTTGACGGAGGCTGCAAAACTGGTAATAACAGGTTTGTTGTTTTATAGGATTACTGACTGCGTCTGGGTGTTTGTTAAATTTTTTTTTTTTTTTTTTGTGGCAGAAAGCATGGGTTATGGATTACACGAGACGGTTGCTGAAAGAAGGTCCGTTGGCCGATGAAGTTGATATTGGAACTACGGATGGTGAGCTTGAGTCGGTGATTGAGTGTCCTCAACAAGAACCAAACTCGTATGTTTCTTTTGGTTGGATAATTGTAATGATTGGAACACATGCTGGTGCAGTTTAAATTAAGCTGTACTCAAATGTTTTGTTTGAAACATTGTTGCAGGGCCGATTGTGGGATAATGGTTTGCTTCATCATGCGCCAATATGTTCACAATGTGGAGATTGACAGAACCATGGATGGACTGAGCCCCAATACATTCCGCGGTGCGTTGGTGAAGACATTCATGAATGATCCCAGAAGGGGCCTGCGCACCCAGAATGTTTGATGATTGACGACCTAGTTGTCTGGGTAGGTTGGTTGAGGAGTGCACATATATTGATTGGGTAACAATAGTGCAGATGTTTTAGTTTTAGTTCTTTAAGCAGAACCACGTATTTTTGGTGACAGTTTATTTAAATTTTTTGCTTTACAACGCTTAGTTGCATAAAGTAGCCTAAATTAGAAACGTATTACTTCACGTATGGTGACATTATTTTGGTTTTTGAAGTGATGTTAACGTATTTTTGGTGACAGTGGATGTAAATATATCGCACATGGGTTTTAGTAAATATATATTTTTGGAAGTTTGCTTAGATTGAATTTAAATGCACCACCATATTTTCGGTTTATTCTGTATTACGTTGGCATTCTTGATTATGGTTTGTTCAGTACAAGTTGTTCTAATGTTGACGTAGTGGTTAAAGTTTGCATAGTTTGCATGGGTGTTTGCTCACACTAATTTGCGTGGTTGATGCTGAGATGTATTATTATGGGTTGTTCTATACGATTTGTTCAGATCGTAAAGAATTATTTTACGTTGACATTAACGGGAACAATATTGGAATGGCTGTATAACGGATTAACCTACCAACAATGACTGATTTATTCAATTGGACAGGTATTTCTTCACGTTGACATGGTATGCACAAAAGTGCAACACTTTTTACTTGTTTAGATGTGACAATGTTAGAAAGGTTATTTAGTAACTTGACAGATTATTTGACGTTGTTGGTAGGTATTACATGGAGTGATGTTAACTGATGTTGTAATCGGATTTCTATAAGTTTAAATCCTGCTGTGCAAGGTTCTTGTTACGTGTTAATGGTATGACTCAAAGCTTGGCGTATGCGACGGTACGTGTCACATATTCAGATGGTTTTTTCGTATCAACATGAGTTCGTTACGTTTACAATTGCACCTTAAGCGTTCAGTGGAAAATTTTGTAAGATGGTTTGTTATTCGTGTAACCACAACACGAAATTGGGAAAACGCTGCAGATTTTATGGACATACCCATAAACCGTTGTATTGGAATTAAATTCCAGGCAATATCTAACTAAGCAGAACAAGTGGAAAGTGGGAGGAGATACATTGTGGAACCTGTGTGATAAACTGATAATTGTAATCATAATCCAAAAAAACCAATTGTAATTTGTGACATAACAATTAAAACCAACGTACAGGAAAGTAATGTAATCAAATCAATTTGGGTTTGGTTTGACGCTTGGGATAAACTCCAGGAACAACGTAAAACAGTAGTGCAATAATGTTAGTTACACAAAGAAGAATAATTCAAAATTTTGCACTATCAAACCAGAACATGTGAGAAATTGAAATATTGAAAAATGATAATTGAAATGACTATGGCTTGTAAGACAGAACGTTGGTGTTGTAGGCAACTACATCGGCTCCTTACATGTCTTCCTGTTATGGTTGCCCATCTTGCCACAACGCCCACATCTAATACGTTGAATAACCTCTCCTTTCGAAGGAATCCTTTTCCGCTTAGGCCTCCCGGGGGGGGCGCTTCACAATTGGTGGTGCAATGAGGAAGTCATTAGGCTTGAATGTCGGCTTGCCCGCTGTTGGAATTGGGAAAACAGCTCCGGAATACGATGCCTTGTACTTATCTACAGGGTAATAACAGTCCACCGATTCGTACACATTTTTTCCGCTATTTTGAAAAGCAACAACCACATGCGAACATGGAAAGCCATTCAACTGCCACTGGTAACATGAGCATGTACGTCTGAATATGTCAACCATCACCGACGGGTGAGAATGAACCTCATACACATTATCGTCAGCTTGACTAACAATCCAAGACCTACCAGTTTGTAACTCCGACTCCAACTTCTTCTCCATTTTAGGACATATAACGCCAGTCCACTTACAAGATTTCATTCTACGCTTCGTCCTCTTTTCCATGATTTTCCCTCTAATTGTGTCAACCAAATGAGTGATTGGAAGGTGGCGTGCTTCGCTAATCCAATTGTTGAATGACTCAGCTGCGTTGGAACACATTTCACCGTAACGTTGACCCCTACAAAAAATAATGCCGAAACAGAACAGTTGGTGAAAGTTAGAACAATATAGTAAAATTGCCCCAAACCGCGGGGCTTGAAAAAATACACAATAAACAGTAATGTGCAGATGTGTGACACATAAATATTGGTCGAAATGTTTCTAACAAATCCGACACATACTTGAAATACGCGTTTGCCCAGTGATTGGGATGCAGATCTCTCATGAAGTTATCGATAATTGCAGGGTTTGACTCTCTTAATATCTCCATTTTCTGATTAAAACATGTCACCGTCGGTGCGTAAGCACATTCACGCAATTTGCGCATCAGTCCAAACTTGTGCGTTGCGTTTACATATTTCATTCGGTCTCGCAAATTCATTTGGAGATGTAACAGACAAAAAGCGTGATGCGCCGAAGGGAAGATGGTAGGCATTGACTGAAGCAAGCCAGCATTCCGGTCAGACACGAATGTTAAGTTACGGCTGCTGTCGACAACGTGTGTGAGCTGCTTCAAGAACCACTCCCAATTTGCCGTATTTTCAGAATCAACAATTGCAAAAGCAACTGGAAATAAACCTGAAAATAAACACAGACATAACAACATGCCACAGGAAGGAAAAGAATCAAATAATGTGGGAATGTATACCAACCATTTGTGATATAATTTTTTATTTTGGGAAAAAAGCCAACCTTTTGTCAATGTCATGGACACGTTACGCTGAGCGTAATGTAATACTAAAGTTTAGCAACTCGACACGGGAAATGTAGGTATTGAAGCGTAAATATTGTTACCAAAGATTTTTCATGGTTGGGTAATTCGCCACATATTAAATGTGGAATATGTTGCTTCCGTAATCAAACAGAACATTCCACTGATGTATTAAAATTGGATGGAGCAAAATTAAATGAGAATCTCACCTTGGTTGCCATCCTTAGCAGTTGCAGCAAGTAGATTCCCCTTAAATCGGCCCTTCAGGAACGTTCCATCAAGGAAAATCATTGGGCGACATTGATTGAACCCGTCTATGCATGCACGAAATGAAATAAAATATCTTACAAACCTTGCGGACTGTTGATCAAATTCAAGGTTAATGTAACTATTCGGGTTTTTCTCCATGACAGCATCACTATACCATCTGAGTTGGTCGAATGACATAGCATGATCCCCATACACTATACCCCTGGCCTTCTCCACACCCAACCATGCAACTCGATAACTTATATCTAAACCGTAATCATTCTTCATATCAAACACTACATCTGTTGGGCGTGTCAACGGTTGGTTACGAACATGGTCTGCAATCACATCAGACACCAATTCAGACCCAGTACGCGGGTTCCTATACGTCCGCACAGCTACACCACAAGTGTGCAAACTATCGAACCTCCTAACACATAAAACTCCATTGGATGGTAACACCCTCGCATGTATAGTCCACGAGCATCCAGTAGACGTTGCAAATTTGCAAACAACTGTCACGCGAAGTGCATCATTTTTGACAAACTGATACTGAAAACCAGATTCCACAGCCAACTTAGCAAGAACAGTCCTAAACTCATTTGTGCCCCCTCCAAAACATTGGCCTACATGTGTAATCCCATAAGCCCATTCGGCAGACAAATAATACTTTGATTTATGAGGACAATACATTGTCAACAAATCCGTACGATCCTCCATATCAAATGTTGACCAAACATTTGGAGTAACCCCACTATGTTTCACAGAATCCACCGCACCGCATTCATTAGAAGACCCGCCAGTCCGTAATTGAATGAGGACATTTATATGATCAAGACCCAATGACTTGGTAAGGCACAACATATTCTGAATGTCATCATCGCAATCCACCTTGAACTTATTGTAACCGGGAATGTCGAACATCAGGTACACAAGATCTGGCACCAAACCATCAAACTTCCCACAAATAACATCAACAACACTCTCGAATGTGGACGCGTGACACAAACGAACAACAGTATTGGTTTGGCCATGCGTACACAACAACAAAAGTGCAACATCCACACCTACGCATCAACGAAACGTCATATCAATCACACATGACTACAAGAAAGCGCATTATATCAATACGAATTTATCTGAACATGCAAAATTACATATGTGCTTCCCGGTTAAACATTATGATTTAATTTGACTTGATGTCCCACGAAGCAAACACAGCAGAACGATGTTGGAAACAAAAAAATGACAAAACAATGTAAAGACCCAATACATAGCAAACGGAACATGATCTAACACCGAAATGAAAATCCAAATAAAACATTAGGGGACTACCCAAACCCCCAATCAGACGAAGCACACACAGCAGGACAATGTATTTTAAGAAAACGTAAACCCCGCACACACATTAGACCAATGTTATCAAGAAAAACCAGGGGATATAGGTCGACTACAGATTAAGGTGAATATGTCTTACTGGGCAATGATCGACGCACAGCCAACCCAAAACCACAGGCAATAGAACATGTATAACACCGAACAAAAAATGACTACCCATGCCACAGTCCCACGAAACAAACACATATTACCAAGGTTTTTTAAATAAAAAAAGGATAAACTTACAACAGCGGTGCATTGAATGTAAACAATTGCTTCGGCCAGTGGACTTCCATCCAATGTATTTTCTTGGTCAGTAAAACAAATAATCCAATGCATCAGTGTGAATGTTTGTTAGTGTTCTATGATAAATACACGGCCAACTCCAAAACCAGAGTCAACAGAACATTATCTAACTCCGAAGAGAAACCCAAAAAAAAAAAAATGGGACTACCCATCACCCAATCCGACGAACACACACAACAAACCAATGTATTTAACAAAAAACATAAACAATGCAAAGACAACAAACCAAAGTATGAAAAAGAACGGAGGGGAAAAAAATGACTGCACATTAATGTGAATATTCTGGGCAATGGTAAATACACACCCAACCCAACACCAGAGCCAACGAAACATGATTTAACACCGACCAAAACCCTTAAACAAAAACTGATTACCCAAACCCCAAACCAACACAGCGCACACATCAGAACCATGTGGAAAATAAACAAAAAACACTGTACGAACCTTGTGTCATCGTTCCAAAAACCTTCCGTCAAACCGCTTTTCCGTTTCGAAAATGGCACAAAACAGAGACTACACCATCCACAAAGGTGAAAAAAAACCAAATACACCGTGATACAAGCCACGAAATCATACAGATGGAAGATTCACCTCCACGTCTTACCAACCGAATGATAAACACGCACTAATTGCTCTAAATAATTAAATATATAAAGGGGTACTCCAGTAAAATAATAAACCTTCCTAACAAAAATAGGACCTATCTGTCTATCAGAAAACTTATAGGATTAAATGGGATAACATTTCTTCATATGGGATTTACGGGTAAATTTTCCAAAATTTTAGTAGCTAAAATATTAAACATTGCCGACCAATAAAAATTTTAGTCACCAAAGGTCTAATTTTTGGCGACTAAATTCGTTTTAGTCGCTAAATTTGGTCGCAAAAAGTGCAAATTGTTGTAGTGAATTAGTACTAGAGTCTGATTCTCAGTCTTGTTAATAACATTGTATGAGTATTAGATACATAAAAGAAGTAAAATTAGATAATTTAAATAATAAAAATTCGATATAAATAATAATAGAACAAAATAAAGGTGAGAAATTAAAAGATAAAATAAAAAATTTAACCATTAATGAAGTTGAGAAATTAATTTTAAGATTTAATTTAATAAAAATAGTTTAAATGGGAAAAGTAAAGATGGAGAAATATATTTTAGTATTCTAAAATAATTTCTCCATTCAAATAAAGATTAATTTTAATTATAGGTGTAAGAAATGAGAAATTATTTGAATTGTTTATTATTCTCAATTGATTTCTTGACCTTTCATTCCTTATTAATTAATTTTAATTTATTGTAATGCGATTATATTTTTTTTACTTATATATTTATTTTTTAATTTTTTTAATCATGTAAGAATAACTTGCATTTTTTTTTTTTAAATATGCATAGAAATTTAATGACTCAAAGATAAAAATTAAAATTTATTAATAATATCTTAACAATTTAGGGATAAATAATTTTCTTACATATGAAATAAGTAGGACAAATTGTTGGGAGAAAAAATTAATCCATTTATTTCAACTTAAAAAAAGAAAAGAAAAAAGAAATTTAAATAATAAATGCATTAATTAAAATTGATAAATATTTAGTTGTTTATATAGTGTGAAATAAGTCTTATAAATATTGTATTAATTATTAGGGTCTTATATTAAACTATTAAGATTTTAAGTTAAAATATGTATGGATCTTTAATAATATATATGCAAAACCTTAGGAGAGGTGAGTGAATTTTTTTTTTATTCAAATAGCTTTTTATATCTTCATGGTCAATTCAAAGGGGGCAATATGGCCATTTTGGATAGAAAAGTAATAGCGTTTGTGCTAAATTAATATATTGGAGGAATCTTGATAATAGTTTTAAAAATAATGGAGATTAGTGTAATTATTGAAATAATAAAGAAGATTTTTATAATTGTCAGAAACCTCATGAGAGGCAACTGTAATTTACCCAAATACTTACAATAATGACTTTTATTTATAAATTTATTGCATCATTTTTGTTGTAATTTTTGTATAAATGTTTGGCATAAACAGATTTTTTTTCTTTAAATGGAAAACGTGCATAGTATGTATATTTTTTATTTAATAGATATTGTCAACGAACAAAATGACTTCATTGATAATTTAGAATTTTAAAAAAAATTATTTTATTTTATTTCATAAATTCCTATGTTCGCTGGATATTGGGTGCGACGTACCCTTAGAATTGTGTGTGATCGAATTATGTGTACATAAAAAATTGTTGAATTATTGGTAGACAATTGACTCTGCCGTTTTCTCTCTTTACATTCAATTTCATTCTAAATTTTTTTGATCGGCAAGTTTCATACTCAATGTAACGCGTCCTTTATAAAAAGAACTAAGATTTCTTAATTTTGGAATGAAGAGAATCATAGTACATAATACCAAAAGAAAGAAAGAAAGACTTCATATGTATGAACCATATATCATAATCAGGGATGAAATCAGAATTTTATCACCAAATGAGTTAGAAAATGAATAATATTTTCTCATCATATATACAAACATATATGTATGTACAATACAATATATAAATTATATATATACTTAAAAAAAGAATTCATATATCATAGAAATAATCTCTAATAGGATGAATAAATTTTTTTTTTTTTTTTGGTAGAAAATAAAAAGAAAATGCAAGATGGAGATTTTCACAATCGGGGATCAGGGACGGGGAGTGTGATCCCCAGCCCCGGCCCGCCCCGCTCCGTTGTCATTCCTAGATAGAAGAATGATTAAATGTCTTTTATATTAAGATGGCATTTTATTTATGAAACAAAATACATAATTTTAAAAATATTATGACAAACAAAATTTTTTACAAAGAGAGAAGACCATGCCCCCATAGGTTTCACCTAATTCCGTTCCGGATCATAATCATATCATACACAAACACAACTTAACAAAGATTACTTAAAGAAAATCAAAGAATTGATTAATTCAATTATCCGCAAGTAAACCAATAATATAATCAGACACAACTATCAACCCTATGATTTGATTTGTGTGTTCCTAGATTTTCTGATGAACTATATCTCAGTAGTACAAGATGATCTACACATGGGGCATTGATGGTGTTTGGCGTACCTTTGGAACACACGGTTCTCATGGAACACAAGCGAGCAAGGAGTCGTCGCAATTATAAATCTCTCTTAAACCTCTCCAAATAAATCGAACACTTATCATTATCATCTACTGATTCATCGCAATCAAATCTCTTCACCTTCACGGCAGCCTGAACTTGATTTAACGTACCAACAACAATCTCTTTGTCATCTGTTTTACACACACGAAACTCTATCTCATTCGAATTCCCATTAACATATGCAAATTTTTGGTTGTTAATAACAACACCACCACTACAAGAAAAAGCAGATTTTGCGACTAAAAATGAATTTTTTGTCGCTGAAAGTAGCAGAATTGGCAACTAAAATTCAATTAGTCGCCAAAAGTGAACACTTTTGGCGACTAAAACAGTTTAGTAGCCAAATGTAGGGGTTTTAGCGACTAAAAGTCAATTTAGTCGCCGAATGTAGGGTTTTAGCGACTAAAAAAATTTTAGTAGCCAAAAGTGAAGGTTTTTGGCGACTAAAAAATTTAGTAGCCAAAAGTATAGGTTTTGGCGACTAAAGAATAGTTTGGTCGCCGATTATACGTGTTTTACCGACAAAAATCAATTTCGTAGCCAAAAGTTTGGCTACTAAAAAAAATTTAGTAGCTAAAAGTCTAAAATTGCTGACTAAAATGCAGTTTAGTCACCCAAAGTAGAGGTTTTGGCGACTAAAATTAAGTTTAGTCGGCAAAAGTACTATCCTTAGGCGGGATTTAATTCTTTTAGCGACAAAAAAGAAATTAGTAGCCAAAAAATATAGAATTCACGACTAAAATTCAGATTTAGTTGCCAAAAGTGCTATCCTATTTTTTTTAGTAAATAATTTATTTTTTACATAAAATATATTAAATAAAAATAATTATTTATATATATAGTTTTGTATTAATACCGGTCAATATAGTATATAAATAATATGTTGCATTAATATTCATGTGATGTTGTAGTGGCATAGTGGGGAGAGAGTGTTGGTAAATGTTGAGAATGTTGGGAGGTTGGTGGTTCGAAACTTGGGAACAACAGAGGTAATTTTTTTTTTTTTTAAAGTTTGTGGTCGCCGAAAGATTGGCTATTGGCGACGAAAAGTTTAGTCGGCAAATGTATAAATAATAAAAAAAATTCACTATTGGCGACTAAAAGTTTAGTCGCTAAATGTATAATTTCCAAAAATGGAATTGATTATTGGCGACAAATTCTTTGGTCGCTGAAGACCTGTATACTGCCGACTAACAGTTTTTTAGTCGCCAAAGGTATTCGCGACCATGTATTCATGACAAAACCGGTGACTAAAATATTTAGTCGGGGAAAGTGAAAATTCGACATTTGGCGACTAAAAAAGGACTTTTGGCGACTAAAAATTTAGTCGCCAAAGGTGTGTTTTCTTGTAGTGCACCATCAGCTTCATCTTCTTTGTTTGATGAATGGGTAGGCACTGAAAGCATGGAATGAATGCTGCCGATTCTCAACATGGAAACGTGTACATTGATGACGATCATGGGTTTCTTCGAGGAGGTTTGGTTGTTAATGTTGTTGAATCGAAAGCAACTGAAGAGGTAGTTAGATATGTCTCGGGCTAGCTTTGGAATAATTTCCAATGGGAAGAGTTTTGTTGTTGGAATTGTGAGATGAAGCCAACATTCCATGGAGTCTTTGTCCCGTAAGGTTTTGTAGTCGAATTTGATGGTGTCTTTTTGTTCTATAAATGTGTCGTGTTTGGCATTGGTAATATAACCTTCTTTGCATTTAGAGACTCGTTTGATCTCACTCTTCACTAGTAAATTGAAGTGGCCTTGTGATTCTGAAACAGGAGGGTAAAAATTGATGTTGTCGTACTTTTGATTCCACTTGTAGACTTGAGCATATAGGCCTAGGACTTCTTCATTAAGGTAAGCCATCTCTCTCTCTCTCTCACTCTCACTCTCACTCTCCCTCTCTCTATAAAGTATTGTTGAAGCAGGGTAATGGGAGGTAGGGGTTTCGTGAAAAGAGACAAGTATGGATGAGTTGTTTATATAAAGAGATGGGTTGTGTTTCTACTTTTATTGAAGGTTTTGGAAACTTTTCTTTTTATGTGAATCCTAGTTGGATTTGGATCTGGAACGTGAGGTTGTGGGTTTCGAATGTGAGGGAAGCCACTTTGTGCAAATTATGTCAAATGTTAGGTCTGTATCCATGGGGACTAAATTGGACGTACTTTTTAAATAGAAGTTTAAATTTTCTATATAGAGGAAAAATGTAATGATGAATGGATTGCAGGTGCAAAATCTAGTTGCAGAAATTGTTGACTCCAAATTAGGCAAACAAGTAATTCTTCCTTTTAGACTGACTAATTTTCTATGTAAAATTCATGGCTTAGTATAGCACTCACACAAGTTAAATTTTCTTTTGCCACAATCCTGCAAATCCCGCAGATTACAAGAATCAAGCCGTCCCTCACTTACATTGCCGCAGAGGAAGTAATGAGCCTTGTGACTGCTCAAGGTCTTGAATTATTCTACTCTTCTTTCTAGCTTGTGGTTTACCATCAGAGGTTTCATTGCATGAGGTAATTTTTTATTTATCTATTTTTGAGGTAAATCTCTGTTTGTTCAT
This sequence comes from Camellia lanceoleosa, assembly GCA_025200525.1. Classification (NCBI taxonomy): domain Eukaryota; kingdom Viridiplantae; phylum Streptophyta; class Magnoliopsida; order Ericales; family Theaceae; genus Camellia; species Camellia lanceoleosa. Next base: position 165,517,387 of record CM045762.1, on the reverse strand, counting down.
GACAAGTGGCGGAGCATAGTGAATTGAATGAGGTGTGGAAAGACATTCGAATGCACATGGTGATGAAATATATGTGAAGGTAAATTCCTTTTGTAGTGTATTTATTTTAATTTTTAGATATTCACGTTAGCACGGAAAGTTTGGGTTGGCTGCATTACGAGGTTAGAGAACGTAATCGGCTTAAACCAAACGTGACTCTTCTTGTTCTGTTGGTCATTATTTTTTATTTTTATTTTATTTTACGGGTTTCTAAGCTAAGAGTACCGAGAAGTAAAAACAATTGACAAAAATTTTGAAGAAAGAAAGGAACCGTCGTTGCCAAACCAAGCCCACAATTTTTAAAGAATAATATCACTTGAAATCTTTTGTAGGGTCATGTGAATGAAGACATGGTTTTCTGTTGCCAAAGTAATTTCAATAGAACCTAATAATTTTTAGTTTTATCCTACCCAAGTAGGTAATGTATTATCGCTTAACCAGAATCCTCCATTATTACTTCTAGTATGTTTATGACCAAACCATCTATCCATTGCCGCTTTTTGTTGATTTGCTTATGTTTATTATTGTTATTGTTATTATAGAATATCGGCTTCTACATGCGTAAGGGAGAATCCTTCTTTTGAGCTGTCTGAAAGAGCATATTCTGACGAGAAGTTGCCATTGGTTACATGAAGAACAATACGAAGGTAATTTATGTCTTCTAGCTTGAGAGTATTCAAGTATGAGAAATGCTTGGGAGATAGAGATCTCTCTTATCTTTGTTTTCTTTTCTTTTCTATTTCATTTATTTAATCGGCCTCTCTTGTTATATTCTTTGCAGGTTATAAATCCAATGCCCAAGTCTGAGCCTCTGTCCCTTGAATTTACAGATTCGTTGATTGTAATATCTAAGCTTGAAGGAGAACAACCCTTGCTTATTTAAACTTGTTGTAATCATTTAATTTTTTATTTTCACCTAAACAAATCTTTGATTCATTTCATTGTCCACAAAGTGCATATTATAATGAGCAAAAATTCTGTTATCCTATAATGAGCAAAAAGTCTGTTATCTTGGACTTCTTTTGTACTTCATATTAGCGTCAATAACTTTTTTTTTTTGCCGATAAAAAAAATTATAATATAAAAGTGAAAAGCAAAGTCTCGGTTCTCTTCCTACTTACTTGCTTACTCGGTTTAGTCTAGAAAGAAACCTGGTGTGATGTGGGTCTATTATAATCAAATCATTTACTCAACAAAATAAATGATAATAACAATAATTAAAAAAAAATCAAGTCATTAGTGTTCTTTGATCTTTGTCATGTTGATGGAATACTCCAGTGACCTATGTACATTTCACCCATGTAATGGTTTTCATCATCAAGCAAGCAACAAAAGAAAATGAAAGAAAAATAAATAGGCAAACAATTGTATACCCCAATTGCCAGATCCATTCATCACGCAAGAAAATAAAAACTAAATTTAAAATCTAACAATAAAAACTTGAGAAAATAATTTAAAATATATTTATATTCCTTGCTAAACCACCAACAAATAAAAACTTTCACTACAAAAAAATTGCTTTTTTGCGACGGTGAAATGCCGTCGCAAATACTCAAAATGCCGTCTCAAAAGGTTTTTGCATAAGAACTAGCCTTTATGACGGCAAGTGGGGGGTCGGAACAAAGGGGGTTGCAAAAGGGTTTTAGCGACGGTATAACGCCGTCGCAAAAAAAAGGCGACGACAAAAATGCCTTTTTGCGACCGAAAAATGCTGTCGCCATTAACGCATGAAAATCTGAGTTTTTTTGAGACAGCACTGTATTGCCGTCGCTAAAAGGGTTATTTGCGACGGCACAAATGCCGTCGCTAAAGGGTTATTTGAGACAGCACTTGATGCCGTCGCTAAAGTACTATTGGCGACGGCAAATGACACCATTGCTAAAAAACTTCATTTTCAACAAATGCCCTATCTTTTGCGACAGTATTATTGCCGTCGCAAAAAACCCTGGTTCTATTTTTTTTTATAAAAAAAACTGTAATAAAATTAATTAAAAATATGAAAATGGCCTGTATTAAATGAGAAATAACTAAAAAAATTATTTTCATTCAAAATTGTTTTCCTGCGTTTCTAAAAATTATGAGCTGTGTATACAATTGTTTTCCTGTATTTCTAAAAATTATTTTCATTCAGAGTTGTTTGTCTCAACTATGATTCAGGTTATCTGGCCTCGAGGAAAAGCATGCATTCACACCAGGAACATTAAATCCATCAAGCAACTTTGATATATAACATATTTTCCATCCTAAGCAATGGGGAAATAGAAAGTAGCAGCATATAAAATCACCAACAAATTTCTCATTAACCAAACCCATAACACAAAGGCTGTGTTTGGTGCCATGGAATGGGACTACATTTTTGGCAATGGACACACAACAATTATGATTCTGAATGATAAAAATTTAGAGGTGCCTACGAAAGGCATAATGGATCTAGCATTCTAACATTCCGATCACAAAACCAGCAGCACGTCCTAGAACTTGAAATCCTTTTTCTTCGATTTTCCATCCTTTTCCTGCATTTTCCGTTTCCTCTTCTTCTCATTCTGAAAAATTCCACCTCATCAGAACAAAAGTGTCCATAAATACTAATTAAAACAAGTACAAAATCAGAAAGATTATGAGAGATGCACACCTCGGCAACCATGTCATCAAAATCCTCCGCCGACTACGTAGCTTTTCCTCCTCCTTGCTTCCTCATACTTGTGAAATGCAAAATAAATATGAATTAAGCGCCTTGTAGCTAATGTACTGATACTGATACTGACACTAAACAAACTATGAGGACTCGGACTTACTTTGCATGCAAGACATTGTTCATTACTTCCAACTCTTCTGGTTGTAATGTGACATCAACTTTATCTGATTTCTGATCTCTGAGCAGATCAACTTGAAAAAGGAAATAACATGAACAATAAAATGAGATGCATCATTAAGCCTGTGACTCGTATGGATCAATCACACAGATTATATTTTCGGGTAAATTCACCCCAACACAGAATCTGAAAGGATTTTGCAAATTTGCTTAATTGTAAAATTGAACATGAATGATATATGATTCGCAATCCGAATATAATTAGCAGTTAGGGGAGTAGAAGATCAATGACGGAACCAAATATTTTTCTCAAAGCCCATGAATGATATATGAAGAAAAAAAAAGTAAATTATGGCTCGTATTTCTTTGCATTCTCAACAAAATCATAAATCAAGCCAAAACCAGTAGATTTGCCTCTTCCAAAATGGGTCTGGAACTTAAAAACAAAGATGGCATTTGGGTCTTTCACCTACATCCTAGACAATTTTTCCTTCAACTCTACCTTCAATTCAAAAAAGAAAAAAGAAAACCCAAAAGGAAAAAAATGTAGAACAACCAATCAAAAAATAATATGTAGAACCAAACAAAGTAAATCTACCAGAAATAGAATACAACTTGACAATGTGCATTAATAGGTAATGGCTATACGACTAGGATATTAAAATTAAAATATGTCCCAAGGACATATGTAGGAATTATGATGAATAGAAACATACCTCTTCATTGGGATTTGGGAACTCTATCTTCCTGTCAATCCTTCCAGGCCTCAGAAGGGCTTGATCCAAAATGTCAATGCAATTTGTAGCCATCAAAACCTGTGAAAAGTAGTTGTCTTGTGATCAAATTATTTATTTGAAGGGGCAAGTTTTAATCTGGTGAACAATTTCACCAATGCACACAAGCAGGGAATCAGTACTTTGATTTTGTTAGATGCTTCAAATCCATCCAGTTGATTGAGAAGCTCCAGCATAGTCCGCTGCACTTCACTATCACCATTGCCAGATCTAGATTCCATTCGAGCTGATCCAATACTATCGATTTCATCCATAAAGATGATTGATGGAGCATGTTCTCTGTGAAACATCAACCAATAAGAAATCAGAGACTTATAGGAACTCTATAACATTTTCCAGGCTAACATAGTTAAATAGGGCCTAAAGTTATATAGCAAGATAAACAAAGCCTTATTTTTTTTCTTTGATAATCCAGATAAACAGTATCTTAAGTAATTAAATTCAAGAAAAAGAACTTTCCTGGATATTTTGTGTTAATATTTTCTTTTGCTATTTTCTGACAAGACCTCAATTAAGAGCATGCCTAACCTCGGGTTTTATTATTGTATTTGGACACCTGGCTAATGCCAGCCCAATATCAAATAACCTCACTTCCACTATAAGTAAACTTTGGGGAATATGAGCTTGCCACATGAATGAATCCCCAAAAATACCTTCTGTCAGATCTCTATCCCTTGTTAGCTTAATAAGATAAAACTTTTACAAACCTCATATTAATAATAGCATAAGCTAAAATGGCAACTAACTTAGGGCTAGGCCATGAGCAGGCCCAAGCATGATCTGAGCTTAGGTTTGGGATTAATGTGAAACAAAGTATAGCACAATTTGCAAGACGATATGTCATTGTGCCATTTAATGCTTGTACTTTTTCCAAGAGGACATGTTCCGCTAAATCAAAGACCAAAATGCACTATCACTTCTCAACCCATGCCCTTTTCGGTTGTCTTCTTATTCATTTTACACCTTAGTTCTACCACATCCCCACCATCAAATTTATTGGTCTTGAATGCAGATGAGCAAATCATCCCAAATCAAGCATTCTTTCATTATGTTAAAAACCCACCCACTCAAAATGGTTTCATTTCTACTTTTATAGTTGTCTCAACAGTCCTCCATCTCAAATTCCCCTCCTTAAACAGGATCAACTTGTGAAAATGTTTTCTGACTACCTAACATGATATCAAATAGAATAACCTGTCATGTAGATAAATTAAATAAAAAAAAGACCCAACTAAAAGGGTATTTCGTATAGATGCTATATCTATATGGCCAGTATCTATTCACTCTCATTACGAATAATCAACCCATACATCGAAAACAATCATTATAATTTAGCTATGTTGGTTGATTGTCTTATTTGATATTCATTATGAATATTAAATATGCTATTACGATTTTTTGAGTAAACATATCTCCAAAGAGATGAAAAATATGAAATGGAAACTCTAACCAGAAAATTGAAGCAATAATAGTATCATCGAAAAATTATATGCTAGTTCTCCTGAGATAAGAATGCAAATTTCATATAGAATGCTTATGTTCCACACTAAAAGTATACTAAACTGTGGTTGTCAAGGAGAGTTAACTTCAAAGCAAAAAAAAAAAAGATTGCTATTTATAATTTCCATGCACACAGTGATCACACATTAAAATTAATTACTGTGCTGTGAGTATATTTATTATGTTCATAAAGTATGACCACATAAGCATTCTTACCTTCTTTTCTGACCATCTTTAATTTACCCAAAATGAATCATTAGGACACATCCCATGTAAACATGTTTATTTTGATTTCAACATCAACTATGCTTATATAAGAAATGTATGCAAGCAACATGGAATTGTGAAATGCCACAAATTACACATGAAATGAATGTCACACAGACGGGGAGAGAGAGAGAGAGAGAGAGAGAGAGAGAGAGAGAGAGAGAAATTAATGGGCTAAAGTAAATTACATAAGAAAACAAGATCAGAGATCATTTTGCAAAAAAAAAAAAAAACAAAAAAAAAATCATAAATAACTAAAAACATGTTTCATATAGTTTGATTATTTTGCAAAAAAAAGAAAAGAAAAGAAAAGAAAACATGTGAATATATAAGTAAAAGAATATCTATACACACACGTAGATATCTAGAATCTCTCGTCCACCAATTCAAGAAAGCTCTTAAAAAACTAACAAGATATATCAAACAGTGTGATCATTTTGCAAAAAAGAGGGTTTATGGATCAAACTCACTCAATTAACAAAGTAATCAAATTAATCATTTCATACATAAAATGAAATTATTACAAAATAAAGATCTAGCTAGCAGGGGCCTAAATGACTTCAAATTGTAGAGAAGGGCATGATACCATGTTCAATTTCTTGAATTACGATTTCCTTTTCATTTGACCCATCCCATGCATCCTGCCATTCCTTTTGCTGTTATATGACAAGGTTGTATATTAAATACAAATGTAACCATTGTTGTCAAATCATAATTCGAATAATGAATCATTTTGCTAAAATAGTGAATCACAAGATTCATTTTATTTAATACGATATATAACTCTATATATTTATATAAATTTAAAAATATATATAATGTTTAAAATAAAATAAATTATCAATATGACTAAATTATATATGTATACATATAATCACATATATCACTATAACTAATTAATCTCTTCTATATATCTCCATAGTTTGATGGAAAACGACCTTATTTCATGCATTACGTAAACAAAAAATAGAAATAGAATTGAATCCTACGATTCACTCATTTTTCGATTCAAGAGAACAATTCGAATCGTATTTTGTTGAAACTCGTATCAAATTATATGAATCAAATCCGATGATTCTAACAACCATGAATGTAACATCCAGCACTAAAATGAGACCCCAAAAGAAAAAAGTAGTAGAGAAAGTTGTAAAGAAGATACCTCATCATTCTGTGGAGGTTGAGCAGTCGATTGTCATGTTGATGATACTGAATCAGCCTAAAATTGTAGTAAAAAAGAAGTTGGTCCAAAACAAACACACAGATTCCAAAACAAAACAAACACACAGATTCCAAAACAAACAGAACAGATCTGTTGGTCCAAAACAAACAAACAGAACAGATCTATTCGATCGGTGCAGAGATGAGAGATTAGGGAGAGAGAGAGAGAGAGAGGCTTACCTGTGAGTTGATCGGTGTAGAGATGCAAAACCAGAGAGTGAGACTGATGAGATGAGAGAGTGAGGGAGACAAATCAGATCAGAGAGATATCTGATATATATATATATATGTATATATATAAGAAAAAAGAAAACAACGATCGGGGCGAGAGAGAGAGAGAGAGACAGAGATTGAGAAAAGAGTTTACCTATAAGTAGATCGGCGGTGCGATGATTGGTGCGATGAGATGAACAATGAGAGAGTCAGAGAGTGATCGGTGCAGATATGAAGAACAACGAAACGAGAGAGTGAGAGAGAGAGACAGTGATGAGTTGAACTTGAGATGAGACTGGGAGAGTGAGGAGACGATTAGGGTTTTTTCATTTTGGTAGAAATTAGGGATTTTGGTTCTAAGAGATTGGGGATTTTGGGGGGCGCGGGAATGGAAAAAAATGAGGGAACCGAGCGGGTGGGATTGGGAAAATAATAATAATAATAATAATTTTCATCATAAATGAATATTTAAATAATAAAAAAAATAAATAATAATTTTCATTTTCATCATAAATGAATATTTAATGAATGAAAAATTATTATTATTTTTTATTTGGTAGAAGTAAGGATAATATTTTAATGAACAATATTTTCTGTTAAGAGTGATGAGTGAGAGAGAGAGACGGAGTGAGAGAGAGAGACGGAGAGAGAAAGAGAGAAACAAACAGACAAAGAGAGAAAGAGATAGAGAGAGAGAGAGATATAGAAAAAGAGACAGAAAAAGAGAGAGAAGCAAGAGACAAGCGATACAAAAAGAGAGAGAGAGAGAGCAAAAAAAATGAGCGAGAGAGAGAATAGAAAAATAGAGATAAAGAGAAAAGAGATGGCGAGAGAGAGAGAGAAAAGAGAGATAAGACAGAGAGACAGAGAGAGAAAAGAGATGAGAGAGATAGAGAGAAGAGAGATGAGCGAGAAAGACAGAGAGAGAAGACAAATGAGAGGGATAGAGAGAAAAAAGATGAACGAAAGACACACAGACAGATAGACAAATAGACAAAGAAAGAAGAGTGATGAGTGAAAGAGAGAAAGAGAAGAATGATGGTAGTTGAATGGCATTTCCAGTAGTGGTAAATGTGGTAGAGAAGATGGGTGGTAAGAGAGAGAGATGAGTGAGAGACGAATAGAGAAAAGAGATAGAGAGACAGAGAAAGAGACAGAGTGATGAGCGAGAAAGAGACAAAGTGGTCGCTAAAAGTGCATTTTCTTGTAGTGGATCGATAAATCGAAAGGGAGCTCAATAAATAAAGAAGAGATGATGGGGAGATTGAGCAAGGCAAACACAGTGGGAGAGAGAGAGAGACAAAGACAGACAGATAGACAGGAAGACAGAAAGAGAGAAGAGTGATGGGTGTGAGAGAGAGAGAGATAGAGAGAGATAGACAGAAAAAGAGAGAGAAACAAGAGATAAGCAAGAGATAAACTAAAAGATAGAGAAAGAAAGTGAAAAGAGATTAACGAGAAAAACATAGAAAAAAAAAGAGACAGAGGGAGTGGTAGTGGTAATGGTCATAGTTCCATCCATTGATTTAAGTATGGTGTTTGTTTTGAGCTTTCAAATCATAATTCTACATTCATTTTTCAAAACTCAATTCAAAATATAATCATTACTTTTCGAAACTCATAACCAAACACATAATTCAAAACTCTTTTCAAAGCTTAATTCAAATCAATTTTTTAAATATTTAAATATTTAAATATTTTAAAAATATTTTAATTTTGTGAGAGACAGATAAAGAAGAGAGATAGAGAGAGATAGAGATAGAGTAATGAGCGAGAGAGAGAGAAAGAGAGAGACAAAGTGGTTGCTAAAAATGTATTTTCTTATAGTGGATTGATAAATCGAGAAAGAGCTCGATAAATAGAGAAGATGAGAGTAAGAGAGTGAGCAAGGTGAACATAGTGAGGAATAAATAGACAAATAAACAAGTAGAGAGAGAGAGAGAAGAGTAATGAGTGAAGAGAGAGACAGGGAGAGAGAGATAGACATAAAAAGAGATAGAGAGAGAAAGAGAGAAACAAGAGATAAGCGAGAGATAGACAAAAAAGAGAAATAGAGCGAAAAGAGATGAGCGAGAGAGAGACACAGAAAAAGGGAGAGACGGAGAGAGAAGAGAAATGGGCAAGAGAGATAGAGAGAGATAAAAAGATAAGAGAGAGAGAGAGAGAAGAAATGAGAGAGATGAGCGAGAGAGACAGAGATAGAAAACAGATGAGAGAGATAGAGAGAAGAGAGATAGGTGAGAGACACAGAGAGAAAATGAGAGAGAGAGAGAGAGAGAAATAGACAGACAGAGAAAGAAGAGTGATGAGTGAAAGAGATAAAGAGTAGAGAGAAAGATAGAGATAGAGAGACAAGAAGATGAAAAAATGAATGAAAAGAGAAATGTTATATCAAAAAAGTAAGGCGACATTGTTTTTTTAAATTTTTTTTGCGACAGAAAAATACCGTTGAATTTATTCAAACCATTTTGTGACTGTATATATATGAAGCTATCTCAAAACCACAATCACTATGCTAGGTTAAAGTTTTCAAAAAACTCTTTTAAGAAAATTATACTTTCTTGTTTTCCGTGTTATATTGTTTTTACTGAATTTTTTTTAATATTTTAAGTATTTTTTTTTAATTTTTAGACACATCTAACATAAATACACCTAAAAATTAAAAAATTTGTAAAAAAAAATCTTTAAAAAATTCACTAAATACCAAAAATACAAAAAAAAAAAAAAATTAATTCAATACATTTTTTTTTGGTATTTTTATATATTTATTACTTTTTAAAAATATTTTTTCATAATTTTTTTATTTTTTAGATACATCTAAGTAAGGTGCATCTTAAAAAAATATTTAAAATTTTAAAAATATTCACTAAAAACAAAAAACAAAAAACACGAAAGTCACTTTTTGTAATGAAAATCTTAGTCTCAAAAAGCAGTATTCTTGACGGCACCATTCTTTGTCTCAAAAAAGCAGAGCATTTGTGACAGCACTATTTGGCGTCTCAAAAAATGAGAGTATTTGTGACGGTATTTTCTGTCGTCGCAAATACTGTCACTTTTTGAGACGGCAAATAGTGCCGTCACAAATGCTCTGCTTTTTTGAGACGGCAAATGGTGCCGTCACAAATACTCTGCTTTTTTGAGACGGCATTTTCTGCTGTCACAAAAAGTGACTTTTTGAGACGGCAAGTGTGCCGTCGCAAATAGTTCCGTCTCATAAACTCACTTTTCTTGTAGTGTTTGAGATTATTGGTCATTAGGAGTGGCAATGGAGAACCTACCGAATGGATATCCATAGAGACCCGACCCAAATATATAAATTTTCTTCTTTTTTCTTATCCTTCTAGTCGGATAAGTGGTGTTTTTTAAATATCCATCGGGGATGGGTACCCGTCCATTTCCCATATGTTTTCCCTAAACAAAGATGGTGTCTGCAAATTGAGAAATGGTGGTGTATTGCGTTGACACCCTCGTCGCTCACTACAACGACTAAACCCCCTCCGCTAGCTTTCGACCATGGTCAACAGGACGCTTTATGCTTTCTCTCTCTCTAAAACCTTCTTCTTCTCTCCTTATGTATAAATACATGTAAATTGATAAATAATGTACTCGCATTGAATTTGATTTCGGCAGTGTCAGTAAAATAGGCAGATAGACTATTTATTTGCATGTTGATTGTGTGATTTGATTTTTAAGTATCATTATTATCAACCTAGAAAAATAGTTTTTTTTTATTCTATTTTAAAATTCTTACACTTTTTGATGTTCGTTTTCCCTGTTATAAGCTTTGTTTTGTTTCTAGTTATGCCTAGGCTTTATTGATGAGAATATGGTTTATTTATATTTTTTTATTATGATTTATTTTTAAAAATAATTTTTTTAATTAATTAACTTATATGTATTTAATTTTGTTGTTGAGTCAAAAAATAAAATAAAATATATATTTAGCTTTGGTCATGAACCTTTAAAAAAAAAAAAAAAAAGTCAAGTTGGGTTGGGAAAAATCCAAGCTCCTTTAGGAGATGGAGAGGATAGTTCCCATGAGAGATGGGAAATGGAGAATGGGAAAAAATTATTATAAGGAAATGGAGAGTGTGTGAGTGATTTTCCGATCACACTGCCCACCTCAGTATTCAGCTGGAGAGCACCGGCAGAATAGATGGCACCTTGCTGACCTGTAACAGAAATATAAGAATCCCGCGGTGGTTCGTCCACCCGGGGGCACTCCGACGATCAAGTCAGTATATCTCTCAAAGATAAATCAATTATTCAACTCACAAGATTGAGCATAAAAAGCATACCTTAGACCCATGGGGGTGCCTCTCTTTTATAGCCAACTCAATCCCAGTCCCAATGAGAGCCTAACTCCAATGGACTCAGGATTACTGCTATTCTGGGACTCCCAGTGGGATTAGGATAAACTCTCTAAGAGTCTTATCTTTACCCAAACTGAAGTCTTCTCCCAATCTAGGACTCTTGTCCATATCCAAGTTGAGTTCCCTCTTCATTCTAGGACTCTTGTCCCTTATCCACTTATCTCGAATTCCGATATCTTCGGAGATAACCTTAGCCTAACCAAGATCACCTCGGCATCACGACCAGAACACGTGGCACCTCGGCTGACACGTCGGCGTCACCTTACCACGTGTTGGTACTCAGAAAATATATCCCCACAACTGCCCCCTAGGTTCTATTACCTCGGCATTCTGAGGTGATGGAACCTATACTGTTCGTTCATCTGTGCCCCTCTGTCCGAGATCAAACTCGCCGACCTCAAAGTTTCCTGGACTCTACTGTCCACTTCTGTCAAGTATCAAGCTTCATGCTTTCCAAGCTGTTCGAGATCAAACCTCCTAGCCGAGGTTTCTGGTTTCATTAATTTCATAAACTCAAAGAGCTTTGCATCCGCTTTATTCACATTTTCTGGTGGGTTCTTGATTTCCAGTCATCAATTTGACTTTGGCGATCTTCATATCGGCATTCACTTATCTTGGTAGGTTCATAAACTCTTTTATTAAGCTCAATCTTTCATAACCCTTCTGAATCCGTTTACTTGCCCTCTGTTGCCTTCTATTTTAAATGTCTTCAAATTTTGAATTGTTTGAATGCCTGGCACTGTTCTTGCCATATCCACTTTCTGTTGCTAGCATCGTGCTTGGGTCATTACTTTCTTGTTTCTTCATATACTTACTTAGTGCCTGTGCACTTGGCTTTATCTTTAAACTTTGTCGTCCTCTTGACTCTGATTTTTCTCTTTATTCAATCCTCTAGCTTTTTCTCTTTCTAGCTCTTTTGCTTAAATCCGTCATTGTTCCAAGCTTTCAAGCTCTGTAACTGTCTTCGTTCCTTCCGCCGGTGAAGCTTACGTCATTCTGTCATTTTCGCATCCGTCGTCAGACTTCGGCAATTCTCATTCCGGCTTCCCTCTTTCTAGTAAGCCACTGTTCCTCCAGGTATTTTATTTCTTGTTGCTTTCCAAGGAGCTCTGCTTCATTTGTTAATCATCATTACTGTTTTACCCGTTGTTTCCAATTCATCTTCTTGAATACACACTGTTCACACATCTGTTGATTTCTGCCACTGTTCTTGGCTTGACACACCTGTGCAATATTTTTGTCTTGATTTCCTGATAGCTTTATCATCATTCTTGATTACGAATTGTTTTCTGTGTCTTTTCCATTCTTGTTTTCAATCTCGAGGTGCCAATCGCCGAGAAGAGCTTTGATCAAACTCTTCAGAGATTGATCTCGAAGCTTCGTGGCTAAGAAGACCGAGAAGTTCTTTCCAACTGTCTTTTGGGGGTGAGACACAACCTGCCACTGATGCCAAGTAGTTTTGCTTCCTTCTTGAAATTGATGCCGAGATAACGGTAGAGAAGCTCCTCAAATTGACTGCCGAGGCTAAACCATCGTCGTTAAATCGAAGCGGTCGGTCAAGCGTTCTTGCTTTCATCACCTCAGTTCTCTAAGTTCTTATTTTTTGTACTTTCCAACCTTCTCAGCTCTTAACAAGCTAGTTGGTCATCTCGGATGATCATATCTCGGAAACGTCTTTCAGTGTTATCTCAACTATACCAAACTTGTAAATTGCTTCAAATTTCAACAAGTGGTAGACTTCATAATCCTTGGTTAACTCATCTTGCAATTTGCTCAAAATTTTCAACAAGTGTTAACATTCCTTGCTCCTTAATTATCATTCATTCCCCTGCGCCTTCTCCCTGCCCCCTAATGTGATCATAAGTTACACTTAGGATCATTTTAGGAAGTTGGCTTCATCGTAGTCACAGACCTGATGTGTTCTTCTTTTGCCGATGTATTAAAAACTTCTGGTATTTAATTCACCCCTTTAGACCCTCTTTCTCTTGGCCTTTGCCAACTATCATCGTTGTTTCTTGAAGCATTTATTCCTTTTACAATTCTGGTCACCACTTCCGGCGTGTACTTAGTGGTTCTGTTTTTAAACAAAACGACGTTTGACTCCGGCGAATCTTTTGCCAACATTTAACTTTGTGTGCTCTTTAATTTGTAAATTCTCTCAGAATTTCAACAAGTGTTTAAACATCATTTTGTTTTAACTTCGGTTAAACATCATTTCGGCTTAACTTCAGTTAAGCATCATCTCCGTTTAACTTCGGTTAAACATCATCTCGGCTTAACTTCGGTTAAGCATCATCTCGGCTTAACCTTGGTTAAGCATCATCTCCGTTTAACTTCGGTTAAACATCATCTCCGCTTAACTTCGGTTAAGCATCATCTCGGCTTAACTTCGGTTAAGCATCATCTCAGTTTAACTTCAGTTAAACATCATCTCGGCTTAACTTCGGTTAAGCATCATCTCAGTTTAACTTCGGTTAAACATCATCTTGGTTTTTTGAAGTTCTTCCTTTTTTGTCGCTTGTACTCTTGTACCTTTTTGCTTTTTAGACAATGTAAGCTTCGCATATGGCCGATGTGCCCCCTTGTTCTTGAATGTCTAATTAACTTTCCTTCTCTGAATGCTTGTGCCTTTGTCTTTTCTTGACTGCCTTTGCATGATTCTATACTTAGAATATTCTGCGTGCCTTTCATTCTTTGCCTTCTTTATGCAATCTTCTCGGGGTTACATACCTCGGGTATAATAACTACAAACTTTATTTCGGCAAGATACTGACCTGCAAACTTTTCATATATTTCAACAAGCATAAGACATATACCATTCAATATTAACTTTGCAAACTTTTCTCAAGTTTCAACGAGCGTTTAAACAGTAATCTCAGTCTATCCTGCTTGTAAATTGTTACAAATTTCAACAATGATTAATATATACAGTAAACTTTTCTCAAGTTATAACAAGTGTTAAACAATGATCTACTTGTAAATCGCTACAAATTTCAACAAGGGTTTAAACAATATACTTAGCTTTTACTTCAACCTGTAAATTGCTGCAAATTTCAACAGATGCTCTCATGTCAGCTTAACTTCAACTTGTAAATTGCTACAAATTTCAACAAGTGTTAAGCATCTTCTTTGGTTTAACCAACCTGTAGATTGCTATAAGTCTCGGCTTAACTTCGGTTAAGCATCATCTCATTTTAACCAACTTGTAAATTCATACAGAACTTCAACAAGTGTTACTCCATGAACTCGATCTATCTTCATCTTGTAAATTGCTACAAATTTCAACAAGCGATAGACAATGAATGATCTCGGTTTACCTCCAACTTGTAAATCGCTACAAATTTCAACAAGTGTTAAGGACTGGTTTCAGCTCAACAGCTTGTAAATTGCTACAAATTTCAACAAGTGTTAAGGACTGGTTTCAGCTCAACAGCTTGTAAATTGCTACAAATTTCAACAAGTGTTAAGGAATGGTTTCAGCTCAACAGCTTGTAAATTGCTACAAATTTCAACAAGTGATAAGGAATCTTTGTCAGCTTAACAACTTGTAAATTGCTACAAATTTCAACAAGTGTTAAGGAATGGTTTCAGCTCAACAACTTGTAAATTGCTACAAATTTCAACAAGTGTTAAGGAATCTTTGTCAGCTTAACACCTTGTAAATTGCTACAAATTTCAACAAGTGTTAAGGAATGGTTTCAGCTCAACAACTTGTAAATTGCTACAAATTTCAACAAGTGTTAAGGAATCTTTGTCAACTTAACAACTTGTAAATTGCTACAAATTTCAACAAGTGTTAAGGAATCTTTGGTCTTAACTTCGGTTAAGAATCTTCTCGGCTTAACTACGATTAAGCATCTTCTTGGCTTAACTACGGTTAAGCATCTTCTTGGTCTTAACTTCGGGTTAAGAATCTTCTCGGCTTTACTACGGTTAAGCATCTTCTTGGTCTTAACTACGGTTAAGCATCTTCTTGGTCTTAACTTCGGGTTAAGAATCTTCTTGGCTTAACTACGGTTAAGCATCTTCTTGGTCTTAACTACGGTTAAGCATCTTCTTGGTCTTAACTTCGGGTTAAGAATCTTCTCGGCTTAACTACGGTTAAGCATCTTCTTGGTCTTAACTACGGTTAAGCATCTTCTTGGTCTTAACTTCGGGTTAACAATCTTCTCGGCTTAACTACTGTTAAGCATCTTCTTGGTCTTAACTACGGTTAAGCATCTTCTTGGTCTTAACTTCGGGTTAAGAATCTTCTCGGCTTAACTACGGTTAAGCATCTTCT
This sequence comes from Camellia lanceoleosa, assembly GCA_025200525.1. Lineage (NCBI taxonomy): Eukaryota > Viridiplantae > Streptophyta > Magnoliopsida > Ericales > Theaceae > Camellia > Camellia lanceoleosa. The sequence continues at coordinate 165,501,889 of CM045762.1, read as the reverse complement.
TGGTCTAAACTACGGTTAAGAATCTTCTCGGCTTAACTACGGTTAAGCATCTTCTTGGTCTTAACTACGGTTAAGCATCTTCTTGGATTCAAGTCGGGGTTTTCAACCCGGCCAACTTTAGTCTGATCTTCGGTGTTTCCTTTTTATCCTCTGGGATCTTAGATCTGTTCGCTGTGCTCTTCTCTTCTCGGACTTAAGCTCCGAGATCTTATCTTCTTAGATCTGCTCACTCGGTTTGAGCTCTTCTTTTCTCGGGCCTACTCATCTAGGCCGAGATCATGTTTTCTAGGATCCGGGATCTGGAATCCAGGATCTGCTCACTTAGGCTGAGCTCTTGTCTTTTCGGGCCTACTCATCTAGGCCGAGTTGATGTCTTCTCGGATCCAGGATCTGGAATCCAGGATCTGCTCACTTAGGCTGAGCTCTTGTCTTTTCGGGCCTACTCATCTAGGCCGAGATTATGTCTTCTCGGATCCGGGATCTGGAATCCAGGATCTGCTCACTTAGGTTGAGCTCTTCTATACTTGAATGTCATCTCCTTGGGAATGCTCATGCCCCCTGTCTTTGCATCCCTTCTGGAAGGGTCTTCGTTCCTCCGCAGGTATCTATCCTTCCATACTTGGAGGTCATCTTTGTTGTAGTATCCGCTTCGATCTGTTGTCTTTGATGTGTTACCTTCCTGGCCGGCGTCTTTCACTCCGTGACTCTGGTCACGAGTTTCTGTGTTGCGGTTGTCCCCTTCAGTGTCGAGGTCGATAGGTCTCCCACTCCCAGTAGGAGTGTTTGTCTTCAATCTGATCCTTCTGTCCGTCATTAGCCATCTATTCTCCTTTCTTTCCCACAGACGGCGCCAAATTGTGTGAGTGAATTTCCGATCACACTACCCTCCTTAGTATTCAAATTTGGAAACCTGAGAATAGATGGCACCTTCTCGACTTGCAATGAAATATAAGAATCCCGCGGTGGTTCGTCCACCTGGGGGCACTTCGACGATCAAGTCAGTATATCTCTCAAAGATAAATCAATTATTCAACTCACAAGATTGAGCATAAAAAGCATACCTTAGATCCATGGGGGTGCCTCTCTTTTATAGCCAACTCAATCCCAGTCCCAATGAGAGCCTAACTCCAATGAACTCAGGATTACTGCTATTCTGGGACTCCCAGTGGGATTAGGATAAACTCTCTAAGAGTCTTATCTTTACCCAAACTGAAGTCTTCTCCCAATCTAGGACTCTTGTCCATATCCAGGTTGAGTTCCCTCTTCATTCTAGAACTCTTATCTCTTATCCACTTATCTCGGATTCCGATATCTTCGGAGATAACCTCAGCCTAACCAAGATCACCTCGGCATCACGACCAGGACACGTGGCACCTTGGCTGACACGTCGGCGTCACCTTACCACGTGTTAGTACTCAGAAAATATATCCCCACAGAGAGCTAATATCCACCTTATTGCCTCCCATTACCATCCCTACTGGTTATAAATTCACTAGAAACACATTAGAACTATCATAATTAAGGAATTTTCAAACGTATCGCAGCCTAGTTACTAGCATTTAAGTCCACTTAACTTTGAAAAAGAAATTAAAAGAAGAAAACATGAGAGTTAAAAAGACGAATTTGAACAAATGAGACCCTTCCACTTTTATAGACTTATAATGAATAACCTAGAGTGTTGGATAGAGAAATATTTTAGACTATTTTAGAATGTAAGAAGAATAATATTTACGTATAGAAAATTATATACAATGCTCTACATTACCCTACAACACTCCAGGTAAATGTAGAAAGTTCTAAGAACCTCTAAAATCTTTTAGTATTTTTTAGAATCTTTAAGTGACGGACAATACCCAAATTTGCATGACACCAAATTTGAATGTTCAATTTGATATAATTCTTATAATATTTATAATTTAAGCTATATTGATTGATTATTTATTTATTTATTTATTTTGTTGAATCTAACAATTTTTTCTAAAATTGCCATTATTAGTCATTATTAGTACTCACAATTTCATTTAACCTAATGGCAAAACAAAGGGGATCAATTTCATACCCATATTTTAAAGCCAAGCACAAAGTCCATTGCCATGGTTGGTATACCGCATACCCAAATGGTCAAAAACAGAGACCTGGTACCAATTTGTGAGCCCATCAGTGTTTTAAAACAATTTTGTTAGGTTTTTACAATTAGCAATTTAGTTTGATAAAACTCCTTTCAATTGTAATTTTATTTGATTTTTTATTTCAGTGAGGTTATGAGTATTTAGATGCGAATTCAACCCCAATTGTACTTATGCAAAGGAGTTTGTGATCTTAATCCTATCATATTTGCCACTTCACTGAGTCAAAGTTGTTTGACTACTCGAGTGGTCGATTGTACGCTCAAGCGAAGATATAATTCTTTCAGAAGTTTCACTTGCCTGCAAAAGTATTGGGAGTTATATTTTTATGCTTGAGTGGTCTTTCCTGCGCTTGAGCATAGATTCATTCTAAAATACGCACTTTAGTCAGTTCACTCGAGCGGCCATTCTTGAGCTCGAGCGGAGATCGCAATTCTGTTTTCTATAAATCTGTAATTAATTCAGTTTCTAGGGCACGACTTTCAGATCTTCTTCTTGGGTATTAGGGTTTTTATCTGGAATTTCTTTATTTGTTTCCTTTGATATCTGTGAGAGTTTATATCATGAATTGAGTGGATTATATTAAAGGGTTTGTTTATATTATTTTATTTAAAAAAGAGAGTTGTTTTTCGGTGGATTTCGTGGAATTTGGGCCTAAAACTTTGGTAGATTCCGGAGTGGCTCGTTATTGTAGATTCGACATTGGCGTTGTGGATTCAATGTTGGACAAGACAATTCCAAGGTGAAGACGATGGTGGAAGAGACACATACGAGTCGGTTCAATTTGGGCATGGATTCACTAAGTAATTAAGTGTACACTTGTATAATTCCTTTTTGTCTTCTTAGTGGATTGTTTTGTGGCTTTTGTCTGTGATTTTTTTTTTATCATAATTGGAGGCACTCCAATTGTGATTTTTTCACGTTAAAATTATTGTGTCGATTTGTCTTTGATTATTTGATTGAGATTACTAATTACTGGTTAATATTGATATATAATCACAAATAAACATCTTGGGATTTTTTAGATTTTTCAAATTTAAAACTCAATGTTGAGTTAGTGATTGCATAATTTTGAAATCAAGAGATTATCATACATAATACAAAATAAAAATAAAATAAAATAAAGACTAGATATGAAATATTATATATCAGAATCATACCACTCACAAACAAAGCTCAATAATTAAGATCAACAATATTAGGTATCATGAAAAATCTTTCATAAAAATAATCATGAAAGCTTTGTGACCCTTGGGTTACACTTAGAATAAAGCACTACACACTAATCAAGGTAATCCAAGGATCATAAATCTTTCATGATCATTTTCATAAAAAAAATTTCATGATCCCTCTATGAAATCAAATACATGATTAATAATTTCGTATCAGCTAACATTTTTTATACTCGTATAGAAATAATAAAAAAAAGCAAAATTCAACATGATTATCAATTCTATAATAAAGTTTTGTGTTTCGAGACTTTTTCATGAACCATATCGCAGTCGCACAAAAATTGTAACAACCCTCGTATCGATTACCGTATAACCACTGAATTATATACTGATTACTGATAAACCGGACTGTTAATGACTGATAATTGAGCTGATTAAAATCGATGGACCGATTGAAATCAAATGAATGAATAAGTTTACATACTGAATTGCATGTTTTATCTGTTGATTGTTTGACTACCTGTTTAAATGTATGTGTTTAAACTGTTAATTGAAGGCCTTATCGGCGGCCGATTTAGAAACCGTTGGATGTTTTATAATCAGCATAATATTTGTGATTTAATGATATTTTTTATCTGAAAATTGATTAGGAATGATTAAAGTAGGTTGAATTGAGTTAATTACGGACTTAGGCTTATTTACGAATTTGCCACTCATAGTGGACCATTGTTTACTATCATTGTTGAGCCTTAGACTTGTTCACATTGAGCAAAACATTTCCTCAGCCCTTCTTGTTGCCCTTAGCACCAAAGAGATTAGAGAGAGGGAGAGTTAAGAGAAATTTGGGTTCATTTGTTGAAATTGCTTGAATCTCCAAGAATTGAAGTGTACTTGCTAAATTGATCTTCTAGGCTCCCAAATTGAAGATTTAGGTAAGAAAATTTCCATCTTCTTGCTATGTTTTAAGTCCATCTTGCATGCATCATGATCATATAGTAATGTAAGTCTTGATTGAGCTCATATAGGTTGATTCAAGATAGAATTCATGCATGCATGTAGAGATTAGTGAATTTGGAGGTGAATTCATGCTTGAATGATGCATGCATGTCCATGTTTCCATTATAGTTCATGATTTCAGAATGTTTTCCAACTATTGAGCTCTCTAAAGCAAGATTTGAAGATTAAATTGGGTTTGAAGCTCATGCATTGCATGTTTTAAACTTGTTCTTGAAAATGGTTTGAAATTGGCTTCAATTGACCAACCATTGGCCCTTGCATGTGCAAAATAGTTTTTGAAACTTGTTATACATTGAGTTTGAAGTGTTTTTCCAGAAATTGGGGCCAAGAGGTTGAGTTTTGGATGATTGAATGCTTGGTTCGAACTTGGGAGACAACTGAAATCCCAGATTTTGCTTCCTCGCCGAGCGGATTCTCGCCGAGCGAGCACCTTTATTCAGGATCCGCTCGAGCGAGCATCGAGCGTGGTATCACGCGTAAAAATCGAGCAACCAGAAGTTTTCCGCTCGAGCGAAGGGTTGTTCGCTCGAGCGAAGCCTTTGATTTTGTAACCTAGCTCGAGCGAAGGAAGGCTCGCCGGAGCGAGACCCCTGTTTTCAGCAACTTTTGAAAAGTGCCTTCCAATCATTTTTGCATCCTCATCTCATCCTAGGCATTCTTAGGCCTAGTTTAATGCATCTTAATGAGGATTTAGACATAGAACCACACCGAGGGAATTTAGAGATTTAATTATCATCCTTTCCAACTGTAAACTTAGTGTGTGTTCTATTGATTGACTGATTAGGGTTGACTCATGGGGACGCGCTCTAGCTATTGATAGCCCAATCACTGTGAGTAACAGATGTGTAAAGATATGTTCAAAATGGTTATCTTTTGAATCCTGTTGCTAATTCTTCGAATCGATATTACTTATGAATGAATGTATGTCCTATTTCGAATCAGACATTGTGGCATCCTTAGCACCTCTTGTTATTGGTATTCTGAGCTCTGTCGGTTTCCTTGTGGAACCATACCGTTTACCGAATGATTGGCCATCATTACTGTTGGGTCTATTAAGGCCCGGTCCTTTTGGACCTTCTGTTATAGGCTATTGGATGTACCACATATGACTGATTGATTGAAATACTGAAAGACTGAAACTACTGTTTAATGAATTGATTTCATTTATCAAGGACATTCATTCATAACCTCTTACGCTTTATGTTATTCATCGGGCTTTAGCTCCTCGTTATATATATATGTAGGTTCTCACCGCTTCCGAAGCTAGGAGCGTGGGATTGGTCCCCAGTTTTGTCAGCCAGCCTATGTGCCTCACTGTGAGGTTCCGAGACGCCATGCCATGGCTTGGGGTGTTTTTTTGTGTCCCCACTAGTCTCCTCTTGCTTTTGTCTTGTTGTACTTTTTGTATAGACTGCTTTTCTTGACCGTTATTGAGGATTGAGTTCCGTCTTGAATATCTGTAATGCTTGTATATACTGTACTGGTCTGAATGCATAAATGTATGGAAAATGTTTTTGACATACAGATTTTCACAGCTCAATGGACACTAGTTATTTACTGTATTGGCTTCCGCCAGGCCCTGTACTCTGATTGATTGTATTACTGTTCAGTAGGCCTTTGGTAATCTCGGATTTACTGGCCGGTTACGGGACTAAACCCATAGGGCCGGGTTTGGGTCGTGACAGAGTGGTATCAGAGCGATACTTAACCACGAGTTATACCGCACACACGTGTCCAAATGAGCTATAGGGTGTCCTAGAAAAGCAATTAGGGCATCTCATGAATTTGAAAAGTGTGTGTTTATGACTGACTGAATAAATGTTAAACTGTTTAATTGTACAACTGTTTATAATGATAACTGTATAATTGCTTATAGTGAAATGGATAATGCAAATGAAACTGAAGCATCATCCTCCGAGGCCAGAATGGCCAGACTTGAACAAATGATGGAACTGGTAATTGAAAGATTAGACCGACAACAGAACCAACAGCCCCCACCTCCTCCTCCTCCGGTGCAACCGGAACAGAATGCACCAAATGTACAGAATGTGAATGTTAATGAGATGGATATTATTGCACTGACTCAGAAATTCAGCAAAATGAAACCGCCGTCCTTTCAGGGAGGCTTAGAACCGTTAAAGGCTGAAGCTTGGGTTCTCGAAACTGAAAAGCTGTTTGAAGTGTTTCCGTGCTCAGAAGCACACAAGGTATTGTTAGCCACCTTTACCCTGCAGGAAGAAGCTAGAAGGTGGTGGATGTTGACCCGTGATGCAAACACTGTAATGACTTGGGCTCAGTTCAAGGAGTCCTTCTTTGAAAAATATTTTCCTCAAAGGTATCGAGAGAAAAATGGCGAGTTTGAACAGCTGCGACAGGGCAAATTGTCAGTTGCAGAGTATGAGAAGCAATTTACCGAACTTGCTAGGTATGCACCACATATGGTGGATACCGATTACAAGAAGGCCAGGAGATTTGAAGGCGGCCTCAATGCTGCTATACAGGATCGGATAAATGTTCTGAAAATGCCAACTTATGTAGGTGTTCTCGACCGGGCTTTGATGGCCGAGGTAAATATTGTAGCAGTGAAACAATCAGAAACACCGACAAGTGAGTGGCAAGGAAAAAGGCAAGGTTTCAAGTTTAAGAAAGGCAAGCATAACTTCGACCAACAAGAAGAGAATCACGGGTCGACGACCAGCCAAGGGAGCGGGTTTACTCCACCGTGCTCTACATGTGGCAACAAACACAAGGGAGTTTGCTATCAGGTTTCTGGAGCTTGTTTCAGATGTGGCAAAGTGGGCCACAGAATTAAAGATTGCCCTTCAGCTCCACCAGCTAGTGGTACAGCCGCAGTGCAAAGAAGATCAAATGTAGCCCCGAAGCCTAACCCCAAAACTACCGGGAAGGAGCCTATGAGGCAGGGCCGAGTATTTGCCCTAGTACCGGGAGACGTTCAGAATACCGAGACCGTTGTGTCAGGTATCCTCTCTATTTGTGCTCAAAATGCATATGTATTGATTGATTCAGGGTCTACACATTCTTATGTGTCACATGCTTTTTCGCGTAAATTGAATAGACCCTTAGAACCCATGAATTACTTGCTTGCTGTATCATCACCTGTTGGGGGATCCATGACATGTGCATATATGTATCCTGCTTGTGAGATTATTGTTGGGGATATGCACCTATTTATTGATTTACTGCCATTGAACATAGATCATTTTGATGTGATATTGGGGATGGACTGGTTACAAAAATATCATGCTACTATCGATTGTGTGACCAAGCAAGTTGTTTTCCGTCCGTCGGGTTTACCCGAATTTGTATTTAGTGGAGTTGGAGTAGTACCTCCTCCATATCTGATTTCTTCTGTAAAGGCTGTCAAACTGATTAGAAAGGGGTGTAAGGGCTATCTGTGTTCTATCTTCAGATTCACTCATCGATAATGTTAAACCGATGTGAATTGCATTCCTATAGTTAGAGAATTCCGGATGTATTTCAGATGATCTACGAGGATTTGATTGACAGGAGATTGAGTTCATTGTTGATGTAGTACCGGGTACACCAAGTATCGAAAAGCTCCCTGTAATGGCTCCAACCGAACCGAAGAACTGAAGGTACAATTGCAGAACTGGCTTTGGACAAGAAATTTATCGTGCCTAGTACTTCACCGTGGCGCTGTTTTATTTGTGAAGAAGAAAGATGGCTCACTAAGACTGCATTGATTACATGGCTTGAATAAGGTAACCGTAAAGAACAAATATCCTTTACCGCGTATTGATGACTGTTTGATCGATTCTGAGGTGCACAAGTGTTTTCCAAAATTGACCTTAGATCGGGTACCATCAATTGAAAGTCAAACCGAAGACATTGATAAAGCGCTTCGAACGAGGTATGGCCATTATGAATTTTAGTTATGCCATTCGAGTCACGAATGCCCCAATTGCATTTATGGACCTTATGAATGTAATTTTCAAACCATACCTTGATGACTTCATTGTAGTATTTATTGATGACATATTGATATATTCTAAGATCAGAGAAGAACATGAACAAAGATCTCGAGACTTGCCCCGCAAACCTTAAGAGAATGTAAACTGTATGCTAAACTGTCTAAGTGTGAATTTTGGCTTGACCATGTTATGTTTTTGGGGCATGTTGTTAGCAAAGATGGAATTTCGTTAATCCAGAAAATTGAAGTCAGAGTGAATCGCCTAGACCAACAAATGTGATCAAGTCCAAGCTTTTTGGGATGGCCGGATACTACGAAGATTTGTCAAAGATTTCTCCAAAATTGCCTTACCACCGACTCAACTCGACAGAAGGGACACCATTTGATGGGTGATCGAGGGAATCGGATTTCAGAGTTGAAAACTAGACTTGTCGCACCAATTCGACTCTACCTCTGTGCATCGATGGTTACACTGCTTTTTAGTGATGCCTCTCATAAGGGTTTGGGATGTGTTTTAATGCAGAATGGGAGAGTTATTGCTTATGCTTCCCGACAGTTGAGACCGCATGAAAAGAATTACCCAACCCATGATCTTGAACTTGCCGCAGTAGTTTTTGCATTGAAAATTTGGCGTCACTATTTGTATGGAGCGACATGTGAAGTGTATACTGACCACAAGAGCCTGAAGTACTTTTTCACTCAGAAAGAACTGAATATGAGACAGCGGAGATGGCTTGAACTGATCAAAGACTATGACCTACAGATTTTGTACCATCCGGGAAAAGCCAACACCGTTGCCGATGCTTTGAGCCGAAAATCGATTACCAACTTAGCCTGTTTGCTAACTGGACAGAAAGAGTTGCTTCTTGATCTGGAAAAGTCTGAAATTGAAATCGTTTTGAAGGAACAAGGTGGAATCTTAGCTGCTATTTCTGCTCAACCAAATTTTGATTGAGGAAATTAAAGAAAAACAACAAGCTGGATGATTACTTGAAGAAGGTTCTCAAGAAAGGGATTCAAAACCGAGACCGGGTTCAAATTTGAGAACAATATCTGAAATTCCAAGACAATTTGTGTGTACCAAATGACATTGAATTGAAAAGAAGAGTTCGCAAGAAGGCCACGATTCAAGTTCTCTATTCACCTGGAATACGAAAATGTACCAAGATTTGAAACAAAATTTCGTGGCGAGAATGAAGAAGGAGATCGCCGACTTTGTGTCTAAGTGTCTCCATTGTCAACAGGTCAAAGCTGAACATCAACGACCTGCCGGATTACTGCAACCCTTACCCATACCAGAATGGAAATGGGAGCATATCACGATGGATTTTATCGTTGGATTACCGCGCTCCAGGAAAGGTATGGACTCTATTTGGGTTATTGTTGATAGACTGACTAAATCTGCACACTTCTTACCTGTCAAGACAATCTATAATGAGGACAAACCGGTACATTATCTATATTGATGAAATTGTGAGATTGCATGGAGTGCTGTATCTATTGTTTCGACAGGATTGAAGTTTACATCGAGGTTCTGGCAGAGCCTACAGACTGCATTGGGTACTGAATTGAGGCTGAGTAGTGCCTATCATCCTCAGACAGATGGACAGTCAGAAAGGACAATCCAAACTCTAGAAGACCTACTGAGAATGTGTGTACTGGACTTTCAGGGAAATTGGGAAAGTCATCTGCCGTTATGAATTCGCCTACAACAACAGCCTACCATTCGAGTCTTGGAATGGCGCCGAGGCATTGTATGGCAGAAAATGTAGATCTCAATCTGTTGGCGAAGTTGGAGATGGGCCGTTGTTGGGCGAAATTGTTTATGAAACAACGAAAAGGTAAAATCGACACAAAGAAAGACCGAAAACCGCATGTAGTAGATGAAGAGTTATGCAGATGTCAGAAGACGGGATAGAGAGTATGAAGTGGGTGATCACGTTTTTGTGAAAGTGACACCAATGAAAGGCCAGACTCGTTTTGGAGTCAAAGGCAAGTTAGCGCCGAGGTATGTCGGACCGTATCAGATTATTGAGAAAATCAATCCGGTGGCGTATCAAGTTGCGCTCCCTCCTGAAATGGAGCATATGCATAACGTCTTCCACATTTCGATGTTGAGAGACTATCTCCGTGATCCGTTTCATGTGATCGAGCCTACCCGTATCGTGTTGAGTGATGACTACACCTACGAGGAACGGCCTATACAGATTGTAAACCGACGGATCAAGAAACTGAGAAACAAAGAGATTCCGCTAGTGAAAGTAGACTGGCAAAACCATGGTGGTGTGTATGCCACTTGGGAGAGGGAAGATGACATGGCTAGGCGATATCCGGATTTGTTCCCTGAATCGCTTTTCCAAATCGAAGGTAACTCGAGTTTAGAGGACTAAACTCCTTATAAGGAGGAGATCAGAATAACCCTCAGACGACATCAGTATAACCAATGAATTATATCTCGACATCGATAAACCGGATTGTTAATGACCGATAATTGGTGATTAAAATCGATGACCGATTGAAATCGAAATCTGAATCGAATAAGTTTACATCTTGAATTGCATGTTTTATCTGTTGATTGTTTGACTACTGCTTAAATGTATGTGTTTAAACTGTTAATTGAAGGCCTTATCGGCGGCCGATTTAGAAACCGTTGGATGTTTTATAATCAGCATAATATTTGTGATTTAATGATATTTTTTATCTGAAAATTGATTAGGAATGATTAAAGTAGGTTGAATTGAGTTAATTACGGACTTTGGCTTATTTATTTAATTTGCCACTCATAGTGGACCATTGTTTACTATCATTGTTGAGCCTTAGACTTGTTCACATTGAGCAAAACATTTCCTCAGCCCTTCTTGTTGCCCTTAGCCGACCAAAGAGATTAGAGAGAGGGAGAGTTAAGAGAAATTTGGGTTCATTTGTTGAAATTGCTTGAATCTCCAAGAATTGAAGTGTACTTGCTAAATTGATCTTCTAGGCTCCCAAATTGAAGATTTAGGTAAGAAAATTTCCATCTTCTTGCTATGTTTTAAGTCCATCTTGCATGCATCATGATCATATAGTAATGTAAGTCTTGATTGAGCTCATATAGGTTGATTCAAGATAGAATTCATGCATGCATGTAGAGATTAGTGAATTTGGAGGTGAATTCATGCTTGAATGATGCATGCATGTCCATGTTTCCATTATAGTTCATGATTTCAGAATGTTTTCCAACTATTGAGCTCTCTAAAGCAAGATTTGAAGATTAAATTGGGTTTGAAGCTCATGCATTGCATGTTTTAAACTTGTTCTTGAAAATGGTTTGAAATTGGCTTCAATTGACCAACCATTGGCCCTTGCATGTGCAAAATAGTTTTTGAAACTTGTTATACATTGAGTTTGAAGTGTTTTTCCAGAAATTGGGGCCAAGAGGTTGAGTTTTGGATGATTGAATGCTTGGTTCGAACTTGGGAGGCAACTGAAATCCCAGATTTTGCTTCCTCGCCGGCGAAGGATTCTCGCCGAGCGAGCACCTTTATTCAGGATCCGCTCGGCGAGCATCGGCGTGGTATCGCGTAAAAATCGAGCAACCAAGTTTTCCGCTCGGCGAAGGGTTGTTGGCCCGACCAAAGCCTTTGATTTTGTAACCTCGCTCGAGCGAAGGAAGGCTCGCCGGCGAGACCCCTGCAAAGAACTTTTGAAAAGTGCCTTCCAAGCGTATTTTTGCATCCTCATCTCATCCTAGGCATTCTTAGGCCTAGTTTAATGCATCTTAATGAGGATTTAGACATAGAACCACACCGAGGGAATTTAGAGATTTAATTATCATCCTTTCCAACTTAGTGTGTGTAGTGTATTGTTCTATTGATTGACTCATGGGGTGGTTGACTCTATTGATAGCCTATTATTGATGTGAATCAGTGATATGTATGAGATGTTAAAAATATGTTCAAAATGGTTATCTTTTGAATCTGTTTGCTCGCTTAATTTGAATCGATATTACTTCTTGAATGAATGTATGTCCTATTTCTGAATCAGACAGTGGCATCCTTAGCACCTACTGTTATTGACTGTTACAGAGCTCTGTCGGTTTCCTTGTGGAACCATACCGTGTACCGAATGATTGGCCATCATTACTGTTGGGTCTATTAAGGCCCGGTCCTTTTGGACCTTCTGTTATAGGCTATTGGATGTACCACATATGACTGATTGATTGAAATACTGAAAGACTGAAACTACTGTTTAAATGAATTGATTTCATTTACTGCAAGGACATTCATTCATAACCTCTTTACGCTTTATGTTATTCACTGGGCTTTAGCTCACTGTTATATATATATATGTAGGTTCTCAGCCGCCAGACCGAAGCTAGGAGCGTGGGATTGGTCCCCAGTTTTGTCAGCCAGCCTATGTGCCTCACTGTGAGGTTCCGAGACGCCATGCCATGGCTTGGGGTGTTTTTGTGTCCCCACTAGTCTCCTACTGTTTTGTACTGTTGTACTTTTTGTATAGACTGCTTTATCAAGACTCATTATTGAGGATTGAGTTCCCGTACTGAATATCTGTAATGCTTGTATATACTGTACTGGTCTGAATGCATAAATGTATGGAAAATGTTTTTGACATACAGATTTTCACAGCTCAATGGACACTAGTTATTTACTGTATTGGCTTCCGCCAGGCCCTGTACTCTGATTGATTGTATTACTGTTCAGTAGGCCTTTGGTAATCTCGGATTTACTGGCCGGTTACGGGACTAAACCCATAGGGCCGGGTTTGGGTCGTGACAAAAATGAACTACAAATGGGGCATTGAACGGTGTTTGGCAGCCACCGGAACACACAGTCTTTGTAAAACACATGCGAGCAAGGAGTTGTCGCAACCACACTACCTCTCTTAAGCGTCTCCAAATAAATCGAACACATATCATCTACCGATCCATTGCCATGAAATCTCTTCACCTTCATTGCAGCCTCAACCTGATTCATCCTCCTCCTAGGCTCTTCTTCTCTCACAAACGCATTACAAGAATATTTTCCTCCATTGAATCACCACTACCATCATCATCTGCAACTTCTTGTATTTCTTCTTTGTTTCTCGATATGTAAACATTGACGACGATGACAATTATGGGTTTTCTTGAGGAGGTTTGGTTGTTAATGTTGTTGAACTGAAAGCAATTGAAGAGATAGGTAGATATGTCTTGGGCTAATTTTGGAGTGATTTGGAAAGGAAAGAGTTGTGTTCTTGAAATCGCCATACCAAGCCACCATTCCATAGAGTCACGGTCGTTTAAGAATTCATGGTTGAATAGCATGATCTCGTGTTGTTTTGTAGATGTGTGGTGATTGGTAACAGAACCATCTTTGTCCGCAGATACTCCCTTGATCTTGTTCTTGACTTGTAACATGAATAGGCCTTGTGATTCTAACAGAGTGTTAGTGTTAGTATTGTTGTTGTTGTTGTTGTTGAGTTTTCGGTTCCACTTGAACACAAGAACATTTAGGTCTTCAACCTTTCCATTAACACAAGCCATCTCTCTCTCTCTATAAAGCATTTGCAGAGGCGGGTTTTTGTAAAAACAGAGAGACATGGACGAGTTATTTACATAGAGATTGAGATGTGTTGTGTTGGGAATTGTATTGAAGCTTTTTGTCAAGTTTGCTATTTTTTTTAGGTTTGGATTTTGATTTTGATTTGCTTAATAATCAATTGTTTGATTTTTGGGTTAAGGGGGTTGTTTGATATTCCTTATACTAGTGTATATATATATATATATTTTGGGTCACATCATTTTTAGGAGATCCAGAGACTTCTATATGGGAGTTGAGATCCTCTCCTTGGGCTCTCTCCTTACTTCCTTACTTATAATGGTAGAGATACATTTTAAGTTGATCCAACGATCCAAATTTAGAAAGAAAAAGCAAATTTGAATTTATTTTATTATTTTATTATTTTTAAATAGTCAAATCTAAACCGTTGGATTAACTCAAAGTATATTTTCACCGTTGCAAGTAGGGAGGCAAGGAGAAAGTTCAAGGAGAGGATCTCAACTGCCTCTGAGTTTGAATTGTTTAATTTTTAATATTTTATAAATAACTTATTTATGTAAAACTTAAATTAATTTGACATTAATAATTGGATAATTATATTATTGGATTATATTTGTTTTTCAAAAAAATAGATAATTATTTTTTAAATCATATATACAGTTTATTTATTAATTTCAAAAATTTCATGAATTAAATTATGGGGCACTTACCAATAAGTCCCATACATAAAGTTCAAAATCCATCTAATCCCAAAACAAAATACTTGCACCAATTAATCCTACATATTTTTAATTGTTACCACAAACTCTTTTTTATTTTTATAACTTTAAAAATATTATTACATCCAACGACTTTTGTCAGATTCCCCTAAATATTCAACATCACTGGGAAGTTGCCGGAGCATCACCGGAAGTTTCCCGAAGTGTTCTGAACGTCACTAGAAAATGTCAAAAACATCATTGGAGACTCACCGAAATATTCAGAATATTGCCAGGGAAAAAAAAATTAAATGGAAAAATTATAGTTAAAAAAACATAACAACAACAAACAACAATGAGAAAATGTATATATTATTTTTCAATTTTTCTAGGGTTTAAGCAGATAATATGTAATATTGATCAAATTGAAAAGTAAGTTTTGAAACTGTAAAATGTTACAGTTTAAAATCATTATTCTATTAAGTTGGAAAAACATGTTATGAAACTGTAAAATTTTGTAGTTTTAAAGTATGATTCATTTCAGCACTAAAAAAAGCTAAAACTGTAAAATTTTACAGTTTTCACTGCCTGTAACTAAAACTTAAAAACAACTTATTCAGAACTTGAAATTTTTCTTCATTAAAATAGAAAATATAGACGTGTAACAAAGAAAAGGTAAAAAAATTAAGAAATCGAAGAAAAAAATAGATATATATATAGAAAGAATATTGTACTCTGGTAACTATTTTTGGTTTAGATTTAGTTGGATCTCATATAGATCTACTCATCTTCTTCACTGTTGATGAGGATGAAGTAACAAGTTGATATCGGTGGTTGGTGGTTGTTGGTAAACTCCAATCAATGGTGGTCATCGATCACCGGTGACTATATATTAGAAAGAAAAAGAGAATAAGGAATGTGTGATCACCAGTCGTCAGACATGACAAAGAGAAGAAGAGAAAAACATAGAAAAAAAAAAAAAGAAAGAAAGAAAGAGGAAAACGTAAAGAATGAGAGAAAACACAAAGAGAGAGAGTGAGGAAAACGTGTAGGGCTTTTGGGTCTACTCGAAAAATTGTTAGATTAAATAGTGTACAAATATTTGAAACAGAACCTACGAGTAATTTTTAGAGCTGAGCAAGGAATC
This sequence comes from Camellia lanceoleosa, assembly GCA_025200525.1. Taxonomy (NCBI): domain Eukaryota; kingdom Viridiplantae; phylum Streptophyta; class Magnoliopsida; order Ericales; family Theaceae; genus Camellia; species Camellia lanceoleosa. The sequence continues at coordinate 165,486,240 of CM045762.1, read as the reverse complement.
CGTAAAATTCGTAATCCGATCCGGTTCAGTCCAATCCGGTAGGTTTAGATTAGTTTTTTGAATCCTTGGTTTAGTTCCGAATTGAAAAATTAAAAATCCGTAGTCCACAGATTGGTTCCGGATTGAACCCCACGGTTTTGGATTGGAACCGATCCGAACTGTATATAAATAGCCTATATTTATATTATACACCTTCTTGACATAATATCTTCTCTTATTTCATATAAAACTTAAACCCAAACCTAAACCCGTATAATATCTCCTTCTATTTCTTTTGTTTGTGAGTTTTTAGTTTTAATTTGTAATAGTCTAAATATTTATGGTGAAATCAGTTTTCTTATAGTTGTTTAAATTCTAGAACAGTATGTCGTTATTATGAAAAGACATGTTGATATTGTGAAACTAATATAATGCTTGTTTATGTTTTATGAAATTAAAATGTTCTATATTTTTTTTTGTTATTTAATTATGTGAAGCCGTGGCCCTAAATTGATCCAATCCATGTTTAAATGGATTGGTTCGGATTGGTTCCACGATTTAAACGGATTTAATTGGTTTCAATTTTTTAAGAATCATAAATAACGGATTGATCCTAATTTTACCCCAATCTAGAGCAATCTGAACTATGCTCACCCCTAGTGATTTTCCCTTAAATTATTGAGATTAAGACAGGATGGGCCCAAAAGGCCTTCAACTGGACCCTCAGTCCAACATTAATGCTACGAAATTATGGGGTTGTTAGTAGATTGAGCAATGATATAGAATTTCCATTCAGTTTTTAAAGCACAAAAATAGTAGCTCCTCATGTACACAATTCGGGTAATTATTTAGTAATTTCATAGTATGGACATATAGTATTTCATAGTATTATAATTGCTGGAGAATGTGGGTAGGTGGGGTATTGTGTTGGGTAATTGAGAAATATGAGGAGATATATTGAATGATAATTGGTTAAGAAGTACAAACACGTGGTATTCCGAAAATATTAAACAATTTTTCATACAACACACAATTTGGCCAAATCTTTAATGTTGTAGAACACATTTTCCAATCTATTTTTGTTTTTTTAATTTTTTTGAATGAAATTATTTACTTATATTCTCAATTTTGTATCCACTACAACATATAAGACTTTTGGCGACCAATTATTTTGGTCCCTAAAACTATTATTTTAGTCTCTAAATGGTTTTTGTAACAAAATTAATTTCGTCACTAAAAAAGTCACTAAAAGTGCGTCTAGATAAGTCTTTAGCAACCAATTTTTGACAATGTCCCCAAAAATGACAATTAGCGACCAATTTTATATTGTCACAAAATATTTGATTTTACAAGACTAAACATTTGGTCGCTAATACTTCGTCATAAAATGTCCCAATTTGGTCGCAAAAAACAAAATGATGACACTTTTAACGACTATGATATTTGGTCGCTAAAAGACATGTAACTTTCTCTACAACACATTTTCATCGCTAAAAATCAAAGTTAAATTTTGTAATCATTTAATCTCATAACTAAAATGCACAAAATTAAATGTCATCCAATCATATTTAAAAAAAAAATGACATCCACATATCAAACCCACTCTATTCCCAAACCATAATGAGTGTATAGAAAGTAAATTTGACAAAAATTAAAACTAAAAGTTTCCAAATTCAAATCAAAGTAGTAACAATTCAAATGAAGAATAGCAACAATAGTTTCTTCAAAGAAAATATCTAAAAAACCATTTTCTCAACATCAAATCAGGCTTTATATCAGACAGGCTTGGCACAAGAGGCTTCAAGCTGTACTTAGGTGTGACACCCTTTGGATATCCCTGCAACCCAAAATTCAAAAAGAAGAATCAAATAATAAGAATCAACACAACATAACCTCATTAAATAATCAATAGTCATTCATAATCAAATAAGTTACAAATAATGAAAAAACACGTTATCTTAGTGTACTTGAAGTATTAGTGAGCTACAATAAGAATCAACACAACAAGAAAGTGAGTCACCTAGAATCAACACAATAAGGTTATCATAATCCAAGCATGTTATCATAATCAAATGTTCTAAATAACAAACACACTAAATTTATAACTGTGACAGATTTATCTAGAGCAAAAGGTCCTTACTATGATGATAAATCAGAAGTAAAACCTCCCCGACTAATCTAGAGCAAAAGGTACGTACAATAAAAGTGATAAAAAGAAGTCAATTTGCTGCATAAGAAACACATTCAGGTCCAAGCCAAATAATGTAATAAGCATTTAAAATTTTTTATTCAAATTCAATTGAAATGCATAAGAACTTCTCTTGCTAGTTTATTGCCTAAAAACACCTTAGAGAAGATGATAAACTTAATAAGCTAATCAAAACTACAGATGAAATAGACTATTTTGCTAAAAAAACAAAAACTAGACCTCCTAACTTATGAACTCCCTAAAAACGAAATAATTGTGGCATTTTTTCGACATAAACATTGGATTTTATTAAATTTTAAGCTGTAGCTATGCACTTCAAGATGGAAATGTCATAAGTTTTCGAATGTAAAGCAAAAGAATTGAGGCATTTTTTTTTTCTGCCATACCTTTCTTGGCGAAGTTTTTCAGCCATAGGATCCAGTGGCACTTCCTTCACTAATTCAAGAATTTTTCCTTCGTACACTCACTTTTGCACTTGTCTTCTTGAGGACCTTTTCTCTGAGGCTGCAGTGCGGGGTAGGTACGATATAGAATTTGAGACAAGAGAATAGAGCTTTTTGGCATTAAACCCCAACCTTCTCCTGTGCACCAAGCAGAACATAGAAACTTTAAGAGGGGAAAAAGTAGTAACCTCCATTATTGAATGATCTCACTCAAAGAAATGCGTACAACACAACCTTGGAAAAATTTAACACGCTTCTCCGCTTCCATATTCGAAAAGGAAAAAATAAATAAATGGAATCATATTACAAGGATCAATATTATGATGGCCAACCTACTGAAAAATATCCCTATTGGATGCCTTTCTCGTCCCTACCGAAAACAATGAACCATACCCTTTGTCAATTTAGACTCTACAAGCCAATCATTAGTTTTCATGCAAAAACAAGACCATCTTATCTTACAAAAATAATGGAACAAAGAAACCCCCCAAAAAGTGGGAAACGTCATTGGCATAGTGTTTCATCACTTCAATTAGTATGCAATCTAAAAGAATAAACCAGTAGGCATTCTTTGCCCAAAAACCTAAGACTAGTAGGATAGATACCATTCCATTAGTGAATAATTCATAAGTTAACTTCCTGCCAACACCTCCAATGTGAACACATGTGCTGGATATAGAGAGAGAAAGAGAGCGATACCTTTGATACCTCTGAAGATGTAAATCGACCAACCGACCACGAGACAAAATAGGAAACATGTAAGATTGTTGGCGAGGACTATGCAAGTGCTTATAAAATAAAAAATAACAAAGTGAAAAAAAGGTAAGGAGCCTCACTTTGATACGGTAAGCTTCAAAAGCTCCTCTTGGATATTTAACTTCTCTCTAGTGCAAGCGATTAACTTTTCAAGCTCTCAATCTCTGCTCCAAGCCATTTGTCCTAATGGGGATAAATTCACAATGCATTCTTATTTCCAATTTGAAAAGATAATGCCAACGCATACCTATCAAAAAAATATTAATGATAACAACTTCATCGATGGACTTGAGATAAATAATATACCTCTGAAAATGCATTCGAGTAGCCACAAGAAGGTAACCAGACCACTTTTGTCGCATACACTGTTCAATGTCTTTACGTAACTCATCACGCTCTACAAAACAGATCAACACATCAAATCGAATGCGGAAATGAGAGGGGCAAGTGAATTAACATTACATCTAGTGAGCAACTTATAAGATTCCTGTGCATTGTATTAAGTTGGTAAACTATATAGTGCAATGAAGCACATCCTGCCACTGTCTCCATCCACTCAATTAAGCACAGGATGAAGAGACAAGTTTGGCTCAAAAGAAAACAAAATGATCAGGTTCCAAAATCAGTTATTGGAAAATATTTGGATTTCAAATATTGGCTGAAGTGCTTAACAGGGATTGCAAAGGGAGTAGAAGCTCTGTTTTTTGCCACAGAAATGTGAAGTATCCACAAACAAAATCAATTTGATGCAACTTAAGGGGAATATGCAATGATCGTAACCCACCACCAAGAGTACCTGTTGTAGTACATACAGATAATGAAAAATAAATAAATTTAGACAACAAAAAAACATACTGATTTTGATTTCAACAAAGAAACAACGCCACTACTGCTCACTTCTCTACTGAATTCTCGATCTTTAGATAACTCCCTGCTGCAAGAGGAAGAAGTTGAACTCGTCAATCAAATAAAATACTAAATGGGTAATTCAGCTTGAATACACAATACAGGTCAAATGATCATACATCATAACAATTATTGAACCATAAAAGCTTCAAATGATTCATAAACACAGAACTTGGTTAAAGACTCTTCCAATACAACTAAAAACTTTTGGAGTACACTATCAACCGCAAAGAGCAAATGGATTTGGTACTCATGAACAAGCATAGAGAATCCAATTCACAAACAGAACTATGTAGACCACCATCTAAGATTTTAAAAAATAAATAAACAAATAAGAGAAAAAAAATTAACAAAATAGTCATGGATTCAGCCACAACCATCCAGAGTTCCACTTCTAACTCAACAGGACACCAAAATACCATTTTGAAGTAACAAGGCTCTGGCAAAAGAAATGAACAATCATGGAACGGTCAAAAGAACCAGGGAAAACCACACACATGCACATACACATACACGTGATATGACTAAGCACCAAAACTACAAATATTCAGAAGAATGGTCAAAACCAAGGAGGGATATTACTAAGCACCACAACAACTACTACTTTTTTGGGATGGCAATGCTTGTCAAATAAATTAGCAGAAGTAATATACTTACTATAAAAAGCATTTTATAAGAAACTGAGTGTCCTAAGTTTTTAAACACTTAAACAATCGAGATAATGAAACATAGCATACCACAACAAAATACTATTATGCAATTGATTCAGACAGTGCACCACTAGTCTCAAGGACGATAGATTCACCAACTGTGAGATTATTTTAAGATTAGTGGGCAGCATAATACTCCTATCTAGATATTGATCTGCATAACATTATTCTATCAGATTGACTAACATGAAAAAGATTATTCTTGTTGTGACTAAATCTCCAGCTAAGCAACCTGCATGATTATTCTATCAAATTAACTAACAATAGAAAAAATATTATTCTTCTTGCACTTAAGTCTTCAGGTAAGCAACTTTCACATATTTGTTTGGGTTTTTGGATATTTGCTCAATAAGAATCATAGTAACAGTGATAATACTGGTAGTGGTATCTAAAGCAAAGTATATATAATTAAACATCTTTGATTCATTTTCTTCTTGTATTTGCAATAGATTATTTACCTTGTTTGCTATAAGTGATTGGAACCAACAAGATTATGCTTTACCATAATAAAGATTATTAAGAGCTTTATGAATTTTCTATTTCACTTTACTCTGTTTCCTAATCTTCTTCAAATAATTGGAATCATGTGGATTCTAATGGAGTGCAGTGCATTTGAGTTAATACGCTCGTTTGGCATATAATCCCATCAAGATCATTTTAATGCTTCTATTTTGTTGAAAATTTATACAACCTCCTAAATTGAACCAAACTCATGCTTGCCTAGTACACTCTAGTTTGACAATTACATGCAATGTGTTCCCAAAATTTTCTACAGGTCCACAACCTCCAATAATGAACTCTAAAAAGGAAATAAAATAAAATAAAAAGTTCTACACATAAAGATACAGAGGATACAGCTCTTTCGAGATGCACAAAATTGCATCAAGCACTCCTCCCAAAATCCAAATCATAAACATGAAACTAATTGCCTTCAAGCAGATTCTAGGGATCAAAACCTGAGTTTATGCTCTTAAAGCTTCATTTCATTATTGATTTATAACAAAAATGGAAAAAATAATCAGAGAATAGATGATATGCTTGTGTCCTTTTTCTCTTACGCATCCCCAATTCTTCATCTCCAATATGCATTAGATTAGACATACATATATACACATACACAAGTTCAATCTATGTAAACAATTGTTCAATTCCAACAAGCATTAAGATAAGAAACAAGTTCAGTCTCTGTTAAACACAGATTGAAACACAATAAGAAATTGAAAATACAATAAATAGATCGATTACGATAAACAGAGATTGAAACACGATAAGAAATAAAGTAAGACATAGATTGAAACACGATAAGAAATTGAAAATACAATAAACAGTTCAATCTACGTAAAACACAGATCGATTACGACAAGAAATTGAAAGTTCGAATTGGAGCTCTTACAGGTCGATTACGAAGAGAGAGAGAGAGAGAGAGAGAGAGAGAGAGACGCACCAAAATTTGAAGAAGATTGAGCTTCCAATCTGCCTTGGAGCTCCCGACTTTAGGGCTGAAGATTGAGCAAACCGAGGTGCGAGAGATTGAAGATTGACAATTGAAGATTGAGCTCAATCTTCAATTGTTAATTGAAAAACGACTATTAATCTTCAAATGTGGAGCTCAATCTGCCTTGGAGCTCTTACAGGTATGAAGATCGATTACGGAGGGAGAGAGAGAGAGAGAGAGAGAGAGAGAGAGAATGAGCAAGTTAGGGCTGAAGTGAAGAATGAGGTCCCGACTTTTCAATTGTTAAAATGATGAAAATAATTGGTCTCAAATTGTTTTTAATTGATAATGACGAAAATATTTGGTCCCTAAATGTTAATAATATATTAGCAACTAAATTTATTAGTCTAAAAAAATTATGTAAATGTACTAGCAACCAAATTTATTAGTCTAAAAAAATTATGTAAATATTAAGTAAGAATATTAATAATCATTTTTACAATCTTGTAAGTAAATTATCGTATGTTTAAATTTGTCCCTAAAAGATTATTTTTAGCGACCAAATTTAATTAGTCCTTAAATATTAGTCTCTAAAGAACTAATTTCTTGTAGTGATCTCACCATTAATAAATATAAGTCAATATGTTGCATACTTAATTTTTTGAAAAAATTAGTGAAATATCCCTTTCCAACTTTGTATAGTACGAGAAGTCTAAGATATCTTTTTTTATTAGCTAAGATCCCTTAATGAATTTTTTCTGTGATCATACCAGAGAAATTTTAAAATTTCCCTGTGAAATCAGAAAAATTTCTCTATGAAAATTAATTTTTTTTTTGTGATAGGGCTAAAATTTCTCTGAGTTGAGCCAAAATTTCTCTGAGTCAGACACAAATTTCTCTGTAAAAATATTGAGGGACCTGAACTGCTACTAAAGTATTGTAAGTTCTTTATCTTATAAAATCCTAATATCAAGAATCTTGAAAAAAATTTCCTACTTTTTTTCACAATTAATTTAAAAAATAACGTAAACAATGTCAAATATTTACCCATTTTAAGACTCATTGTAACCCACAATTACACAATAAACAAATATGAAGTAATTCTATAATCCTGGCATAGCAAGAACTTTCACTAAATTTATTTTTTGGTAAAATAATAATAATAATATAATAAATTCGTTGAAATTTAATTTAATTTTTATTTTTATTTGTAGTATCTTTTTCTTTGTTAAATATTATTTATATTTATTAGGTAATAGTTTTGAAACACCATATGGCATTTTGATTAGATGGTACTCTAAACCAACAACATTGCCAATTTTTACAAGTGGCATTACTGACTCATCTTTTTGCTGGGTAATTAAACGATATGTCTCACTTCAAGTGTATTGTGATTTCTTATTGATTATAAGGAAGTACCACAAAGATCTCATTGGTAACGATCATCGTCTAACAATTTTCTCCACACTTCTACTTAATTTCTTTTACTATTTCAAAATGTAAATTATTGTGATTCAGAATTATAAAAATATCACTGTCATATTATTGTGTATATGTTTAAAATTTATATTTGTTTGTAAATGATTATTATTTTTTGTCTAATAATGGTACGTTGACATTGATTGTTCAAATGGAAAAACATGATTTATTTTTTGTTTGGGGAGACAATGCAATTCAGTGTAGCAGTAGGAAAAAAATATAAAATTTATATTTAAAACAAAAATACCTATAATGATGATTTTTATTTATAAGTTTGGCGTTATCACATTATTTTTGTCGTGATATTTGTATCAATTTTTGGCATGAAAAAATGTCAACCAACAAAAATGAGTTCATTAATAACTCAGAATTTAAATAAAAAAAAAAAAAAACTTATTATTAAATTGATTTATTTTCTTCTCCTGAAATACTTGTTCGAATTATATTGGACAATTGAAATTTTCTGTTTCGGTCTTCTCTCCCCACATCAAATTTTAAAACTCAATTAAGCCAAATGATCATTTAGAGAAAGAATTTAAGATTTCATAATTTGGAACCAAAAAAATCATAATCCATAACATGAGAAGAAAGAAAGAAAGAAAGACTATATGAACCATATAAAAAATAACACAGACAAACGCAACTTAATGATAAAGAATACTTTATAAAATCAAAAAATTGATCAATTCAATTTTCCGTGCACAAATCAATAATAGAATCAAATACAACTATCAATCCTATGATCCGATTTCTGTCTTCTCAGATTTTCTCACGAACTACATCTCAGTGGTACAAAATGATCTACAGAGGGGGCATTGACCGGTGTTTGGCAGCCACTGGAAAACACAGTCCCTGTGAAACACATGCGAGCAAGGAGTGGCCGCAACCACAATATCTGGCTTAAACCTCTCCAAACAAATCGAACACTTATCATCATCATCATCATCATCATCATCATCATCTACCGATTCATCACGATAAAATCTCTTTACCTTCACCGCAGCCTGAACTTGACTCAACGTAGCGAGAAGAATCTCTTCCTCATCTGTTTTACCCACAAAAAACTCTATCTCATTCGAATCACCATTAACATCTGCGATTTTTCGCTTCTTAGCAATAACACCACCATTACCTTCATCTTTGTTTGATGAATAATGGGTTGGCAGCGAAGGCATGGTTCGAGTGCCGCCGATTCCGAGCATGTAAACGTGGACGAAGATGAGGATCCTGGGTTTGTTCAAAGCGGTTTGGTTGATAAGGTTGTTGAATTGAAAGCAACTGAAGAGGTGGTTAGATATGTCTTGGGCTAGCTTTGGAATGGTTAAGAAGGGGAAGAGTTTTGTTGTTGAAATGGCGAGACGAAGCCAACATTCCATGGAGTCTTTGTCGTTTAAGGTTTTGTAGTCGAATTTGATGGTGTCTTGTTGTTCTGTGAATGTGTTGCGTTTGACAATAGAACCATCTTTGGCTTGAGAGACTCGTCTGATCTCGTTCTTGACACGTAATTTGAAGAGGCCTTGTGATTCTGATACAGTTGGGTTAATTTTGACGTTGTGCTTTTGGTTCCACTTGAAGACTCGAACATTTAGGCCTTTGATTTTTCCATAAACGCAAGCCATCTCTCTCTCTCTCTCGAAAGTATTTTTGGAAGCAGGGGAATGGGAGGTGAGAGTTTTGTGAAGAGAGAGAAGCATGGATGGGTTGTTTTCTTTTTTCTGTGAATTACAATCCCAGATAGATGGGATTAGGATTGGGTTTGGATTTGGATTTGGATTTTCCTGGAGAATAATTAATTGTTTAGCAATCTTAAGTATTATGAAAAATTTTTCATAAAAATAATTATGAAAGTTTTGTAATCTTTGAATTACATTTAGAATAAAACACCACACACTTATCAAGGTAATCCAAGAATCATAAATCTTTCATAATCATTTTTATGAAAAAAATTTCATAATCCCTAACTTTTCTCTTAATTGTTTGATTTTGGGGAAGTATTTGGAACCGTTATTCTATTAATGTTGTGTTTGGTTTGTGTTTGTAAAGTAATTTTTGAGATAAAAAGTACGAAAACTTGTTTGGTTTGTCTTTTTAAAAAAATGGTTTTGAAAAATTGTTTCGGGAAGAGAGTTTTTAAAAAAGTGATTGATTTAATGTGTATGAGAAAGAGAGTGATTTTAGAATGTAGGTAACCAAACAAAATTTTAAGATTTTTTTTGAAAAAATTTATTTGATTTGATTACTCTTAAAAATTTGTTTGTAAAAAATTTTTCCCTATTTTTTTTTTTGAAAAACAAACCAAACAAGGCCTAAGTTTCCTTCAATTTTTTGGGAAGTATTTGCACTTCCATACACGCAATAAATGCTCAGTGATGCAGAAATTTTCCTTCAGTTTTTCCTTCTAACTGATTTATTTTTTTCTCAATTTGCGAGCAATCCCATAGCGGCCCGTTTGGTAAAGTTGTGAGAAAGTGATTATAACTTATAACTTAACAATTTATAACTTATAGCTGTGAACATAAACTAATTTTTGACTTATAAATTAAGCTTCTCCTCCCCCACTCAAAGAATAAGTTAATTTTTGACTTACAAAAAGTTATAAGTTATATTGTTAAACTGAACCAAACACATCAAAATAGCATATTTAATAGCAAAACTTATGCTATTAAGTTTTATAAATTGAAAAAAGACAAATTATACTTTGTTCTTTTTATATATGATTTTTTATTTTTTTATTTTAGGTTTTAAAATTTATGTTTTTTTTTTTAACTTTATTACTTTATATTTCAAGTTTTTCTCAATTTATTTTTAAAACTAATTTTTTTTTTTAATTTAGATAGAAAATGTCACGATAATTGTCATTTAATATAAAAATATATTATTATATTGATATTTGAATTTGTGTCAAATGTATGAGTTATATATAATAAAATATTTTTATGTCACGTGACTAGTAATGGGTCATTTTTTAATCTAATTTTTAACAAAAATTAGCTTTAAAAATAATTTGAGAAAAAATTGAAACATAAAATGCTAAAGTGAAAAAAAAAAAGAAAAAAAAAACAAACTTTACAGATCAAAATAAAAAAAGTGATCAAAGGAGCGAAGTATAGTTTACCTGACAAATCATAGAATTTCCCTATCATATCACATGGATACTTTCCATATCATTATAACTCTATTAGAGCTCTCAAATTAGAACTTTCAAACATTATTGTAAGACCTACAGTCCAATAGACGGAATAGTCTATTGCTGGGTTCAGAAATTTTACACAGGACTACTAGTCCCCCAGGAGCGGAGCTACAACTGCTCTAGTGGTGTCAGGTGACACCACTGGATTTTCAAAAAGATTTAAAATATATGTATTGTTTTATTCAAAAGTTTTGGATTGTAACAAATGGAACCCCAGTGACACCACTGCATTCAAGTGGCACCATTATTCTAGCAGCCTTTCGTATTAAATTTATATGGTCTTGTGTGGACTTTAATATTAGATGCACATGATAGCTCGTGTAAAATTAAAAAATTGAGATAACATCAATAATGACATGTCAAATGACCTTACTCATTAAAACTCCTGGCTATGCCATTGTAGTCCCCCATATGTGGGATAACTCTATCCCAAGGGGGTGTGAGACAAAAAGCTTAGGATAAGCTCAAGATTGAGATTATCCTAAATTTATTGAAATAAAATTAAAATCTCAATTAAAATAAAATTTATATAATTTTAGTAAATTAAAAATAAAATTAAAAGTTCAATTTATTTAAAAGTTCAAATTAAAATAAAATTAAAAAATCTCAACTAAAAATTAAAATAAATTTATATAATTTTTATTGATGTTCTATTTATTTAATTTTTTAAAAGTTTTAGTAAAAAAATTACAAATAAAATAAGATACACATTGGATTCAATAGAATAGTCCAATCCAAATATCTAATTACATGACTAAACAAGCATAGGATTCAATAGAATAGTCCAATCTAAACATCTAATCTTATGACTAAACATACATAAGATACAAATTCAGTCAAACTATATAATCTGGGGACAATGTAACCCAAGACTAATAATCTAGTTGATTACAATCTCTCCTTATCCAATTTATTCAAACAAACACACTTAGGACATATTTGTTTGAACGGACTGAATAAGGAGAGATTGTAATCTACCGGACTGTTAGTCTTGGGATACATTGTCCGGGACTATTTGGTTAGATTGGATTTGTATCCTATGTTTGATTAGTCATGGGATTAAATGTCTAGATTGGACTATTCTATTGATTCCTATGTTTGTTTGGGATATTATGGAAAAAAAAAAAAAAGCTAAATGCTCAAAAGACTATTTTGCCCTTTTGAATTATTTGCTAAATAATAGGAATATTAAATCTAAATTATAAATTTTATTTAATTTTTTTTACTAAAACTTTTAAAATATTAAATAAATAGAATATTAATAAAAATTACATAAATTAATTTTAATTTGCAGTTGAGATTTTTAAATTTTATTTTACTTTACTAAGTATAATTAATACTGTATGATCATTAAAATAAATAATTTAATAAATAAATTTCATTTTTAAAAAGATATTAAATAGTAGAGGGTTAAAAATGTAATTTCACTACCTAATCCCCATGGAATGAGTTATCTTATAGATTGTGTTCAATCCTCCCCCATGGAATAGAACAATCTCATAGATTTGGAATTGATAGTTTGGTGAAAAATTTTTGAATCAAATAATGGACTATTAATCCCATCATGAATCATTCCAAACAAACACTACCCTAATGTGTGCACTTGAACACATCCAAAAAAAGAAAGGGTGATGATTGAGACCCCCTCCAATCATCACCCCCACCACCCTCCCCCCCCCCCACATACACACGTGGCGGATGATGATTGAAGGAGAAGGGGAAAAAAAAAAAGAAAAAAAGAAAAAGTAGTCAATCAAGTGAAGAGGAGGTCAAGGGAGTGGGAAAAAAAGGGGGTCCAAGTCATTATGGAAAAAAAAAATTATTTTTTTAAACTTTTCTACTCATTTAAAAAAAAAAATCAAAAAATACACTTATTTAAATCATTCCAAACAGCTCCTAACTGTTTGGAACCGCGTTAGCATCATTAATGGAGGGGACTCAGGGACTTCTATATGGGCTCAGTTTGAATTGTCCAACTTTTTATATTTTATAAATAAATTATTTATGTAAAAAATTATATTAAGTTGACATTAATAATTGGATAATTATATGTTTAGATTATATTTATTTTTTTAAAAATAGATAATTATTTTTTAAATCATATTTACAATTTATTTTTATAAAACGAATGTGATTTAAACATGTGTCTACTAATATTTATTAATTTTAAAAATTTCATGAATTAAATTATTGAGATTGAGACAGGATGGGCCCAAAAGGCCTTCAACTGACCCTCAGTCCAACATTAATGCTACGAAATCATGGGGTTGTTAGCAGATTGAGCAATGATATAGAATTTCCGTTCAGTTTTTGTTTATTCTGTTTTTAAAGCACAAAAATAGTAGTTCCTCATGTACACAATACACAATTTGGCCGAATCTTTAATGTTGTAGAACACATTTTCCGATCTATTTTTGGTTTTTTGATTTTTTTGAATGAAATTATTTACTTATATTCTCAATTTTTTTATCTCACAATTAATTAATATGAGTCAATATGTTGTACACTTAATTTTTTGAGAAAATTAGTGAAATATTCTTTTCCAACTTTGTATACTACGAGAGGTCCAATATATCTTTTTTTATTAGTTAAGGTCTCTCGATGAAATTTTTCTATGATCATACTAGAAAAATTTTAATTTCTTTGCAAAATCAGAGAAATTTTTCTGTAAAAATTAAAATTTCTCTATGTTAGGGCTGAAATTTCTCTGAGTCAGACACAAATTTCTCTGGATTAAATTTTCTCTGTAAAAATGTGAACTACTATGAAAATATTGTAAGTTATTTATCTTATAAAATTTTAATATCAAGAATCTTAAAAAAAAATTATCAAGAATCTTAAAAAAAAAATTCCTACTATTTTTTCATTATTAATTTAAAAAATCACGTAAACAATGTCAAATATTTACCCATTTTAAGACTCATTGTAACCCACAATTACGCAATAAACAAATATGAAGTAATTATGTAATCCTGGCAGAGTCTAAACACAAAAACTTTCACTAAATCTATTTTTTGGTAAAATAATAATAATAATATAATAAATCCTTTGAAATTTAATTTAATTTTTATTTTTATTTGTAATATCTTTGTCTTTGTTAAATATTATTTATATTTATTAGGTAATAGTTTTGAAACACCATATGGCATTTTGATTAGGTGGTGCTCTAAACCAATAACATGGCCAATTTTTACAAGTGGCATTACTGACTCATCTTTTTGCTAAGTAATTAAAAGATATGGCTCACTTCAAGTGTATTGTGATTTCTTATTGAGCAGAAGGAAGTACCACAAAGATCTCATTGGTAACGGTGATCGTCTAACACTTTTCTCTACACTTCTACTTAATTTCTTTTACTATTTCAAAATGCAAATTATTGTGATTTAGAATTATAAAAATATCACTGTCATATTATTATGCATATATTTAAAAAATTTATTTGTTTGTAAATTACTATTATTTGTTGTCTAATAATAAAAAACAAGATTTCTTTTTTGTTTGGGGGAGAAAATGCAATTCAGTGTAGCAGTAGGAAAAAAATATAAAATTTATATTTTAAAACAAAATATGATTTTTATTTATAAGTTTGGCATTATCACATTATTTTTATGGTGATATTTGTATGAATTTTGGCATGAAAAAATTGTCAACCAACAAAAATGGCTTCATTAATAACTTAGAATTAAAAAATAAAATAAAATTAAAAGCTTATTATTAAATTTATTTATTTTCTTCTCATAAATTACTTATTCAAATTATTGGACAATTGAGATTTTCTCTTTCCACGTTCAGTCTCATACTCAATTTAAAACTTAATTAAACATAACATCCTTTAGAGAAAGAATTTAAGATTTCATAATTTTGAAACCAAGAAAATCATAATCCATAATACCAAAAGAAAGAAAGAAAGACTACATATGAACCATATACATCATAAACAAACACAACTTAATAATAAAGAATGTTTTATAAAATCAAAGAATTGATTAATTCAGTTTTCGTACGTAAATCAATGACAGAATCAAACAAAACCACCAACCCTATGATCCGATTTCTGTGTTCTTAGATTTTCTAACGAACTACATCTCAGTAGTACAAAATGATCTACAGAGGGGGCATTGACCGGTGTTTGGGAGCCACTGGAAAACACAGTCTCTGTGAAACACATGCGAGCAAGGAGTGGTCGCAACCACAATATCTGGCTTAAACCTCTCCAAACAAATCGAACACTTATCATCATCGTCGTCATCGTCATCATCTACCGATTCATCGTGATAAAATCTCTTTACCTTCACCGCAGCCTGAACTTGACTCAACGTAGCAAGAAGAATCTCTTCCTCATCTGTTTTACCCACAAAAAACTCTATCTCATTCGAATCACCATTAACATCTACGATTTTTCGCTTCTTAGCAATAACACCACCATTACCTTCATCTTTGTTTGATGAATAATGGGTTGGCAACGAAGGCATGGTTCGAGTGCAGCCGATTCTGAGCATGTAAACGTGGACGAGGATGAGGATCATGGGTTTGTTCGAAGAGGTTTGGTTGTTAATGTTGTTGAATCGAAAGCAACTGAAGAGGTGGTTAGATATGTCCTGGGCTAGCTTTGGAATGGTTAAGAAGGGGAAGAGTTTTGTTGTTGAAATGGCGAGAAGAAGCCAACATTCCATGGAGTCTTTGTCGTTTAAGGTTTCGTAGTCGAATTTGATGGTGTCTTGTTGTTCTGTGAATGTGTTGTGTTTGGCAATAGAACCATCTTTGGCTCGAGAGACTCGTCTGATCTCGGTCTTGACTCGTAATTTGAAGAGGCCTTGTGATTCTGATACATTTGGGTTAATTTTGATGTTGTTGTGCTTTTGGTTCCACTTGAAGACTCGAACATTTAAGCCTTTGATTTTTCCATAAACGCAAGCCATCTCTCTGTCTAGAAAGTATTTTTGAAGCAAGGGAATGGGAGGTGAGAGTTTTGTGAAGAGAGGGAAGCATCGATGAGTCGTTCATATAGAGTAGAGAGATAGGTTGTATTTCTAATTGTATTGAAGGTTTTGGAATTTTTTTTTTTTTTTTTTTTTGTAGATCCCAATCCCACCCAGATGGGGATTGTGTTTGGATTTGGATTTGGATTTAGATGTAGATTTAGATTTGGATTTTCTTGAAGAAGAATTAATTGTTTGATTTTGGGGAAGTATTTGGAACCGTTAGAATCGCTGATGGATGGGACTTACCATGTGCACTTCCATACACGCAATAAATGCTCTGTGATGCTTCAGTTGTTATTTCAACTGATTTAGAGCATTTTGAACGGTTCATCAAATTTTTTATCAAATTTAAATAAAAAAATTATTCTTTCTCCAATTTGATACCATTCGCTCTAACGGTGAGTATCAAAAGGGGGAGGGGCGACCGATTGGTCGACCCGTAAAGCCATTATTTTTTTTTTCCGTTCTTTTCTGTGGCAGAGGAGGAGAAAGATAAGGTTGTTTATTATCTACACCGACAAAGATTTCTTTTTTCTTTCACTCCAAATCAGGTGGTCTATCCCATCCTAAACTTTTTTCTTTTAATAATTCCCATCAATGGACTTACATCAGGTGAGTGTCCAATGGAGGCAATTGGTTGAGTAATGGAGGCAATTGGTTGAGTGTCCAATGGATTTGCATCAGGTGAGTGCCCATGCCAACCATTCCTTCTGGTACCTCAGCAGAGGCATAAACCAAATTTGTTCATTTCTTTTCTTTGGTGGTTGACCGGTTGGTTGACCGGCCGGTCGACCGGCCGGTCAACCGGGTAGGCAAAAATAAATTTTTTTTTTCTTTTTACCTGTTTAAACCTTTTTTGACGAGTTTGAACCTACCTAATTTAAATGAAACCGGGCGACCGGTTAGTCAACCGGCGGGGCAACCGGTTGGTTGACCGGTGTACCACCTTCAACGGTCAATAACAGTGATTTGGTAAAATCTGTGTCTTGGTATCAGTTTGATGTTTTGTTTGCTGAATTGTCATTTTGATATGAGTTTGGTGCAACGGTTAGAGCTTCAAAAAGTGAGTTTTTCATCAAATTTTAAATCTGATGCTGGGTTTGGTTCTCCGTTGGAGATGGTCTTATTTATTTTTTATTTTTTTTTGAGTAATCTTATATGCATCAATTAATATATTACGTATACAAAAATGCTTTAGACCACTAATTAGTGGTGGCTCTAATGATGTGGCAGTGGGTCCCACCCACTACCACGTGTGTTTTGTGCCTGGGTTTTTGTTTTGTTTTGTTTTGTTTTTTTTTCCAATTGCCACCTCACTAGTGGTGGAGTTAGTGATGGTAAATTAGTGGTATGTAGCATTACTCATTACGTATATCAATTGATAATATTATATAATTTAAGATATTTTTAATATTTATAATTTATATAATGGGTGAGATTAATAATAATGTCATAACTGATATTAGTATACTAATTAATATACTATTATTTTTTGTCTCAATTACAAACAACCCCTTAATAGCATATTTACTAGCATAAGTTAATTGAAAAAAGATAATTATACTTTACTCTTTTTATATTTGGTTTTTTTTTTATATTTTAGTTTTTAAAATTTAGGATAGATTACAAATACATTCTCTAAGGTTCGTTTAAAGTACAAATTGTTCCTTGTAGTTTGAAAAATTACAAATACCCCTTGCTAAAAAATTTTATTTAACAGAATTAATTAAAAAAATAAAATTCATAATTGTTCTCCTATCAATAATAAAATTACCTAAATTGTTAATTGAAACATATTTCTAACATCATTAAAAACTGATAATTGATTTGATGATTTATTAATAAAAGGGGTGATTTATTATGAAATTAGAAATCTCAGGAGGTGAAATGTAATTTTTAAAACTACATGGGCAATTTTTATTGTAATCAAACCTCAGGGGTGTATTTGTAATTTATTCTAAAATTTATGTATTTTTTACTTTTTTTTACTTTATATTTCAAGTTTTTCTCAATTTATTTTTAAAACTATTTTTTTTTTTAAAATTTAGACAGAAAATGTCACGATAATTGTCATATAATATAAAAATATATTATTATATTGAGATTTGAATTTGTGTCAAATGTATGAGTTATATATAATAAAATATTTTTATTTCACGCGACTATTAATGTGTTATTTCTAATATAATTTTTAACAAAAATTAACTTTTGGAGTAAATTGATAAAAAATTAAAATATAAAAGCCTAAAGTGAAAAAGAACTAAATTTTAAAATTAAAATGAAAATGTGACTAAACATAAAGATGCAAAGTGTAGTTTACCCATTGAGAAGCCATAGAATTTCCCTTCAGTTTTTGTTTATTCTGTTTTTCAAGCACAAAAGTAGGCGTAGAAGTTCCTCATGTACAATACACAATTTGGCCAAATCTTTCCTGTAGTTGTAGACCACATTTGCTTATCTTTTCTTTTCTTTTCTTTTTTTTTAAGAATGAGAAGAACCTCTACTCCAAGATAAAGCCATTTTAGACAAAAATAAATAAATTAGATACATTCGAAATATCATGTGATTGTTTACTTGTATTCTTAATTTTTTGTCTTACAACTAATAAAGGTAAGTCAACATGTTCTACATAAAAAATAAAAATAAAAAAATCACTACATAATTAATTTGAAACATCACTTGAATAATCTCAAATATTTGCCCATTTTAGACTGAATCTAACCCACAATTACACAGAATAAACAAATATCAATAACTCAAAGAAAGTGTTGCTGGGAGTCTTAACAGAAAAACGTTCAATTTTATTGTTGGTCGCCCTTACAGATTTGAACTTCAGGGTTATTAAGTTGGTTTCCTATCTATTTTATTTCCACAAAAATACAACCATGCACATAAGAATATACAATGAAATTAACAGTGGTGATCACGCAATTTAATAACTTATAAGTTGGCACATACACAATATGTGTGCACTTGAACACACTCAATAATAATAATAATAATAATAATTCAACAAATTCGTTGAAATTTAATTTTTTGAGGTTTTTCTTTGTAATATCTCTTTGATAAATATCATTTACATTTATTAGGTAATTATTATTCAGTAGTCTCAAAATACCACATGACACTGATTATGTGGTGCTCTAAACCAATTATATAGCCAAAATTTTTTTGAGTAGATTGCTGGCTTATCTTTGGTAGGTAGTCACTATAAGAAATGTCACTTTTAACTACCAAAATATTAGTCGCCAAACATCCGAAATTTGGTCGCTGAAAGGATTTAGCGACTAAAAAGTTATGTCACCAAGTTAGTCGCCTATACCCTGTCGGCGATAGTATTGGCGACTAAACTTTATTTGGTCGCCGAAAGTGTTACATTTGCCTGCTAAATTTCTATTAGTTGGCAAATGTTAGCTTTTCGCCACTAAAACAATCAGTCGCCGAATGTGACTTTCGGCTACTAATATTCATGTGGTTGGGGAAGGTGTTACTTTTTTGCTACGAAGGAATTAGTCACCAAAAGTGAACATTTGGCTACGAATCTGTACTTCGTCGGCAAACGTGACATTTCGGCCACTAATTTTTTAGTCTCTAAAAGTTCTACATGAAAATTTTAACCAACTATTAGAGACTAAATATTTTGATCACCAATAGAATACATATGTTTAGCGACCATGTCATTTTGTTGTGGCAACTTTTGGTGACTAAAATTGGTCGTAGCCAAAAATCTCTTAAGTTTCACTTTGTTACTTTTTGCCACCAAATGTTTTAGTCGCTAAATGATACGCTTTTTTTCCGTGACTAAAAAATGTAGTGGCCAATAGTGAAGTTCTCTCATTCTCAATTTGTTTAGCTACTAACTGTTTGGTCACAAAAACTTTTTTGGTTATGTTTTTGCTGCTAAATTATTAGTCGCCAAAACATTTGATCACGTATTTGGCTACCAAAATATTTGGTGGCCAAATACTTTTTTTTTTTTTTTTTTAAAAAAAATTGCTGCTAAACAACCTGTATCCATAATATTATTAGTACAACCTGTACCTTGTATAAATAATATAATCCATCAACGCTAAATATATTATCAACCATTCAAGTATTCAACAACGTGCACACATTTCAGGTCCAACCATCCAAAAAATTAATATTGAACGTCCAATTCTATATATAATACAAATTCCATACGAACTAAGTATAATCCAACGTCAATAATTTAATTCCATACATAACCAGGGACTAACCAAATTAATTAACAAAAATGACATATGTACCACAACCTAAATTAGCATATATGCTAATTTCTACCATGCCAAATTAGTTGATATTTACCACACCAAAAAAGTAATTTGTACAAACCACTATATATACGGGTAGACATATAAAAACAATGCCCTTCCGTACTTGTCAAAAAAAATCATATCCATATTTGTATGTCCAAAACCATATGCAAATAAAAAAAATGTGATTATTTTGGTGCCTATAAAGGCACTTCTGGACAACATATAGCAATTGTATTAATTTCAAACATGAAAAGACAAGGAGAGTAATAGCTATTAACTAATGAAAGACACCCAAACATGGAATGGTAGACGAACATCGATTCTATGAATGAATGCCAAAAGTTATGTTTATGGCAATTAAAGGGACCACAGTCAACAAAAGCAGTAAATAATTTTCCAAAAATATAACCGTACATAAACTAATAAGGAAAAAGTTAAACAAACTATAGTTTAAGATGGTAGTACCAAAATAGTTGCCCATGACATGGGCATTTCATGTTCTACTACATACACACATTGTCGCCACCCACATGATTTTTTCGACTATTGTTATGACATTTTCAACTCTAACTCCCAACCTAGGTGTCCTATTTACGTACCGCCCATCCCTACATGTCACATTTGGACCCGAGAAGCTTCCTGTTACGTTAAACTAGAGGTTCGGGGGTTGTTTTGCATTTTCGCCCCCCGATCGCCTTTTTCCGATTAAATTTATGACATTTTCAACTCTAACTCTCAACGTAGGTGTCCTATTTACGTACCGTCTATCCCTACATGTCACATTTGGCACCGAGAAGCTTCCCGTTACGTTAAACCAGAGGTTAGGGGGTTGTTTTGCATTTTCGCCCCCCGACTGCCTTTTTTCGATTAAATTCATGACATTTTCAACTCTAACTGTCAACGTAGGTGTCCTATTTATGTACCGTCTGTCCCTACATGTCACATTTGTCACCGGGAAGCTTCCCGTTATGAAAAAACAGTGTCTCGGGGACTGTTTTGCATTTTCGCCCCCCGAACCCCTTTTTGTCGACTAAAATTAATGACATTTTCAACTCTAACTCCCAACGTAGGTGTCCTATTTATGTACTGTCTGTTCCTACATGTCACATTTCCCACCGGGAAGCTTCTCGTTATGTTAAAACAGAGGTTCGGTGGCTGTTTTGCATTTTCACCCCCCGAACGCCTTTTTTCGATTACATTTATGACATTTTCAACTCTAAATCACCACGAACTGGCACGAATCACAACAAATATTAATAATTTTCACAACAAAAAATTGTAAATCTTCTTATGATATACCCTTTTTGGGGGTGCACACACATTGTAGATTTGTCCTAATAATTATTATATCCAATAGAAGTTTGTTAGGTTTTTATTTTTGGCAACCCCGTTTGACAAAACTCCTTTGAGTTGTAATTTTATTCGCATTTTACTTTCAGTGAGGCTATGAGTTTATTAGATGCGAATCCAACTCGAATTGAGCCTTGTTGAGAAGTTTGTGAAGTTAATGCTTTCAAGATTACCACTTCGCTGATTATGACGGGAGTCGAGCTGCCCGGTCAGCTCGCGGCCCGAAGCAAAATGCAAAAATGCATTCAAAGTTGCCTGTCCGTTCATGTTATACTTTTCAAGATTTTCGCCTGGCCTTCCCGCCGAAAGCGGAAATGGGCGCCGAGGGTTTGCAAGCTCACAGTATCTCTGTTTTGCCTGAAAAATACTGGAAGGTGTGATTCTCCGCTCGATCGGGGAAACGGACGCTCGAGCGGGTAGCCTACATGAAATCACAAAATATGGAGTCTCCGCTCGAGCGGAAAGACCCACGCTCGAGCGGACCGCGCGATCCCAGATTTCCAGATTCATTATGGAGTTGGTTTTCTTCTGAAACAAGGTTTATTTTAGATTTCTATAAGAAGTGGGATTACTTTGGAGTTCTGCAAGAAGTTGGTTTTCTACAAACAAGAAGTTGGTTTTCTTTCCCAACTAGGATTGCTTTGGATTTTCTATAAGTAGTTGGTTTTCTCCTAAAACTAGACTACTCACTCATTCATTGAATTCCTCCAGATCTTCTTTTTGGTTCTTGAAGGTTTATATCTGGGGATATTTTGTTATTTTTCTTTGATGTTTTATTGAGTATTCAACTCATGGTTTAAAGAGAGTACATCAAAGGTTTGTTTGTTATACACAAAAGAGAGAGTTGTTCTTCAGTTGTGGATTCTGAAGAATTCGAGCCTGAAGCTTTAGTGGAATCCGAAGTGGCTCATCAGAAAGACAATTCCGTGGTGAAGATGGGGTTGGAAGAGGCACATAGAGGTTGGTTCAATTAGGCATTGTGGATTTGCTAGATAATTGAGAGTATACCTGTGTAATTCTTTTAATTCTTCTTAGTGAATTGTCTTGTGGCAGTTGCCCGTGGTTTTTTTATCACAGTTGGAGGTGTCCAATTGTGGTTTTTCCACGTAAAAATCGTTGTGTCTCTTTCGCTTGATTGTTTGATTGGGATTGTTTTTTACTGCTTTTTATTGATACATAATCACAAATCAACATCTAGGGTTTCTAGATTTTTCAAAGTTGCTCAAAACAAATGAATGAATTTCCAAATTTCCTAAGCATAGATCAGAGTTCCAAATCAAAGGTCTCATGACTAATGAAAAGAATAACCTAAATCTATATCAAATAAAAGTTCTTAGAACAAATAAATGAAGACCCAATTTTCCTAATGCATAGATCAGAGGTCAATCAAGGATCTCAAGACAAATGAAAAGAATGAACTGAATCTATATCAAATACTTAGAATAAATAAATGAAGACAGAGATTTATGAGAAGCAAAGAAACTTACCTTCGTATATGTAATCTATGTGGTATAGATTTATATAAAGAAAGTACCTGGATGACAAAAAAGAAGAAATTGATTGAGAGAGTATCCACAAAACATAAACATTAAAAAAGCAAATATAAAGCTGATCGTGTTTTTTTTTTTAACTCCACAAACGAAGCACAGTAATTCATATATAATATTTATAAAAAAAAATTCAAGAAAATAAATCACAAAAGGCACATTCGACTTCAATCTGATCACATTCAAATATAAAGCATGAAGAACAAAGGTAGTATTAGGGCATATACAATGTATTTATATATAGATGAGAATTCTTTCCTGGATTTGATCAAAAAAAATTTCGAGAGCATTCATCGAAAATCTAAACATGCTATGGGAGTCATAACTATAAAAAAAATAAAAATTTGAGTTATAACCAAACATCACATGAGGTATAACCAAACAACTCTTAGATTATAACCAAAATAATGTCATAACCAACATCACAATCTGTCATAACTAACAACACAATAGGTCATGTAACCAAAGACACAAAGATCGTAACTAAAGGCGCATATAAAGGGGGTGTGTGCATAGAATTTTCCTAAATTAATATATTTATAACTACTCTCCACAAAACTCACTGATCCCACTGTAGACAAGCCCGCGGGGGACCTAGCTATAGTTCGGACTCGATTTGTGTTACAGTTCTTAATCTGAACCAAAGATTCCAAATCTGACAAATCGTTTTGAGAAAACAGATTTTTAGAAAAGAAGTGCCAAACATGGACTGCTTTGCCAGATACAGAGTCGCCACCTAAATATTTTATTTTTGGGAAATTTAGGAAACCCTGACTCGTTTGCCTAAGGCCACGTGTCCGTCATCACCAAAGTTGCCTCGGCTCGGGAACTTGAGTACGATTGGAGAAGGTCATTTCGTGAGCACCCTCGCTAGCCCGATCAAAGATCGGCCTCTACTAACCATAATATTTAGTTTTGAAAACATTGTGTGCTCTTATTCCGGTTATTAGCCTAGATTACTATGTGATGCGCACAGCATACAAGTATAGACTGGATCGCCTGAATTCGAACAAAACATTTCATGTTTGTTTTTGAAAATGGTTTGATAGTGCTACTCGCAAGTAGGCTAAGACGTGGATTTGCCACCCTCGGGTGGGCTTAAGAAAAACATGATTTTGCCACTATCTAGTGGGCTTAAAATAAACATTTGATGAATTGTTCCAATCCAAATAACCCAACCTTCACCCACAGGCATTCAGGCAGTTATATCACATAAGCACATAGCCTCATGGTAAGCATGCTATTCATGGCAGTCACTCACACGCATGCAAGGATGCTAAAGCATAAAACTCACTAAGTACTCCAAGCCAAAACAGAAGCTAATTAGAAATCCATGCATGATCCTAATTATACAGAAATGCCTAATGCAGCACATGCAAAAATGCAACTATAGCAGGCTCGGCTATTCTAAACATGGCGTATGAGATGCAACAGTTATCATGTATTCAACTTGGAATTGAAATACAAATGCAGTTAGTATGATGTGTCGAGCCCGGTGCATGCAAACAGATGAATGAATGCAACATGCTATCATACTGTATGCTAATTGAAACATGCCCTAATCTAACCATCATAAGCTGGTAAATAAAAGGAAAGAAAGACGTGGGGTTAGAAGACATACATCACACTCACGCACACTTATTACAACATTGCCCTCACGTAGAGGGTCCGAATAATATACAGTCCCAAATGAATAGTACAGTCCGAATAAATAATACAGTCCAAATATGTACAAAAATCCTAATTAATTACCAAATTAACTAAGAAAACAATAAACTGGCATGCAAGCCAGGGACTGCCGTGACTCTTCTTCAGATGATGAATGATGCTGTAGACACCCCATTTTTGACCGACCTTAAGACTCAGACGTCACCGATTGAGCGCTCGGTGATGTTGCATATCATGCTTGTTCAGAAGTCTCAGAGTCGCGGCCGTACGCCCTGCCTCCGGACTTCCGAACTCTCTTCTGTGCCTTGCCTCGGTTTGCAAACCGAACTTGATTTTCTCTGTTTTCCTTCCTGAGGGGAGAGAGAGGTCTCGTAGACCATCTCTCAGTGGCCGTGGGCTACATTTTGTGGCCATAGGCCATTTTGCCCATTTCGGAGCCCGGTTCCCGGTTTTCGGAGCCGTCAGGCCATGTGCCTCGGTTCGGGACCGTCTAACCATCTCCGATACCTCCAGTTTTTGGCATGCATCTCATTTACTCCCTTTCAAGGGACACTAGGGTCTTAGATACCCACTTCGTGGCCAAACACCACTTTCGGTGCTTAACGGCCGATTTTCGGGACCCTAAACTGCGTGTTTTGGCCCCCGAGCATTCGTTTTGCATCGGTTTTTGTTCATTTTTGGCAGGTACCTTTGTTTTATCACTAGGAAGATCACTGGAGGGTGGGAGGCCAGCAATTGTCTCAACAACCAGTTATGCTCCTCCGGCGCCCCCCGGCGCCCGTTTTTCTCACTTTCAGGCTAATGTTGAACACCCTATGGCCATTTTCTTCAAGCCAAAACCACATATTTGTGTTGTACACACATGAGAGGACCCTAAAAACACATGGCCGGCCAGTAATTCACATTGAACCTTTTGAACCCCTTCTAAAAGTGGCATGTTGTCTCTCTTGTTTCAGAGTTGCCAATTTCCAACCATAGGGTCTTGTTGTACACACTTGGGAGGACACCAACCTTTGGTGGCCAGAGAATTCTCAAGGACCTTTTGACCTTGGCCGACTGGCCAGGGGGTGTGGCCAGCCACCTGCAAGAAAAGTGGGAGGCCGGCCATGACCCTCTCAGTCCACACTTTACAGCTGTGTAGCTGTTTCCCCCAGAAAAGATCTGTATCCGGGGGATATTTTGGAGGGGAACACTTGGGTGCATTTCCCTCCACCTTTGCCCTCCTCTTTTGGTCCTTATAAGGAGCCTCCCAACTCTTAGGCTAGGGTTAGAAAAACTCTCTTAAGAGCTTAGATACATATCTCTCTCCATCTCTTTGATTCTTCTCAAGTTTGGTGCCATTTCTTCATCATCATCAAGCACCACCACCACCACTCCATTTCCAGCAGCAAGGAGAGGTTCTCAGAGGCTTAGAAGCAACATTTCTCAAGCCAAGAGGTAGAAAAGAAGAGGTCTTCAAGGGTAAGTCTCCATTCCCCTCTTTTGTAGCACTTTCTTGCTTCATTTCTCAAGCCTACTCGCTCACTGTTTTGGGCTCCAACCCTAACTGAAACTAGGCCTTTTTTGAGCCATTCTTCATGTTTGTTCAAGGGCTCAACCTTGTTTGAGCCCTCCATTTGGTACTTGCTTCAATACCATCTTGTATGCCTTTATTTTGCATGAAATATTTGGCCTATGTGTG
The DNA here is from genome assembly GCA_025200525.1 of Camellia lanceoleosa. NCBI lineage: Eukaryota > Viridiplantae > Streptophyta > Magnoliopsida > Ericales > Theaceae > Camellia > Camellia lanceoleosa. The sequence goes on along the minus strand of CM045762.1, from coordinate 165,459,628 downwards.
ATCTGTTTTCGAGCATAATGTAAATTGTAAGAGGGCCTATTTTGAGCCCCTATTCAACATTGAAGAAGGGCTCAACCCTGTTTGGGCCCCCTATCTTGCACTTACTTCATAATCTCTCCTATTTACCGTAAATTTGCATGATTTGTTTGGCCTACATGTAGTCTGTTTTGGAGCATGTCATGAACTGTGAGTAAGCTTATTTTGTGTCCCTCTACAACATTATAGAAGGGATCAACCTTGTTGGGGGTCCCCATGTTATACTTGTCATTATATCCCTCTTTGACCCCCATTTTTGCATGCTTTTTAAGCTTACCTAGCCTCTGTTTTTGGCCATCATCAGAATTAGAAAGAGTCATATTTTGATCTTCTTGACATATTTCATTAAGGGTCTTTTCTGGTTTGATGAATTTTTGGCCTACTTCATGTTATATCCTCTTGTGGCCTCAATCTTGCATGGCATTTTTAGCATATTTTCATACTGATTTGGGGGATGTCATCTACTGTTAATGTTCATATTTTTAGTCCCTCATCAGTGTTGTAGAAGGGAATTTTTCCATTTGGGCATTGCATATATCACTTGCTTCAATACCCCTCTTGCGGAGCTATTTTTGCATACTTGCCTAATCCTATGTGTGCTTGCTGTTTAGCCCTTTTTATGACTGAAAAATGCTTTTCTTGGGGCTGCCTTGCTACTGTATTTTCATTCCATGTCTATATTGTGCATGTTTGGTATAGCTATAGGCCATTTCGGGTGCCTAAATTCATGTTTCGGGGCCATTTCATGCATTTGGGGTCACTTCGCCATCTTTCGGGACTGTTTTCCCCCATATTTCAGTGCTGAAATTCCATTGGCATGTTTGCATATCATTTCCTATGTCATTTCATGCCTTAGGGCCATTGCCTCGGCTTGCGTGCCCGTGTACACGCATTTCGAGGCACTTCATTTTTCATCTCTCGGCCTCTTATGTGAGTGTGGCTGAAGCCCTCTCATGTTAGTGTAAGCCCATATCATATTTCCATGCCATTGCATTGTGTATGCCATCGCCTCGGTTTGCGTGCCCGTGTGCACGCATTTCAAGGTATCTTTTTTTTTTTTATCTCTCGGCCTCTTATGTGAGTGTGGCTGAGGCTCACTCATGTTAGTATAAGTCCATTTTGCATTGTTTATGTCATTTTAGCATCATTGCATTCCGTATGCCATTGCCTCGGTCTGCGTGCCCGTGTGCACGCATTTTGAGGCATCTTTTTTTTTTTTTTATCTCTCGGCCTCTTATGTGAGTGTGGCTGAGGTCCACTCATGTTAGTGTAAGTCCAATTGCATTGTGTATGTCATTTTATGCCTTAGGATCACTTCCTCGGTTTGCGTGCCCGTGTGCACGCATTCCGAGACATCTCATTTTCATAGCATTATGTATGTTAGGATTGCACATTAGTTGGATTTCATACATATCATGTATATTGCATCGTGTTCGGGATAGGAGTTAGCCTGGGCACTGGAAACGAGGCACGTTCCGTACTCCGAGTGACGGAACGGGTCTCAATTCCCAAGTCACCGACACTCCGGATTATCCATGATGGAGTTAGATTTTGTTGTAGCATTTCATATGCATTCATCCTATATTGAGTTGTGCAATCCGATTCCTCGGCCATCATGCATCGATATGCGTGATTGGTGGCACGAGGATCGAGGCATGCATATATTTGTGAAATACATTGCTATGCCCCTTTCCTGCTCTTTGTTGTAGCAAAATGAAGAATTGGCAACTTTCCGGGACTTGGCACGCATTTCGAGAAATATTACAAACAGAGGCTAATTGGGGCATCCCAGTGGATTTCAGCGCAAAGCAGCTCAACATGCATCATTTCATTATCCGAAACGGAGTCAATGCAGCCCCTGGCTTGCATGCCAGTTTACAGTTTTTCTTCTTTAATTTGTTAATTTATTAGGAATTTGTATATTTATTTCGAACTGTATTATTCTTTTATTTCGGACTGTATTATTATTTTATTCGGACCCTCTGTGCGAGGGCATAATTGTAATAAGTGTGCGTGAGTGTGATGTATGTCTTCCAACCCCACGTCTTTCTTCCTTTTTATTTACCCGCTTATGATGGTTAGATATAAGGCATATTTCGATTAGCATAACAGTATGACAGCATGTTTGCATCATTCATCTATTTTGCACGCACCAGGCTCGGCGCATCATACAAACTGCATTTGTATTTCAATTCCAAATTGAATACGTGTTAGTTGTAGCATTTCATATGCCATGTTTAGGACAGCCGAGCCTGCTATAGTTTGCATCTTTGCATGTGTCGCATTAGGCATTACAGTATATTTAGGATCATGCATGATTTCTAATAAGCTTCTGTTTTGGCGTGGAGTACTCGGTGAGTTTTATGCTTTAGCATCCTTGCATGCGTGTGAGTGATTGCCATGAATAGCATGCTTACCATGAGGCTATGTGCTTATGTGATATAACTACCTTGAATGCCTGTGGGTGGAGGTTGAGTTACTTGAATTGGGACAATTCATCAAATGCTTGTTTTAAGCCCACTAGATAGCGGCAAAATCATGTTTTCTAAGCCCACCTGAAGGTGGCAAATCCATGTCTTAGCCTACCTGCGGGTAGCACCATCAAACCATTTTCAAAACAAACAAACATGAAGTGTTTTGTTCCAATTCAGGCGATTCAGTCTATACTTGTATGCTGTGTGCATCACATAGTAACCTAGGCTAATAACCGGAATAAGAACTCACAATGTTTTCAAAATAAGATATCATGGTTAGTAGAGGCCGGTCTTTGACCGGGCGAGCGGGGGTGCTCATGAAGTGACCTTCCCCAATCGTACCCAAGTTCCCGAGCCGAGGCAACTTTGGTGATGACGGACACGTGGCCTTTGGCACCGAGTCAGGATTTCCTAAATTTCCCATTAAAATATTTAGGTGGCGACTCTGTATCTGGCGAAGCAGTCCATGTTTGGCACTTCTTTCAAAAAATCTGTTTTCTCAAAACGATTTGCCGGATTTGGACTCTTTGGTTCAAGATTAAGAACCGTGACATTTGAGTCCTTCGAACTGTAGTGACCCAATATCGAACCAGAATGGGGGGGACTCGCACTCCCTTCCCCCGGGATGCGTTCGGGGATGTCTACAGATGCATGTCTGGGTTGCCTTTGCGCGGAAATCCACTGTGATGCCCCAGTTAGCCTCTGTTTTGCAATAATTTTTTGGAAAGCGCGCCAAGCCCCGGAAGACTGCTGATTCTTGATTTGATGCAACAGAGAGCAGGAAAGGGGTATGGCAATATATTTTCACATATGTATGCATGCCTCAATCCTCGTGCCACCAATCACGCATCTCGATGCATGATGGCCAAGGAGTCGAATTGCACAACTCAATATGAAATGAATGCACAGGAAAACACAACAAGACCTAACTCCATCATGAATAATCCGGAGTGTCAGCGACTGGGAATTGAGACACGTTCCGTTACTCGAAGTACGAAACGCCCCTTGTTTCCCATGCTCGGGCTAACTCCTATCCCAAACACGATGCAATATGCATGATATGCATGGATGCAACTAAGATACAACCTAACATGCACAATGCTATGAAATGGCATACACGATGCACGAGGTAACATGGCATACACAATGCGCTAACATACAACCTAGCATACACAATGCTACGAAATGAAATGTCATACACAATGCGCAATGGACTTACACCAATATGAGTGGACCTCAGCCACACTCACATAAGAGGCCATTAGATGGAAATGAGACACTCGAGATGCGTGCACACATGCACGCAAACCGAGGACCAAATCTAAGGCACAAAATGCCACTCTATCAAGGCATGGCAAGGCATGGAATATGGCATACTAGCATGCAAATTTCAGTAGCAAAAAATGATGCAAAACAGCCCCGAAACATGGAAACATGGCACCCGATGCATGGAATGAGACCCGAAACATGAAATTAGGTACATGGAATGACCTATGGCTATGCAAAGCATACATTATTTGAACATTAAGTATGAAGACAGAATTAATATAATCCCAAAAAAAGCATATTTACAGTTTTAAGCAAGGCCAAAAGGTGAACACAAATGGGGCTAAGCTAACATGCAAAAATGGCCCCGAAAGAGAGATAAAGAAGCAAGTATCAGCTGATGGACCTAAATGGCAGAGAGACCTTCAAAAAATTTGAAGAGAGGCTCAAAATAATGCACTTTACAGTTTACAACAAGCCACGAAAACAAACACAAGTACGGCTAAACTATTATGCAAGAAATGGGCCAAAAGGGAGACAAAGAAGCAAGTGATGGTTTCTAGGCTCAAAAGGAGGAGGGCCCTTCAACAAAGTTGAAGAGGAGCCCAAAACATGGTATTTTATAGTTAGTGATCAAACCCAAAACAGTGCACATGCAAGCTTAAAATACTATGCAAAATAAGGCCTAAAAAGAGGTTTAAACACAAAGAGCAAAAAGGGAGCTTCAAACAGAAAAAGTCCCTTGATCAAACATGAAGAGAGGGTCAAAATAAGGCTATTCACAGTTCGGACCCGAGCCCAAAAATGCAAGCAAAAGTGGCTAACAAAACATGCAAAAATAAGGCCAAAAGAGGGATAAAGAGGCAAGTGACAAAATAAAGCCTCAAACAGTGAATATCCCTTCAACAATGTTGAAGAAGGACTCAAAATAAGCCACTTTTCAGTTTATAACCAAGCTCAAAACAATTTACAAATGAGCCTAAAATACTATGCAAGAAAGAGGCATACAAGAGAGGTAAAGAAGCAAGTGATAGCTAGAGACCTTAAACATGGAAGGACCCTAAAAGAAACATGAAAAACACCTTAAAATAGTGCTATTTTCAGTTAGGGTCGGAGCCCAAAAATGTAAGCAAGTATGGCTTAGAAAACATACAAAAGAAGCTTAGAAAGAGAGAAAGTATGACTCACCCTTGTAGACCAAACTTCAACAGCCTCTTGGCTTGAGAAAAGGTGCTCCTTGCCTCTGGAAAACCAGCTCTAAGTGTTGGAAAGGATGGTGGGGAGGTGGTGCTATGTGGTGGTATAGAAAGAGGCCAAGAACAAAAGGGTTTTGATGCTTGGAATATAGAGAGAGATGGAAATTAAATGTAGGAGGCTTAAACAAAATTTTCTAACCTTTAAAATTAAAGGGGAGGGGCTGGTTTTATAGGCAAAAGAGTGGAGAAAAGGGGGGGAAAATGGGGGGGAGATTCAAATTCAATTTTCCCCCCCAAAAGGCCAAACCCTCGGACATGGGTGAAGTGCATAACAAAATACATGGCTGGAATGCACTTGGGACAAGGATCATGGCCGGCCAGCTCAAAAGGGCAAAAAAAGTCATCCACCAGGTAAGTGGCCGGCCGGCCAAAAAAAGGTGGCCGGCCGGCCAGGTCAAAGGGGTAAAGTGGCCGGCCACCCTCTAGGATGAAGCCCCATAAGTTAGCTTTCCAATGCTGCAAACCTTGCATCAAAATTCCTCCTGTGGAAAAAGTTATGCCAGTTTCCGTGAAGTCGCGCAGATTCGGTTCAACCGGACTTCAACCAACCATATCTCCTCCCCCCGGACCTGGACTTAGGAGATTCTTGAGTGCAAAATGAAGCCCTGGAAGTAATCTTTCCAATGGTGGTGGCCTCATATCTTAATTCCTCTTGTGCAAAGAGTTATGCCCATTTTGGTGAAGCCGAGCAGATTTTTGTCCTTTCCGGATTCATGCTGAACCACTTTGGACTCAAAAAAAGTTGGCTTTTTAGCAAAATTTCTGGCCTCCCACCCTCCTACAAGCTTTCTAACAATGAAAATAAGGTTCCTGCCAAAAATGGACCAAGACGGATGCAAAACGAAGGTTCAGGGGCCAAAACACGCAGTTTGGGGCCCCAAAAACAGGCTGTTAGGCACCGGAAGTGGTGTTCGACCACGAAGTTGGTCTCTCGGACCACAGTGTCCCTCAAAAGGGAGGAAATAAGGTATGTGCCAAAAACCAGAGCAAACGGAGGTGGTTAAGCGGTCCCGAACCAAGGCACACGGCCAACGGCTCCGAAAAATCGGAAACCAAGCTCCAAACGGGCAAAATAGCCTACGACCATGAAACGTAGCCTACGGCCACTGAGAGATGATCTACGAGACCTCTCTCTCCCTTCGGGAAGAGAAAACAGAGAAAATAGAGCCTGGTTCGCAAACCGAGGCAAGGCATGAAAGAGTCCGGAAGTTCGGAGGCAAGGCTCGCAGCCGAGACTCTGAAACCTCTGAACGAGCACGATATGCAACATCACCAAGCGCTCAATCGGTGACGTCTGAGTCTTAAGGGCGGTCAAAAATGGGGTGTCTACACCCACCCACAAAAGGTCAATGTTGAGGTTGGGTTTGACAAGTAAGATTGCAAGATACATGAGGATGCTCAATAGAGAAAAGATTAAATTAAAAAGAGAGGGGTATAGAATGCTCTTTCATCTAGCTACCAATATCAGTTCCATATGAAGTTTCCAATAGTTCAAACAGAGCGTTCCAGAAGACGACTTCTGTATTATAGATAGATAGTTACTGAGTGAGTGAGGCAGGAAGAGAGTACATTTAAGAGCAAGAAAATCAAGACTTGAGGCAAAAACCAAAATTGATTAGCTTCTAAATTATTAGAACATATCTCTAAAAAAACATGTAGATATTCTACAAGTCTAAGCCCATTTTTTCCTATAATAAAAAGCCTAAATGTAAGCTCCAGGTTTTTGTGAAGTATAGAAATGAAGAACGGTAATAGAAAATATGCCCAAGAAAATGTTCCCTACAGTGCTACATTTCTGTGGCCACAAAGTCAAAATAGTAAAAGTTTGGCAAATTTGAGAATATGCAACAAAGTCTGGCTCTCTTTTTCTTTAAATAATATCTGAGGCATAGGTTTGAGGAATTATGAAAATTATTTGAAACTTAACAGCATGTTGTGTAAGAAAAGGCAAAGCACACAACAAAATCACAATGACAGCCAGTTGACCTAAATACCGGATTGCAAAGTGTGGTGCCCTTCAAACATCAAATGTCCACAAAGTCAATCTCGTTAAGTTCCTTCCTTATTGACCCAAAATCAACAACAAACCTAATAGCTGCTTAAAAAAAATAATCAATTAATTGTAAGTACTAAAATAGCCCGCCAACATTAAAAGCTTCTGAAAAATTCCCATATTGGTCTAAAATCCAACATGAAATCTTTTCTAAAACCATCTCAGTGAGGAAGCAAATAATTGTACTACAAGTGTGAGCTTGGTATGAACACTTACCACTATAGATGAAATAGCCTACAGGCTTAAGGAGTTAAAGAGGGACAAAAATAGAATTATCATCCAAAAAAGCTTGTGAAATCACAGTATAACTCTATATTCTGCATCTGAGTGTTAATGAAATCTGATGGTACACTAACTCACTGTCAACCAAATAGCATGACAACAATATTATAAGTTTAGCAACCCCAAAAACTCTCTCTGCCATGCCCCTTTATTCTCCCCATTTGTGAGGCAACTTCGACAATAACAATGAAAAATTATATGATAAACTATAAAGGTTTGGAACATTGTCACAGTACCCATAAGAAATAAATAAAGGCCAATACAAAAAAAAAATTAAAATAAAAAGGAAGAAAAAAATATTTTTTGTCAAAGCCAACAAGCCATAAAAAGAGAATAGAAGATTCATTTCATCTTACACTGAATTCATTTAGAAGAACAAATTGATAATTTCAAATTATCCGTCAGTTTCTAACTTAGTATAAGCTAGACAAACTCAGATGAACAACATCAGCTGTACAATGTACAACCTATCCATCCTCTTCCATAAACCACAAGAGTCTGCGTTAGAAGCATCATATATCCAAGCAACTCCCTTTAAGATTACGAGGAGTCAAACAACAAGTAGACAACGAACTGCATTCTCAATATTATGAGAGGACTGCATTCTCAAGAGTGTTTACAAGACAATCTATGATTCAAGTCCTGATCCGTTAGCATTGAAGTGGGACATAGAATCACAGGGTTATCCTTTTTTAGATTGTTCAAAATTGTTCAATGAAAACAATACTAGCTGAACCAAGTAATTGGTTGCTCAAGCTTGATTAGAAAATTTGGTGAGATATAAAATGAAGATTGAGGTTTACTAGTTTATTGCATGAATGATCTCAAGCAAGATTCTACTCAAGCCCATAAAAAACCAAGCAATTAGAGCTTGGTTTCTTGGTTAGTCTCATAAAATTATCGACCTCTCGAGTCGAGTTTAAGTTGAGTTGAATAAAACAAGTATCAAAATATGGTTGAACTATTCAATAACGGATATTTTATATCTTTTTAATTCCCATTTACCTACAATTTCTCTTACCCAATCAGATTTAAAGGGCAATCTGCTATAGTTCACAAATTCAAGAATTGAAGTTCTAGTTTATCATCCATACTTATTTCCCATCAAAGTTGAGAGACCGACTAGATAACACTTTTTTAGCTACAAGGCCTGCGTAAATTCAAGAATTTTTCGAAAAATTATGTACCACTTTCACCTGAGTTGTTAGAAAAATTACTGTGAAAGACTCGTAGAATTTGAAATATAAATCTTACCATAGTTCCACATCTTCATTACTACTAATTTTCTCTCTTGCAGTTTATTACAATAGAGGGAAATTCGTACTATGCACTTATGCTATTTTCTTCTTATTCTTTTGGTAGGATTAATTTTCGTCATGACAATATTTTAATTATAATTTTTGGTTATGCGTGTTGGTTATTCCTACTGTAGAATTCAGAGAGATCAAAGAAGACTAAAGAGAAAGGAAATGGTGGAATCGCATACACAGATCCTTGGTCGTAGATGTCGATGGAAGCGAAGACACGTTCGACATCGGACTTGAGCTTGGTGAGAGTAGCCTTCTTGTGGGCGATGATGAAAGGGGCGTCCGAGCTCGCCAGTGTCAAGAACAGAGCTGTTATCAGAACAGAACTGCAAATGGAAGAAGAAAACCCTAGAGGCTGAAATTAGGGGAAGAGAGACTGAAAGATAGAGAGAGGGCAAAATAGAGAGAGGACATACCTAGGGCAATGCTCCAATGGTGGATTGACGGTGGTGCTCGTGTGCGATGGCGGTGATGCTCCCGTACCCGATGACAATGGAGACAAAGGTGAGAGAGAGAGCTGGAGGAGGGCAGAGGCGTGAGAGAGAGAGAGAGAGAGAGAGAGAGAGAGAGAGAGAGAGAGAGTCATAGAGTGAGAGACAGACAAACGTATGAGAGTCTGAGCGTGTGTAAGTGTATTTTTTAAACCTAGTTTATTTTCTTTCCCGATCAATTTTTGTAGTTGCCAATAATAAATAGAGACGTTTTCCTGACTAACGACTTTAGTAGCCAATTAATTTTCCCTCTGAAATCTAAAGTCCAATTTTAAAATTTTTTAATTATAATCGCCGACTAAAATTTAGTTGCTAAAAGTAAATTAATACCGACTAAATTATTTTTAGTAGCTAAAGATTATACATTTAGGGACCAAAATGTTTTTAGTCTCCCATAGGGTAATTTTTTAGGGACTAACTGTTTTTTAGTCGCTGATTGGGTCATTTTTTAGCTACTAATTGTATTTTAGTCGCCTATTGGGCTATTTTTAGCGACCAACTATTTTTTAGTCGCTGATTAGGTCATTTTTTAGCTACTAATTGTATTTTAGTCACCAATAAGTAATATACGGCTACTAAAATATTTTAGTAGCTAAAATATGAAACATTGCCAACCAATTCAAATTTTAGTCGCCAAAAGGCTGACTTTTGGCGACTAAATTAATTTTAGTAGCCAAATTTGGTTGCCAAAAGTGTAATTTCTTGTAGTGAGTTAAGGGGAAATTCTATTTCCACACACAAGTTTCCTTACTCCGCACACTTAATAAATTTGTTCAGAATCACAATTTTATTCTTTAACAAAATTACTATATCACCCACCACCATCTCACTCACACATCTCACAATTTCACCCATCACCATCTCATCATCATAGAACAATCCATCCAGAGCACCTTGACCATGGCAAAGACTCGCCATTGCCGGAGAAACTCACGAATAGGACGTAACTGGTAAACCCAGCACTGTCGGCGAAACTTACAAAACCATCATCCATACCCAACAGCAACTTGGAGCCAGATCGCCTAAACCGCAATCACCGGAGGTAGAAATAAAACATATCTAGGCACAATCCATCACACCACTAGCACCAACTGAACAAATACATACCCTGAGAGGCAATCCAACAAACCTTCACCATAATATCTCCATTGTCACACGTCCAGAGCACCTTGACCACGACAAAGACTCGCCATTGTTGGAGAAACTCACGAACAGGATGCAAACAATAAACCTAACTTCACCAACCAACACCTAACACTACTTGAGAGAGAAACTCTGAAGGAACATTAGAAGTTGTTGATGGATCATCTTGATATTGAGATTGAAATCGAAATCAAAATATAACGACATCAAAATCAAAATTGAATGGAGGAAGAGGGTTAAGGTGTGTAGAAAAAAAGTTAGTGTGTAGAAAGAGTGTTAAGATGAAGTGTGTACAATATATGAGTTAAGAGTATGATTGATATAATTGGTGCGTGGAATGAGAATAAAAATTGATAATCAAACTACTAAGCGTGTGCACTGAGAAAAGATATGCATTGAGATAACTTTGTGTGTAGATATAGAATTTCCCGTAGTTAAGAGATAAAAATATGACTCATTTAGTGTGTATTGTGATTTCTTATTAAGTACTATGTAAATCTCATTAGTTAGGAGTATTATGCAAACTATGTCATCTAACAAGTTTTTCTACTCCTCTACTCAATCATTTTTAGTATTTCAAAACAACCACCGTTGTGATTAGAATTATAAAAATGTCACTATTACATCATTTTGTATAATATATTTAAAATTTGTAATTATTTGCAAATTATTATTGACGTTGATTATTTAAATAGAAAAACATGATAAATCTTTTTTTAGGTGGAGAAAATGCAATTCAATGTAGCAGTCACAAAGAAATTATATTTCATGTAGGAATTTTATTTTAAAACAAAATACTTAGGGTAAATTGCACTTAACTCCCCTGAAGTTTTTGACAATTACAGAGACCTCCCTTGTAGTTTTAATGATTACATTAACCTCCCTTGCTGTTAAAATTATTATAAAGATTTTCCACTGTTAAATTATTTAACATAATTTGTTGATGTCATGTTGATGTCATACCAAAAATGACAAAATTGCCCCATTACTTTATCTATTAAAATGAGAAATTTCACTCACTTCCCTTGAGGTTTTGTATATATATTATCAAAAACCCATAAATATTTTCCATTATTTAATAAAATTCTTAAATTTCATGCAATATTAAATAAAATATTTAAATTATTAAGACATTATTAAATCATTTAATGCAAAAAAAAAAAGAAGTTAATTTTTATTGATAAAATACTTAAAAATAAATAATATCTCTAAAATTAATGTTAGATAACATTCTAATAATTTAATATAAGACTTATTTCACACTACATAAATAACCTAAAATTTATTATTTTAAGTAATGCATTTATTATTTGAATTTTTTTTTGAAGTTGAAATAAATAGATTTATTTTTTTTCCCGGCAATTGCATTACTTATTTATTCATATGTAAAAATAAAATAGAAAAAAAAGAAAAATTAGTCTAAGGTCCCTATCCCATTTTTAGTAATGGAAGAGATCTACAATATTATTTTTTGATGTCTAAGGTCCCTAAACCCCATACCCATCTATCACAGAGAAATTTGATATATCTCACGCTCTCTCTCTCTCTCTCTCTCTCTCTCTCTCTCTCTCTCTCTCTCTCTCTCTCGTCAATCTCAAAGACGAGATCACTTCGCTCTTGTTCTAATCATACAACTCGAACGCATCCTTCAACCTTGCTATACCGTTGTCATCTCCGGCGGTTCCGGCAATGTCGCCACCACCCTTGTAGAAACTGGCAAACTTTTCGAGATTGATGAAGTCGTCAAGATCAGTGTCGAGCTCCTCTATCATTCATTTCACTTTATCCTTCGATGTGTTGGATTGGAGAGCTTTTATGGCTAATACAAGCTCCGTTGCTGAGATCTTGTCGTCACCATTGGCGTCGAAGTGATGAACACCTTCTTCACCTCCTCCTTATCCTGCAGGTACATTGATGGCTTTAGGCCTGAGTTAGGGCTAGGATGTGGATGGATTGATATCGACGAAGGAATTGCACGTTGTGTTGAAGAGCTTCGAAGAGAAATGCTCGTGGAGAAATTGTTTGAAGATGATCAAGTCTGTTGAATTTCTCTAAGAAATTCAGTCTAGAGAAATTTGGATTCCCAGAATTTCTCTAGAGTTGTGGTTGTATTTTTTTCTCTTTTCTTTGAGTTGTTATTCACTCAAGTGAGATCATAGGTGGCTAGTTTGCAATTTGTTGCATCTGTTTGTTGTCTAGTTAATTCTAGAAGGGTCAAATCGAGCCATTGGTGGGTGGAGTTGATACTATTATTGTAGAGACCCTAATTTTTGTAATTACCATTAAATCCCTAACCTTGAGTTTATTTCAATAAAGCCCTTAAATTTTTGCTTAATTGCATTTTAAACCCTAGAATCGGGAAGCATCGCGGATTAATTCGAGTAAACCCTAATCGATCCCGTAGATTAATAATCACCTTTAAAACCATATTATTAGTTATTAGACCCTATCATTATATATTAATCACTCTAAAATCTTAATTCCCGATAATTCCGTTTTTGCTCGGTTTCTCACATTTGTTTGCACTTTAATTTAACGGGACTCGAATTTATTATTTTAACTATTTTCAAATGTTAGTATATTAATAACATATATCAAGGTTTTATAAATTTAGACTTGGTCCCTATATACTTTTGTTTTATTTCATTCCAACCCTTAATTGTAATATTTTATTAATTAATGTACTTGTGGCTATTATATTATGTTTATAAATACAAATATCTTATATATATAAATATGTATATATATATAAATGTCTTGGAGCCCAAGTTGTTGACCATGTGATGGGTGAAAAGGGCCATAATGGCAACTTTGACAATTTGCACTTATAAAACTTTGTCCCTAAGAAACCTTCCCAATCTTTTCTATATATATATATATGCATACTTCTCCTCCCTCATTATATACATTTTCAGCCATTTACTAGAGGAGTGAGAGAGAGTGATCTTGGAAGAAAAAAAAAGAGAGATGGAGAGAGTGAGAGAGAAGAGGAGAAGAAAAGGAAGAATTGTGTTAGAGTCTTGTACAACAAAGGTAAGCATACAACACCTCTTCTCTCAAGTTCTCTTACCACTTATTTTTCCCCTCCTAATACATGCTATTTGTATATATTTGTTGTAGTCTAGGCCTCACTCTTGTATAAAGGTGTGTATTAATCAAGAAATGGTGTGCTTCTCTTTCTTTCTTAAATTTCCAGCAGCAAACCTTTTCCCTCTCTTGAATTTATTTTCCTATCAAAACTCCATAAACTCAAAATCTGTTTTTATGGTCTAATATTTGGTATGTCTAGAGTATGTGGTAATTTTGGTAGGTCCTAAGGATGTGTTTTTATAACCTAAACAATTTTTCTAAGTTTGTTACTCACAGAACCAGAAAAACAGTCAACTTTATCTATTTTTAGAAAATTCCAGAAAAATAATCTTGAGTCCAATTTTATGTCAAAATCTTACTCTGGGTGTTATATTTTAACTAAAATTTGTTTGAACTCAAGAGAGTGAGGAGTTTGAGAGAAAAACCGATTTGCGTAACAGTCAACGAATTTGGACCAATCTTGGTAATTCTGAATTATCTTAAAATATAAAATACCTATCCTACTTTTGTAAATTGAGTTTGAAGCTAGACTTATTTATCTAAAAACTCACATGAGGCCAGGTACTTAGGACCAATAAAAGTATTTTTTTCATAATTATTTTCAAACTGGTTCAAATATGGAAATATGGAAATTTATGTTAATATGCCCTTATTTGGTTTGCAACTCTTATATTCTGTGTTTCTTGAATGTTTTAGTCTCGATATGTAATCAATGATAAATTGTAAATTTTCTTTACCATGAATAAATTACTTGTTGTTTAGTTTGGATTCGTAATTATATTGACCATGCTTTGTTATAACTGCGAACATAATGCACTTAATAAAGCGGGAAATCAAATGGGATGGTAATGAGTTGCGATCATTGTATTAAAATTTATGAGATAATGAATGATGGATTCAAGAGTATGATATAGTGGAATGTATTCCATTTTTGTGAAGTCTTGCGCAAGTGTGTTTCCGAACCCTAACATGGCACGGGAGGTATTCTGGCTGCTTAACGGAAATGGAAGGCATAAGTGGCGATGAGGGTCTCACAGGAGAGTATCCTGAAGCCCGTTTCCTTAAAGGCACCGTGATGTCACCACTTGGGTATGTAACCTAGATGCGTAGGCATTATTGGTAATTGTGCGATGGCGGCCTTACCGGTAGTTATCTTGATGGCACGCATTGGTATTGTATTAACCAAGGGGAGTCGAAATTGCCGTGGCGAGTTAGTGGTTGGGTAGGAGCGGCATTCATGAGTTGTCTAGAACTAACTAAAATTGACTATTATTCATGAGAACTGAAATTTAATTATAAGTTCTGCTTAATTATTGCTTTCATTGTATGTTATGATCATGCCGTTATGTTCTTGTGTATTTGGAATGGAAAAAGGGTTGGGGTGTGTGTGTTTGCTGGGCATTCCAAGCTCATGGCGTTTTATGCCAGGTGAAGGCGAGTTTTACACCAAGAACAGAATTCCTAAAAGCTTTGTGGAACCGTGGCTGCCTTAGAAATTAGATTGTATATTTTCTGTATTTTGGATAATCTTTTTGTATCAAGGAACCGATATGTATTTAAAGACTTGAAGAATTTTATCTGTAACTATTATTAATATTTTATTTTAGTGTAGTTATTTGCATTTTGTGCTTAAAAATGATGTGTATCCTCTAGTTAAACCCCGGTGCATCGTTGTATTATATTATTAAAATTTGGGGCGTCACAATTATTGCCTCGTGCTATCTTAAGTTAATCATTTGTCTTGTTGTGCATTTGTATTGATGCTATCAAAGTACTGTTGCTTCTATGGCTTTCATGGTGCTGCTACATCTGCTTATTTGATGTCGAAAGAAGATGATGATGATGATGATGATGATGATGATGATGAAGGCTATCAAAGAATTTCTCTAGAGTGGTTTAAACTTTTTTCTAGATCATGTAAGAACAAATTAGAGAAATTTTGAATTTCTCTGGAGTGGTTTGAATTTTCTCTGAATCAGGTAAGAATAAAGTAAAGAAATTTTGAATTTTCTCTTGATCAGGTAAGAACAAAGCAGAGAAATTTTAAAGCCTTGTGAATGTATCCTGTAATAAATTACAGATTTATAGTCCAGAAAAATTCTCAACAATTCAAATTTATAGTCCAGAGAAATTCTCAATAATAATGAAGCTTGTGAACCAGTTTCCATGTGAAGTTCAAAGAAAATTCGACTAGAAAAATTCTCCGTGAATCAGAATTTTTCTGTGAAGTCCAAAGAAATTCTTTAGATTGAATTTTCTCTGGATTGATGTTGAGGGACTTTAGACATTATGAAAAATATTGAGTGTCCTTTATGCTATAAAATCTTAATACAAAGGACCTTAAAAAAAATCTCCTAAAAACAATTATTATTTTATATTTTTAAATCATATGTTATTCTCAAATTTTAATTTTTATCTTTAAGTCATTAAAATTCTAGTCGATGCATATTTTAAAAAAAAAACATAGGTTATAATATTTCTTACATGATTAAAAAAAATAAAAAAATAAAAATAGAAGTAAAAAAAATTTAATCGCCTCACAATAAATTAAAATTAGCTAATAAGAAATGAAAGATCAAGAAATCATTTGAGAATAATAAATAATTCAAACAATTTGTCATTTCTTACACCTAAAATTAAAATTAATCTTTATTTGAATGAAGAAATAATTTGAGAATAATAAAATACTCAATTAATTTGTTATGTATGATACTTAAAATCTATTTCTTTATCTTTATTTATCTCATTTAAACTATTTTATTAAATTAAATCTTAAAATTAATTTCTATTTTTATTTTTATTTTATGTATCAATTAATTTGTTATGTATAATACATAATGGTTGAATTTTTATTTTATTTTTTGTTTATAAAAGGTTCAAAAACTTGTTGTGGAAAAAAATACAGCCAAGAAATTACATTTATATTTAAAAAAATATGAAAAATAAATAATAATTTCATATATATTTAATAGGGTAAATTAAATTACATTCATTTATTTTTCTTTAGAATTTTTTTTATTATTATTTAGTTGTGTGTTTAAATTAGTACTAGAGTCTAATTTCTCAGTCTTGTCAATAAAATTATATGAGTATTACATATATGGAAAAAGTAAAATTAGATAATTTAAATAATAACAATTCGATATAAATAATAATAGAACAAAATAAAGGTGAAAAATTAAAAAATAAAATAAAAATTTAACCATTAATGAAGTTGAGAAACTAATTTTAAGATTTAATTTAATAAAATTAGTTTAAATGAGAAAAGTAAAGATGGAGAAATATATTTTAAGTATCATATAACAAATTAATCGAGTATTTTAGTATTCTACAATAATTTCTCCATTCAAATAAAGATTAAATTTAATTATATGTGTAAGAAATGAGAAATTGTTTGAATTGTTTATTATTTTCAAATGATTTCTTGCTCTTTCATTCCTTATTAACTAATTTTAATTTATTGTAACGCAATTAGATTTTTTTATTTATATATTTATTTTAAAATTTTTTTAATCACGTAAGAATAACTTGCATTTTTTAAATAAAAAAAATGCATAGAAATTTAATGACTCAAAGATAAAAATTAAAATTTATTAATAATATCTTAATAATTTAGGGATAAATAATTTTCTTACATATGAATAAATAAGTAGGACAAATTATTGGGAAACAAAATTAGTCCATTTATTTCAACTTAAAAAAAATAAAAGAAAAAAGAAATTAAAATAATAAATGTATTAATTAAAATTGATAATTATTTAGTTGTTTATATAGTGTGAAATAAGTCTTATAAATATTGTATTAATTATTAGGGTCTTCTATTAAACTATTTGGATTTCAAGTTAAAATATGTATGGATATTTAATAATATATATGCAAAACTTCAGGGGAGTTGAGTGAATTTTTTTATTTAAATAGCTTTTTATATATTCTTGCTCAATTCAAAAGGGCAATATGGTCATTTTGGATAGAAAAGTAATGACGTTTATGCTAAATTAAGGGATTGAAGGAATCTTGATAATAGTTTAAAAAATAATGGAGATTAGTGTAATTATTGAAACAATAGGAAGATTCTTATAATTGTCAGAAACCTTAGGAGAGGCAAGTGTAATTTGTCCAAATACTTACAATGATTACTTTTATTTATAAATTTGCCATTATCGCATCATTTTTGTGGTAATTTTTGTATAAATTTTTGGCATAAACAGATTTTTCATTAAATGGAAAACGTGCATGGTATGTATACTTTTTATTTAACAGATATTGTCAATGAACAAAATGACTTCATTTATAATTTAGAATTTTTAAAAAAAATAATTTTTGGTATTTTATTTCATAAATTCCTATGTTCGCTGGATATTGGGTGCGATGTACCCTCAGAATTGTGTGTGATCGAATTATGTGTACATAAAAAAATTGTTCGAATTATTGGTAGACAATTGAGATTCTCTGCTGCTGTCTTCTCTCTTTACATTCAGTTTCATACTAAATTTTTTTTGATCAGCAAGTTTCATGCTCAATTGAACAGAACGTCCCTTAGAAAAAGAATTAAGATTTCATAAGTTTGGAATGAAGAGAATCATAGTACATAATACCAAAAGAAAGAAAGAAAGACTACATATGTATGAACCATATATTATAATCAGGATGAAATTAGGATTTTATCATTAAAGGAGTCAGAAAATGAATAATATTTTCTCACCATATATACAAATATATATATATATATAATTCATATATCATAGAAATAATCTCTAATAGGATGAATAATTTTTTTTGGTAAAAAATAAAAAGAAAATACAAAATGAGAGAATAATGAGATGTCTTTTATATTAAGAGGACATTTTATTTATGACATAAGATCTGTAATTTAAAAGTGACATGACAAACAAATTTTCAAATAAAAACAGGAGACCATGGCCCCATAGGTTTTACCTAATTCCATTCCGGATCATAATCATATCACACACAAACACAACTTAATAATAAAGATTACTTAAAAAAAAATCAAAGAAATGATTAATTCAATTATCTGCACGTAAACCAATAATATAATATAATCAGACACAACTATCAACCCTATGATCAATCCTACGATTTGATTTGTGTGTTCCTAGATTTTCTGATGAACTATATCTCGGTAGTACAAGATGATCTACACATGGGGCATTGACCGGTGTTTGGCAGCCACTGGAACACACAGTCTCTGTGGAACACATGCGAGCAAGGAGTCGTCGCAATTATAAAATCTCTCTTAAACCTCCAAACAAATCGAACACTTATCATTATCATCTACCGATTCATCATGATCAAATCTCTTCACCTTCACCGCAGCCTGAACTTGATTTAACGTACCAACAACAATTTCTTCGTCATCTGTTTTACACACACGAAACTCTATCTCATTCGAATTACCATTAACATATGCAAATTTTTGGTTGTTAATAACAACACCACCATCAGCTTCATCTTCTTTGTTTGATGAATGGGTAGGCACCGAAAGCATGGAATGAATGCTGCCGATTCTCAACATGGAAACGTGTTCATTGATGACGATCATGGGTTTCTTCGAGAAGGTTTGGTTGTTAATGTTGTTGAATCGAAAGCAACTGAAGAGGTAGTTAGATATGTCTCGGGCTAGCTTTGGAATAATTTCCAAGGGGAAGAGTTTTGTTGTTGGAATGGCAAGACGAAGCCAACATTCCATAGAGTCTTTGTCGCGTAAGGTTTTGTAGTCGAATTTGATGGTGTCTTTTTGTTCTATAAATGTGTCGTGTTTGGCATTGGTAATATAACCTTCTTTGCTTTGAGAGACTCGTTTGATCTCGCTCTTGACTAGTAAATTGAAGTGGCCTTGTGATTCTGAAACAGGAGGGTACTTTTGATTCCACTTGTAGACTCGAGCATATAGGCCTAGGACTTCTTCATTAAGGTAAGCCATCTCTCTCTCTCTCTCTCTCTCTCTCTCTCTCTCTCTCTCTCTCTCTCTCTCTCTCTCTCTCTCTCTCTCTCTAAAGTATTGTTGAAGCAGGGTAATGGGAGGTAGGGGTTTTGTGAAAAGAGACAAGTATGGATGAGTTGTTTATATAGAGAGATGGGTTGTGTTTCTAAGCATAAAGCTTCCTACCCCCAGCTGGGGGTGACACCCAGTGAGGTGTCGGTGGGGTGCAGTTTTTCTTTTTTTTTCTTTTTTTTTTTTTGTTTTCAGCCAATCCCCCACTGACACGTCACTGGGGGTTGTCAGTGGGGGTGGCCGTACTGGGTGTATAAATCACAACTCGTGTTTCTAATTGTATTGAAGGTTTTGGAAACTTTTCTTTTTATGTGAATCCTGTTGGGAAAAATTAATGTGATTCTCCACAAGTAAATCAATCAATAGGAATAAAAATTAATGCGGAAAAATTAAATCAAAGGTAACACAAGAATTTTTACGTGGTTCCCTCAATGTGAGGTACGTCCACGGGATCGAAATCCGATTCCACTATTAACCAAATAAGTTCAAAACGATTACAAACGAGACACTAATGGTCTCACAAAACCACCCTTAGGTGAATTCTAAATAATCACAAATAAACAAGAGGAAATACCTCACCAAATAGATGAATCAAAATCTTCAAAACCAGAGTTATAGAAAATCCAAAATAATAACTCAAATCAACTTCACCAAAGCACCCAAATAAAGATGCACCCAAATCAATGTACTGCTGCTTTGTCACGCCCCACTTTTTATTACTCGAAGTCATTACCAATTCCATTAACTTAATTCAATTTCGGAGATAACATGCGGAAATAAACTCATACATTCAATCTGTAGAAGTGATTAACAATACTCTCATTCGTATGCAAAGTGAATATTACATGAGCATTCTAAATAAGATGCCCTCAGGCTTACAACATTAAATAATCAAATGAAGGGTACAACCCTTTTACACATATGGCATTCCGCCTACAACGAAGAGGCCCCGTGGCCAACAAATAAGTAAATCCAACTCTTGCAGCTCAACCTGCTTAATACCTGAAAAAGATTCAACAACGTGGGATGAACATATAGTCCAGTAGAGATCTCAACATGATCCTCAACAATAACAACATTACAGATAGCTATGATCATGCACACTCATTCTCGTACTAGAATAGTAATATGACAGTTTATACAAAATATATATATGTATGAACTTTTCTTGAAAACAACCGTTTCATTTAACGCTACAAGCGATTCATCTTTCCTTATTCCTTTAATTAATCCTCATTAGGAACTAATCACTCAGCCCTATACTCCCCTCCATTTCCCATGCATACGACAGACGTATCTTTTCAAAATATGTTTATCATTAAAACCTTCATTCTCCTTCACACTTTCCAAAAGACAAAAAATGACATTTTGGTTTGTTTCTACTACTATCAAACCTATACATGCATAACTTTGTAAAAATATAAATTTACACCCACCAACATGTATACAATCAATCAATGAAGTAACTCGGTCCTCCGAACTGTAACCAATCAAATCCATGATATTTTCAGTTACAACTAAACAACAACAATTCCCCTTTGCTCTACCAGTTATGCTAGGTAAGCCAAAGATATCTTGAAATAACTACAATCAACTTCGCTCTACTAGCTATATGCATAGTAAGCCAAAATGCACTTCTCACAACAACATACCATTTTACCAGCGCTAGTGGAAGGGTGTGGTACCTTAGATTATAAGCGCATCTGATTCTCCAGCGCTAGTGGAAGGTAACAGTATCTTTGATTATAAGCGCGGCATATAACGCCAACAACAACCATGCAACAAGGCATATTCAACATGTATATTGCAACCACATAAACTATCAGGGTGCAAACAATGTGTTAAGATATATGAACACATTGGTGTGTGGAGTACATCCCTATCTTCTCACACACACCGAGTACAACCCCTCTCTCCTCCCTAACAAATATACATATAAAATGTATCTCAACATTTCATCACATATGATGTTCAATCAACAATGGTGTAAAACATACACGACAATCCATCTCAAACATGTCATCCTCCACCGATGACCAAGGACAAAACCTCTAGATGCGTATATTGTACATCTATTGAAGACGCAATTACCATGAATCACAAACCAAACAATAACATTAACATGGTAGTTAAAAATACAACTTCTACACGTGTATTCAACACTCAAGATACAACAACCCAATTCTCAATCTTATTTCGAAAATACATTTATCATTTTCACAGAAACAATCCCAATTCCTTTTTGTTATCACAAAATCAACTCCACTATTCTTGTTCCCATGAAACCAATTCCAAAGCTATGATTAATTCCTTAGGCATTAACACCCTTATCCAACTCATTTTAATCAAAGAGATTCATATACATTAGTCAACAAACAGCCATTTTAATTTACCAAAATCAAAACATAATTTAGGGCTTTTTCTTCATTTAACTACAACATGCTAATTTATATTCTAATTAGCCAAGACAACAACTAATGAAGCCAAACCCAATCTTAACACAACCAACCCTAGGTTTACCCCATGATTTTCACAAATCCAACATGATACAATTTTGATGCAATACAAAATAACCACATGTCTATCTATAGATGGAGCATTGAAAAGAAACAAGGAGAATCCCTACCTCAAAGGAGAACCCAAATGGAGAAGATTGACCCGAGATCCAAGTGCTCTAAATCCACAATTCTACCGATTAAAGCGAAGCCCTTGACCTCCTCTTTCTTTTTAACAAAGGACCTAGGATGGATTCATACTAGAAAGAGATGAAATCTAGAGAGATAATAAGTTTAGAGAGAGAGACTCTCGGCTGCTAGGGTTTCAAGAAAGAAAGAAGGAGAAAAATGTTATTTTTCCCCGCTGCTGTGTGTATAAACTGAACAGGCTCGCTCGAGCGAAGACCTGGTCGCTCGAGCGACAAGACACAAGAAACAAACCTCGCCGAAAGCGAAGAAGCTCGCCGAGCCAACAAACTTCGCTCTCGGTCTAAGTACTAGACGCAACTCTCGCTCGGCGAAGCCACCACAGCTCGAGCCAACAGACACAAAACTCCACTCTCGCTCGAGCGACCAAACCCTGGCTCGAGCGAATAACAAAAGACAGAAGCTTGCTCGAGCGACCAACTCCTCGCTCGGGCGAGGGTCCAAAACTCTGGACAGCGACTCTTGGTTTCCAACACAACCAACCTGGAACAAACAAGTCCAAAACATTCTATAACTCAAATTTAAAGAATTGAAGGACAGAAACAAGTTCAAAACAACAACCGGAATCCACGGAACTAAGTTCGGATATTACAACCAAAGGAGAAAGAACCGGGATCGCTATAACCTTCCCCCCTTAAAGAATTTCGTCCCCGAAATTAAGGATGCGCCAAAAACACAAGGCCAACTGATTACACAGCACCAACACCCCCCAATACTAGGAGTGAAACCGCTCTCACTACAAACCGTCACGCCACTCTCACCAAGGAAGAGACTCACTAAGGGAATACGTTCCAAACCACAACACTTAGGTACGAAAACCTTAACAGACCAAACCTTTCCTGAAACAATTACCAACAACTGACTAGCGCTTCAAGCTAAGTCACTATTCAACAACAAGATTCCCGAAAGCCAACCCAAGCGAATCTTATGAGTAAATAATAAGAAAACATTTTCTTGTTCAAGAGACATTTCTCAAAGGTAGTCAAATTTTCGATGTTAACATTCCAAAATAAATCCTTCATTTTCCATGCGAAACTCAACAGTTTTGAAAATATTTTTCACAAATACGGTGTTATCCAAAACATACAAATCACCCACAGTTTATTTACCAAAAAGATTCATTTGGAATTTCGCAAAACCCTTGAATTAAATCAATTTCTCAACAACACCCTTAGGTGGCCCAAACACTTAGGAAAAATTTTGTTTTTTCCAAATCCTTTCAACATACTACTAGCAACAATCATCACTCATACAGTGATACCAAAACCAACACGAAGCATAACATTTCTATAATGATAGTTAATAGAAATAACAACAATACTATCAACACATAAGGCATAAGAAATTCATGGTTTTGCAATTTCATCTCGCCCCCTTTTACTTAGCCAATTTAATAACATACACCTGGCTCAGAACCTGGCCAACAATTAAATGAGATAGTAACTCATATAAAACATTTTTCACTTCACCACAGATAAACATATTAGCTATATCATATTAACAACAAATAGAAATATTTCTATTATCAATGAGCACACACATAAGTGATGCTAATGGAGTCCATCCCCTTTCTCCTCCCAATACCAAATGCATATGCAACATAATCAATACTTGCCATATACAACACATAATTAATACAAGTAATGTTCTGTATTAATTCAACAGTCAACATAAATGACTTAATTTCAGTTATACCTAAGCCACTCGCAAGGTCTACAACAATCAAGACTATCCTCAAGGTGATCAATGTCAACCCAAAACACAATACCAATAAGCTGATTAATCAACTCAACAAACTCCACACACTGATGTGCCACTCATATTACTAACCCCTAACACGGAGTTCTCTACACAAATCCCCAATTTTGGAATCTCACCGGATCTCCTTAAATTAAACCGCATCAACACTGCGTCTAAGGGTATCACCATTTCCCTCCCCATGGCTGCATAGCAAGCCTACTCATCTCCTCGATCAAGACCCATATGGTCAACCACAATTACAACTACCCAATCAAGAAGGATAATTCGACCAACGCTATTCTCATTACTCTAGAACACAAACTGTTCTTCCACTAAAGAATGCTGCTAGCATTCACTCCCAAACCATACCCAACAATTAATAACCAATCACAAAACAAACACTACCCCTATACAACCGTTAGGGTCACCCCAGACTCACTAATTAGCAAGCCCAAAACACAAACCAACAAACAGGTACCATTCCTATCAACGAGATACACATCTCACATAACCTTGCTAATACCGCACAACTCTAAAACCATCACATCAATCACATCCACCCACGGTTCCCGTTCTCAACCCATAATCTCTAAAATGAACAAGGCCCACAGCCGTCACAAGACTAACTCAAAATACGATTACTAAGCAAGCAACAATTCTAGGATCATTGACCCCATTAACAACTTCTCAAAATAAAATAGAGAGTTCGAAATTCCATACATACTCCCCAATACCTGAGGATTAACCAAACAATACTATGCATAAAGCTGCAATACATAAACATGGTGCCTCAACATCCAACAGTACACCGGTCAGCAACAAAATCAATAAACATGATACACCACCGGCCAATATAATAAAAGGTCCCCCTCCAGGGTAACACTGTAGGGCTAACTAATAAGTCGCCCCTCGCGAGGCCCTCGAAGCCTGGCCTGCCCGTTTCTGGTACCGATAACGCCCTCATTGACGCACGTGCAGTGAGTCGACTAGGTTTTAATACCTCAAGAATTTGCATAAGGACAAGAACGTCTACCATGGCCCACCGCCACAAACAAAACAACCACCAGACCCTCTACTCTGAGACTGGTCTGAAACCTGCGCCTCCCCAGAACCCCCAACAGAAGGATCCGAAACCCCTGGCGAAGAAAAAGAACCAGCTCCCGACTGAGCATGTTTCCGCCTCCACCCCTTACTGAGCCTAGAGCGCTTAGGAATCGCATGACTCACCGAGATTGTCTCCTTCTTAATCCCATCACCACTAGCAATCAGGGCCTCCACATGGGCCGCTGCCTCAACTAAAGTATAGTAATCCTTCCACAAGGATCCAGCTACCTTCTCCCGAATATCGAAACACAAACGCCTTTCGAACTCAAAACAACGACGCTCCTCTGTTGTCACCAACTCTGGAGCAAACCTCGACAAACTATCAAACCGCATCTCAAACTGTGCCACAGGAGTGTCATCCTGACGCAACTCCAAAAACTGTTCCCTCAACCTTTCCCGAGCAGAAGGAGGGAAATACTTGGCCCAAAAGGCCTCGGTAAAAGCAACCACGTGCTACCTACATTATTCTTAGCATTCTTCCACCAATAACTCGCATCACTCTTCAATGAAAGGTTGCCAAAGAAACCCTCAACTCCTCATCTTCGACTCGAGCATATCAAGAGTCTTGGTAATCTGTTCCAACCAACTCTCGCTTCCAACGGTTTAGCCTCCCCCAAACTCGTGGACCGGGCGAAGAAAGAACTCCTTAGTAAGCTTGAGAGCATGCCCATCGCCGCCTCGATCTGAGCTAGGACGTCTTGCACTTGCTCTCACAATCTCACGTCGACATCCTCGCCGACGTAGATCTTGCTTCTGGCGGGTGCTAAAGAAGCTGGTGTGCCTCTCCGCGCTCCTACTACTCAACCGTCCTCTACTCCCTCGTGTAGACATCCTATAAAGCACAAAGTAAATTACACTTAGCGTAAACACGATAGCCTTCTTGAGGCACACTCCACTACTCTTAAATCACAAGACACACTTAGTCTCAAAATTTTCATCTCTATTGCATATAAACATCTAAACATGTAACCACATAATCGAATCAAGTCCACAAAGATAGCCACTCATCCGGAACTCTCAAGGAATTCCTATTAGAAACCACGTTGATCAGGCGTGTTTCCAAAAGGACCTCAAAGCAAGTTCACCGGCTACGAATACTATCCAAGAGACTTAATCCCATGCTCACATAAATGCAACACGTAAGTCCTAATTCTCATGGTATCTATATGCAACGTCCTCACTACACGTAGTAAACCCACTGTGGTAAAAACCACTTCCCACGAGCTCAAGGTAGTCGAACCTTGTTGCCCTGATACCAAGTTGTCACGCCCCACTTTTTATTACTCGAAGTCATTACCAATTCCATTAACTTAATTCAATTTCGGAGATAACATGCGGAAATAAACTCATACATTCAATCTGTAGAAGTGATTAACAATACTCTCATTCGTATGCAAAGTGAATATTACATGAGCATTCTAAATAAGATGCCCTCAGGCTTACAACATTAAATAATCAAATGAAGGGTACAACCCTTTTACACATATGGCATTCCGCCTACAACGAAGAGGCCCCGTGGCCAACAAATAAGTAAATCCAACTCTTGCAGCTCAACAGCTTAATACGAAAAAGATTCAACAACGTGGGATGAACATATAGTCCAAGAGAGATCTCAACATGATCCTCAACAATAACAACATTACAGAGATAGCTATGATCATGCACACTCATTCTCGTACTAGAATAGTAATATGACAGTTTATACAAAATATATATATGTATGAACTTTTCTTGAAAACAACCGTTTCATTTAACGCTGCAAGCGAGTCATCTTTCCTTATTCCTTTTACTAATCCTCATTATGAACTAATCACTCAAACCCTATACTCCTCCATTTCCCATACATACGACAGACGTACCTTTTCAAAATATGTTCATCATTAAAACCTTCAGTCTCCTTCATACTTGACAAAAGACAAAATATGACATTTTGGTTTGTTTCTACTCCTATCAAACCTATACATGCATAACTTTGTAGAAATATAAAGTTACACCCACCAACATGTATACAATCAATCAATGAAGTAACTTCGGTCCTCCGAATCAGTAACCAATCAAATCCATGATATTTTCGGTTACAACTAAACAACAACAATTCCCTTTGCTCTACGGTTATGCGCTAGGTAAGCCAAAGATATACTGAAATAACTACAATCAACTTCGCTCTACTAGCTATATGCATAGTAAGCCAAAATGCACTTCTCACAACAACATACCATTTTACCAGGCGCTAGCTGGAAGGGTGTGGTACCTTAGATTATAAGCGCATACAGTTCTCCAGGCGCTAGCTGGAAGGTAACGGTACCTTTGATTATAAGCGCGGCATATAACGCCAACAACAACCATGCAACAAGGCATATTCAACATGTATATTGCAACCACATAAACTATCAGGATGCAAACAATGTGTTAAGATATATGAACACATAGGTGTGTGGAGTACATCCCCTATCTTCTCACACACACTGGAGTACAACCCCTCTCTCCTCCCTAACAAATATACATATAAAATGTATCTCAACATTTCATCACATATGATGTTCAATCAACAATGGTGTAAAACATACACGACAATCCATCTCAAACATGTCATCCTCCACCGATGACCAAAGACAAAACCTCTAGATGCAGGTATATTGTACATCTATTGAAGACGCAATTACCATGAATCACAAACCAAACAATAACATTAACATGGTAGTTAAAAATACAACTTCTACACGTGTATTCAACACTCAAGATACATCAACCCAATTCTCAATCTTATTTCGAAAATACATTTATCATTTTCACGAAACAATCCCAATTCCTTTTTGTTATCACAAAATCAACTCCACTATTCTTGTTCCCATGAAACCAATTCCAAAGCTATGATTAATTCCTTAGGCATTAACACCCTTATCCAACTCATTTTAATCAAAGAGATTCATATACATTAGTCAACAAACCCCCATTTTAATTTACCAAAATCAAAACATAATTTAGGGCTTTTTCTTCATTTAACTACAACATGCTAATTTATATTCTAATTAGCCAAGACAACAACTAATGAAGCCAAACCCAATCTTAACACAACCAACCCTAGGTTTACCCCATGATTTTCACAAATCCAACATGATACAATTTTGATGCAATACAAAATAACCACATGTCTATCTATAGATGGAGCATTGAAAAGAAACAAGGAGAATCCCTACCTCAAAGGAGAACCCAAATGGAGAAGATTGACCCGAGATCCAAGTGCTCTAAATCCACAATTCTACCGATTAAAGCGAAGCCCTTGACCTCCTCTTTCTTTTTAACAAAGGACCTAGGATGGATTCATACTAGAAAGAGATGAAATCTAGAGAGATAATAAGTTTAGAGAGAGAGACTCTCACTGCTAGGGTTTCAAGAAAAAAGGAGAAAAATGTTATTTTTCCCCGCTGCTGTGTGTATAAACTGGACAGGCTCTCTCGAGCGAAGACCCGCTCCCGCGCGCGACAAGACACAAGAAACAAACCTCGCTCGAGCGAAGAGAAGCTCGCTCGAGCCAACAAACACTGCTCTCAGGTCTAAGTACTAGACGCAACTCTCGCTCGAGCGAAGCCACCCTGGCTCGAGCCAACAGACACAAAACTCCACTCTCGCTCGAGCGACCAAACCCTGGCTCGAGCGAATAACAAAAGACAGAAGCTCGCTCGAGCGACCAACTCCTCGCTCGAGCGAGGGTCCAAAACTCTGGACAGCAACTCTTGGTTTCCAACACAACCAACCTGGAACAAACAAGTCCAAAACATTCTATAACTCAAATTTAAAGAATTGAAGGACAGAAACAAGTTCAAAACAACAACCGGAATCCACGGAACTAAGTTCGGATATTACAACCAAAGGAGAAAGAACCGGGATCGCTATATGCTTCACCAAAGCAATCTAAACAAAGATGCACTCACTTTAATATACCCCCAAGAATCAAAGCACCCAATATCAATGTTATGGCTGCCGCTCCACTCAGGCCACTACCGTTGCTTGGGAAAGAAAAAAGACACACATAATATATTGAATCTAGGGTTTTGTAATCAAACCCTAATTGTAACCAAATTGAATTGGGCCTCCACAAATATAATATATAAAAATATATTATACTAAACCAAGCCAAATTAAAACTCTTTTTCCAAAACCAATTGGATCCCACACTCCAATAAGGAGGTATACCCAACAATTCTCCCTTTATCGACTTAGGTGGAGAGATCAACCATACCCGCCAAAGTTCGACACTTTAAATGTTTGTCCCTCGACAAAGTCTTTGTCAACATATCCGAGATATTATCATCTGTGTGAACCTTTTCGAGTTGTAACAATTTCGAGTCTAACACATCACGAATCCAATGGTATCTCACATCAATGTGTTTCGATTTCGAATGAAAAGTAGAATTTTTACTCAAGTGAATAGCACTTTGACTATCACAATAAAGCACATACTTTTCTTGCTTCAAACCCAGCTCTTGCAAAAATTTCTTCAACCATAACTCTTCTTTACAAGCTTCTGTAATGGCAATAAATTCAGTTTCGGTAGTTGAGAGAGCAACACATTTTTGTAATTTAGATTGTCATGCCACAGCTCCCCCTGCAAAAGTCATCAAATATCCCGAAGTAGATTTTCTAGAATCAACATCACCAGCCATGTCAGAATCTGTGACCCATCAAGCATCGATTTACCATCCCCAAAACACAAACTCACCTTCGAAGTCCCTCGAAGATATCTTAGAATCCATTTTACCGTTGCCCAATGTTCTTTACCCGGATTAGAGAGAAAACGACTCATCACACCAACGGCGTGAGCAATATCCGGCCTTGTACAAACCATGGCGTACATCAAAGAACCAACTGCTGAAGCATAAGGAACTTTCAACATCTCTTCTTTGTCTTTCTCACTTGTAGGACATTGATTCGAACTAAGTTTGAAGTGACCCGCAAGTGGACAACCAACCGACTTTGCTTTATCCATGTTGAACCTCTCAAGAACTTTCTCAATGTAGCTTTCTTGAGACAACCAAATTAGTCCCTCTTTGCGATCACGAACAATTTTCATACCAAGTATTTGCTTTGTCGGTCCCAAATCTTTCATAGCAAAGGACTTGCTCAACTCCAACTTCAACTTGTTAATCATGGTAGAATCTTGACCCACAATTAACATGTCATCAATATAAAGCAAAAGAATAATAAATTTGCCATCTGGAAAATTTTTCACAAACACACAATGGTCCGAAATGGTTTTAGAAAACCATTATTCATCATGCAAGAGTCAAATTTTTTGTACCATTGCCGTGGAACTTGCTTGAGGCCATACAAACTTGTTTTCAATTTGCAAACAAATTTCTCTTTCCCTTTCTCTACAAAACCTTCCGGTTGCTCCATGTAAATTTTTTCTTCAAGATCACCATGAAGAAATGCGGTCTTCACATCAAGTTGCTCAACTTCAAGGTTCATACTTGCAGTCATGCCAAGTACAACCCGAATAGAAGACATCTTCACAACCGGCGAGAAAATCTCATCAAAGTCAATACCTTTCTTTTGCCCAAAGCCTTTCACAACAAGACGTGCTTTGTACCTCAGATTCTTCCTATCATTCTTCAATTTGAAAACTCACTTATTTTTCAGAATTTTCCTCCCTTTAGGCAACTTCACTAAATCATAAGTGTGATTTTCAAGTAAGGAATTCATCTCCTCTTCCATGGCCTTTTTCCAATCATCTTTCTTTGCATGCTCAATTGCTTCTTGGTAGCTCTCAGGCTCCCCTTGATCGGAAATCAACACAAATTCATTGGGAGGATACTTTCTTGAAGGTTGTCGGTCCCTTGTAGATTTCCTCAACTCAAGTTGTGGTGGCGGTTCTTGAGTTGAATGCTCTTCCTCAATTTCTGGCTCAACTTCATTAGGATTAGTATCATCCTCCACATCTTCAATAGGTGGTTGCACATCTCCCAAATTTTCATCATCAACTGGAGATGAAGGAGATGGATCCATGTCAATGAGATCACTAGTTTTTGGCTCCGGTTGATCACCTTTACCAAAGTCTTCAATTGTTTGGTCTTCAAGAAACACAACATTACGGCTTCGAATGACTTTCTTGTCGACCGGATCCCATAATCTATACCCGAATTCATTACGCCTATAGCCAAGAAAAATACATTGTCTTGACTTACTATCAAGCTTGGACCTCTCATCCTTTGGAATGTGAACAAAAGCTCGGTAACCAAACACTCTCAAGTGCTCATAAGACACATCTTTGCCAGTCCAAACTCTTTCAGGAACATCACCATTCAAAGGATAGCAAGGAGACAAATTGATCACGTCAACCGCTGTACTCATTGCCTCACCCCAAAAGGATCTTGGCAATTTAGCTTGTGAAAGCAAACACCTTGTTCTTTCTACAATAGTGCGATTCATCCTCTCGGCAACGCCATTTTGTTGAGGAGTCTTCTTAACCGTCTTTTGGTGCCGAATACCTTGGCTGCGACAATACTCATCAAATGGCCCAATGTATTCACCACCATTGTCTGATCGGATGCACTTCAATTTCTGCCCTGTTTCTCTTTCAACCATGGCCTTGTAGACGTCCCCGAACGCCCCGGGAGGGTTAAATCCCGTTCCGTTCATATTGGGGTCACTATAGTTCAAGGACTCAAATGTCACGGTTCTTAATCTTGAACCAAGGAGTCCAAATCCGGCAAATCGATTTGAAAACAGATTTTTTGAAAGAAGTGCCAAACATGGACTGCTTTGCCAGATACAGAGTCGCCACCTAAATATTTTATTTTTGGAAAATTTAGGAAACCCTGACTCGGTGCCAAAGGCCACATGTCCGTCATCACCAAAGTTGCCTCGGCTCGGGAACTTGGGTACGATTAGAAGGTCGCCGTGAGCACCCCCACTCGCCGATCAAAGACGGCCTCTACTAACCATGATATCTGTTTTTGAAAACATTGTATGTTCTTATTAGGTTATTAGCCTAGGTTACTACGTGATGCCTGACATACAAGTATAGACTGGTCGCTTTGATTGGAACAAAACATTTCATGTTTGTTTGTTTGAAAATGGTTTGATGGTGCTACCTTGAGTAGGCTAAGGCGTGGATTTGCCACCCTCGGGTGGGCTTAGAAAATATGATTTTGCCACTATCTAGTGGGCTTAAAACAAACATTTGATGAATTGTCCCAATTCAAATAACTCAACCTCCACCCACAGGCATTCAAGGCAGTTATATCACATAAGCACATAGCTTCATGGTAAGCATGCTATTCATGGCAGTCACTCACACGCATGCAAGGATGCTAAAGCATAAAACTCACCGAGTACTCCAAGCCAAAACAGAAGCTCATTAGAAATCATGCATGATCCTAAGTATACAGCAATGCCTAATACAACACATGCGAAGATGCAACTATAATAGGCTCGGCTATTCTAAACATGACATATGGAATGCTACAACTAACACGTATTCAATTTGGAATTGAAATACAAATGCAGTTTGTATGATGCGCCGAGCCTGGTGCGTGCAAAACAGATGAATGATGCAAACATGCTGTCATACTGTATGCTAATTGAAATATGCCCTATATCTAACCATCATAAGCAGGTAAATAAAAGGGAAGAAAGACGTGGGGTTGGAAAACATACATCACACTCACGCACACTTATTACAATTATGCCCTCACGCAGAGGGTCCGAATAAATATACAGTTCCAAATGAAAGAATAATACAGTCCAAATAATGTACAAATTCCTAATTAATTTACAAATTAACTAAGAAAATAATAAAACTGGCATGCAAGCCAGGAACTGCCTTGATTCTGCTCCGGATGATGGAATGATGCATGTTTGGGCTGCTTGGCGGAAATCCTTGGAATGTCCCAATTAGCCTCATTTTGCAATGATTCTTGAAAAGCGCCAAGCCTCGGAAGACCACGATTCTTGATATCTCGCAGAGAGCGAGAAAGGGCATAGCAATGTATTTTCACAAATGTATGCATGTCTCGATCCTCGTACCACCAATCACGCATCTCGATGCATGATGGCCGAGGAGCCGAATTGCACAACTCAATATAGAATGAATGCATATGAACACTACAACAAAACCAAACTCCATCATGGATAATCCGGAGTGTCAGTGACTTGGGAATTGAGACACGTTCTGTCACTCGGAGTACGAAACGTACCTCGCTTCCCGTGCCCGGGCTAACTCTTATCCCGAACACGATGCAATATGCATGGTATGCGTGAAATGCAACTAAAATACAATCCTAACATACACAATGCTATGGAATGGCATACACGCTAAACGAGGTAATACATAACCAAGCATACACAATACTATGGATGAAATGGCATACGCAATGCAATAATGGGCTTACACCAACATGAGAGAGCCTCAGCCACACTCACATAGGAGGCCATCAGATGAA
The DNA here is from genome assembly GCA_025200525.1 of Camellia lanceoleosa. Lineage (NCBI taxonomy): Eukaryota > Viridiplantae > Streptophyta > Magnoliopsida > Ericales > Theaceae > Camellia > Camellia lanceoleosa. Next base: position 165,426,227 of record CM045762.1, on the reverse strand, counting down.
AATGAGACACCTCGAAATGCGTGCACGCGTGCACGCAAACCGATAACAGAACCTACGGCACGGAATGCCACTCTAATGAGACATGGCAAAGACATGGACTATGATATGCAAACATGCAAAAATCAGTAGCAAAATGAGGAGCAAAACAGCCCCGAAACAAGGTGAGATGACACCCGATGCATGGAATCTCACCCGAAATGCAAAACTAGGTATATGAAATGGCTTACAGCTATACAAAGCATGCATGATAAAAACATGAAGTGTAAATGCAGAAGCAAGGCAGCCCCAAAACAAGCATGTTTACAGTTCAAAGAATGGCCAAACAGTGGACACAAATAGGGCAAAATTAGCATGCAAAATTGGCTCCACAAGAGGGGTAATGAAGTAAGTCACAGCTTCTGGTCTCAAACACAGGAGGCCCCTTCTACAATGTTGAAGAGGGGCCAAAAATATGATGCTTTACAGTTTATGACAAACCCCAGAAACAGATACAATTATGCCAAAATTCTGATGCAAGAAATAGGCCAACAAAGGGGCAAAGAGGCAACTGATACATGGGGGTCTCAAACAAGCAAGAGACCTTCAACAATATTGAATAGGGTCCCAAAATATAGCATTTTACAGTAGATGATCAAGCCAAAATCAGTATAAAAACATGCTCAAGATGCAATGCAAGATTAAGGCCACAAGAAGGCTATAACATAAAGTATACAAAATATTCATCAAACAGCCAAAGACCCTTAATTAAACATGACAAGGGGGTCAAAATATGGTCACTTTCAGTTCTGATCATGGCCTAAAAATAGAATCAAGATAAGCTAAAAAAAAATGTAAAAATAGGGACCAAAGAGGGGTACAATGGCAAGTGATATATGGAGGTCCCCAAAAGTGTTGAGCCCTTCAACAATGTTGAAGAAGGGCTCAAAATAGGCCACTTTACAGTTTACAACAGAGCTCAAAAAAATTTACAAATAGGCCAAAAATGCTATGCAAGAAAGGGGGATACAAGAGGGGTAATGAAGCAAGTGCAAGAAGGAAGCCTCAAACAGTGAGAGGCTCTTAATGAAACATAAAGAATAGCTCAAAATAAGCCTAGTTCCAGTTAGGGTCGGAGCCCAACTATGCAAGCATAAGGAGCTAAAATATAGACCAAGAAAAGAGCAAAAAGAGGAAAAACGAGACTCACCCTTGAAGACTAGTCTTTAGCAACCTCTTGGCTTGAGAAAAGATGCTCCTTGCCTCTGGAAATGACCTCCAAACTGCTGGTATGGAGTGGTGGTGGTGGTGCTAGGTGGTGGTGAAGAAACGGGTGTAGGAGCTTAAGAGTTTTTGATGGTTAGAATATATATATATATAGAGAGAGAGAGAGAGAGAGAGAGAGAGAGATTGTATGTAGGAGGCTTATACAAAATTTTCTAACCCCTGCAAATAGAGAGGGAGTATTGGTTTTATAGAAGAAAAAGGGCCAAGGCTTCTTGGAGAAGCTTCAAGCAAAGGGTGCAAGCTTCTAAGAGAAGCTAAACCAAAAGGGTCAAGCTTCTTCAAGAAGCTAAAACAAAGGGTGCAAGCTTCTAAGAGAAGCTAAACCAAAAGGGTCAAGCTTCTAAGAGAAGCTAAACAAAAGATTCCAAGCTTCCTCAAGAAGCTAAAACAAAATGTTCAAGCTTCCTGGAGAAGCTTCAGCCGAAGAAAAAAAAAAAAAAATTTTTTTTTTTGGAAGACCGACCACTCCGACCGACCACTTTGCCGACCGACCTCGCCGACCGACCTTGCCGACCACCTTGCCGACCGACCACGCCGACCGACCACCTTGCCGACCGACCACTTTGCCGACCGACCTCGCCGACCGACCATGCCAATGGCCGGTGGCAAGAAACAAAATCTGCCCAGAAGGTCCAACTTAAAACGGACATAACTCCTTCATGTGAACCCCTTTTTAGGTCATTCTTGTGTCCAAATTGAAGCCCGGAAGTTAGCTTTCCAATGGCACAAACCTTGCATTAAAATTCCTCCTGTGGAAAAAGTTATGCCCTTTTTGGTGAAGCCACACAGATTCGGTCCAACCGAAGTGATGCCCAACTTCAACCAATCATATCTCCCTCATCCGGACTTGGCTTTAGGAGATTCTTGAATGCAAAATGAAGCCCCGGAAGTCTTCTTTCCAACGGTGGTGGCCTCATAGCTTGATTCCAAGTATGCAAATGAATAGGCCTGATTCGGCGAGGGCTGCTCGATTCTTTCTTAACGGTTAATGCCCATTTTCTCCCCCAACTGGATTTCTTCCCTCTTCTCCTCTTTTCTTCAACTCCAAACCCCTAAGTAAGGTGTTTTGAAAGATTTTTCAAAGATTTCATCTCTCTTTCATTCATTTCCACTTTGTCCTTGCTCGGTTTACCGAAAAGCGCAACATTTGACAAAATGCGAGCCTCGGAACATCGTAAAAACTTTATTTCAAAAACGTTTTGAAAGAGAGGATTTTAAGACTAAAATCTTTCGATCAAGATCGTTTTGGTCCAAAAAGGGGTATGGAGTTGAGATTTGACTCTCCCTAGGCCGAAGAAACTGAACCTTTCCCCTGCATACCTTTTTCCACCATGTAAACCATCAGTCGCGTCCAAGTCTTAAGGGCGGTCAAAAATGGGGTGTCTACAGGCCTGAAAATGCTTAAATACTTCTAGAACTTGATCTTTAGTTTTTAGTAGATAAGCCCAAACTTTCCTTGAATAATCATCAATGAAAGTAACAAAATAAAGTGCACCACTATGTGTTCTAACTTTTAAAGGACCACAAACATCCGAATGAATCAACTCCAAAACATTTTCTTTTCTAAAAGCAACATTTTTATGAAAAGAAACTCTATGTTGTTTACCCGCCAAACAATGAACACAAGTTTTAAGATGTGTACCTTTCAAACCGGGTAGAAGCTCTTTTTTGAACAAAACTTGTAGCCCCTTTTCACTTATATGGCCAAGCCGTTTGTGCCACAATTCGGTAGAAGTATCATCTTCAAGTGCATTGACAACACCTTTACAAATTTTTCCTTGCATCGAATAAAGTGTATGAGTCTTCTTGCACTTAGCCACCACCAAAGAACCTTTTGTGAGGTTCCATATTCCATCACCAAATTTGTTGTTGAAGCCTTCATCATCTAGCTTCCCAGTAGAGATCAAATTAAGGCGAATGTCGGGAACATGCCTCACATTTTTAAGCAACAATTTGCAGCCCAAATTTGTTTCCAAGCAAACATCACCTATGCCGATAATCTTGGACAAACCTTCATTACCCATTCAAACAGAACCATAATCTCCTGCAGTGTAGGTAGTGAAGAAATCAACTCGAGAAGTCACATGAAAAGAAGCACCAGAATCAATCACCCAACTGCTCTCTTGGCCCACAAAATTGATACAATCATCTTCACAAACGACCATGAGATCATCGGTAGTAACTGCCATTGTGTCTTCTTGTTTCTTATCCACACTTTTGTCATGCCTTTTCTCCTTGTTCTTGAGCTTTCGGCATTCCCGCTTCATGTGCCTTTTCTCATGGCAATAATAACACTCAACGTCTTTCTTTGAAAAAGAACCATCTCTTGACTTGTCACGACTTTGATCACGACCATGAGGAGTCTAACTCCTCCCCCTTGTTTTGCTTCGGGCTCTCACAACAAATGCTTCCGAATAAGAGGAACCGGCTGATTTTCTTCTAGTTTCTTCATTCAACAGGCTACTAGTGACTTGGCCCATTGTGACAACTCCATCAGGCGCCGAATTACTAACCGTCACGACCAAAGTCTCCAAACCTTCGGGTAAAGAACTAAGTAGCATCAAAGCCTACAACTCATCATCAAAAATAATTTTCATAGAAGTAAGTTGGTTAACAATACTCTTTATTTCATTCAGATGTTCCGGAATAGGGATGCCCTCTTTATATTTTAAATTAACCAACTTACGAAACAGAAATGCTTTATTTGTGGCTGATTTTCTATCATAAAGACTCTCTAATTTTTTTCATAAATCATGTGCCGAAGTTTCAGTAGCAACATGATGAAACACACTGTCATCAATCCATTGACGGATAACACCAACAGCTTTTCGATTTAACCTCTTCCACTCATCATCTTTCATATCATCAGGTTTGCCACTATCACCCTCAATAGGCCCATATAAATCTTTACAAAATAATAGGTCCTCCATTTTAGTTTTCCAAGTTACCCAATTACTTCCATTGAAGCTAGACAAACGACCCACATTCCCCTTCATTGATTTACACAAATAAATAGATCCAAATAAACCGTAAGCTCTGATACCAGTTGTTAGGGAAAATCGATGTGATTCTCCACAAGTAAATCAATCAATGAGAATAAAAACTAATGCGGAAAAATTAAATCAAAGGCAACACAAGAATTTTTACGTGGTTCCCTCAATGTGAGGTACGTTCACGGGATTGAAATCCGATTTCACTATCAACCAAATAAGTTCCAAACGATTACAAACGAGACACTAATGGTCTCACAAAACCACCCTTAGGTGAATTCCAAATAATCACAAATAAACAAGAGGAAATACCTCACCAAATAGATGAATCAAAATCTTCAGAACCAGAGTTATAGAAGATCCAAAATAATAACCCAAATCAACTTCACCAAAGCACCCAAATAAAGATGCACCAAAATCAATGTACTGTTGCTTCACCAAAGCAATCTAAACAAAGATGCACCCACTTTAATATACCCCCAAGAATCAAAGCACCCAATATCAATGTTATGGCTGCCGCTCCACTCAGGCCACTGCCGTTGCTTGGGAAAGAAAAAAGACACACATAATATATTGAATCTAGGGTTTTGTAATCAAATCCTAATTGTAACCAAATTGAATTGGGCCTCCACAAATATAATATATAAAAATATATTATACTAAACCAAGCTAAATTAAAACTCTTTTTCTAAAACCAATTGGGTCCCACACTCCAATAAGGAGGTATACCCAACAAATCCTAGTTGGATTTGGATTTGGAACGTGAGGTTGTGGGTTTCGAATGTGAGGGAAGCCACTTTGTGCAAATTATGTCAAATGTTAGGTTTGTATTCATGGGGACTAAATTGGACGTACTTTTTAAATAAATGTTTAAATTTTCTATATAGAGGAAAAATGTAATGATGAATGGATTGCAGATGCAAAATCTAGTTGCAGAAATTGTTGACTCTAAATTGGGCAAACAAGTAATTCTTCCTTTTAGACTGACTAATTTTCTATGTAAAATTCATGGCTTAGTATAGCACTCACACAAGTTAAATTTTCTTTTGCCACAATCCTGCAAATCCCACAGATTACAAGAATCAAGCCGTCCTTCACTTACATTGCCGCAGAGGAAGTAATGAGCCTTGTGACTGCTCAAGGTCTTGAATTATTCTACTCTTCTTTCTAGCTTGTGGTTTACCATCAGAGGTTTCATTGCATGAGGTAATTTTTTATTTATCTATTTTTTGAGGTAAATCTCTGTTTGCACATGACAGTGGCGGAGCATAGTGAATTGAATGAGGTGTGGAAAGACATTCTGAATGCACAGGGTGAAGAAATATATGTGAAGGTAAATTCCCTTTTGTAGTGTATTTATTTTAATTTTTAGATATTCACGTTAGAACGGAAAGTTTGGGTTGACTGCTGTGTAAGATTATAGGATCTATATATTAGAAATCAAAACACTATGAATATAAGTAACTACTAAAATATAAACTCAGATACATACCGTTTGATTCCGTTATTGTCTTGAGTTTTACTTTCTTGAAAGAACATGGTATTCACAATTGGAAAACCTTAGCACCAGCTCTTCCCCTCATTCTCCTAATCTTTATGTTGTCTTTTCAATGGGGCTGACAACCCTTTAATCTACATATATATAGATATATGTAAACCCTAATAAGGATAGGAGAGGGGACTGGGCCTAAATAAAACAATTACTGGGCCCTCCCATTAAGGAACCCAAATAACTTGAAACATGCCTTACACCTCCATATCACATATCCACATATAAAATAATATATATACACTAAGATGACCATGGCTCAAACTTTATGGATCACAATAATAATTTTGGGCTCATACCAGTCAATCTATTTGAATCACGTTCAACCCGTTTTTCACAAACTAAACAAAATATAGTCAATGATAGCCTAATTAAGAATAAATTCTTACATTCTCCCACTTAGGCAACATTGACTACTACTTTAAGAAAATATTTTATTTAAGAAACAATGACTCTCGAGTTAAACAACTTTAGCGGCCACATAAACATGATTCAGAATAGAAACATCTCAGCACAGAATCCCGTTCAATGAGAAATATTAATATCAAATTGTAGCGGTAATTATGCTATTGAACAACATAACACCTTCCACAATTACAAACACTAATATCTCACCAACATGGATTCCTATATGTGATAAAGTATAGTGTGGAATTTCAGCATAATTGATCCAAAAATTATATAACATGCTAATTCCACATTCAATCCTCTGTATGGTCTTGACAAGACCCTGCAAGGAATTTTATTCCATTTTACACTTCCAAAAGAAGCATTTATTCCTCTAAACCGAGGTCTTTCATTCTTTAAACCAAGCATCATACTTTATGGATCCATATACACTTCTAAACTGAAGCATTATACACTTCTAAATTAAAGTGTCAATCTTTATATCTCAAAATTTATATATAACTGTAAGAGTTCATATAAGACGAATACATACATAACAGTTACCATTTATGTGTACACACATAACTATAAACAAAATGTGAATAAACACATTAAACTTTATTAACTGAAATACATCATAGATAATATTCATGGATAAAAAATTTCTTTAACCAAGCACATAAAAAACTATAAAGTACCCATATGCTCAATATATTTAGCAAACTAAAATTAGGCCTAAGCCCTATATTTAGAGGATCAACTAGTATGTATTCTATAACATGTGCTCATAAAGAATATATCATCTTTAACAACTCTCTAATTCTGAAGTACTTTAAAATTATCTATTTAACACCATCAGAGTTTTTGTTATTCTTCATAGAGAAAATTAAAACTATATATCATAATACATCTTTATAGGTTTGGAGATGAAATTAACAATTCCAAGCTCTGAAATAAAATTCTTTAATTGCATAACTCAAGTCGAGCTCTAAAACATGTTGCATAGTGAAAAATTATAAGAGATTTTATGAAACCCTTTCCAATAATTGATACTATATCATTTGAGCAACTTCCAAAGTCAACATTATACAACTAATAATATTGACATGATTAATTCTTCTATAGCCAATTGTATAATCTTTAATTCTCGATAAATATCATGACACTTTATGTCTTTCAACCCAATGGTCAAGGGTTAAATTAAAATAATAATTGTCTAACAAACTAATTGCATATGCACCAAGTTTAATTCAAACTTCATAATTCATTAAACTCTCACAACACTAGCATACAAGACATTCCTCATGAACTTTTTCTCAAAATCATTTTATGAATACTGAATGTTACTTAATTAATCTCGATCATTAAGAAGAGCAACGTAAAGCTTTCAATTATGCATATTAAATTCAATAAAAATGTGATCTAGGTGTGCTCTTTGAGATGAGACAAATAATCCTCTACGTTATTTTTCAAGTATCTCAATGCCAAACACATAAAATACTTTATCAAGATATTTTATATCAAAAATTTATTAACAACAATATCTTCACATCAAGTATTAATTTGAAATTATTACTAATAAGTAAAATTCCATCGGTATAAAGGATCAAGAAAAATAAATTGCTCCCACTGACCTAGAGATGTATGCATAAATTAATAGTATTATCCATAAAGCCAAGTAATAATATTTAGTGAACCTTTAAATATCATTACTCAGAAATTCATTTAAAACCATAGATAAATTTGTTTAACTTACAAATCAAATTTATTTTGTTTGGCGAAGCAAAAGATAAAAATGTCACAATACCACTGTAATCATTATAAACCTATATTTATGACATTGGTAAGAACAATACTCTTTTCAAATCACAACCTCTTGCAATAGCATTGTATTTATTTATTTATCTTTAAAAAAAAAATACTCATTAGATTTCAAACTTTTAAAAAAAAAGTATAACATGATCCCATATCTAATTAATAATTTGCACCAATTCATTTACCATATTACAAATCGCCAATATCTTCATCATACGTAACAATCACCTCTTCAATCTTTTGATATTGCTCATTTAGAAAAATAATATAATCGCAAGGATCTTTTAATTGTATGAGAATGTCTAGAAGGTTGCACGTGTTATACATGTTCAACTTTTATCAATAGACTAAATAGACACTTCAGATTTTACTTGCACTCTCACTTTCTCTATGTGAGAATGAATAGACCAATTTATTATAATAGGCACAAGTACACAGGAAGATTTATATATTTGACCTTAAAACTGTTCATCAATCTAAAAACTTCACATTTTAAGCTTAAAAGATTTTTATGTCAGAACCAAGATAATAGAACCATTGACAATTTACAAAAGTAACAACAAATAGCAATAAGTCCCATTTTAATTTCAAAAGCACAACAAACTTTTTACTTCTGTACAATCCCAAACTCAAAAGTTATTTTAACCGAATTTTCTGCTAGTTCACAATTCAAAAGTGTTTTAAAATATTTTTAACTTAATTCCACATGTAAAGTACACACAAGTATACATAGCAATTAAAAATATTTTTTCACAAAAACTTATATAATTTAAACATGTTACCCTACACCTCATCATTTTATTAGAGTCCAATTACGATGCTCAAGTATTTAATTTTCTTCTGAAGTTACAAGCATGATATATTTAAATTGATTCCACAATCTTGTAAAAAATTAATAAGAGGTTATGCACATTAACCAAAATTATCATGTTCACTATAATATTGATCTTCAATTAATAATTTTAAAATCTTTATCAGTGTGTTTTTCAACATAAACGAGATTAGACAAATGCATAACATCAATACTTATTTATGAAATTAATAAAATAATTTCTCCCACACACCTTATGATAAATGAAAATCTATTTCAATTATTTTTTTTTAAATTTTATTTATTAGCAAAATTAAAAATAATAACAATGCTTATTTTGTTGACATTAAAATTGAATCGTATCTCATGGATAATATAAAAATAACATTCTTTAAAATAAGATCAGTACTAAACTATAACTTAAATGACTTGAGTAGAAAATAAAATTTTGATTAACACAAGCATTTTTTTTTTTAAGCAGTTTAAAAAATAAATAAGGAGATTCCAAAGGTGGGAAGAGCATCATAGCTCACAAAAAATTCTAAAGAATTTTTCTTACTTGAGTTAATAATATATACAGCGATTTACGGAATATTCTGAAAAGGAAAACATAAAACACTGAAGAGAGATAACGATTTGTAAAAGTCGAAGGTATTATATAGAGAATTGTAGAGTATAATTTAGATTTTCTTATAAGAATCATCTAGTGAATATTTTAAAACTCTATTTTCTTAAATAGTTAACATTGAATATAATTTCAATCTTTCACACTATATTGAGGTCTTAATATAAATGGTTAAGAAGACACATTCTCGAGTATATCAATATCTAAATCAGTTAGTCTCAAAGCTAACTCAATATCTTTTAACCGATTCATAATCAAAACTTTAATGGAGTAAATTTGATTTTCATAAAAACATCTCTGTTCGTTGCTTTCAATTCAATATAATATCATTCAATTATATATGGATAATAATAATCTCATAATCACAATTAATATTCTCAAATATTTAAAATGTATCACTCTTAAACTGAATATATAGAAAGCATGTTCACAACTCCAACTTTCGATTATACATAGGCAATTAGTATAATCTCACAAGAATATGCTGCGAATAAACTTTAACAATATTCTCAGATGTGCCAGAATGTATCACTATATAAACACCTTTGGGTTGAATATATAGAATACAATCAACATCTTTAAACTTCAATATAATCTTAATTAATTATACATGGGCAATAATTATAATCTCACAACAATGGATTGCAAATAAACTTTAACAATATTGTTAGATATTTCAGAATGTATCATCATATAAATACCTTTGGGCTAAATATATAAGACACATTCTAACACCTATAAACAAGTCAACTAGCAAGAATGATTTATCAAGAAATTATCTCCTTTGGGTAGATAAATTCTTTCAAAAACAATAAAATTTCCCTTACTAGCGGCTCACACTACCTCTAAAATTAATACACTCAATTAACCCCCTTTGGGTAGGTAATTGAGTGATATAATATTAGAAGAGCTTCCCAGAATCCTTATTGGTAAATCACTTTAAATCTCAATAAGTTAACCAGTTCGGCAGTATCACCCATATTGATTCAAAAATCTTCCAATTGGGACTACAAAAAAAAATATTTGTCCACCTTTAAAACTTTATTTATTTATTAACAATAATGCAATCTGTAACCCATCAAAGCATATATAATATCATATTTCGAATCACTACTAAACAGTTACTCAAAAATAATATCTCACGGCCAATCAAAATTCGCATATGAATTTACAAAAATTACACCAAAGTGATATACATGATATAGAACTCTTAAACAATCTTAATATTTATGTAAAAGTCATAAAAACGAATATATTTCATATCTTTTGCAAATATTTGATTAGGTGAGATTTGAAATATATATATATATATCAATACAGATTCAATATACACATGTCCATATTTCACAATTTTCATAAAACTATCAGATCTAAATTACTACTTTTTATTTTATAAAGCAAAATTGGAAGCAAACTATCAATACTCAAACAGTATGTACTCATTACATTGAAAAAGTTTTCTTGAAATTACTAAAGCATAATTTTGAGATGCAAAGGCATCATTCAGTAAAAGCAATATTAATTTATTCCTTATCCTTATATAAAATAATTTTACTGAAATAATCTGCCATGATTTTGATTCTAGTATAAACTTGCTCTGATACCACATGTAAGATTATAGGATCTATATACTAGAAATCAAAACACTATGAATATAAGTAACTACTAAAATATAAACTCAGATACATACCGTTTGATTCCGTTATTGTCTTGAGTTTTACTTTCTTGAAAGAATATGGTATTCACAATTGGAAAACCTTAGCACCAACTCTTTCCCTCCTTCTCCTAATCTTTATGTTGTCTTTTCAATAGGGCTGACAACCCTTTGATCTACATATATATAGATATATGTAAACCCTAATAAGGATAGGAGAGGGGACTGGGCCTAAATAAAACAATTACTGGCCCTCCCATTAAGGAATCCAAATAACTTAAAACAGGCCTTACACCTCCATATCACATATCCACATATAAAATAATATATATACACTAAGATGACCATGGCCCAAACTTTATGGATCACAATAATAATTTTGGGCTCATACCAGTCAATCTATCTGAATCACGTTCAACCCGTTTTTCACAAACTAAACAAAATATAGTCAATGACAGCCTAATTAAGAATAAATTCTTACATGCTGTTCTGAGGTTAGAGAAGAGAATCAGCTTAAACCAAACGTGACTCTTCTTGTTCTGTTGGTCAATCAAAATTCACAGAATATTTTCTTGTTCTGTTGGTCATTATTTTTTATTTTTTATTTTTTATTTTATTTTCTGGGTTTCTGAGCTAAGTGTACCTGAAAAGTAAAAACAATTGACAAAAATTTTGAAGAAAGAAAGGAACCGTCGTTGCCAAACCAAGCCCACAATTTTTAAAGAACAATATCACTTAAAATCTTTTGTAGGGTCATGTGAATGAAGACATGGTTTTATGTTGCCAAAGTAATTTCAATAGAACCTAATAATTTTTAGTTTTATCCTACCCAAGTAGGTAATGTATTATCAGCTTAACCAGGAATCCTCCATTATTACTTCTAGTATGTTTATGACCAAACCATCTATCCATTGCCGCTGATTTGTTGATTTGCTTATGTTTATTATTGTAATTGTTATTATAGGATATCGGCTTCTACATGCAGAAAGGGGAGAATCCTTCTTTTGCTGAGCTGTCTGAAAGAGCATATTTACGACGAGAAGTTGCCGTTGGTTACATGAAGAACAATACGAAGGTAATTTATGTCTTCTAGCTTGAGAGTATTCTAGTATGAGAAATGCTTGGGAGATAGAGATCTCTCTTATGCTGTTTTCTTTTCTTTTCTATTTCATTTATTTAATCGGCCTCTCTTGTTATATTCTTTGCAGGTTATAAATCCAACGCCCAAGTCTGAGCCTCTGTCCCTTGAATTGACAGATTCGTTGATTGTAATATCTGAGCTTGACGGAGAACAACCCTTGCTTATTTAAACTTGTTGTAATCATTTAATTTTTTATTTTCACCTAAACAAATCTTTGATTCATTTCATTGTCCACAAAGTGCATATTATAATGAGCAAAAATTCTGTTATCTTATAATGAGCAAAAAGTCTGTTATCTTGGACTTCTTTTGTACTTCATATTAGCATCAATAACTTTTTTTTTTTTTGCCGATAAAAAAAATTATAATATAAAAGTGAAAAGCAAAGTCTCGTTCTCTTCCTACTTACTTGCTTACTCGGTTTAGTCTAGAAAGAAACCTGGTGTGATGTGGGTCTATTATAATCAAGTCATTTACTCAACAGAATAAATGATAATAACAATAATTAAAAAAAAAAAAATCAAGTCATTAGTGTTCTTTGAGCTTTGCCATGTTGATGGAATACTCCAGTGACCTATGTACATATCACCCATGTAATGGTTTTCATCATCAAGCAAGCAACAAAAGAAAACGAAAGAAAAATAAATAGGCAAACAATTGTATACCCCAATTGCCAGATCCATTCATCACGCAAGAAAATAAAAACTGAATTTAAAATCTGACAATAAAAACTTGAGAAAATAATTTAAAATATATTTATATTCCTTGCTAAACCACCAACAAATAAAAACTTTCACTACAAAAAAATTGCTTTTTTGCGACGGTGAAATGCCGTCGCAAATACTCAAAATGCCGTCTCAAAAGGTTTTTTGCGACGGTAACTGGCCTTTTGAGACGGCAAGTGGGGGGTCCGAACAAAGGGGGTTGCAAAAGGGTTTTAGCGACGGTATAACGTCGTCGCAAAAAAAAGACAACGACAAAAATGTCTTTTTGCGACGGAAAAATGCTGTCACCATTAACGCATGAAAATCTGAGTTTTTTTGAGACAACACTGTATTGCCGTCGCTAAAAGGGTTATTTGCGACGGCACAAATGTCGTCGCTAAAGGGTTATTTGAGACAGCACTTGATGCCGTCGCTAAAGTACTATTGGCGACGGCAAATGACACCATTGCTAAAAAACTTCATTTTCAACAAATGCCCTATCTTTTGCAACAGTATTACTGCCGTCACAAAAAACCCTGGTTCTATTTTTTTTATAAAAAAAAACTGTAATAAAATTATTAAAAATATGAAAATGGCCTGTATTAAATGAGAAATAACTAAAAAAATTATTTTCATTCAAAATTGTTTTCCTGCGTTTCTAAAAATTATGAGCTGTGTATACAATTGTTTTCCTGCATTTCTAAAAATTATTTTCATTCAGAGTTGTTTGTCTCAACTATGATTCAGGTTATCTGGCCTCGAGGAAAAGCATGTATTCACACCAGGAACATGAAATCCATCAAGCAACTTTGATACATAACATATTTTCCATCCTAAGCAATGGGGAAATAGAAAGTAGCAGCATATAAAATCACCAACAAATTTCTCATTAACCAAACCCATAACACAAAGGCTGTGTTTGGTGCCATGGAATGGGACTACATTTTTGGCAATGGACACATAACAATTATGATTTCGAATGATAAAAATTTAGAGGTGCCTAAGAAAAGCATAATGGATCTAGCATTCTAACATTCCGATCACAAAACCAGCAGCACGTCCTAGAACTTGAAATCCTTTTTCTTCGATTTTCCATCCTTTTCCTGCATTTTCCATTTCCTCTTCTTCTCATTCTAAAAAATTCCACCTCATCAGAACAAAAGTGTCCATAAATACTAATTAAAACAAGTACAAAATCAGAAAGATTGTGAGAGATGCACACCTCGGCAACCATGTCACTGAAATCCTCCCGCTGACTACGCAGCTTCTCCTCCTCCTTGCTTCCTCATACTTGTGAAATGCAAAATAAATATGAATTAAGCGCCTTGTAGCTAATGTACTGATACTGATACTAACACTAAACAAACTATGAGGACTCGGACTTACTTTGCATACAAGACATTGTTCATTACTTCCAACTCTTCTGGTTGTAATGTGACATCAACTTTATCGATTCGACCTCGAAAGCAGATCAACTTGAAAAAAGAAATAACATGAACAATAAAATGAGACGCATCATTAAGCCTGTGACTCGTATGGATCAATCACACAGATTATATTTTCGGGTAAATTCACCCCAACACAGAATCTGAAAGGATTTTGCAAATTTGCTTAATTGTAAAATTGAGCATGAATGATATATGATTTGCAATCCGGATATAATTAGCAGTTAGGGGAGTAGAAGATCAATGACGGAACCAAATATTTTTCTCAAAGCCCATGAATGATATATGAAGAAAAAAAAAGTAAATTATGGCTCGTATTTCTTTGCATTCTCAACAAAATCATAAATCAAGCCAAAACCAGTAGGTTTGCCTCTTCCAAAATGGGTCTGGAACTTAAAAACAAAGATGGCATTTGGGTCTTTCACCTACATCCTAGACAATTTTTCCTTCAGCTCTACCTTCAATTCAAAAAAGAAAAAAGAAAACCCAAAAGGAAAAAATGTAGAACAACCAATCAAAAAATAATATGTAGAACCAAACAAAGTAAATCTACCAGAAATAGAATACAACCTGACAATGTGCATTAATAGGTAATGGCTATACGACTAGGATATTAAAATTAAAATATGTCCCAAGGACATATGTAGGAGTTATGATGAATAGAGACATACCTCTTCATTGGGATTTGGGAACTCTATCTTCCTGTCAATCCTTCCAGGCCTCAGAAGGGCTTGATCCAAAATGTCAATGCAATTTCTAGCCATCAAAACCTGTGAAAAGTAGTTGTCTTGTGATCAAATTATTTATATGAAGGGGCAAGTTTTAATCTGGTGAACAATTTCACCAATGCACACAAGTAGGGAATCAGTACTTTGATTTTGTTAGATGCTTCAAATCCATCCAGTTGATTGAGAAGCTCCAAAGATGGTCCGCAGACTTCACTATCACCATTGCCAGATCTAGATTCCATTCGAGCTGATCCAATACTATCGATTTCATCCATAAAGATGATTGATGGAGCATGTTCTCTGTGAAACATCAACCAATAAGAAATCAGAGACTTATAGGAACTCTATAACATTTTCCAGGCTAACATAGTTAAATAGGGCCTAAAGTTATATAGCAAGATAAACAAAGCCTTATTTTTTTTCTTTGATAATCCAGATAAACAGTATCTTAAGTAATTAAATTCAAGAAAAGGAACTTTCCTGGATATTTTGTGTTAATATTTTCTTTTGCTATTTTCTGACAAGACCTCAATTAAGAGCATGCCCAACCTCGGGTTTTATTATTGTATTTGGACACTGCTAATGCCATTAATATCAAATAACCTCACTTCCACTATAAGTAAACTTTGGGGAATATGAGCTTGCCACATGAATGAATCCCCAAAAATACCTTCTGTCAAATCTCTATCCCTTGTTAGCTTAATAAGATAAAACTTTTACAAACCTCATATTAATAATAGCATAAGCTAAAATGGCAACTAACTTTGGGCTAGGCCATGAGCAGGCCCAAGCATGATCTGAGCTTAGGTTTGGGATTAATGTGAAACAAAGTGTAGCACAATTTGCAAGACGATATGCCATTGTGCCATTTAATGCTTGTACTTTTTCCAAGAGGACATGTTCCGCTAAATTAAAGACCAAAATGCACTATCACTTCTCAACCCATGCCCTTTTCGGTTGTCTTCTTATTCATGTTACACCTTAGTTCTACCACATCCCCACCATCAAATTTATTGGTCTTGAATGCAGATGAGCAAATCATCCCAAATCAAGCATTCTTTCATTATGTTAAAAACCCACCCACTCAAAATGGTCTCATTTCTACTTTTATAGTTGTCTTAACAGTCCTCCATCTCAAATTCCCCTCCTTAAACAGGATCAACTTGTGAAAATGTTTTCTGACTACCTAACATGATATCAAATAGAATAACCTGTCATGTAGATAAATTAAATAAAAAAAAAAACCCAACTAAAAGGGTATTTCGTATAGATGCTATATCTATATGGCCAGTATCTATTCACTCTCATTATGAATAATCAACCCATACATCGAAAACAATCATTATAATTTAGCTATGTTGGTTGATTGTCTTATTTGATATTCATTATGAATATTAAATATGCTATTACGATTTTTTGAGTAAACATATCTCCAAAGAGATGAAAAATATGAAATGGAAACTCTAACCAGAAAATTGAAGCAATAATAGTATCATCAAAAAATTATATGATAGTTCTCCTGAGATAAGAATGCAAATTTCATATAGAATGCTTATGTTCCACACTAAAAGTATACTAAACTGTGGTTGTCAAGGAGAGTTAACTTCAAAGCAAAAAAAAAAAAAGATTGCTATTTATAATTTCCATGCACACAGTGATCACACATTAAAATTAATTACTGTGCTGTGAGTATATTTATTATGTTCATAAAGTATGACCACCGCAAGCATTCTTACCTTCTTTTCTGCAGCCATCTTTAATTTCGCCCAAAATGAATTTGTTAGGACACATCCCATGTAAACATGTTTATTTTGATTTCAACATCAACTATGCTTATATAAGAAACGTATGCAAGCAACATGGAATTGTGAAATGCCACAAATTACACATGAAATGAATGTCACACAGACGGGGAGAGAGAGAGAAAGAGAGAGAAAAATTAATGGACTAAAGTAAATTACATAAGAAAACAAGATCAGAGATCATTTTGCAAAAAAAAAATCATAAATAACTAAAAACATGTTTCATATAGTGTGATTATTTTGCAAAAAAAAAGAAAAGAAAAGAAAAGAAAACATGTGAATATACAAGTAAAAGAATATCTATACACACACGTAGATATCTAGAATCTCTCGTCCACCAATTCAAGAAAGCTCTTAAAAAACTAACAAGATATATCAAACAGTGTGATCATTTTGCAAAAAAGAGGGTTTATGGATCAAACTCACTCAATTAACAAAGTAATCAAATTAATCATTTCATACATAAAATGAAATTATTACAAAATAAAGATCTAGCTAGCAGGGGCCTAAATGACTTCAAATTGTAGAGAAGGGCATGATACCATGTTCAATTTCTTGAATTGCGATTTCCTTTTCATCTGACCCATCCCATGCATCCTGCCATTCCTTTTGCTGTTATATGACAAGGTTGTATATTAAATACAAATGTAACCATTGTTGTCAAATCATAATTCGAATAATGAATCATTTTGCTAAAATAGTGAATCGCAAGATTCATTTTATTTAATACGATATATAACTCTATATATTTATATAAATTTAAAAATATATATAATGTTTAAAATAAAATAAATTATCAATATGACTAAATTATATATGTATATATATAAAATCACATATATCACTATAACTAATTAATCTCTTCTATATATCTCCATAGTTTGATGGAAAACGACCTTATTTCATGCATTATGTAAACAAAAAATAGAAATAGAATTGAATCCTACGATTCACTCATTTTTCGATTCAAGAGAACAATTCGAATCGTATTTTGTTGAAACTCGTATCAAATTATATGAATCAAATCCGATGATTCTAACAACCATGAATGCAACAGCCAGCACTGAAATGAGACCCCAAAAAAAAAAAGTAGTAGAGAAAGTTGTGAAGAAGATACCTCCTCATTCTGTGGAGGTTGAGCAGTCGATTGTCATGTTGATGATACTGAATCAGCCTAAAATTGTAGTAAAATAGAAGTTTGTCCAAAACAAACACACAGATTCCAAAACAAACTGAACAGATCTGTTGGTCCAAAACAAACAAACAGAACAAATCTGTTCGATCGGTGCAGAGATGAGAGATCAGGGAGAGAGAGAGAGAGAGAGAGAGAGAGAGAGGCTTACCTGTGAGTTTATCGGTATAGAGATGCAAAACCAGAGAGTGAGACTGATAAGATGAGAGAGTGAGGGAGACAAATCAGATCAGAGAGATATCTGATATATATATAACAAAAAAGAAAACAACGATCGGGGCGAGAGAGAGAGAGAGAGAGAGAGAGAGAGAGAGAGAGAGACAGAGATTGAGAAAGGAGTTTACCTATAAGTAGATCGGTGGTGCGATGATCAGTGCGATGAGATGAACATCGAGAGAGTCAAAGAGTGATCGGTGCAGATATGAAGAACAACGAAACGAGAGAGTGAGAGAGAGAGACAATGATGAGTTGAACTTGAGATGAGACTGGGAGAGTGAGGAGACGATTAGGGTTTTTTCATTTTGGTAGAAATTAAGGATTTTGGTTCTAAGAGATTGGAGATTTTGGGGGGCGCGGGAATGGAAAAAAATGGGGAAACCGAACGGGCGGGATTGGGAAAAAAAAAAATAATAATAATTTTCATCATAAATGAATATTTAAATAATAAAAAAAATAAATAATAATTTTCATTTTCATCATAAATGAATATTTAATGAATGAAAAATTATTATTATTTTTTATTTGGTAGAAGTAAGGATAATATTTTAATGAACAATATTTTCTGTTAAGAGTGATGAGTGAGAGAAAGAGAGACGGAGAGAGAAAGAGAGAAACAAATAGACAAAGAGAGAAAGAGATAGAGAGAGAGAGAGATATAGAAAAAGAGAGAGACAGAAAAAGAGAGAGAAGCAAGAGACAAGCGATACAAAAAGAGAGAGAGAGAGAGAGAGAGAGAGAGCGAAAAAAGATGAACGAGAGAGAGAGAATAGAAAAATAGAGAGATAGAGAGAAAAGAGATGAGCGAGAGAGACAGAGAAAGAGAGAGAGAAAATAGAGATAAGCGAGAGAGACAGAGAGAGAAAAGAGATGAGAGAAATAGAGAGAAGAGAGATGAGCGAGAATGACAGAGAGAGAAGACAAATGAGAGGGATAGAGAGAAAAAAGATGAACGAAAGACACACAGACAGATAGACAAACAGACAGAGAAAGAAGAGTGATGAGTGAAAGAGAGAAAGAGAATAATGATGGTAGTTGAATGGCATTTGCAGTAGTGGTAAATGTGGTAGAGAAGATGGGTGGTAAGAGAGAGAGATGAGTGAGAGACAAATAGAGAAAAGAGATAGAGAGACAGAGAAAGAGACAGAGTGATGAGCGAGAAAGAGACAAAGTGGTCGCTAAAAGTGCATTTTCTTGTAGTGGATCGATAAATCGAAAGGGAGCTCAATAAATAAAGAAGAGATGATGGAGAGAGTGAGCAAGGCAAACACAGTGGGGGGGGGAGAGAGAGAGAGAGAAAGAGGGACAGAGAGGCATGGCATGACAGAAGACAGAGAGAGAAGAGTGATGAGTGTGTGTGAGAGAGAGAGAGAGATAGATAGAAAAATAGAGAGAAACAAGAGATAAGCAAGAGATAAACTAAAAGATAGAGAAAGAAAGTGAAAACAGATTAATGAGAAAAACATAGAAAAAAAAAAGAGACAGAGGGAGTGGTAGTGGTGGTGGTCATAGTTCCATCCATTGATTTAAGTATGGTGTTTATTTTGAGCTTTCAAATCATAATTCTACATCTATTTTTCAAAACTCAATTCAAAATATAATCATTACTTTTCGAAACTCATAACCAAACACATAATTCAAAACTCTTTTCAAAGCTTAATTCAAATCAATTTTTTAAATATTTAAATATTTTAAAAATATTTTAATTTTGTGAGAGACAGATAAAGAAGAGAGATAGAGAGAGACAGAGATAGAGTAATGAGCGAGAGAGATAGAGAGAGAGACAAAGTGGTTGCTAAAAATGTATTTTCTTATAGTGGATCGATAAATCGAGAAAGAGCTCGATAAATAGAGAAGATGAGAGTAAGAGAGTGAGCAAGGCGAACATAGTGAGAAATAAATAGACAAATAAACAAGTAGAGAGAGAGAGAGAAGAGTGATGAGTGAGAGAGAGAGAGAGATAGACAGAAAAAGAGATAGAGAGAGAAAGAGAGAGAGAGATAGAAAAAGAGAGGGAAACAAGAGATAAACGAGAGATAGACAAAAAAAGAGAGAGAAATAGAGCGAAAAGAGATGAGCGAGAGAGAGACACAGAAAAAGAGAGAGACAGAGAGAGAAGAGAAAGGCGAGAGAGATAGAGTGAGATAGTAAGATAAGAGAGAGAGAGAAAAGAAGAAATGAGAGAGATAGAGAGAAGAGAGATGAACGAGAGAGACAGAGATAGAGAGAAGAGAGATAGGCGAGAGACACAAAGAGAAAATAAGACAGAGAGAGAAAGAAACAGACAGACAGAGAAAGAAGAGTGATGAGTGAAAGAGATAAAAAGAAGAGAGAAAGATAGAGATAGAGAGACAAGAAGATGAAAAAATAAATGAAAAGAGAAATGTTATATCAAAAAAGTAAGACGACATTGTTTTTTAAAATTTTTTTTGCGACAGAAAAATACCGTTGAATTTATTCAAACCATTTTGTGACTGTATATATATGAAGCTATCTCAAAACCACAATCACTATGCTAGGTTAAAGTTTTCAAAAAACTCTTTTAAGAAAATTATACTTTCTTGTTTTCCGTGTTATATTGTTTTTACTGAATTTTTTTTAATATTTTAAGTATTTTTTTTAAATTTTTAGACACATCTAACATAAATACACCTAAAAATTAAAAAATTTGTAAAAAAAAATCTTTTAAAAATTCACTAAATACCAAAAATACAAAAAAAAAAAAAAAAAACAATAATTCAATACATTTTTTTTTGTATTTTTATATATTTATTAATTTTTAAAAATATTTTTTCATAATTTTTTTTATTTTTTAGATACATCTAAGTAAGGTCCATCTTAAAAAAATATTTAAAATTTTAAAAATATTCACTAAAAAAAAAAAAAAAACACGAAAGTCACTTTTTGCGACGGCAGAAAATGCCGTCTCAAAAAAGCAGAGTATTTGCGACGGCACCATTTGCCGTCTCAAAAAAGCAGAGCATTTGCGACGGCACTATTCTTTCACTTTTTGAGACGACAAATAGTGCCGTCACAAATGCTCTGCTTTTTTGAGACGGCAAATGGTGCCGTCACAAATACTCTGCTTTTTTGAGACGGCATTTTCTGCCGTCACAAAAAGTGACTTTTTGAGACGGCAAGTGTGCCGTCGCAAATAGTTTCGTCTCATAAACCCACTTTTCTTGTAGTGTTTGAGATTATTGGTCATTAGGAGTGGTAATGGAGAACCTACCGAATGGATATCCATAGAGACCCGACCCAAATATATGAATTTTCTTCTTTTTTCTTATCCTTCTAGTCGGATAAGTGGTGTTTTTTAAATATCCATCGGGGATGGGTACCCGTCCATTTCCCATATGTTTTCCCTAAACAAAGATGGTGTCTGCAAATTGAGAAATGGCGGTGTATTGCGTTGACACCCTCGTCGCTCACTACAACGACTAAACCCCCTCCTCTAGCTTTCGACCATGGTCAACAGGACGCTTTATGCTTTCTCTCTCTCTAAAACCTTCTTCTTCTCTCTTTATGTATAAATACATGTAAATTGATAAATAATGTACTCGCATTGAATCTGATTTCGGCAGTATCGGTAAAATAGGCAGATAGATTATTTATTTGCATGTTGATTGTGTGATTTGATTTTTAAGTATCATTATTATCAACCCAGAAAAATAGTTTTTTTTTATTCTATTTTAAAATTCTTACACTTTTTGATGTTCATTTTCCCTGTTATAAGCTTTGTTTTGTTTCTAGTTATGCCTAGGCTTTATTGATGAGAATATGGTTTATTTATATTTTTTTATTATGATTTATTTTTAAAAATAATTTTTTTAATTAATTAACTTATATGTATTTAATTTTGTTGTTGAGTCAAAAAATAAAATAAAATATATATTTAGCTTTGGTCGTGAACCTTTAAAAAAAAAAAAAAGTCAAGTTGGGTTGGGAAAAATTCAAGCTCCTTTAGAAGATGGAGAGGATAGTTCCCATGAGAGAAGGGAAATAGAGAGCTAATATCCACCTTATTGCCTCCCATTACCATCCCTACTAGTTATAAATTCACTAGAAACACATTAGAACTATCATAATTAAGGAATTTTCAAACGTATCGCAGCCTAGTTACTAGCATTTAAGTCCACTTAACTTTGAAAAAGAACTTAAAAGAAGAAAACATGAGAGTTAAAAAGAGGAATTTGAACAAATGAGACCCTTCCACTTTTATAGACTTATAATGAATAACCTAGAGTGTTGGATAGAGAAATATTTTAGACTATTTTAGAATGTAAGAAGAATAATATTTACGTATAGAAAATTATATACAATGCTCTACATTACCCTACAACACTCTAGGTAAATGTAGAAAGTTCTAAGAACCTCTAAAATCTTTTAGTATTTTTTAGAATCTTTAAGTGACGGACAATACCCAAATTTGCAAGACACCAAATTTGAATGTTCAATTTGATATAATTCTTATAATATTTATAATTTAAGCTATATTGATTGATTATTTATTTATTTATTTTGTTGAATCTAACAATTTTTTCTAAAATTGCCATTATTAGTCATTATTAGTACTCACAATTTCATTTAACCTAATGGCAAAACAAAGGGGATCAATTTCATACCCATATTTTAGAGCCAAGCACAAAGTCCATTGCCATGGTTGGTATACCGCATACCCAAATGGTCAAAAACAGAGACCTGGTACCAATTTGTGAGCCCATCAGTGTTTTAAAACAATTTTGTTAGGTTTTTACAATTAGCAATTTAGTTTGATAAAACTCCTTTCAATTGTAATTTTATTTGATTTTTTATTTCAGTGAAGTTATGAGTATTTAGATGCGAATTCAACCCCAATTGTACTTATGCAAAGGAGTTTGTGATCTTAATCCTATCATATTTGCCACTTCACTGAGTCAAAGTTGTTTGACTGCTCGAGTGGTCGATTGTATGCTCAAGCGAAGATATAATTCTTTCAGAAGTTTCACTCACCTGCAAAAGTATTGGGAGTTATATTTTTATGCTTGAGTGGCCTTTCCTGCGCTCGAGCATAGATCCTTATTCTAAAATACGCACTTTAGTCAGTCCACTCGAGCGGCCATTCTTGAGCTCGAGCGGAGATCGCAATTCTGTTTTCTATAAATCTGTAATTAATTCAGTTTCTAGGGCATGACTTTCAGATCTTCTTCTTGGGTATTAGGGTTTTTATCTGGAATTTCTTTACTTGTTTCCTTTGATATCTGTGAGAGTTTATATCATAAATTGAGTGGATTATATTAAAGGGTTTGTTTATATTATTTTATTTAAAAAAGAGAGTTGTTTTTTGGTAGATTTCGTGGAATTTGGGCCTAAAACTTTGGTAGATTCCGGAGTGGCTCGTTATTGTGGATTCGACATTGGCGTTGTGGATTCAATGTTGGACAAGCAATTCCAAGGTGAAGACAATGGTGGAAGAGACACATAGGAGTCGGTTCAATTTGGGCATGGATTCGCTAGGTAATTAAGTGTACGCTTGTATAATTCCTTTTTGTCTTCTTAGTGGATTGTTTTGTGGCTTTTGTCTGTGATTTTTTCACGTTAAAATTGTTGTGTCGATTTGTCTTTGATTATTTGATTGAGATTACTAATTACTGGTTAATATTGATATATAATCACAAATAAACATCTTGGGATTTTTTAGATTTTTCAAATTTAAAACTCAATATTGAGTTAGTGATTGCATAATTTTGAAATCAAGAGATTTATCATACATAATACAAAATAAAAATAAAATAAAATAAAGACTAGATATGAAATATTATATATCAGAATCATACCACTCACAAACAAAGCTCAATAATTAAGATCAATAATGTTAGGTATCATGAAAAATCTTTCATAAAAATAATCATGAAAGCTTTGTGACCCTTGGGTTACACTTAGAATGAAGCACCATACACTAATCAAGGTAATCCAAGGATCATAAATCTTTCATGATCATTTTCATGAAAAAAATTTCATGATCCCTCTATGAAATCAAACACATGATTAATAATTTCGTATCAGCTAACAATTTTTATACTCGTATAGAAATAATAAAAAAAAAGCAAAATTCAACATGATTATCAATTCTATAATAAATCTTTGTGTTTCGAGACTTTTTCATGAACCATATCGCAGTCGCACAAAAATGAACTACAAATGGGGCATTGAACGGTGTTTGGCAGCCACCGGAACACACAGTCTTTGTAAAACACATGCAAGCAAGGAGTTGTCGCAACCACACTACCTCTCTTAAGCGTCTCCAAATAAATCGAACACATATCATCTACCGATCCATTGCCATGAAATCTCTTCACCTTCATTGCAGCCTCAACCTGATTCATCCTCCTCCTAGGCTCTTCTTCTCTCACAAACATACCAAGAATATTTTCCTCCATTGAATCACCACTACCATCATCATCTGCAACTTCTTGTATTTCTTCTTTGTTTCTCGATATGTAAACATTAACGACGATGACAATTATGGGTTTTCTTGAAGAGGTTTGGTTGTTAATGTTGTTGAACTGAAAGCAACTGAAGAGGTAGGTAGATATGTCTTGGGGTAATTTTGGAGTGATTTGGAAAGGAAAGAGTTGTGTTCTTGAAATCGCCATACCAAGCCACCATTCCATAGAGTCACGGTTGTTTAAGAATTCGTGGTCGAATACCATGATCTCGTGTTGTTTTGTAGATGTGTGGTGATTGGTAACAGAACCATCTTTGTCCTCAGATACTCCCTTGATCTTGTTCTTGACTTGTAACATGAATAGGCCTTGTGATTCTAATAGAGTGTTAGTGTTAGTATTGTTGTTGTTGTTGTTGTTGTTGTTGTTGTTGAGTTTTCGGTTCCACTTGAACACAAGAACATTTAGGTCTTCAACCTTTCCATTAACACAAGCCATCTCTCTCTCTCTCTCTCTCTCTCTCTCTCTCTCTATAAAGCATTTGTAGAGGCGGGTTTTTGTAAAAACAGAGAGACATGGACGAGTTATTTATATAGAGATTGAGATGTGTTGTGTTGGGAATTGTATTGAAGCTTTTTGTCAAGTTTGCTATTTTGTTTAGGTTTGGATTTTGATTTTGATTTGCTTAATAATCAATTGTTTGATTTTTGGGTTAAGGGGGTTGTTTGATATTCCTTATACTAGTGTATATATATATATATTTTTTGGGTCACATCATTTTTAGGAGATCCAGGGACTTCTATATGGGAGTTGAGATCCTCTCCTTGGGCTCTCTCCTTACTTCCTTACTTGTAATGGTGGAGATACATTTTAAGTTGATCCAACGATCCAAATTTAGAAGGAAAAAGCAAATTTGAATTTATTTTATTATTTTATTATTTTTAAATAGTCAAATCTAAACCGTTGGATTAACTCAAAGTATATTTCCACCGTTGTAAGGAGAAAGTTCAAGGAGAGGATCTCAACTGCCTCTGAGTTTGAATTGTTTAATTTTTAATATTTTATAAATAACTTATTTATGTAAAAAATTAAATTAATTTGACATTAATAATTGGATAATTATATTATTGGATTATATTTGTTTTTCAAAAAAATAGATAATTATTTTTTAAATCATATATACAGTTTATTTATTAATTTCAAAAATTTCATGAATTAAATTATGGGGCACTTACCAATAAGTCCCATACATAAAGTTCAAAATCCATCTAATTCCAAAACAAAATACTTGCACCAATTAATCCTACATATTTTTAATTGTTACCACAAACTCTTTTTTATTTTTATAACTTTAAAAATATTATTACATCCAACGACTTTTGTCAGATTCACCTAAATATTCAACATCACTGGGAAGTTGCCGGAGCATCACCGGAAGTTTCCCGAAGTGTTCTGAACGTCACTAGAAAATGTTAAGAACATCATTGGAGACTCACCGAAATATTCAGAATATTGCCGGGAAAAAAAAAATTAAATGGAAAAATTATAGTTAAAAAAACATAACAACAACAAACAACAATGAGAAAATGTATATATTATTTTTCAATTTTTGTAGGGTTTAAGCAGATAATATGTAATATTGATCAAATTGAAAAGTAAGTTTTGAAACTGTAAAATGTTACAGTTTAAAATCATTATTCTATTAAGTTGGAAAAACATGTTATGAAACTGTAAAATTTTGTAGTTTTAAAGTATGATTCATTTCAGCACTAAAAAAAGCTAAAACTGTAAAATTTTACAGTTTTCACCGCCTGTAACTAAAACTTAAAAACAACTTATTCAGAACTTGAAATTTTTCTTCATTAAAATAGAAAATATAGACGTGTAACAAAGAAAAGGTAAAAAAATTAAGAAATCGAAGAAAAGAATAGATATATATATATAAAGAATATTGTACTCCGGTAACTATTTTTGGTTTAGATTTAGTTGGATCTCATATAGATCTACTCATCTTCTTCGCTGTCGATGAGGATGAAGTACCAAGTTGATATCGGTGGTTGGTGGTTGTTGGTAAACTCCAATCAATGGTGGTCATCGATCACCGGTGACTATATATTAGAAAGAAAAAGAGAATAAGGAATGTGTGATCACCAGTCGTCAGACATGACAAAGAGAAGAAGAGAAAAACATAGAAAAAAAAAAAAGAAAGAAAGAAAGAAAGAGGAAAACGTAAAGAATGAGAGAAAACACAAAGAGAGAGAGTGAGGAAAACGTGTAGGGCTTTTGGGTCTACTCAAAAAATTGTTAGATTAAATAGTGTACAAATATTTGAAATAGAACCTACGAGTAATTTTTAGAGCTGAGCAAGGAATCCGTAAAATCCGTAATTCGATCCGGTTCAGTCCAATCCGGTAGGTTTGGATTAGTTTTTTGAATCCTTGGTTTAGTTCCGAATTGAAAAATTAAAAATCCGTAGTCCACAGATTGGTTCCGGATTGAACCCCACGGTTTTGGATTGGAACCGATCCGAACTGTATATAAATAGCCTATATTTATATTATACACCTTCTTGACATAATATCTTCTCTTATTTCATATAAAACTTAAACCCAAACTTAAACCCGTATAATATCTCCTTCTATTTCTTTTGTTTGTGATTTTTTAGTTTTAATTTGTAATAGTCTAAATATTTATAGTGAAATCAATTTTCTTATAGTTGTTTAAATTCTAGAACAATATGTCGTTATTATGAAAAGACATGTTGATATTGTGAAACTAATATAATGCTTGTTTATGTTTCATGAAATTAAAATGTTCTATATTTTTTTTTGTTATTTAATTATGTGAAGCCGTGACCCTAAATTAATCCAATCCATGTTTAAATGGATTGGTTCGGATTGGTTCTACGATTTAAACGGATTTGATTGGTTCCAATTTTTTAAGAATCGTAAATAACGGATTGATCCTAATTTTACCCCAATCTAGAGCAATCTGAACTATGCTCACCCCTAGTGATTTTCCCTTAAATTATTGAGATTAAGACAGGATGGCCCCAAAAGGCCTTTAACTGGACCCTCAGTCCAACATTAATGCTACGAAATTATGGGGTTGTTAGTAGATTGAGCAATGATATAGAATTTCCATTCAGTTTTTAAAGCACAAAAATAGTAGCTCCTCATGTACACAATTCGGGTAATTATTTAGTAATTTCAGAGTATGGACAAATAGTATTTCATAGTATTATAATTGGTGGAGAATGTGGGTAGGTGGGGTATTGTGTTGGGTAATTGAAAAATATGAGGAGATATAATTATTTAGGAAGTACAAACATGTGGTATTCCAGAAATATTAAACAATGTTTCATACAACACACAATTTGGCCAAATCTTTAATGTTGTAGAACACATTTTCCAATCTATTTTTGTTTTTTTAATTTTTTTGAATGAAATTATTTACTTATATTCTCAATTTTTTATCCACTACAACATATAAGATTTTTGACGACCAATTATTTTGGTCCCTAAAACTATTATTTTAGTCTCTAAATGGTTTTTGTAACAAAATTAATTTCGTCACTAAAAGTGCGTCTAGATAAGTCTTTAGCAACCAATTTTTGACAATGTCCCCAAAAATGACAATTAGCGACCAATTTTATATTGTCACAAAATATTTGATTTTACAAGACTAAACATTTGGTCGCTAATACTTCGTCATAAAATGTCCCAATTTGGTCGCAAAAAAACAAAATGATGACACTTTTAACGACTATGATATTTGGTCACTAAAAGACATGTAACTTTCTCTACAACACATTTTCGTCGCTAAAAATCAAAGTTAAATTTTGTAATCATTTAATCTCATAACTAAAATGCACAAAATTAAATGTCATCCAATCATATTAAAAAAAAAAAATGACATCCACATATCAAACCCACTCTATTCCCAAACCATAATGAGTGTATAGAAAGTAAATTTGACAAAAATTAAAACTGAAAGTTTCCAAATTCAAATCAAAGTAGTAACAATTCAAATGAAGAATAGCAACAATAGTTTCTTCAAAGAAAATATCTAAAAAAGCATTTTCTCAACATCAATATCAGGCTTTATATCAGACAGGCTTGGCACAAGAGGCTTCAAGCTGTACTTAGGTGTGACACCCTTTGGACATCCCTGCAATCCAAAATTCAAAAAGAAGAATCAAATAATAAGAATCAACACAACATAACCTCATTAAATAATCAATAGTCATTCATAATCAAATAAGTTACAAATAATGAAAAAACACGTTATCTTAGTGTACTTGAAGTATTTGTGAGCTACAATAAGAATCAACACAACAAGAAAGTGAGTCACCTAGAATCAACACAATAAGGTTATCATAATCCAAGCACGTTATCATAATCAAATGTTCTAAATAACAAACACACTAAATTTATAACTGTGACAGATTTATCTAGAGCAAAAGGTCCTTACTATGATGATCAATCAAAAGTAAAACCTCCCCGACTAATCTAGAGCAAAAGGTACTTACAATAAAAGTGATAAAAAGAAGTCAATTTGCTGCATAAGAAACACATTCAAGTCCAAGCCAAATAATGTAATAAGCATTTAAAATTTTTTATTCAAATTCAATTGAAATGCATAAGAACTTCTCTTGCTAGTTTATTGCCTAAAAACACCTTAGAAAAGATGATAAACTTAATAAGCTAATCAACACTACAGATGAAATAGACTGTTTGGCTAAAAAAACAAAAACTAGACCTCCTAACTTATGAACTCCCTAAAAACAAAATAATTGTGGCATTTTTTCGACATAAACATTGGATTTTATTAAATTTTAAGCTGTAGCTATGCACTTCAAGATGGAAATGTCATAAGTTTTCGAATGTAAAGCAAAAGAATTGAGGCATTTTTTTTTTCTGCCATACCTTTCTTGGCGAAGTTTTTCAGCCATAGGATCCAGTGGCACTTCCTTCACTAATTCAAGAATTTTTCCTTCAGACACTCACTTTTGCACTTGTCTTCTTGAGGACCTTTTCTATAGTAGTTGCGAGTAGGTACGATATAGAATTTGAGACAAGAGAATAGAGCTTTTGGCATTAAACGCCAACCTTCTCCGCCTCCAGCCTTGAATGATGAATGATCTCCTTCGTAAAAAACGAAGCAACACAACCTTGGAAACACCAGCTTCTTGACTAAGCTAAAATTAAAAAAATAAAAAAAAATAAATATAATCAATAATTACGAGGATCAATATTATGATGGCCAACCACCTATCAAAATTATGACTATTGTCTGAAAAATATCCTTGGCTGGATGCTCAATGAACCATACCTTCTACAATTTAGACATACCAAGCACAAAATTAGTTTTCATGCAAAATCATTAAAATCTATGCAAAAAAAGATAATGAAACAAAAAGAAACCCCAGGAGAAGAATCGTGAAGTGGGGCAAAGTGTTTCATAACCCGATTAGTATCTGCAATGAAAGAATAAACCCGATGGAAAATTCTAAGACTAGTAGGAAAAATACCATTCCATAGATGAATAATTCATAAATTTAGTTTCATAAGTTAACTTCACTTTTAACACCTGTCTTGGATGTAGAGAGAGAGAAAGAGAAGAGAGAGGTTTGATACCTCTGCTGACATGTAAATGCGGTATGTAAAATCGATAGCTGACACACGTAACAAAAATTGTTGGGGTGAAGATTGTAATACTATTAAAAATAAAAAATAAAACAAAAAAAAAAAAAAAAAAAGTGAAAAAATCACTTTGTACTCTTAAAGCTCAAAAGCTCACTCTTGGAGATTTAAATTCTCTTTCTCTCTAGTCTTTTTCAAGCTCTTTTCAAGCTCTCGATCTCAAGCTACCTAAATTTAGGATAAATGGAGGAAAAATTTCTTATTTCCAATTTGAAAAGATAAAAAAAGATAATGCCAGATAAAAATCAAAAAAATAATGATGACCTTCATCAACTGGACAATATAAAAATATATAATACATAAATGCTGCAAGTGGCCATAGCAAAGATATTGGGGACCCGACCGACTTGGTGCATACACTTTCAATTTTCACGTATCACACTCAAGCTCTACAAAATAGTATCATCACATCAAATCATCGTATGTGGTGAGGAGGGGCAAGTGAATTAACATTTTACATCTAGTGAGCACTTTATAAGATTCTGTGCATTGTATTAAGTTGGTAAACTATATAGTGCAATGAAGACATCCCGCCATCTCCATCCACTCAATTAAGCACAGGATGAAGAGACAAGTTTGGCTCAAAAGAAAACAAAATGATCGGTTCCAAAATGGTTATTGGAAAATATTTGGATTTAGGATATTGGCTGAAGTGCTTAACAGGATATGCAAAGGGTGTAGAAGCTCAATTTTTTGCAACAGAAATGTGAAGTATCCACAAACAAAATCAATTTGATGCAACTTAAGAGGAATATGCAATGATCGTAACCCACCACCAAGAGTACCTGCTGTAGTACATACAGATAATGAAAAATAAATAAATTTAGACAACAAAAACATACGATTTTGATTTCAACAAAGAAACAACGCCATCGCCGCCACTTTCATCAATTCTCGATCTTTAGATAACTCCCTGCCGCAAGAGGAAGAAGTTGAACTCGTCAATCAAATAAAATACTAAATGGGTAATTCAGCTTGAATGCACAATACAGGTCAAATGATCATACATTATAACAATTATTGAACTATAAAAGCTTCAAATGATTCATAAACACAGAACTTGGTTAAAGACTCTTCCAATACAACTAAAAACTTTTGAAGTACACTATCAACCGCAAAGAGCAAATGGATTTGGTACTCATGAACAAGCATAGAGAATCCAATTCACAAACAGAACTATGTAGACCACCATCTAAGATTTTAAAAAATAAATAAACAAATAAGAGAAAAAAAATTAACAAAATAGTCATGGATTCAGCCACAACCATCCAGAGTTCCACTTCCAACTCAACAGGACACCAAAATACCATTTTGAAGTAACAAGGCTCTGGCAAAAGAAAAGAACAATCATGGAACGGTCAAAAGAACCAGGGAAAACCACACACATGCACATACACATACACGTGATATGACTAAGCACCAAAACTACAAATATTCAGAAGAATGGTCAAAACAAAGGAGGGATATTACTAAGCACCACAACAACTACTACTTTTTTGGGATGGCAATGCTTGTCAAATAAATTAGCAGAAGTAATATACTTACTATAAAAAGCATTTTATAAGAAACTGAGTGTCCTAAGTTTTTAAACACTTAAACAATCGAGATAATGAAACATGGCATACCACAACAAAATACTATTATACAATTGATTCAGACAGTGCACCACTAGTCTCAAGGACGATAGATTCACCAACTGTGAGATTATTTTAAGATTAGTAAGATAATACTCTTATCTAGATATTGATGCGCATAACATTATTCTATCATTGACTAACATGAAAAAGATTATTCTTGTTGTGACTAAATCTCGATTAAGCGACTGCATGATTATTCTATCAAATTAACTAACAATAGAAAAAATATTATTCTTCTTGCACTTAAGTCTTCAGGTAAGCAACTTTCACATATTTGTTTGGGTTTTTGGATATTTGCTCAATAAGAATCATAGTAACAGTGATAATACTGGTAGTGGTATCTAAAGCAAAGTATATATAATTAAACACCTTTGATTCATTTTCTTCTTGTATTTGCAATAGATTATTTACCTTGTTTGCTATAAGTGATTGGAACCAACAAGATTATGCTTTACCATAATAAAGATTATTAAGAGCTTTATGAATTTTCTATTTCACTTTACTCTGTTTTCTAATCTTCTTCAAATAATTGGAATCATGTGGATTCTAATGGAGTGCAGTGCATTTGAGTTAATACGCTCGTTTGGCATATAATCCCATCAAGATCATTTTAATGCTTTTATTTTGTTGAAAATTTATACAACCTCCCAAATTGAACCAAACTCATGCTTGCCTAGTACACTCTAGTTTGACAATTACATGCAATGTGTTCCCAAAATTTTCTACAGGTCCACAACCTCCAATAATGAACTCTAAAAAGGACATAAAATAAAATAAAAAGTTCTACACATAAAGATACAGAGGATACAGCTCTTTCGAGATGCACAAAATTGCATCAAGCACTCCTCGCAAAATCCAAATCATAGACGTGAAACTAATTGCCTTCAAGCAGATTCTAGGGATCAAAACCTGAGTTTATGCTCTTAAAGCTTCATTTCATTATTGATTTATAACAAAAATGGCAAAAATAATCAGAGAATAGATGATATGCTTGTGTCCTTTTTCTCTTACGCATCCCCAATTCTTCATCTCCAACATGCATTAGATTAGACATACATATATACACACACACAAGTTCAATCTATGTAAACAATTGTTCAATTCCAACAAGCATTAAGATAAGAAACAAGTTCAGTCTCTGTAAAACACAGATTGAAACACAATAATGTAGACACCCCATTTTTGACCGACCTTAAGACTCAGACGTCACCGATTGAGCGCTCGGTGATGTTGCATACTGTGCTCGTTCAGAAGTCTCAAAGTCGCGGCCGCGCGCCCTGCCTCCGGACTTCCGAACTCTCTTCTGTGCCTTGTCTCGGTTTGCGAACCAGATTCGGTTTTTTCTGTTTTCTTTCCTGAGAGGAGGAAGAGGTCTCGTAGACCATCTCTCAGTGGCCGTGGGCTACATTTCGTGGCCGTAGGCCATTTTGCTCATTTCGGAGCCCGGTTCTCGGTTTTCGGAGCCGTCAGGCCGTGTGCCTCGGTTCGGGACCACCCAACCATCTCCGATTTCTCCGATTTCTAGCATACATCTCATTTACTCCCTTTCGAGGGACACTGGGGTCTTAGATACCCACTTCGCAGCCAAACACCACTTTTGGTGCTTAACGGCCGGTTTTCGGGACCCCAAACTGCGTGTTTTGGCCCCCGAGCATTCGTTTTGCATTGGGTTTTCTTCATTCTTGGCAGGTACCTCTGTTTTATCATAATGAGGGACACTGGGGTCTTAGATACCCACATCGTGGCCAAACACCACTTTCGGTGCTTAACGACCGATTTTCGGGACCCCGAACTGCGTGTTCTGGCCCCCGAGCATTCGTTTTGCATCGGTTTTTGTTCATTTTTGGCAGGTATCTCTGTTTTATCATAAAGAAGGTCACTGGAGGGTGGGAGGACAGCAATTGTCTCAAAGAATGCTCCAGCGCCCCAGTGCTTTTTCTCACTTCCGGGCTAATGTTGAACACCCTAGGGCCATTTTCTTCGAGCCAAAACCACATATTTGTGTTGTACACACATGGGAGGACCCTAAAAACACATGGCCGGACAGTAATTCCTCTTTTCATTTTTGAGCCTCTCCTAGAAGTGGATTGTTGTTTCTCCTGGTTCAGAGTTGCCAATTTTCAACCACAGGGCCTTGAAAAGGAGACATGGGAGGACACCAATATGTAGAGCTCGGCCAGAAATTCCAAACTTCCATTTTTGCCCTTGGTCGGCCCGCCATGGGGGGTGGCCGGCCGGCCACCTCCAGTAAAAGCACATGGCCGGCCATGCTCCCCTCAGTGCACACTTTACAACTGTATAGCTGTTTCTCCAAAATATCTTTGCATCCGGGGGATATTTTGAGAGGGAAAGCTTGGGTGTATTTCCCTCCTCTTTTACACCCCCTTCTTAGCCTTTATAAGTGGCTGGCCAACTCCTTCATTAGGGTTAGAAAAACTCTCCTTAAGAGCTCATATACATTAGCTTACATCTCCCTCTCCAAAAACCTCCAAAATCCCTAAGTTTGGTGCCATTTCTTCATCATCTTCAAGCACTACCTTCACCACTTCTATTCCAGCAGCAAGGGAAGGTTTTTCAGAGGCTAAGAAGCAACAAACTCAAGCCAAGAAGTAACCAAAGTGTAGTCTTCAAGGGTAAGTCTCAAATTCCCTCTTTTGTAGCACTTTCTTGCCTCATTTCTTAAGCCTTCTTGCTTACTGTTTTGGGCTCTGACCTTAACTAAAAATAGGTCTATTTTGAGCTATTATTCATGTTTGTTCAAGGGCTCAACCCTGTTTGAGCCCTCCATCTTGCACTTGTTTCAATATCCTCTTATATGCCATTATTTTGCATTGAATATTTGGCCTATGTGTGATCTGATTTGGAGCATCTCATGAACTGATATTGTACTTATTTTGAGCCCCTCTTCAACATTGAAGAAGGGCTCAACCTTGTTTTCATGCTCCATATGCCACTTGCTTTAAATCCATGTTTTGTCCTTGTTTTTGCATGCTTTTTCTAGCCTATGAGTGATCTGTTTTCGAGCATAATGTAAACTGTGAGTGGGCTTATTTTGAGCCCATCTTAAACATTGAATAAGGGCTCAACCCTTCTTGGCCTCTCTATCATGCACTTGCTTCATAATCCCTCATATTTACCGTAAATTTGCATGATTTATTTGACCTGCATGTAGTCTGTTTTGGAGCATGTCATGAACTGTGAGTAAGTTTATTTTGTGTCCCTCTACAACATTATATAAGGGATCAACCTTGTTGGGGGTCTCCATGTTGTGCTTGTCTTTATATCCCTCTTTGGCCCCCATTTTTGCGTGCTTTTTAGGCCTATCTAGCTTCTGTCTTTGGGCCATCCTCAGAACTGAAAGGGGTCATATTTTGACCCCCTGGACATATCTCATTAAGGGACTTTGGCTGTTTGATGAATGCTTAACCTACTTCATGTTATAGCCCTTCGTTGGCGCCTCAATCTTGCATGACATTTTGAGCATATTCTCATACTTATTTGGGGCTTGTCATCTACTGTAAATGTTCATATTTTTGGCCCCTCTTCATTGTTGTAGAAGGGTATTTTTCTGTTTGGGCATTGCTTGTATCACTTGCTTCATAACCTCTCTTGGTTCCCCATTTTTGCATGCCATCTTTGCACCATTTGTGATTGCTGTTTGGCTTTATTTTCTACTGTAAAAATGTGAGTTTTTGGGCTGCCTAGCTTCTGTCATTACATTCCATGTACCAATTGTGCATGTTTAGTATGGCTGTAGGCCATTTCGGGTGCTTAATTTCGTATTTCGGGACCATTCCATGCATTTGGTGTCATTTCCCCACCTTCCAAGACTGTTTTGCATCATTTGTGAGTGCCGAAATTCCATTTGCATGTTTTCATATCATTTTCCATGTCATTTCATGCCTTAGGGCCATTGCCTCGATTTGCGTGCCCATGTGCGCGCACTTCGAGGCACTTCATTTTCATCCATCGGCCTCTCATGTGAGTGCGGCTGAGGCCCTCTCATGTTAGTGTAAGCCCAATTTGCATTGTGTATGCCATTTCATACCTTTGTGTCATTGCCTCGGTTCGAGGCACCTCATTTTTCATCCGACGGCTTCTTATGTGAGTGTGGCTGAGGCTCACTCATGTTAGTGTAAGTCCATTTTTGCATTCTGTATGCCATTTTAGTTCTGTTGCATTCCGTATGCCATTGTCTCGGTTTGCGTGCCCGTGTGCACGCATTTCGAGGCACTTCATTTTCATCTCCTACTCTTATGTGAGTCCGGCCGAGGCTCGCTCATGTTGGTGTAAGCCCATATTGCATCGCTGCCTCAATTTAGTCCTTTTGCATTCAGTATGCCATTTTTCGGTTATGCGTCTGTAAGCACGATTTCGAGACATCTCATTTTAGTCTCATTGTATGTCATATTTTAGGCCGTTTCATGCCTTTATGTCATTGCCTCAGTTTGCGTGCCCGTGCGCACGCATTTCGAAGCACTTCATTTTTATCCGACGGCCTCTTATGTGAGTGCGGCTGAGGTCCACTCATGTTAGTGTAAGTCCAATTGCATTGCATATGCCATTACATGCCTTAAGATCATCGCCTCGATTCGCGTGCCCGCGTGTACGCATTTCGAGACATCTCATCTCCATGGCATTGCGCATGCTAGGATTGTATTTTAGTTGCATTCATGCATATCATACATATTGCATCGTGTTCGATAGGAGTTAGTCCGCACGGAAGCGAGCCGCGTTTCGCACTCGGCCAGGAACGGGTCTCAATTCCCAAGTCACCGGCTAATTCCGGATTACCCGTGATGGAGTTAGGTTTTGTTGTAGCATTCATCCGCATTCACCCTATATTGAGTTGTGCAATTCGGTTCTCGCCATCATGCATCGATATGCGTGATTGGTGGCACGAGAATCGAGGCATGCATATATTTGTGAAATACATTGCTATGCCCTTTCCCGCTCTCTCTGTTGGCAAAAATGAAGAATCAAGAACTTTTGAGTCCGCAC
Organism: Camellia lanceoleosa; assembly: GCA_025200525.1. NCBI lineage: Eukaryota > Viridiplantae > Streptophyta > Magnoliopsida > Ericales > Theaceae > Camellia > Camellia lanceoleosa. The sequence continues at coordinate 165,389,138 of CM045762.1, read as the reverse complement.
GATTTCGAGAAACATCGCAAACAGAGGCTAATTGGGGCATCCCAAAGGATTTCCGCGCAGCGACCCAAACATGCATCATATCATTATCCTGAGCGAGTCAAGGCACTGCTTGCACGCCCAATTCTGATTTCTTATTTAACTGTTAATTAATTAGGAATTTGTATATTTATTATTGACCAGTATTCGGATCAGATTATTCTTTTATTTGGGATCAGATATTTATTTGGACCCCCTGCGCGAGGGCAAAATTGTAATAAGTGTGGGTGAGTGTGATGTATGTCTTACAACCCCTATTTCTTTCTCCCTTTTATTTACCCGCTTACGATGGTTAGATATAGGGCATATTTCAATTAGCATACAGTATGACAGCATGTTTGCATCATTCATCTGTTTTGCACGCACTGCCTCGCCGATCATACAACCGCATTTGTATTTCAATTCCAAATTGAATACGTGTTAATTGTAGCATTCCACATGCCATGTTTAGAATTGCCGAGCCTGCTATGATTGCATTTTTGCATGTGTTGCATTAGGCATCGCTGTATACTTAGGATCATGCATGATTGCTAATGTAGTTTCTATTTTGGCTTGGAGTACTCGGTGAGCTTTTATGCTTTAGCATCCTTGTATGCGTGTGAGTGACTGTCATGAATAGCATGCTTACCATGAGGCTAACTGCTTATGTGATATAACTGCCTTGAATGCCTGTGGGTGAAGGTTGGGTTATTTGAATTGGAACAATGCGTTGACTGTTTGTTTTAAGCCCACTAGATAGTGGCAAAATCATGTTTTCTAAGCCCACCTGAGGGTGGCAAATCCACGTCTTAGCCTACTTGCGGGTAGCACCATCAAACCATTTTCAAACAAACAAATATGAAGTGTCTTGTTCCAATTCAGGCGATTCATTTATACTTGTATGTCAGGCGCATCACATAGTAACCTAGGCTAATAACCGGAATAAGAACTCACAATGTTTTCAAAATCAGATATCATGGTTAGTAGAGGCCGGTCTTTGACCAGGCGAGAGGGGGTGCTCACGAAGTGACCTTCCCCAATCGTAGCCAAGTTCCCGAGCCGAGGCAACTTTGGTGATGACGGACACGTGGCCTTTGGCACCGAGTCAGGGTTTCCTAAATTTCCCATTTTAAAATATTTAGGTGGCGACTCAGATTCCGCAAAGCGATCCATGTTTGGCACTTCTTTCAAAAAATCTGTTTTCAAAACGATTTGCCAGGTTTGGACTCTTCGGTTCAAGATTGAGAACCGTGACATTTGAGTCCTTCGAACTGTAGTGACCCAATATCGAACCAGAACGGGGAGGATTCGCACTCCTTCCCCCGGGATGCGTTCGAGGACGTCTACAAATAAGAAATTGAAAATACAATAAACAGGTCGATTACGGAGATCGATTACGATAAACAGAGATTGAAACACGATAAGAAATAAAGTAAGACATAGATTGAAACACGATAAGAAATTGAAAATACAATAAACAGTTCAATCTATGTAAAATACAGATCGATTACGACAAGAAATTGAAAGTTCGAATTGGAGCTCTTACAAGTCGATTACGAAGAGAGAGAGAGAGAGAGAGACGCACCAAAATTTGAAGAAGATTGAGCTCCCGATCTGCCTTGGAGCTCCCGACTTTAGGGCTGAAGATTGAGCAAACCGAGGTACGAGAGATTGAAGATTGACAATTGAAGATTGAGCTCAATCTTCAATTGTTAATTGAAAAACGACTATTAATCTTCAAATGTGGAGCTCAATCTGCCTTGGAGCTCTTACAAGTATGAAGATCGATTACGGAGGAAGAGAGAGAGAGAGAGAGAGAGAATGAGCAAGTTAGGGCTGAAGTGAAGAATGAGGTCCCGACTTTTCAATTGTTAAAATGATGAAAATAATTGGTCTCAAATTGTTTTTAATTGATAATGACGAAAATATTTGGTTCCTAAATGTTAATAATATATTAGCAACTAAATTTATTAGTATAAAAAAATTATGTAAATGTATTAGCAACCAAATTTATTAGTCTAAAAAAATAATGTAAATATTAAGTAAGAATATTAATAATCATTTTTACAATCTTGTAAGTAAATTATCGTATGTTTAAATTTGTCCCTAAAAGATTATTTTTAGCGACCAAATTTAATTAGTCCCTAAATATTAATCTCTAAAGAGCTAATTTCTTGTAGTGATCTCACCATTAATAAATATAAGTCAATATGTTGCACACTTAATTTTTTGAAAAAATTAATGAAATATCCCTTTCCAACTTTGTATAGTACGAGAAGTCTAAGATATCTTTTTTTATTAGCTAAGATCCCTTGATGAATTTTTCCTGTGATCATACCAGAGAAATTTTAAAATTTCTCTATGAAATCAGAAAAATTTCTCTATAAAAATTAAATTTTTTTTTGTGATAGGGCTAAAATTTCTCTGAGTTGAGCCAAAATTTCTCTGAGTCAGACACAAATTTCTCTGTAAAAATATTGAAGGACCTGAACTACTACTAAAGTATTGTAAGCTCTTTATCTTATAAAATCCTAATATCAAGAATCTTGAAAAAAATTTCCTACTTTTTTTCACAATTAATTTAAAAAATAACGTAAACAATGTCAAATATTTACCCATTTTAAGACTCATTGTAACCCACAATTACACAATAAACAAATATGAAGTAATTCTATAATCCTGGCATAGTCTAAACGCAAGAACTTTCACTAAATTTATTTTTTGGTAAAATAATAATAATAATATAATAAATTCGTTGAAATTTAATTTAATTTTTATTTTTATTTGTAGTATCTTTTTCTTTGTTAAATATTATTTATATTTATTAGGTAATAGTTTTGAAACACCATATGGCATTTTGATTAGATGGTACTCTAAACCAACAACATTGCCAATTTTTACAAGCGGCATTGCTGACTCATCTTTTTGCTGGGTAATTAAAAGATATGTCTCACTTCAAGTGTATTGTGATTTCTTATTGATTATAAGGAAGTACCACAAAGATCTCATTGGTAACGATCATCGTCTAACAATTTTCTCTACACTTCTACTTAATTTCTTTTACTATTTCAAAATGTAAATTATTGTGATTCAGAATTATAAAAATATCACCGTCATATTATTGTGTATATATTTAAAATTTATATTTGTTTGTAAATTATTATTACTTTTTGTCTAATAATGGTACGTTGACATTGATTGTTCAAATGGAAAAACATGATTTATTTTTTGTTTGGGGAGAAAATGCAATTCAGTGTAGCAGTAGGAAAAAAATATAAAATTTATATTTAAAACAAAAATACTTATAATGATGATTTTTATTTATAAGTTTGGCATTATCACATTATTTTTGTCGTGATATTTGTATCAATTTTTGGCATGAAAAAATGTCAACCAACAAAAATGAGTTCATTAATAACTCAGAATTTAAAAAAAAAAAAACTTATTATTAAATTGATTTATTTTCTTCTCCTGAAATACTTGTTCGAATTATATTGGACAATTGAAATTTTCTGTTTGGGTCTTCTCTCCCCACATCCAATTTTATAATCAATTTAAAACTCAATTAAGCCAAATGATCATTTAGAGAAAGAATTTAAGATTTCATAATTTTGGAACCAAAAAAATCATAATCCATAATATGAGAAGAAAGAAAGAAAGAAATTATAATCATAACACAGACAAACGCAACTTAATGATAAAGAATACTTTATAAAATCAAAGAATTGATCAATTCAATTTTCCGTGCACAAATCAATAATAGAATCAAATACAACTATCAATCCTATGATACGATTTCTGTCTTCTCAGATTTTCTCACGAACTACATCTCAGTAGTACAAAATGATCTACAGAGGGGGCATTGACCGGTGTTTGGCAGCCACTGGAAAACACAGTCCCTGTGAAACACATGCGAGCAAGGAGTGGCCGCAACCACAATATCTGGCTTGAACCTCTCCAAACAAATCGAACACTCATCATCATCATCTACCGATTCATCGCGAAAAAATCTCTTTACCTTCACCGCAGCCTGAACTTGACTCAACGTAGCGAGAAGAATCTCTTCCTCATCTGTTTTACCCACAAAAAACTCTATCTCATTCGAATCACCATTAACATCTGCGATTTTTCGCTTCTTAGCAATAACACCACCATTACCTTCATCTTTGCTTGATGAATAATGGGTTGGCAGCGAAGGCATGGTTCGAGTGCCGCCGATTCCGAGCATGTAAACGTGGACGAAGATGAGGATCCTGGGTTTGTTCAAAGCGGTTTGGTTGATAAGGTTGTTGAATCGAAAGCAACTGAAGAGGTGGTTAGATATGTCTTGGGCTAGCTTTGGAATGGTTAAGAAGGGGAAGAGTTTTGTTGTTGAAATGGCGAGACGAAGCCAACATTCCATGGAGTCTTTGTCGTTTAAGGTTTCGTAGTCGAATTTGATGGTGTCTTGTTGTTCTGTGAATGTGTTGTGTTTGACCATAGAACCATCTTTGGCTTGAGAGACTCGTCTGATCTCGTTCTTGACACGTAATTTGAAGAAGCCTTGTGATTCTGATACAGTTGGGTTAATTTTGACGTTGTGCTTTTGGTTCCACTTGAAGACTCGAACATTTAGGCCCTTGATTTTTCCATAAACGCAAGCCATCTCTCTCTCTCTCGAAAGTATTTTTGGAAGCAGGGGAATGGGAGGTGAGAGTTTTGTGAAGAGAGAGAAGCACGGATGGGTTGTTTTCTTTTTTCTGTGAATTACAATCCCAGATAGATGGGATTAGGATTGGGTTTGGATTTGGATTTGGATTTTCTTGGAGAATAATTGATTGTTTAGCAATGTTAAGTATTATGAAAAATCTTTTATAAAAATAATCATGAAAATTTTGTGATCTTTGAATTACATTTAGAATAAAGCACCACACACTTATCAAGGTAATCTAAGGATCATAAATCTTTCATAATCATTTTTATGAAAAAAATTTCATAATCCCTAATTTTTCTCTTAATTGTTTGATTTTAGGGAAGTATTTGGAACCGTTATGCTATTAATGTTGTGTTTGGTTTGTGTTTGTAAAGTAATTTTTGAGATAAAAAGTACGAAAACTTGTTTGGTTTGTCTTTTTTAAAAAATGGTTTTGAAAAATTGTTTCGGGAGGAGAGTTTTAAAAAAAGTGATTGATTTAATGTGTATGACAAAGAGAGTGATTTTAGAATGTAGGTAACCAAACAAAATTTTAAGATTTTTTTAAAAAAAAATTATTTGATTTAATTACTCTTAAAAATTTATTTGTAAAGAATTTTTTTCAATTTTTTTTTTGAAAAACAAACAAAACAAGGCCTAAGTTTCCTTCAGTTTTTGGGGAAGTATTTGCACTTCCATACACGCAATAAATGCTCAGTGATGCAGAAATTTTCCTTTAGTTTTTCCTGATTTATTTTTTTCTCAATTTACGAGCAATCCCATAGCGGCCCCGTTTGGTAGAGTTGTGAGAAAGTAATTATAACTTATAACTTAACAATTTATAACTTATAACTATGAACATAAACTAATTTTTGACTTATAAATTAAGCTTCTCCTCCCCCACTCAAAGAATAAGTTAATTTTTGACTTACAAAAAGCTATAAGTTATATTGTTAAGCTGAATTAAACACATCAAAATAACATATTTAATAGCAAAACTTATGCTATTAAGTTTTATAAATTGAAAAAAGACAAATTATACTTTGCTCTTTTTATATATGATTTTTTATTTTTTTATTTTAGGTTTTAAAATTTATGTTTTTTTTTTTAACTTTATTACTTTATATTTCAAGTTTTTTTCAATTTATTTTTAAAACTAATTTTTTTTTAATTTAGATAGAAAATGTCACGATAATTGTCATTTAATATAAAAATATATTATTATATTGATATTTGAATTTGTGTCAAATGTATGAGTTATATATAATAAAATACTTTTATGTCATGTGATTAGTAATGGGTCATTTTTTAATCTAATTTTTAACAAAAATTAGCTTTAGGAATAAATTGAGAAAAAATTGAAACATAAAATGCTAAAGTGAAAAAAAAAAAGAAAAAAAAAAAACTTTAAAGATCAAAATAAAAAATTGATCAAAGGAGCGAAGTATAGTTTACCTGACAAACCATAGAATTTCCCTATCATATCACATGGATACTTTCCATATCATTATAGCTCTATTAGAGCTCTCAAATTAGAACTCCCAAACATTATTGTAAGACTTATAGTCCAGTGAACGGAATAGTCCATTGCTTGGTTCAAAAATTTTACACTGGACTACTAGTCCCCCAGGGGCGGAGCTACAACTGCTCTAGTGGTGTCAAGTGACACCATTGGATTTTCAAAAAGGTTTAAAATATATGTATTGTTTTACTCAAAAGTTTTGGATTGTAACAAATGGAACCCCAGTGACACCACTGCATTCAAGTGGCACCATTATTTTAGCAGCCTTTCGTATTAAATTTATATGGTCTCGTGTGACTTTAATATTAGGTGCACATGGTAGCTCGTGTAAAATTAAAAAATTGAGATAACATCAATAATGACATGTCAAATGACCTTACTCATTAAAATTCTTGGCTATGCCATTGTAGTCCCCCATATGTGGGATAACTCTATCCCAAGGGAGTGTGAGACAAAAAGCTTAGGATAAACTCAAGATTGAGATTATCCTGAATTTATTGAAATAAAATTAAAATCTCAATTAAAATAAAATTTATATAATTTTAGTAAATTAAAAATAAAATTAAAAGTTCAATTTATTTAAAAGTTCAAATTAAAATAAAATTAAAAAATCTCAACTAAAAATTAAAATAAATTTATATAATTTTTATTGATGTTCTATTTATTTAATTTTTTAAAAGTTTTAGTAAAAAAAATTACAAATAAAATAAGATACACATCGGATTCAATAGAATAGTCCAATCCAAATATCTAATTACATGACTAAACAAGCATAGGATTCAATAGAATAGTCCAATATAAACATCTAATCTTATGACTAAACAAATATAAGATACAAATCCAGTCCAACTATATAATCTGGGGACAATGTAACCCAAGACTAATAATCTAGTTGATTACAATCTCTCCTTATCCAATTTATTCAAACAAACACACTTAGGACATGTTTGTTTGAACGGACTGAATAAGGAGAGATTGTAATCTACCGGACTGTTAGTCTTGGGATACATTGTCCGGGACTATTTGGTTAGATTGGATTTGTATCCTATGTTTGATTAGTCATGGGATTAAATGTCTAGATTGGACTATTCTATTGATTCCTATGTTTGTTTGAGATATTATGGAAAAAAAAAAGCTAAATGCTCAAAAGACTATTTTGCCCTTTTGAATTATTTGCTAAATAATAGGAATATTAAATCTAAATTATAAATTTTATTTAATTTTTTTTACTAAAACTTTTAAAAAATTAAATAAATAGAATATTAATAAAAATTACATAAATTAATTTTAATTTGCAGTTGAGATTTTTAAATTTTATTTTACTTTACTAAGTATAATTAATATTGTATGATCATTAAAATAAATAATGTAATAAAGTATAAATAATTTAATAAAGTATAAATAATTTAATAAATAAATTTCATTTTTAAAAAGATATTAAATAGTAGAGGGTTAAAAATGTAATTTCACTACCTAATCCCCATGGAATGAGTTATCTTATAGATTGTGTTCAATCCTCCCCCATGGAATAGAACAATCCCATAGATTTGGAATTGATAGTTGGGTTTTGATTTGTGGCACTAAATTAGGGGGCACTAATGCCCCTAATTCTCATATAAGGCAAAAAAAAAAAAAAAAAAAAACAGTTACCTGAAATGGAAATTAGGGGCATTAGTGCCCCCAATTTAGTGCTACAAAACATTTTCCTTGATAGTTTGGTGAAAAATTTTTGAATCAAATAATGGACTATTAATCCCATCCCATGTATGAATCATTCCAAACAAATACTACCCTAATGAGTGCACTTGAAAACACCCAAAAAAAAGAAAGAGTGATGATTGAGACCCCCTCCAATCATCACCCAAGGGAGTGGGAAAAAAAGGGGGTCCAAGTCATTATTGAAAAAAAAAATCATTTTTTTTAAAACTTTTCTACTCATTTTTAAAAAAAAAAATTTCAAAAAATACACTTATTTAAATCATTCCAAACAGCTCCTAACTGTTTGGAACCGCGTTAGCATCATTAATGGAGGGGACTCAGGGACTTCTATATGGGCTCAGTTTGAATTGTTCAACTTTTAATATTTTATAAATAAATTATTTATGTAAAAAATTATATTAATTTGACATTAATAATTGGATAATTATATGTTTAGATTATATTTATTTTTTAAAAAATAAATAATTATTTTTTAAATCATATTTACAATTTATTTTTATAAAACGAATGTGATTTAAACATGTGTCTACTAATATTTATTAATTTTAAAAATTTCATGAATTAAATTATTGAGATTGAGACAGGATGGGCCCAAAACGCCTTCAACTGACCCTCAGTCCAACATTAATGCTACGAAATCATGGGGTTGTTAGCAGATTGAGCAATGATATAGAATTTCCGTTCAGTTTTTGTTTATTCTGTTTTTAAAGCACAAAAATAGTAGTTCCTCATGTACACAATACACAATTTGGCCAAATCTTTAATGTTGTAGAACACATTTTCCGATCTATTTTTGGTTTTTTGATTTTTTTGAATGAAATTATTTACTTATATTCTCAATTTTTTTATCTCACAATTAATTAATATGAGTCAATATGTTGTACACTTAATTTTTTGAGAAAATTAGTGAAACATTCTTTTCCAACTTTGTATACTACGAGAGGTCCGATGTATCTTTTTTTTATTAGCTAAGGTCTCTCGATGAAATTTTTCTATGATCATACTAGAAAAATTTTAATTTCTTTGCAAAATCAGAGAAATTTTTCTGTGAAAATTAAAATTTCTCTATGTTAGGGCTGAAATTTCTCTGAGTCAGACACAAATTTCTCTGGGTTAAATTTTTTCTGTAAAAATGTTGAGAGACGTGAACTACTATGAAAATATTGTAAGTCATTTATCTTATAAAATTTTAATATCAAGAATCTTAAAAAAAAAAATTCCTACTATTTTTTCATTATTAATTTAAAAAATCACGTAAACAATGTCAAATATTTACCCATTTTAAGACTCATTGTAACCCACAATTACGCAATAAACAAATATGAAGTAATTATGTAATCCTGGCAGAGTCTAAACACAAAAACTTTCACTAAATCTATTTTTTGGTAAAATAATAACAATAATATAATAAATCCTTTGAAATTTAATTTAATTTTTATTTTTATTTGTAATATCTTTGTCTTTGTTAAATATTATTTATATTTATTAGGTAATAGTTTTGAAACACCATATGGCATTTTGATTAGGTGGTGCTCTAAACCAATAACATGGCCAATTTTTACAAGTGGCATTACTGACTCATCTTTTTGCCAAGTAATTAAAAGATATGGCTCACTTCAAGTGTATTGTGATTTCTTATTGAGCAGAAGGAAGTACCACAAAGATCTCATTGGTAACGGTGATCGTCTAACACTTTTCTCTACACTTAATTTCTTTTACTATTTCAAAATGCAAATTATTGTGATTTAGAATTATAAAAATATCACTGTCATATTATTATGCATATATTTAAAATTTGTATTTGTTTGTAAATTACTGTTATTTTTTGTCTAATAATAAAAAAACAAGATTTCTTTTTTGTTTGGGGGAGAAAATGCAATTCAGTGTAGCAGTAGGAAAAAAATATAAAATTTATATTTTAAAACAAAATATGATTTTTATTTATAAGTTTGGCATTATCACATTATTTTTATGGTGATATTTGTATGAATTTTTGGCATGAAAAAATTGTCAACCAACAAAAATGGCTTCATTAATAACTTAGAATTAAAAAAATAAAATAAAAATTAAAAGCTTATTATTAAATTTATTTATTTTCTTCTCATAAATTACTTATTCAAATTATTGGACAATTGAGATTTTCTCTTTCCACGTTCAGTCTCATACTCAATTTAAAACTTAATTAAACATAACATCCTTTAGAGAAAGAATTTAAGATTTCATAATTTTGAAACCAAGAAAATCATAATCCATAATACCAAAAGAAAGAAAGAAAGACTACATATGAACCATATACATCATAAACAAACACAACTTAATAATAAAGAATGTTTTATAAAATCAAAGAATTGATTAATCTGGTTCAGACGTAAATCAATGACAGAATCAAACAAAACCACCAACCCTATGATCCGATTGTGTTCTTAGATTTTCTAACTAACTACATCTCAAGAGTACAAAATGATCTACAGAGGGGCATTGACCGGTGTTTGGGAGCCACTGGAAAACACATCTCTGTGAAACACATGCGAGGGAGTGGTCGCAACCACAATATCCGGCTTAAACCTCTCCAAACAAATCGAACACTTATCATCATCGTCCATCATCATCATCTACCGATTCATCGTGATAAAATCTCTTTACCTTCACCGCACTGAACTTGACTCAACGTAGCGAGAAGAATCTCTTCCTCATCTGTTTTACCCACAAAAACTCTATCTCATTCGAATCACCATTAACATCTACGATTTTTCGCTTAGCAATAACACCACCATTACCTTCATCTTTGTTTGATGAATAATGGGTTGGTAACGAAGGCATGGTTCGAGTGCACCGATTCTCGAGCATGTAAACGTGACGAGGATGAGAATCATGGGTTTGTTCAAGAGGTTTGGTTGTTAATGTTGTTGAATCGAAAGCAACCGAAGAGGTGGTTAGATATGTCCCGGGCTAGCTTTGAAATGGTTAAGAAGGGAAGAGTTTTGTTGTTGAAATGGCGAGAAGAAGCCAACATTCCATGGAGTCTTTGTCGTTTAAGGTTTGGTAGTCGAATTTGATGGTGTCTTGTTGTTCTGTGAATGTGTTGTGTTTGGCAATAGAACCATCTTTGGCTCGAGAGACTCGTCTGATCTCGGTCTTGACTCGTAATTTGAAGAGGCCTTGTGATTCTGATACATTTGGGTTAATTTTGATGTTGTTGTGCTTTTGGTTCCACTTGAAGACTCGAACATTTAAGCCTTTGATTTTTCCATAAACGCAAGCCATCTCTCTGTCTAGAAAGTATTTTTGAAGCAAGGGAATGGGAGGTGAGAGTTTTGTGAAGAGAGAGAAGCATCGATGAGTCGTTTATATAGAGTAGAGAGATAGGTTGTATTTCTAATTGTATTGAAGGTTTTGGAAACTTTTCGGTTTTTTTTTGTAGATCCCAATCTCACCCAGATGGGGATTGTGTTTGGATTTGGATTTAGATTTGGATTTGGATTTTCTTGTAGAAGAATTAATTGTTTGATTATGGGGAAGTATTTGGAACCGTTAGAATCGCTGATGGATGGGACTTACGATGTGCACTTCCATACACGCAATAAATGCTCTGTGATGCAGAAATTTTGAGGCTTTTCCCAAAATAAGCCCTTTTTGTATTGGATTTCCCAAACTAGGCCAACTTCTGACGGAATTCCAAAACTAAGTTAAAGCGCTATTACTATTCGCGCTTTTACTGTTAGGAGTGCAAAAATGGATGAACAGTAAACTCGCTATTACAAATAGCGATTTTAATTAAGAATTCGCTATTACAAATAGCGCTTATAGCATAAAATTTTTTCCAAGAGAAAACGCTGTTGACAACAAATGATTTTATCGTAAAATCTTGTTGGCATAAAACGCTATTGTTAATAGCGCTTGTATCACAAAAATATTTTTCCCATGAAAACGCTATTTATAATAGCGATTTTAATAAATGTGGTTTATATAAAACGCTATTCCTAATAGCGAAGTTCATTTAAATGAAAACGCTTTTTGTATCAGCTTTTAACAGACTTATATACTAAACCCCCTCTCTCATTTGCACGCTTAAGAGTTAGGGTTTTCATGACACGCCTCACTCTCCATCTCTCACCTCTCCATCTCACCTCTCCATCTCTCGGCTCCATCATCACTCACTCTCCATCTCTCACTCTCCATCTCGCACTCACTCGATCACTCTCTGTCTCTCGCCTCTCTGTCTCGCTCGCTTGGCTCTTGGCTCTCGCTTCACTGCCTCAGGTCTCTCTCTCCGTGGTATGATATAAACCCTAATTTTATGTATTGAGTTTTTGTGTTTGTGAAAATGTGACATTAACCCTAATTTTTGTGTTTTTATGTATTTAGTACTTAGGGTTTTACATGTGAATTATGATATGTGTGGAATTTTGAAATTAGGGTTTATGAAATTAGGGTTATGAAATGTGTGGAATTGTGGTTATGAAATTAGGGTTTGGAATTTTGTGGAAATTAAATTTGAATTTGTGGAATTTTTTTGGTTTTGAATTTTGGATGTTGCCTTATCGCTGAATATGGTTATGATTGATTATGCCTTATCGCTGTGGTTTTGGTTATGAAATTAGGGTTCGATATGAGATTGTTCACATTATTAGGATTGTTCAATATGGTTTGATTGTTCACATTATTAGGAGATTGTTCACATTATTAGGATTGTTCACATGAGATTGTTCAATATGAGATTGTTCACATTATCAGTGTGGTTTTGGTTATGAAATTAGGATATGGTTGTTGAATATGGTTTGATTGTTCACTCTGTTAAATTAGGATCACATTATCAGATTGTAACCACCTCTTCTCTTGTACATGCATGTTGCCAAGCCATGATTTTGATATACCATTAAATTGAAATCTTAATAAAATTTATAAGGAAAATATCATAGATTTTAAATAATTTATTAATTTTTTTTTATCAAACCTGTCATATGATTATAGAATTCATACAAACTTATATGTTGGTTTCACACTTATGTGAAAAATTTGAAACCCTAATTTAGTAGATTATTTGTGATCCCCATGATAACTGAATTTATAATTCGACTTGACGTAATTTTTGTTTAATGGTAGGATTAAAAATTAATGTGATACAAAAGTTAAATTTAATACAAATTCAAGTTAAGTGATCAAATTATATGAAATTACACATACGAAGAGATATACTTAGGGATATAAAAAGAAATAAAAGAAATGTGAATAAATTATATTAACGGTTCTAATGCTTTTGAATGTTTATGCTTTTCAATCATAAATCAGGTTTGGAATTTTTTTAATTTTTAAAAATTTTCAAATAAATCATAAATATGAGAATTTGAGAATTGAAATTTGGAATGCTGAAATTCGTAATTCATAGATTTGAGATTTGAGAATTGAGAATTGAGAATTTAGAATTTAGAATTGAGAATTGAGAATTGAGATTTGATTTGTTACGAAATGTTTATATTTTGAAATTTGAAATAAGAAATTGGAATTTTGAAATTATGCTTGTGAATCAAAATGTCTATATTTTGAATATTGAATAAACCAACGTACATTTGTTAAATTGGAAATTGTTTTTTTTTTTTTTTTGCTTGTTAAAAGGAAATTAGGGTTTCAAATTAGGGTTTTAAAAGTAATTTTTTTTTTAATTAAGAATTGCGATTAAAAAATCCGAAATTCATATAATTGAGAATTGTTAATGTCATATTATGAAATTCATGTAATTGAGAATTGTTGAATTCAAATTATGAAATGTCTATATTTTGAAATTTGAAATCAGAAAATGGAATTTTGAAATTATGCTTGTGAGTTTTTATTTTTTTTTTTGCTTGTTAAGAGGAATGAAAAGGAAATTAGGGTTTCAAATTATGGTTTTAAAAGTAATCTTGTTTAATTAAGAATGAAATTAGAAAAAATTGAAATTCATATAATTGATAATTGTTAATGTCATATTACTTAAATTCATGTAATTGAGAATTGTTGATTTGAAATTATGAAATGTCTATATTTTGAAATTTGAAATCAGAAAATGGAATTCTGAAATGATGATGGTGAGTTTTTTTTTTTTTTTTTTTGCTTGTTAAGAGGAATGAAAAGGAAATTAGGGTTTTAAATTATGGTTTTAAAAGTAATCTTGTTTAATTAAGAATAAAATTACAAAAAATTGAAATTCATATAATTCGTAATTGTTAATGTCATATTACGAAATTCATGTAATTGAGAATTGTTGATTTGAAATTATGAAATGTCTATATTTTTAAATTTGAAATCAGAAAATGGAATTTTGAAATGATGCTTGTGAGTTTTTTTTTTTTTTGGCTTGTTAAGAGGAATGAAAAGGAAATTACGGTTTCGAATTATGGTTTCAAAAGTGATCTTGTTTAATTAAGAATAAAATTAGAAAAAATTGAAATTCATATAATTCGTAATTGTTAATGTCATATTACGAAATTCATGTAATTGAGAATTGTTGATTTGAAATTATGAAATGTCTATATTTTGAAATTTGAAATCAGAAAATGGAATTTTGAAATGATGCTTGTGAGTTTTTTTTTTTTTTTTGGCTTGTTAAGAGGAATGAAAAGGAAATTAGGGTTTCAAATTATGATTTTAAAAGTAATCTTGTTTAATTAAGAATAAAATTAGAAAAAATTGAAATTCATATAATTCGTAATTGTTAATGTCATATTACGAAATTCACGTGATTGAGAATTGTTGAATTCGAATTATGAAATGTCTATATTTTGAAATTTGAAATCAGAAATTGAAATTTGAAAATTATGCTTGTGAATGAAAATGTCTATATTTTTTGAATCAAAATATGGTTAAGAAATTGTTAATGTCTAATTTCTACAAAATATAATAATGAAACAAAAAAATATTTAATTTTGAATGTATTTGATTAATAAAATATTTAATTTTCTCTCCATGAAAAGATCATGTTCTCTCAAGTAAAAGATCATGTTCTCTTAAATATTTAATTTTGACTCTATTTTATTCAAAAGAAAAAGAAATTTTGGTTTCTTAAAATATTTAATTTTGACTCTATTTTATTCAAAATAAATGTTTGTATTGGTTTCTCAAAATATTTAAATTTGACTCTATTTGATTTAAATAAAAAAATTTGGGTTTCATTTTGTTTGGTTTATTTCACTATATTTGGGGTCAGTCACTGAAAATATGCTTAAAAAATTTAATGAGCTGAATTTGTAATACATATAATAGCATTGTAGTACAAATTAAAATTTCCTCAAAAAACTGAACTAAATTTGAAAAAGTTCTTGAAATGGGTATTGAACGAACTGACTTATCACCTTTTCTACTTTGTAATTGTCCACTACCATTGAAAAGGAAAATGTAAAAATTTTGTTTTAATAATTTTTATTTATATTTGTATAATTAGAAGTCATTATTAGACTAGTTACAATATATGCATGAAAAGAGTCTTAAATTATTTTAATTAATAGTCCATCGCAATTTCGTATGTACGTATGCTTAAAAAAAAAAAAAAAAATTGGCACTTTGATGGGTAAGTCTGTGTTTTGTAATACCAAATAATTGGTACGGATGGCCCGATAGATTCACATGGATAACTATCCAAAATGTAATCCATATGTATATTGTGAAAAAAAATTTCCAGAAGTCACTCATCAAGAACCTGTCGAGTCTAAAGTTAATGAGACTAAAGCGACAGTCAAATTCCAACTGAAGAAGGTTCTCTGCATGGGAGTTGCTGTTTTCAAAATGTGCAATTGAGTGTTAATTTTCTGGTTTCATTGTTGAAGAAGAACTGGCAAAATGTGAGTTTAGTCTCTTTACAAAACTAAAAGAAGTAAGTTGCCATGAATTCATGATTAATTTTACTCAACTGTTACTAGGGGTCGTAGCAACTGCACCGTCATATTTTTATATGATCCTTTCTTCATAGGCAATTACAAACAAAAAAACCAAAACCTGACATAGTAATACAATTTTACTTGTATGTTGACTCTATTGTGCACAGTTCCTAGGTGATTTGTGCATACCATTTGATGTATATGCTACAGGTTTTGGCTACTAAGTGCATAATGTTCTTCCCCTCTAGGTGGCTCACTTTTGGGTCAATAAAATTGTTATTCTCAGAAAATAATATTAGTCAAAAGCGCTGAAACATTATGGCTGAAAATTGACAAAAAATATGGTGCAAGTATATGTTTATTTGACAAAAAAATAGAAGTGACTTCTGCAAAAATTGACAAAAAATTGACAAAAAATAGAAGTGACTTCTGCAAAAATTGACCACAAATTAGAGGGTTACTTTTATTTGTGACTTCTGCAAAATTTAATGTTTTTTGTAATATTTATTTTACAAGTAGAATTCGATATATGTATATTGTTGATATTTTAATATTTATTGTTTCATTGAAGCAAGTATATGGCAACTGTTCCAATTATCTTTTACTGGGGGGGAAACATAATTCGGGACCCCGATGAAGGTGTGTCATATGATGCTGAACCGAAAGGGATATATAGGGTGCAACTTGGCACCACACTGGCCAATTTGGAAGAGATGTTTATGTCGAAGGTTGCAACTTACGGGGGAACAAATCCGATTGATCTTCAAATGTAGATATCCTTATCGCCAAAGTGGCAAGCAACCAAAGAAATACAAAATATTACCGATAAATGACGATGAGGCGTTGAACACCGCTTTTAAGTATCGGTGGAAATTTGAACCACCAAATTGTTTGGAAGTGTACATTCGTAAAGAGATTGTACGTAATCTTCCTAATATAACACGATGGATTCACATCCGCTCACTACATTGTCGACACATGGGATTGACACAACAAAGATTTCGGTCTCCTATGTATGAGTCAAATGAATGTTATGCACTGGCTACACACAATGACATTTTCATGCCCATGGTGGAGAATCAAGTTCACGTGGTGGATACGACATCAATTTCACAATAAAACCCAAGATGTGTCCACCTATAGCCATCATACGACTCAGCTTGAAGTTCTCGGTAATATGGTCGACACGGTTAATTCAATGCGGTTCTTGTCGATGACATGTACGATCCCGATGTCGCCCTAGACAATGATGAGAATGAAATGTGTGATGAAGAAAATTTATTGGGCGGATCGATGATGATGATGATGAAGAAGATGATGTCGACACTCCGCTGATATTCGAATGCCCCTATTCCACCTAGACCAAATCCTTTGTATGAAAACATTCACATGGGTGGTGATTTTGACGTTACTAACCGCGATGTCGCTCTCAGAATCGAATCGGAATGCTGAGAATCCTGAGTTGGACAAAGGGATGGTCTTCGTTGATAAGAAGCAACTCGTACATGCTGTGAAATTGTACCATGCAACAAATAATCGAGAGTATAAAGTCGTAACCTCCAAGCGAGACGTTTGGGTGTGTGCTTGCAAGCATGACTGTAGATGGTGGTTGCGCATCTCTTAGTAGGAGACATGGTCTTTTTGAAATAAAGCAGTATAGGGGTCCTCACCATTGTTTATACCCACGAATGAACAGGGACCACACAAATATTAGTTCTAGTTACATTGCTTCTCATCTTTTGGGACAAGTTGCGGTGAGTATACAAAATAAATGTTTACATTTATATACACATTGTTTGTTTAAAGTGTTCACACCAAAATAATCTGACTCATACGTATTGTTGTATGCAGAACGAACCTGATATGCCCATTAAGAATGTCATAGAAGATATAAAAAAGTCCATGAACTATACTATATCATACAAGAAGGCGTGGCATGCAAGGGCAAAGGCAATTAGAATGGTATTCGGGGATTGGGATGAATCATATATGATGTTGCCTA
The DNA here is from genome assembly GCA_025200525.1 of Camellia lanceoleosa. Taxonomy (NCBI): domain Eukaryota; kingdom Viridiplantae; phylum Streptophyta; class Magnoliopsida; order Ericales; family Theaceae; genus Camellia; species Camellia lanceoleosa. The sequence goes on along the minus strand of CM045762.1, from coordinate 165,371,361 downwards.
AATTCATGTATGCATTACAAACATCTAATCTCGCACCATCGCAATGGAAGCATAGATATACCGGAAATACAACCATTATGCCCGTCTTTCACTTTGTTTTTGGTCTTTCAAACCCGCCATCGGCGGATTCGCACATTGTAGGCCTGTTATAACCATAGATGGTACATTCTTATACGGGAAATACACTGGTGTGTTGCTTGTATCAACGATTGTCACTGCCAATGGCAAAGTACTACCGCTTGCATTTGCTGTTGTCGACAGGGAGAGTTTGGAGTCTTGGTCGTTCTTCATTTCAAATATTAAGGAACATATTGTCATGGACCGACAGGGAGTGACTTTGATATCCGATCGAGCTGAGAGTATTTTAGCTGCTGTTAGGCGGCATTGGTTGAATCCCTCGCTCCAATTTGTTGGATATCATCGGCACTGCCTTCGACATGTTTGTAGTAACTTTAACACTACGTTCAAAAATAAGGAGTGAAACAACTTCTATGGAAAGGTGAAGTGCTCATCAATCCATTTAAAGTGTAATGGTTACTTACAACAAATACAGGCTATTGACCAAGAAGCCATCACTTGGGTTTACAAGATGAATCCTGAGGAGTGGGCCCTTTCGTATGACGGTGGACATCGGTGGGGGGTATTGACTAGCAATGATGCATAGTGCTTCAATAGCGTCTTGAAAGGTGCAAGGAACTTACCTATCTCACTATGGTTGAATTTACATTTCGGCTTGTAAAATATTTTGACGAGATGGGAGCCCAAGTGAACTAGATGTACGTAAATGAGTTCCAATACCCTAGAGAAATGCAAAAAACTATTGAGGATGGCATCGCAAGGGCAAATACTTTCAAGTTGATATCATATGACAGGTTAGTTTGTAATATAAATGAAATTATTGTTATTATGTTGTCAATTTAACTACACCTAAAAACATGAACTTCATTAGTTTGTATTAACATTTTTTTATAGGCCCCGCCGTGTGTTTGAGGTGCAAACATCTTTTCGCCATGGACGAGGTCGCAATACACAAATTGTGCGGATGAATCAACCCACGTGCAGTTGTGGGAAATATGAGATACGACACTATCCATGTTCTCACATGCTCGCTGTAATGTCTGAATGCGGTGACAATCCATTTGAGTACGTTGATTTAGTATATAGGCTTCATGTATACATGAGGGTTTGAGAAACTAAATTCAATCCAATACCGCATCAAGATTATTGGGCTGATCCGCAGTGGACTTTAATGCCTAATGTACTGCGTCTACGACAAGTGAAACGGGGTCGTACATCTATGTCTCGTATTCCGAATGAGATGGACATATCAGATAGGCGTTTGACCGCTTCGTTAAATGAAAGTGCCGCAGAGACAGTCATGACAAAGTAACATGTCCCGCGACTTGGTCGATGAAGACTATGTATTACTTACATTTTGTAATAGATCTTTTGTAATTCTTTATTCGTAATAGATCATTTTCTTTTCTTTTGTAATTCATTATTTGTAAATCGGGTCGCATATTTAATAGAACATTTTTATTTGTAATAGATCATTTCTATTGTTTAATTATTTCTATATTGTAATTGTTTGATTTCCTTGACAAAATTTACAACTAACATAGTAAACAAATAAATTAAACTAAATGACAATGCAAAAACATTTAACTATACCACATAGCCTTATAGTTTTGATTCTCTACTTCATTGAAAATGTTTATTACAGAATTTTATTTTAAATCACATAGTTCTTCTATCATTTTAAGATTTTAATATTTCGACTGATGCAAGCATTTTGTACATTTACAATTTATGAATTACATGTACGTAATTTATAAATTTTATACTTTATTGCAAAACAAAAATACAAAATCAATAATGAAGTTTTGTCGAATATGCCATAAATGTAGTCAAATATGTCAAAATCAGAATGAGGTTATGTGATATATGCCAAAATCATCAATGAAGTTTTGAAAAAAATTTTACATTGTTAAACCTTGTTTATTTATTTGTTTAATTATTTGTCCAATATCAACAACCATTTATCGTAAATATTGACATACAAAACTATCCACATGTTATTGGTCATTATTATGCTTATGTAACTGAGCTCGTAAAATGATTTTGTAAAAGATTTGTATATTACTCAACCATAGATAACGATAGGTTATGTTGAATTGCTTATCATATTTAATGGCACATAATATGCAAAAATCAGATTTTAGTGAATTGCTTCCATGTTAATGGCACACAAATTTATACTTTTAAAATTATCCACATTTGTTTTCCAAGTCGTCATGTACATAATAATTTGAGCTTAATTGATATAGTTAAAATACATGCTCATCAATACGCTTTTTCTAAATGTATTTGTTTTTCAATTGTACAGCTTCATGGCACATCTACCGATGAGGTTCCTTTTGAGTCTTCCACATCGGCCGACAAGATATGGGAGGACCCTATGCAATAACGTTTGTTGTACTTTACGCTTACAATGAAAATACACTGCATTTTGGTTTTGATTTCCTTGATAATACTATAATTTAAACTACTCATTCTCATTATGCAGACTGTGCACGCACTGTGGTGGCATGCCACGGGAGATTCCTACTGTGGGATCGTCCATTGGACCATAGAGTCTTGCAGTGTCTACTACGCGCGGGATTCTATGGTGTATATCGTATAGGCCATATCAGACTAGACCACCCACTCATTACTGCTCTCGTCGAGAGATGGCGCACAGAGACTCATACATTTCATTTCCCGATCGGTGAGGCCACCGTCACATTGCAGGACGTATCTATCCTATACGGTCTACGGATTGATGGACGAGCAGTTACTGGACTTGATCCATCATTGACGACGGAGCAGTGGATAGCCCTCTGTGCTGAGCTATTGGGACTAGCACCTACACCTGCAGACTTACAGGCAGGTAGAGTGAGGGTGAGGTGGCTGTCCGAGCATTTTCAGGGCGATCTTCCAGATCATGCTCCAGATGAGTTAGTACAGCAGCATGCGCGAGCATATATTCTGTGGCTTATTGGGGGGTACTTCTCCCTGATAAGTCACGTAACCCGCCAAGCGATGTATTTGCCATCGCTGCGAGACATTGACGAGATCGGCCAAGATAAATTTGGGCGCCGCGGCTTTGGCATGCTTGTATAGGATGTTATGTCGAGCCACTCAGGTGGGTGTGACTCAGATCGGAGGACCCCTTGTCTTGCTACAGGTTAGTAAGAATTTGATTACATGTCAATTCATATTGTATGGCATATATCAGTATTGTAATTGCGTTGAAACTATTGCAGATTTGGGCGTGGGAGAGATTGATTCGCATTGCCCCGTCTAGGCGGCAACCAGTTGCTCCTGGTGAGCTTTCCATCGGGCAGGGAGACATGCAGTTGCCGGCCGGACCTCGAGGTAGCCGGTGGAGGGTTGACATGAGCCACGAGGTCGTGTCGACCCACGTAGTCGTCGTGTACAGAGACCAGCTTGACCGGATGATCGACGGCGAGGTATCAAATTTAAGTACCTAAATTTTAACTGTCATATGGAGTGTATATGTTTATGAGCGATTTGTAATATACTTGTTGTTATTGTAGTTTATCTGGCAGCCTTATGCTGATGTCCTCCATACGCTCCCAGGCTACTGCCGACTAGGTGAGGATATATGGATGGCGAGAGTACCACTCATTTGCTTTGACGTGGTTGAGTGGCATCTCCCTGATCGTGTCCTCCGACAGGTTGGTCGGGTGCTGGCCGTGGCGGATCGGTGTGACACCGAGTGGCGGTTGCATACGACTGATAGACGTGGCCGAGCCAGCACTGACTGGAGTGTGCATCATCTGCGATACATACAGTTGTGGGATGCCCGTCGCGACACTATTGTACAGGCTGACTGGAGCGATGGAGTCCTCCCCTCTCCGACCCTTACATGTTGTGGTATCGGCGACATACACACCTACTTGTCGGTAATCCGAGCCACATGTCCGAGGCCGGATATCAGGGAGTTGGGCCTTCTCTCGAGTCTTTGGTGAGTATCGTAGTATATGTCAGATAATTGTTAATATCATAATTGATTATTTTTAGTCAACTATAGCCTAATATATCTGATTTTGTGTTCAGGTGGTTCGAGCTGGGAGGTCATATCACTTGGCTGAGGACGCCATTTTCAGACGTGATGGACAGCTTGGTCTGCAGGCCCTTGTAGAGATCAGAGAGTTATTGTACGAGGATCCAAAGATGCCCATCGGTGTATACCACCGCCTGCACACATCGATCCATCCGTCCCACGCCTGCCTCCGCCACGCCCACCACATCAGGTCCTTCGACTTCAGTCACCCCACCGCATGATATCCCATACATTTCTCCATATTCCCCACACGCATATCTTACCCAAAGATGTCGACTCGACTCGACCGATTGGTCACCGCCGCTTCATGCATGATGTTGTTACCCACCCACCCGCCATACCGCTTTCTGGGTAGTACTGACCGCGCCTGCTCATTGATGATGTTGTTACCCCACCCACCCGCCATTACCACTTACTGGGGACTACTGATCGCGCCAGAGTACACATGATGCGCTTCACCGACATCTCCCATTGATGATGAGGCCCATATTGAGCCCCCCCCAGGGCGCGAGTCAGAGGGCGAGGTTATGGTCGTGGGGACGCGCCCGCCGGTAAAAGGCAGAGGCAGAGGGGGGTCCAACAGCAGAGATTGATACGCAACAGCAGATGAGGGAGTGGGAGTTTCACACCACAAGAAGATCTCGATCCGCAGTACAGTGCGCAGGATCGGGGCATGCAGGAGAGGGGGGGTCACACTCACAGGCTCCACAGCAACGGTGAGGGCCGCATGCAGGGGAGGGAGTGCCAGATATTCAGAGAGTCTACCATAGGAGACCGAGGAGGGAGATCCACGGTCGGGGTTGTGGGACTGGGGGCAGGTTAGGGCATTAGCGGTTGCGAGATGGACTATATAGGTTTTTTTTTTTCTAAATTTTTTTTTTTTATGTGTCAAACATTTACAGCTGATGTAATGTCATACTTATTTATTCGCAATTATAATTTCACAATTTTTTATTCTTATTTATATTGGTGAATCACACAAATCTCTTTCACATCTCTACCCCTCTCTCATTATCCGTAGTCTGTGCATTATTTATAGTAATTTACGATTTTTCCTCCAATTTACAAATTGAGACAACCATTTATAAAATTTAAGTTTAAATAAATTTGATACAACCATTTATGTTTATTTTTAGGAAAACATAAATTATAAACGCTTCATTGATAATAATTGAAATAATAATTGAAATAATATGTTTGTTCAAGGCTAATAATAATTGAAATATCTCGCTTCATTGATAAGTCATGGATAAGCATTACAAATTGCATGCATTACAGAAATGCCTTGGACGTTCATCCAAACAATTTCATTCATTATCATCATCATCTGACATCTCAATATCAGATTCATACATAACATCCATGCTCCAGGCGTAGTACTGGTGTGCATCATCCATTAACCCATCTTCGGCACGCTCATTTGCAGCCTTCATTAGTTCGGACCTTTGCAAACGTTGGGTCATGCGATTAACCTCGTCGCGGATACGATGCAATGCCCTTTGCAACAACTGTGGAGTGTCAGTTGGCATACGCATGGCTAACCGGCGAGGAAATTTAAGATTAACTTCACGGCATAGCTCAACGAGAACGTTTGCTCGAGTTTTGCGAAATTCCCACTCAGCTCTCATGGTATTGACGGTGGCACGTGAGTAACGCAAATTTGGATTTAATGGGTATTGAAATTCATCTCCATCTGCAACCCAATAGTGACCCATTGCTGAATATAGATCAACCACCGTATATGTCATGATGATATCGATAGAAATTGCTGTAAAACTGTTGTTGTGGTATGCTACGATATTTAGACCATATATACACATGGTAGCTGTATGTATGCATGCAATTATTGTAACAACTATGACAACTATGCATTAGAGTTGTCACGCCAACTTTGATGACCGAACAACGATCACATGCATGCCATCGACCTTATGCAAAGGCATTTACCGTCCCGACTCAACTTTTGTCAAGTCATGAACGAATCAAAGGCCTGTAGTATCGGCTATTGTGCCGCATAAGCAGTGACTTTGTACATTCATGCAATAATGCATGTCACTTTATGCAAGCAGCAAGAATGCATGTGACTTTTCGACTTTGCCATGCTTGTATACGCTAGACTGCTTTCCCTCACATTACGTGATGCATGTGACTTCGTGATTGCAACTTACATGCTTTGTTTTTATTTACATTTTAGAATTCATCCGATTCACATCATTACGACTGTGAAAATAAGCAGAAAATGCTATTATGTTGATAAAAAAACATGATGGACGGTTGTGTAATGACAATGAAAATTGGATGACTGTGAAGTTAATTAAATGAAAATCACAAAAAATATAGGTACCAATGTTCCAATCGTGTTTACGTAGCAAGTGACGAATTTATTATGTTGGTGAGAAAAACAAGGATAATATAAACATGGTAGTTGTTTGTTTTCATGCAATTATTATAACAACTATGACAACTATGCATTAGAGTTGTCACGTCAACTTTGATGACCGAACAACGATCACATGCATGCCATCGACCTTATGCAAGGTGCATTCGTGTCCGGACTCAACTTTTGTCAAGTCATGAACGAATCAAAGGCCTGTAGTATCGGCTATTGTGCCGCATAAGCAGTGACTTTGTACATTCATGCAATAATGCATGTCACTTTATGCAGTGGTGCAGTAATGCATGTGACTTTCTGACTTTGCCATGCTTGTATACGTTGTGACTGTTTCCCTCACATTACGTGATGCATGTGACTTCTGCATTGCAACTTACATGCTTTGTTTTTTATTTACATTTTAGAATTCATCTGAGTCACATCATTACGACTGTGATAATAAGCAGGAAATGCTATTATGTTGATAAAAAAACATGATGGACGGTTGTGTAATGACAATGAAAATTGGATGACTGTGAAGTTCATTAAATGAAAATCACAAAAAATATAGGTACCAATGTTCCAATCGTGTTTACGTAGCAAGTGACCATTTTATTATGTTGGTGAGAAAAACAGTGATAATTAATTTGCCAATGCATTTTGTTTTATTTGACAATGCACTGCTCGAATATGAAGGGATTGCATTGTCATTCTGTGGCCTGCAATTTTCTGCTTATATCTGACAACCACGTCCGTGACTATATCACAGGTACACAAAGTCACGGGTAATCAAAATTACATGAAATGAATAACAACAAATAATATCACGTGTATCACTTATTCCATACTGCCCTACCACCACTATGATGTCTATAAATACCCCAGTATGATGTTTGTTGAAGTCATAACAAAAGTAATATATATACAATTACTATTATTATTATTTTTTTTGTTATTAACAATGTCTTCAAGAGGTGCAGAAGTTCACGCCAAAGAAAGAAATCCGAAAGTGTGGTCGCTACCTCCATTTACGTATGACTACAAGAGCGAAAAAGTACTCGAGTCCAAAGGATTATTATCCGGTATCCGAGCGAATGGGCGCTCAGGTAACTGAGCAAGAAGGATTGTATAATGATCTACGAACCTTGGGGCACCGGTACCATCGCTGCTCATCATTGACCATGCCTAGACGAAATGTGAGTGACTATGAAAAAGCAGTTAGCAGAATTAAGAAGGAGAACAACAGAATGTTAATGCGGCGATGTCGACATTTCATGCTTCAGCTAGCCACTGAAATGGCAGAAGCAAGCAACAGAGATTTGAGAATGGTTGAGCGAAATAATGTCTTAAACAATGAAAAATATCTCTCTGACTACTACATGTCAGATGAGGAATAACAAATCAAACACCGTTATCTTTCATATGTTCGTTACTGGAGTGTAAGACAATGTTGTTGTTAGTCTAACGTACGGATGTATTTCAAGTATTTCTTTTATGAACCTGAAGTTTATGAAATAACTACATTTATTTCTACACATTTATGAGTTCATGACTTTCTTTATTGAATTGCAATTAGTTAATGAATGTTCTGGATCAATGAATGGATTAATGTATGTTCAATTATGTATGTTCAATTATCTTAAAACACATAAAATAGAGAAGGCAACTCGGAGAAAAGGTTTCCTTAACTAGGGCTGCTGAAATAGGGATGAATTTACAACGAATTTCAATCTCCATCGGGGAAGAAGAAAGAGTCACCTTCCAATTCTTGAAAGTTCAGTAAAAATTATGACTCTGGTAATGAATGAGGGGTTGACAGAAAGTAAACTCGGTGAAACGAACTACCGGCTTCAATAGCACAAAAACCATAATGTAGGGTGGTGAATAGCTTCTGAAATGACAACAACAATTCAAATAGTCATACTTTTCAATGAAATACAAATAGTAGGTCGTAACATTACTGGCAGCATAGGTGGGATTCTCAACTCAGAAAGTCACATGGCAACAGTGAATTCACTGATTTACCTTACAGTCAGCATGCATTTATTTTGTCCGTATACGCAGATGGATTGTCAAGCCATGTGACTTGGTGCAGAGGCTTTGGTTTTCTCAATTTTTTGCTCGTATTTTTTATTGTAGTGACAACTCATCTGTTATTGATAGATGTGGGATTCTCAACTCAGAAAGTCACATGGCAACAGTGAATTCACTGATTTACCTTACAGTCAGCATGCATTTATTTTGTCCGTATACGCAGATGGATTGTCAAGCCATGTGACTTGGTGCAGAGGCTTTGGTTTTCTCAATTTTTTGCTCGTAATTTTTATTGTAGTGACAACTCATCTGTTATTGATAGATGTGGGATTCTCAACTCAGAAAGTCACATGGCAACAGTGAATTCAATCGATTTACCTTACAACAAGATGCATTTATTTTGTCCAGATACGCAGATGGATTGTCAAGCCATGTGACTTGGTGCAGAGGCTTTGGTTTTCAATTTTTGCTCGTAATTTTTATTGTAGTGACAACTCATCTTATTGATAGATGTGGGATTCTCAACTCGAAAAGTCACATGGCAACAAAGTGAATTCACGATTTACCTTACAACAAGATGCATTTATTTTGTCCAGATATACAGATGGATTGTCAAGTCACGTGACTTGACCACGATTTGCTTTTCTCGCTTTTTTCAATCTATTGACAACTCATACCTTGTTCATAAATGTGGGATTGTCATGCAGAGGCATCTTTCTAAAGTCGCTCATAAGCAACTATATAAACGAGTAAAGGTGAAGACACAACCTTACAACTCATTTTGCCCTACTTAAATTATCATTCATTTGCTTAAAAAATTAGCATGGCTACATGGTTCATGGAGGGACTGGAATCGCAGAGGTGGTAGGAACTTGCAAAGGTGAAAGTTCACGACGAGGAGAAGGAAGGGAAGTGGCGATGTCAAGATGAAACACCATTTCCTTTGTTAGATGCCTCTTGTGCTTATCATGATAGGTTTGGGAAGTTTACATTTTGTCATGCCCAAGTACTATCGAGATCCATGTGGTTTGGTGGAGTCTCCATCGAGAATCAAACAGATATGGTTATGCAAATGCTAGACTTCAAGTGGCCCGCACTATTTATAGAGCGAGTGCAAAATGAAAGATTATGTCGAAAGACGATCGAAGGTGCCAAAAGCACGCTCTGAGATTCAAAAGGAAGATCCGAAAATGTTGATCGACTATGTCAAAGACTACAACGTGAGATTTCTCAAATGGGCCGAGGTTGGCCCGCGATATGCGCCTACTCATAGTTAAGAAGGATGCCCGTAAGAACGTAATGTAACCGTATGTTGCGGCTATCAAGGGTATTATGGAGGATCCTCAACTTGTCTCGATTAATCGAAGCTGGATTGTTCGGACTTGAGCCACCGCCGATTTAAGCTTAATTAGGTGTTATGTTATGTTTATGCTTAAGTCTATGTTTATGTTTATGTTTATGTTTATGTTTATGTTTATGTTTATGTATTGTGTTTGTCAAATGTTACGCTATTAACATTGAGCTATGTTTATGTATTATGTTTATGTATTGTGTCTCACCCTTCGTCGTTGCTCGCTTATGTATTGTTTATGTATTCTTATGTATTATGTATTATGTTTATGTACAACACGTTTACTAAACTGGTTTACTAAACTGATTTTTTCAATTACATTCTCACCGCCTAACCCAAAACAAAGACAAAAGAATAAATATATATGTATGTTTAAATGAAAACGGCCAGAAAAGCAAAAATAATTTGTATAAATAAAACCTTCTAACTAAAAACAAAGACAAAAGAATAAATATATATGTATGTTTAAATGAAAATGGCTTTCAGAAGCCAAAATAATTTTATAAATAACACATTCTAACCCAAAATAAAGACAAAACAAAAAAAAATTACATGAAAACGATTTTAGTAAAGCCAAAAAAATTATTAATTACATTATCACCTTTTAAACAAAACAAACACAAAACAATAAACAAAAAAAATTTACATTAAAAACAACTTCAAGAAAGACGAAAAAAAATTGAATTACATTTTCTAAATCAAAACAAAGATTTTCAAAAAATAAAAATTTAACATGACAACGGCTTCAAAGAAAGCAAAATAAATGAACATGATTGGCTTAATAATATCTAAATTAATATGATTTTAAAATTATATATATGAAAAATAGTATGTAAAATTAATATATGAAAAGAGGTTTTTTTTCATATTATGTAAAATTTATGAATTACACATTTTAAATCAAAACAAAAACAAAAGAAAAAATATATATTTTAACATGACAATGGCTTTAGTAAAGCCAATTTCAATTTTATATAGTGTAAACATGTGGCCCATTTTTGTTTTTTCCTTTTGTTTTATATTATTATGCCTATTTCAAAAAAAATTCTGTTAAAATACATAGCGCTTTTTCCAAAAAATTATTCGTTAAAAGCGCTTATTAGGGATAGCGCTTTATTCAAAAATCTTTCAGGAAAAGCGCTATTACAAATAGCGTTTTCTTCCACAAAATTTTTCTGTGAAAAGCGCTATTAGGAATAGCGTTTTCATGCGAAAATTTGTTCTAGTTAAAATCGCTATTAGCAATAGCGTTTTCTCTTGGAGAAAATTTTATGCTAAAAGCGCTATTTGTGATAGCGAATTATTAATTAAAATCGCTATTTGTAATAGCGAGTTTACTGTTCATCCATTTTTTCGCTCCTAACAGTAAAAGCGCGAATAGTAATAGCGCTTTAACTTAGTTTTGGAATTCCGTCAGAAGTTGGCCTAGTTTGGGAAATCCAATACAAAAAGGGCTTATTTTGGGAAAAGCCTCAGAAATTTTACTTCAGTTGTTATTTCAACTGATTTATTTTTTTTATTTATTTATTTTTTTTAGTAATCTTATATGCATCAATTAATATATTACGTGTATCAATTGATAATATTATATAATTTAAGATATTTTTAATATTTATAATTTATATAATGAATGAGATTAATAATAATGTCATAATTGATATTAGTATACTAATTAATATACTATTATTTTTTGTCTCAATTACAAACAACCCCTTAATAGCATATTTACTAGCATAAGTTAATTGAAAAAAGATAATTATACTTTACTCTTTTTATATTTGGTTTTTTTTTTATTTTAGTTTTTAAAATTTAGGATAAATTACAAATACATTCTCTAAGGTTCGTTTAAAGTACAAATTGTCTCTTGTAGTTTGAAAAATTATAAATACCCCTTGCTAAAAAATTTTATTTAACAGAATTAATTAAAAAAATAAAATTCATAATTGTTCTCCTATCAATAATAAAATTACCTAAATTGTTAATTGAAACATATTTCTAACATCATTAAAAACTACTAATTGATTTGATGATTTATTAATAAAATGGGTGATTTATTATGAAATTAAAAATCTCAGGAGGTGAAATGTAATTTTTAAAACTACAGGGGCAATTTTTATTGTAATCAAACCTCAGGGGTGTATTTGTAATTTATTCTAAAATTTATGTATTTTTTACTTTATATTTCAAGTTTTTCTCAATTTATTTTTAAAATTATTTTTAAAAAAAATTTAGACAGAAAATGTCACGATAATTGTCATATAATATAAAAATATATTATTATATTGAGATTTGAATTTGTGTCAAATGTATGAGTTATATATAATAAAATATTTTTATTTCACGCGACTGTTAATGTGTTATTTCTAATATAATTTTTAACAAAAATTAACTTTTGAAGTAAATTGATAAAAAATTAAAATATAAAAGCCTAAAGTGAAAAAGAACTAAACTTAAAAATTAAAATGAAAATGTGACTAAACGTAAAGATGCAAAGTGTAGTTTACCTATTGAGAAGCCATAGAATTTCCCTTCAGTTTTTGTTTATTCTGTTTTTCAAGCACAAAAGTAGGCGTAGAAGTTCCTCATGTACAATACACAATTTGGCCAAATCTTTCCTGTAGTTGTAGAACACTTTTGCCTATCTTTTCTTTTCTTTTCTTTTCTGTTTTTTTTTTTTTTTTTTTTAAGAATGAGAAGAACCTCTACTCCAAGATAAAGCCATTTTAGACAAAAATAAATAAATTAGATACATTCGAAATATCATGTGATTGTTTACTTGTATTCTTAATTTTTTGTCTTACAACTAATAAAGGTAAGTCAACATGTTCTACATAAAAAATTAAAATAAAAAAATCACTACATAATTAATTTGAAACATCACTTGAATAATCTCAAATATTTGCCCATTTTAGACTGAATCTAACCCACAATTACACAGAATAAACAAATATCAATAACTCAAAGAAAGTGTTGCTGGGAGTCTTAACAGAAAAACGTTCAATTTTATTGTTGGTCGCCCTTACAGATTTGAACTTCAGGGTTATTAAGTTGGTTTCCTATCTATTTTATTTCCACAAAAATACAACCATGCACATAAGAATATACAATGAAATTAACAGTGGTGATCACGCAATTTAATAACTTATAAGTTGGCACATACACAATATGTGTGCACTTGAACACACTCAAAAATAATAATAATAATAATAATAATAATAATAATAATAATTCAACAAATTCGTTGAAATTTAATTTTTTGAGGTTTTTCTTTATAATATCTCTTTGATAAATATCATTTACATTTATTAGGTAATTATTATTCAGTAGTCTCAAAATACCACATGACATTGATTATGGTGCTCTAAACCAATTATATAGCCAAATATTTTATGAGTAGATTACTGGCTCATCTTTGGTAGGTAGTCACTACAAGAAATGTCACTTTTAGCTACCAAAATATTGGTCGCCAAACGTCCGAAATTTGGTCGCTGAAAGGATTTAGCGACTAAAAGTTATGTCGCCAAGTTAGTCGCATATACCCTATCGGCGATAGTACTGGCGACTAAACTTTATTTGGTCGCCGAAAGTGTTACATTTGTCTACTAAATTTCTGTTAGTCGGCAAATGTTAGCTTTTCGCCACTAAAACAATTAGTCGCCGAATGTGACTTTCGGCTACTAATATTCGTGTGGTCGGGGAAGGTGTTACTTTTTTGCTACGAAAGAATTAGTCACCAAAAGTGAACATTTGGCTACGAATCTGTACTTAGTCGGCAAACGTGACATTTCGGCCACTAATTTTTTAGTCACTAAAAGTTCTACATGAAAATTTTAACCAACTATTAGAGACTAAATATTTTGGTCACCAATAGAATACATATTTTTAGCGACCATGTCATTTTGTCGTGGCAACATTTGGCGACTAAAATTGGTCGTAGCCAAAAATCTCTTAAGTTTCACTTTGTTACTTTTTGCTACCAAATGTTTTAGTCGCTAAATGATACGCTTTTTTTCCGTGACTAAAAAATGTAGTGGCCAATAGTGAAGTTCTCTCATTCTCAATTTGTTTAGCTACTAACTGTTTGGTCACAAAAACTTTTTTGGTTATGTTTTTGCTGCTAAATTATTAGTCGCCAAAACATTTGATCACGTATTTGGCTACCAAAATATTTGGTAGCCAAATACTTTTTTGTTTTTTTGTTTTTTTTTTTTAAAAAAAAAAAAATTGTTGCTAAACAACCTGTATCCATAATATTATTAGTGCAACCTGTACCCTGTATAAATAATATAATCCATCAACGCTAAATATATTATCAACCATTCAAGCATTCAACAACGTGCACACATTTCAGTTCCAACCATCCAAAAAATTAATATTGAACGTCCAATTCTATATATAATATAAATTCCATACGAACCAAGTATAATCTAACGTCAATAATTTAATTCCAAACATAACCAGGGACTAACCAAATTAATTAACAAAAAGAACATATGTACCACAACCTAAATTAGCATATATGCTAATTTCTACCATGCCAAATTAGCTGATATTTACCACACCAAAAAAGTAATTTGTACAAACCACTATATATACGGGTAGACGTATAAAAACAATGCCCTTCCGTACTTGTCAAAAAAAATCATATCCATATTTGTATGTCCAAAACCATCTGTAAACAAAAAAAATGTGATTAGTTTGGTGCCTATAAAGGCACTTCTGGACAACATATAGCAACTGTATTAATTTCAAACATGAAAAGACAAGGAGAGTAATAGTTATTAACTAATGAAAGACATCCAAACATGGAATGGTAGACGAACATCGATTCTATGAATGAATGCCAAAAGTTATGTTTACGGCAATTAAAGGGGCCACAGTCAACAAAAGCAGTAAATAATTTCCCAAAAATATAACCGTACATAAACTAATAAGGAAAGACTTAAACAAACTATAGTTTAAGATGGTAGTACCAAAATAGTTGCCCATGATATGGGCATTTCATGTTCTACCACATAAACACATTGTCGCCACCCACATGGTTTTTTCGAGTATTGTTATGACATTTTCAACTCTAACTCCCAACCTAAGTGTCCTATTTACGTACTGCCCATCCCTACATGTCACATTTGGACCCAGGAAGCTTCCCGTTACGTTAAACCAGAGGTTCGGGGGTTGTTTTACATTTTCGCCCCCCGACCGCCTTTTTCCGATTAAATTTATGACATTTTCAACTCTAACTCTCAATGTAGGTGTCCTATTTACGTACCGTCTATCCCTACATGTCACATTTGGCATTGGGAAGCTTCCCGTTACGTTAAACCAGAGGTTAGGGGCTTGTTTTTCATTTTTGCCCCCCGACCGCCTTTTTCCAATTAAATTTATGATATTTTCAACTCTAACTCTCAACGTAGGTGTCCTATTTACGTACCGTCTATCCCTACATGTCACATTTGTCACCGGGAAGCTTCCTGTATTTAAAAAAAGGTCTCGTGGACTGCTTTTGCATTTTCGCCCCTCGAACCCCTTTTTGTCGACTAAAATTAATGACATTTTTAACTCTAACTCCCAACGTAGGTGTCCTATTTACGTACCGTCTGTCCCTACATGTCATATTTCCCACCGAGAAGCTTCTCGTTATGTTAAAACAGAGGTTCGGTGGCTGTTTTGCATTTTCACCCCCCGAACGCCTTTTTCCGATTACATTTATGACATTTTCAACTCTAAATCACCACAAACTGGCATGAATCACAACAAATATTAATAATTTTCACAACAAAAAATTGTAAATCTTCTTACGATATACCCTTTTTAGGGGTGCACACATATTGTAGATTTGTCCTAATAATTATTATATCCAATAGAAGTTGCTCAAAACAAATGAATGAATTCCCAAATTTCCTAAGCATAGATCAGAGTTCCAAATCAAAGGTCTCATGACTAATGAAAAGAACAACCTAAATCTATAACAAATAAAAGTTCTTAGAACAAATAAATGAAGACCCAATTTTCCTAATGCATAGATCAGAGGTCTGTAGACACCCCATTTTTGACCGACCTTAAGACTCAGACGTCACCGATTGAGCGCTCGGTGATGTTGCATATTGTGCTCGTTCAGAAGTCTCAGAGTCGCGGCCGTGCGCGCCTCCGGGACTTCAACCCTCTTCAGCCTTGCCTCGCCATAATCCAGACTCGGTTTTCTCGCTTTTCTTTCCCGAGGGAGGGAGAGGTCCCAGACCATCTCTCGGTGGTCGTGGGCTACATTTCGTGGTCAGAGGCCATTTTGCCCATTTCGGAGACCGGTTCGGTTTTGAGTCGTCGCCGCAGGTGCCTCGGTTCGACCACCCAACCATCTCCGATTCCTCCGGTTGCATGCATCTCATTTACTCTTCGAGGGACACTGGGTCTTAGATACCCACTTCGCAGCCAAACACCACTTCCTGCTTAACGGCCGATTGACCCCGAACGTGGTTTTGGCCCCGAGCATTCGCTTTTGCATCGCTTTTGTTCATTTTTGGTACCTGCTTTTATCATAAGGAAGGTCACCGGAGGGTGGGAGGCCAGCAATTATGCTCCTCCGGCGCCCCCCGGGGCCCGTTTTTCTCACTTCCGGGCTAATGTTGAACACCCCAGGGCCATTTTCTCCGAGCCAAAACCACATATTTGTGTTGTACACACATGGGAGGACCCTAAAAAATAGAGCTCGGCCAGTAATTCTTCTTTTCATTTTTGACCATCTCCTAAAAGTGGATTGTTGTTTCTCCTGGTTCAGAGTTGCCAATTTTCAACCATAGGGACTTGTTGTACACACATGGGAGGACACCAACCTTTGGTGGCCGGCCAGAAATTCCCACTTTCCTTTTTTGCCCTTGGCCGGCCGGCCATGGGGGGTGGCCGGCCGGCCACCTCCAGTAAAAGTGCCTGGCCGGCCATGCTCCTTGAAATCTGTGCCATACAGCCATACAGCTGTTTCTTGCAGAAAAGATCTGTATCCAGGGGATATTTTGGAGGGGAACACTTGGGTGCATTTCCCTCCACCTTTGCCCTCCTCTTTTGGTCCTTATAAGGAGCCTCCCAACTCTTAGGCTAGGGTTAGAAAAACTCTCTTAAGAGCTTAGATACATATCCATCTCCATCTCTTTGATTCTTCTCAAGTTTGGTGCCATTTCTTTATTACCATCAAGCACCACCACCACCACTCCATTTCCAACAGCAAGGAGAGGTTCTCAGAGGCTTAGAAGCAACATTTCTCAAGCCAAGAGGTAGAAAAGAAGAGGTCTTCAAGGGTAAGTCTCCATTTCCCTCTTTTGTAGCATTTTCTTGCTTCATTTCTTAAACCTATTTTCTCACTGTTTTGGGCTCTGACCCTAACTGAAACTAGGTCTATTTTGAGCTATTCTTCATATTTGTTCAAGGGATCAACCCTTTTTGAGCCCTCCATCTTGCACTTGTTTCAATATCCTCTTATATGCCATTGTTTTGCATTGAATATTTGGCCTATGTGTGATCTGATTTGGAGCATATCATGAACTGATATTGTGCTTATTTTGAGCCCCTATTCAACATTGAAGAAGGGATCAACCTTGTTTTCATGCTCCATATGCCACTTGATTTGAATCCATGTTTTACCCTTGTTTTTTGCATGCTTTTTCTAGCCTATGAGTGATCTGTTTTCGAGCATAATATAAACTGAAATTGGGCCTATTTTGAGCCCCTCTTCAACATTGAAGAAGGGCTCAACCCTTTTTGGCCTCTCTATCATGCACTTTCATCATAATCCCTCATATTTACCGTAAGTTTGCATGATTTGTTTGACCTACATTTAGTCTGTTTTTGAGCATGTCATGAACTGTGAGTAAGCTTATTTTGTGTCCCTATACAACATTTTAGAAGGGATCAACCTTGTTGGGGGTCTCCATGTTGTGCTTGTCTTTATATCTCTCTTTGGCCCCCATTTTTGCATGCTTTTTAGGCCTATCTAGCTTCTGTTTTTCGGCCATGAGAAGTACTGAAAATATCCATATTTTGGCCTTCTTGTCATATTTCATTAAGGGTCTTTTCTGGTTTGATAAATGTTTGGGGTACCTCATGTTATAGCCTTATGTATCCTAGTTCTTGCATGGCATTTTTAGCATGTTTTCATACTGAGTTGGGAGATGTCTTCTACTGTAAATGTTCATATTTTTAGTCCCTCTTCAGTGTTGTAGAAGGGTATTTTTCTGTTTGGGCATTGCATGTATCACTTGCTTCATAACCTCCCTTGTGGAGCCATTCTTATATGCCATTGTTGTCCTATCTATGCTTACTATTTAGCCATGTCTTGTACTGTAAAAAATGCTATTTTGGGGCTGCCTTGCTACTGTTTTGCATGACATGTACCAATTATGCATATTTAGTATGGTCAGAGGCCATTTCGGTGCTTAATATCGCATTTGACCATTCCGCATTTGGTGTCATTTCCCACGTTTCGGGACTGTTTTGCATCATTTGTGAGTGCTGAAATTCCATTTGCATGTTTGCATATCATTTTTCATGTCATTTCGTGCCTTAGGGCCATTGCCTCGCTTATGCGTCCATGTGCGCCAAGACTTCGAGGCACTTCATTTTCATCCATCTACCTCATGTGAGTGTGGCGAGGCCCTCTCATGTTGGTGTAAGCCAATATTGCATCGCATATCTCATTTTAGTCCTATTACATTTCGTATACCATTTTCTCGGTTTGCGTGCCTGTGGGCACGCATTTCGAGACATCTCATTTTAGGCTCATTATATATCATATTTCAGGCCGTTTCAGGCCGTTTCATGCCTTTATGCCATCGCCTTGGTTTGCGTGTCAGTGTGCACGCATTTCGAGGCACTTTATTTTTCATCTCACAGCTTCTTATGTGAGTGTGGCTGTGGTCCACTCGTGTTAGTGTAAGTCCAATTTACATTGCGTATTCCATTTCATGCTTCAGGATCATCGCCTCGATTTGCGTGCCCGCGTGCACGCATTTCTAGGCATCTCATTTTCATAGCATTGTGCATGTTAGGATTGTATTTTAGTTGCATTCATGCACATCATGCATATTGCATCGTGTTCGATAGAGTTAGCCCGCACGGAAACGAGGCGCGTTTCAGACTCGAGTGACGGAATGGGTCTCAATTCCCAAGTCACCGACCCTCAGATACCCATGATGGAGTTAGGTTTTGTTGTAGCATTCATCCGCATTCACCCCATATTGAATTGTGCAATCCGATTCTCTACCATCATGCATCGATATGCGTAATTGGTGGCACGAGGATCGAGGCATGCATATATTTGTTAAATACATTGCTATGCCCTCTTCGCTTCTCTGTAGCAAAATGAAGAATCAAGAACTTTCCTGAGTCCGCACGATTTCGAGAAACATCGCAAACAGAGGCTAATTGGGGCATCCCAAAGAGATTTCGCCAAGCGTGCCCCAACATGCATCATTTCATTATCCTGAAAGAGTCAAGGCAATTTCGCTTAACGCCAATTTTACTTTCTTATTTAATCTGTTAATTAATTAGAAATTTGTATATTTGTTATTTCGACCAGATTATTCTTTATTTTGATCAGATATTATTTATTCGGACCCTCAAGGTGAGGGCATAATTGTAATAAGTGTGGGTGAGTGTGATGTATGTCTTCCAACCCCACGCCTTTTTCTTCCCTTTTATTTACCCGCCACGATGGTTAGATATAAGGCATATTTCAATTAGCATACAAGATGACAAAGATGTTTGCATCATTCATCTGCTTTTGCACGCACTGCTCTATGATCATACAAACTGCATTTGTATTTCAATTCCAAATTGAATACGTGTTAATTGTAGCATTCCACATGCCATGTTCAGAATAGCCGAGCCTGCTATAGTTGTATTTTTGCATGTGTTGCATTAGGCATTTCTGTATATTTAGGATCATGCATGATTTCTAATAAGTTTTGGTTTTGGCTTGGAGTACTCGGTGAGTTTTATGCTTTAGCATCCTTGCATGCGTGTAAGTGACTGTCATGATAGCATGCTTACCATGAAGTTATGTGCTTATGTGATATAACTGCCTTGAATGCCTGTGGGTGGAGGTTGAGTTACTTGGATTAGGACAATTCATCGAATGTAAGTTTTAAGCCCACTAGATAGTGGCAAAATCATGTTTTTCTAAGCCCACCCGAGGGTGGCAAATCCACGTCTTAGCCTACCTGCGGGTAGCACCATCAAACCATTTTCAAACAAACAAACATGAAGTGTTTTGTTCCAAATCAAAGATTCACTATACTTGTATGTTGCGCATCACATAGTAACCTAGGGTAATAACCTAATAAGAACTCACAATGTTTTCAAAATCGATATCATGGTTAGTAGAGGCTTGCCGATCGGGCGAAAGGGTGCTCACGGTGACCTTCCCCAATCGCATCCAAGTTCCCGAGCCGAGGCAACTTTGGTGATGACGGACACGTGGCCTTTTGGCACCGAGTCGGTTTCCTAAATTTCCCATTTTAAAATATTTAGGTGGAGACTCAGATTCCGTGAAGCGATCCATGTTTGGCACTTCTTTCAAAAAATCTGCTTTCAAAACGATTTGCCGGATTTGGACTCTTCGCTCAAGATTGAGAACCGTGACATTTGAGTCCTTCGAATCAGTAGTGACCCAATATCGAACCGTAACGGGGGACTCGCACACCTTTCCCCTGTGATGCGCTTTCAGGGACTTTCTAGCGACTGGCCGATTTAGAGAACTTGACTCAAACTCGTGATATCCGGTTTTGACTACACTTGTGTGTTTCTTTGCATTGCATTTGCATTGGTGCGCCTAGGACATCGTGGTTTGCCATATGCCATTCCCGAACGACGGTTTGGAGGCTTGTCTTGTCAAGTCATGACCATAAGGCCGATCGGCTCGGCTCGACAAGATGGGAATACAAACCCCGGTTTAATCGGCACCCTTGACCATTCGACCTAGTGCATATCGAACCGAGTGACCATTCCAAACTAGGACAAAGTTGCTTACCCGATATAGGTTGTTTGAAACCATCAAGGCGTGAGTGAAACCCTAGCTCCTCGACAAAATATGACAGGGAACCCCTACCCCAACATAGGGGTGTTTTGGCTCTCACTTATCTGTTATCTGCTTGTTTGAGTGCGCCTCTACAGGGAATGTATGTAGCAGTTGAGTTTGGGCATCAACTGCGGCATCGCTTTTGAGATAGGCGTCACGCTCATGCATTACCGTTATTTGAGAATCGCTTGTCTGCGGATATCCGATTCAGCTTTTGGGGAAACAAAGGATACAGAACGATAGAGATGATGTATTTTCAGATTATCAATCGCGTGTTGTATGCCTGATCGTGTTGTGTGTGTATTTAATTTAAGCCGTTATACGCCTGCTTTTCCGGGTCATTTATTTCCTTTTTGCTTTATTATCTTTTGTTAGGGCGCTTAGCACGATTGCTTCCGAACCGGCAGATACTCCCCAAGCACTTTGGACACGAGGTCGCCGACTCAACCGATCCGAGGATCTCGTTGACGGACATCCAGTGTTCCACTCTCTACCCCCAGTTATCAGAAGAAGGCCGAGGAGGCGCAGTGTATCAGAACAGGGATTACCTGGACAGAGGGCTGTTTTGACAGTAAATAGTCAGGTTGAAATTTCTGTGTTTGCCGTAGAGGTACATTTACCAGTCATTCAGATGGAGCAGCAGAATACATTAGGGATAGAGTCGATGATGCGCCAGATGCATAAGAGCATGAAATAGATGCAAGATGATGCCACCCGCCAAGCGAAATTTTCTAAACAACAAGTCATAGCCATGGCCCAAAGAAAGTCGAGCTGACATTAGGTCGCAACAAAGAGAATGCGTTTACTACATCAGTTCCTCCTCCACCGCTCCACTACCCGAAAGCAGCATCTATCGTTAGAATACCCGCCAAATCCTCGTAATATCCTCCGAACACCCGTAATACCTACCCAATGTCTAGAACACTCAAGAGGACACAGGTCTTCCGACGGGGCTGGCTCCGCCCCCACTTCTGCCACAACTGTCCAAGAATCTTACACCCAACCACCCGGACTCTCCATTTGAGTTCGAGGTAGATCATACACTCAAACCGAGTAAGCCGGAAAAGCTTTTCAAGAAATCGCAGGGTGAAGGCCATCCTGCATATCGAAGACGGCTACACTGACGTGGCCGTGACACTGCCAGACAGATTTAAGATGCCACAGATTGACCGTTTTGATGGGTCCGGAGATCCCATGGTCCATCTTCGGCTATTTTCAGACATCTTGCGGCCAATGGGCCTAACTAGACTACAGAAACTCTCGCTGTTTGGCCGAACCCTGTCAGGAGTGGCCACCAACTGGTATGCAAAGTTGGATAATGATGTGAAGAGAAACTAGGATGAGCTGGCCGAGGCCTTCGTTGCACAGTACTCATATAATACACAGATCGAGATTACAACACGTGATCTCGAAACAATGAGGCAGGAACCCAATGAGTCTTTCTCTGATTTTGTAACTCGATGGAGAGCAAAGGCATCGATGATGACCTTGAGGCCAACAGATAAAGATCAAATTTGGATGATTGTGCGCAATCTCCAACCGAGACTTATGCAGAAGATGATTGTAGTTCCCTTCCCCACCTTCGCAGATCTACATGATATGGGAGTACAAATCGAGGACGCGATGAAGCAAGGTCTGATCGACCAGGACCGAGAGCATCCCCGAAGGGCATTCAACCGCAATAATAACGCAGGCCCGAGTGGCGCTGCAAACACAAGGACTTCAGAAGTCGGTATGGTCACCACCACTCCCCCCTCCCAACCAAGGCCCGCAGCGGCCACACCATTTTCCAGCACCTCCGGGAGCAGTAACCAAGCCCCGAGATACCAATCCAGAGGTCAAAGAACCTTCACTCCACTATACATGCCTTTGTCCAAGGCTCTCGGCGTTCTAATCAAAAAGGGGCATCTGAAACGCTTAGAACCGAGGCCACTACCAAATCCACTCCCCCCTTCCCACAACCCGGCCAAGCATCAGGCATTCACCAAGAAGATGGCCATGATACAGATCAATGTTTTCGGCTGCGTCACGAAATTCAAGACCTCGTTGACAAGAATATCATTCTGCCTCCCGAAAGACCCAACGTCATAACTAACCCACTCCCCGCACATAACCAAGATCCACCACCCAAAAGAGTCAACCTCATCCAAACTGGGGTCGTTTCCTACGATCCTAGTATCTATATTACTCCCTCTCACCTACCCAAGCCGGAGGTGATCCTTCCTGATTGCACTGACTTGTGCATGTTGGACACCTTCACAACCCAATCTGAGCCAGAGGTGGCGACCTCCGAAGATGGAACGGGGCAGGTTTCAGAAGAGAGCAGAATCGGTGAGTCTGAGATGGGACAGTCTGGGAATCTAGCTGGGAGAGCCTATGATCCGAGCGGATACATCCTATCAGTGGGCCGGTCTGAGCCGAATGTGGGACTGCTAGAAAAAGCTGAACTATGCATGATTCAGGGAGACGGACTTGAACAAGGGACAGATGATCTGACAACGTTGGAAGAAGATTTTTCCAACCTCCAGTTCTTCAACGACCAAGAAGCAGTGGATGCAAGAATTAATTGGTTTGAATATGGGGAGTCGGCAGAGGTTGCCGGATGGTTAGATGATCAGCCAGATGTTAGGAAATTCAACTTGCAAGCTACAGGGTGGGTATCAATGATGGCCGGAAGGGCCGAAAGTCAGGATAAATTGCCGGAGAGCGCCGGTACAAAGAATTTCGCTCGGGATCAAGATATTGTGAGAACCGAACAACAAACCACACTAACACAGGAGGAGCAAGAGAAGAGATGGGATTCTGAGAGAATCCGAAAAGCCAAGAACCATGAAGAGGTTGAAAGTGCTGCGAGCACAAGAGCAGGACGTGCTGTGAGCATATGGGATGAAAGTACCAAGAGTACGAACTTGCCGGAACCAGATAGGTGTTTGTTGAATGTCAGTGGGACGTGGTGGGAAGACGATGACTTATGTCTTGCCCACACAGACGAAGACTGGGCATGTGTTCAACCAGATGATACTTGGTACCTCGATGAGGTAGACCATATGACCAGGAGTGGGCGGTATTTCAAGACCCCACACCTTGACCAACCTGAAGCGTCTGGGAAAGACAAAGAAGCTGAGAAACAGAAGGAGAAACAGATTGAAGAAGAAGCTGTGCTCAAGCAGTTAAAGAAAATACAGGCAGACATCTCCATCTGGGAACTGCTTATGGCTTCAAGGGTGCACAAACAGGCTGTCCTATCTGCTATGGACAAGGCCAAACTCTCCATCGAAACTACGCCAGAGCAAATTGGTCACCGGTTTTTCCGGGAGGGGGTTCCCAAGATTAACCTTTTCAGACAAGGAATTGTCGCCGAGGGCGTGAATCATAATAAACCCTCTACATCTCCTGGAGTGTAGAGATAAGTGGATACCGGGTACTTGTTGATACCGGTTTATATCAATGTTCCGCCAAATGAACCAAGATATGCAATCGTTAAAACTCGCAGACTTCATACCAACCACTCAGTGATCGAGCTTATGATAATACCAAGAGGGAAGTGATGGGATCATAAGGTTCGCACCTGTGTTGGTCCAGAAAACACAACATTGAATTTCATGTCTTGGACGCCTCGCAACCTTCAACTTGCTTTGGGGCCGTGGTTGCACTAAGTGAAAGCGCTCTCTTCCACTCGCACCAGATGTTGAAATACCTCACGAAGGGGGTTGCAATTGTTTTCGAAAAATTCATCCATCCATCCACCGCCGTAAGTGTTCACGCCATTTTGGAAATCGAGCACCCGCACGAGGATATGTTCTTATCGTGGTTTACTTTGGCAGAGGCCCCGTAGTGCGTAATATTATGGCTGTGAATAAAGGTGTGTACGTTAGCGCTCAATCCGTCTACTTCATGAACAAGCTACAACACATCCCTGGGATGGGATTAGGAAGAAGCGGCAGGAAAGGAGTCGCAGCATTGGCCGAAGTGCCACACAACCCGCATACCTTTGGGCTGGGTTATCTGCCCACCAAAGAAGACTGGGTGAGGAAAGGAAAGGAAATGGCCGGCAGAGCTGTGAGCGGCAGCCGAAGCCTTTGAATTAATGCACAGGCCCATCCAGGGTACGCGGAACGGATGCTTTGTCCGGGAGGGGGAGGACTTTTCATTTTGCGGCTTCCCAGAGCCGTGGTTAAACGCGGAAAAGAAGCGCTGCAAAGCCAAATCTTTCGACTCGCAACTATCCGGGATGACGCTGCAGAGTAGATGCACTCCAACACCGAGGTTGAGCAGAATAAGGCAGTGGATCCTGAGGGCACAGAACTTGAAATGGGGTAGCACTGGCATGTCTCTTCTTTGATCCTCCGATCGGCCAAGAGTGCTTGGGGGATAACTACGTGGTTTCCATGATTGGGGATGGAACGGTCAGGCCCACCAGCCAGCCTATCTTGATGCATCAATCGCACCTCTCTCACTTGGCAAGACGAGGAGGATTTTTGTTCAAAGAAGATCGGTCGTAGTGAGCCTAACTGATTCCACCGAGTCTTGTGAGTTGAATCAGTTCCACCGAAGTCTCGAAGTCCGGTACTGCACTTCGGGATGTTAACCCGGATGCCACAATCTTGTCTAGGTCGTCCTTTTCCTTTTCATTTGAGTCTGTTGTAACCAATGAATCGGACGATTTGGATGTGCCTAATGAGAATGAACTATCTGTGGTTTCCGAGTACATTTCTGTGCCCCTAATTTATTGCATTAATTCAGACTTTCAAAATTTTGATCAAAATGACGAGGACGAAGTTCCTCCGGTTTTACAACGTTTAATTGAGCAAGACCAAGAGAGATTTGTTAAACCATTAATGGATGAAATCATTACCGTGAACATTGGTACTGAGGAGGACCCGCTACCGGGTCCAGATTGGTCCACGTTGTCTTCGAGGAACGCGAGCGCTTAGTCGCTTATTAAAAGATTTCAAAGATGTTTTCGCGTGGTCTTACGTAAAACATGCTCGAATCGATCCCGAGATTGTACAAGATCGATCCCCTTGACCCCGAGGCCCGACCGCAAGGTAAACTCGAATGATCCGCCGGATTGGGCTCTTAAAATTAAGGAAGAGGTCACCAATCAAATCGACGCAGCTTCCTCGCCGGTATCTCAATATCCGACTTGGTTGGCCAACATTGTTCCGGCGTCAAGAAAGATGGCAGGATCCGTGTGTGTAGACTTCGTGGATTTGAATAGAGCTAGTCCGGCGACGACTTTCCTTACCGCACATCGATGAGTTGGTAGATTTCACAGGGCATGCATTGCTCTCATTCATGGATGGCTTCAGATACAACCAAATAGTGATGGCGCCAAGACGAGAAAAGATCGATTCACCACCCTGGGGACATATCGCTACGGTAATGCCGCTTGGGTTGAAGAACGCCGAGCTACTTATCAACGCCGCCACCACAATACTACATGATATGATCCACAAAGAGGTTGAGGTGTATGGACGACATGATTGTCAAGTCCAAAGAAAGAGAGGGCCACTACACCGCTTTGCACAAGTTTTTCCAAAGGATCGTGGAATTCCTTGCTATGCTAAACCCTCGTAAATGTACGCTTGGTGTTATAGCGGAAAATGCTAGGTTTCGACACACAAAGAGGCATCGAGGTCGATCCTTCCAAAATCAAGGCCATCCTAGAAATGCCACCACCAAGGACTGAAAAGGAGGTGTGAGGCTTTCTAGGTAAAGTGCAATTCATAAGACGGTTTATTTCAAAACTAACCTTGACTTGTGAACCACTTTTTGGCCTCCTCAAGAAAGAAAAGAAGTTCCAATGGGACGGCCGATGTCAAGCTGCATTTGAGCAGATCAAGGAATATCTACAGAACCCACCCGTTTTATCGCCGCCAGAACCAGGGAAACCGTTGATTTTGTATATGTCAGTAACTGAAACTACAATGGGCTGCATGCTTGCACAAGAATCAGAAGATAAGGTGGAAAAAGCCATCTATTATTTGAGCAAAAAGATGCTGGAGTATGAGACCCGATATACACCGCTGGAAAAGGCTTGCTTAGCTCTGGTATGGGCTACTAGGAAGCTGCGGCACTACCTGTTAGTTCACTCTGTAATGTTGGTTTCACGACTTGATCCCATCAAATATCTCTTCGAGAAACCAGCGCTTACGGGTAGGCTAGCTCGTTGGTTGCTTTTGCTCTCCGAATTTGATCTCATGTACGTGACACGCAAGTCAGTGAAAGGAAGAGCAGTGGCAGAGTTCCTTGCCACCCGCTGAGGGGATGAAGGCTTGAATATTTGTTCCTGGATGAATCAATTTTGCATATCGACGATGAAACTTGGACGATGTACTTTGACGGAGCATCAAATCAACATAGGTATGGGATAGGAGTGTTGCTGATAGCACCCGACAATTCCCGTATCCCTCTAGCCTTCAAGCTCCAGTTCAAGGTCTCGAACAATGAAGCAGAATATGAGGCGTGTATCGCTGGTCTAGAAGCAGCCCTAGAACTAGGGGCAAGACGACTGGACGTTATTGGGGATTCGAACCTTGTTGTGTCTCAAGCTAAAGAAGACTGGAAAGTAAAAGAGGAAAAGATGATGATGTATCACCAAACCTTGGATTTACTGATTCCTCGGTTTGAGAAGCTAAGTTTTACTCATCTACTAAGGGAGAACAACAGGTTCGCAGATTCTTTAGCAACTCTATCTTCTATGATAGACATCCCGTGTGGAGTCCGAATGCGTCCGGTCATCATCGACCAGAAATTTGCACCTGCCTATGAGTCGATTGCAGCCATAGATGAAGTTCAAGACGAACACCCCTGGTATTACGACATCTGGAACTTCTTGGAGAAAGAAGCATACCCGCCAGGGGTAAATGCTAAAGACAATAGGGCAATCAGAAAAATGGCGCTTCGCCCATCATCCGGGGTAAATCAGATAAACGGGTCATCTGGGAATGCATAAACCGGCGTTGATGCCAAGAGTCAAAGCGTCGATGGAAGCTATCCACGGGGTGAATGTGGTGCACACATGAATGGGGTAATGTTGGCACGAAGACCCTTAGACAAGGTTATTATCGGTCCACCATGGAGGAGGATTGTATTGGCTACGATGTCATTCACAAGTGTCAAATTCATGCAAATCGATGAACATCCCGCCACAAAGCTATACAACATGACTTCGCCATGGCCGTCATTCGGGGAATTGATGTAACGAGTCATTACGCCAAAGGGGTCGAATGGGCATGAGTTCATCTTGGTAGCGATAGATTATTTCACAAAGTGGGTTGAGGCCCAATCTTATGCGGTGTTGAAGGCTTCGATGTAGCAAAATTTATCGAAACAACATTATCCGTCGCTACGGGTCCCAAATGAAATCGCTTGCATAATGGTTCCCACTTCAAGAAGGAGGTGATCGATTTGTTGGAGAAATACAATGTGGCTTTTCATAAGTCGTTCACTTACCGCCACAAACCAACGGAGCGCTTGAGGCCGCCAACAAGAACATCAAGCGATACTACGAAGATGGTGGAAACCTATCGATCGCCAGATAAGTTGTCGTCATTCGGGGCTACAGACTTCGATCGTAACTCTATCGGGCGACTGCACTCATAGTTTATGGGATGGAGGCCGCTCGCTTATTGAGATTGAGGTTCCACATTACGAGTATTGGCCAAGTGCCGATAGCCAAGCAGATTGGCAAAGAAAGCATTTGAGGAACTCATGCTTTTCGATGAAAGAAGGTCAAAGCATCATCACATCCAAGGTTATCAACGCAGAATCGCCCGGGCTTTTAACAAGAAGGTTAAGTCCAGGAATTTGAAAGAAGGAGATTTTGTACTCAAAGACAACCAAGCCCCCATCCACAACCCAAAGGGCAAGTTCAGACCCAATTGGACTGGTCCCTACATTATCAAGTCAATCTGGTCTGGTGGAGCTGTGGTTCTGATGGATCTAGATGGCTTAGAGTTTTCTCAACCGATCAACATGGACAAGTTGAAGAAATATTACCCCTGAGAGGCTCGCTAGGCCGAAAACCCGAAAGGGCGACCTAGGCAAAATTCAGAGCATAGAAAATTTGAAATTATAAAAACTGAGCTCGCAAGGTTGAAAACCCGCAAAGGGCGGCCTTGGCAAAAGTTAGAGCGCAAAAGGAGAGTAAAATATACCGAGTAACCCAAGCCTGAACTACGTAAGGCTTGATTCCCATCTATGGGATACGTAGGCAGCTTCATCCTGAAGTTCAGCCCTAATCTTTTCCCCGATCAACTTTGTCCATTTGATCATCTCAGTCATCTCTATTCATCAGCATTTATCGTGATCTCCAGTACAGTGTTATTCAGACTAGGGGCAACTACCCGTTGCAATGAAGTGTTGCGGCACCATCTAGACTAGGGGCAACTTTCCGTTGCTATGAATTGCCGAGGCACTTTTCAAACTAGGGGCAACTTCCCAGTTGCTAAGATCCGGGGTTGTGTATCTTCAGTGACAGATCTCAGGCGTGTCTAGTTCTGATTCACATCGAAAATAGTTTTGAAATAGTTTTAATAAAAGTTGACTTTGTTCAAATTAATCTTTTCACAACTAAGACCATTTTTGGACCAAAAACGGAGAATTTTCAGTACCACAACCTTCAATTTCTTTGATTTCAAGACAGAGTTCTTTCGCTCTTGCATACAATCGAAGTTGCGTTTTATTACACTCATAAAGAAAACTTGAAAGTACTAATAAAGCAATAAATCCGGGGCATAGTCAAGTCAGGTGTTCCTGCGCCCCCTCCCAGAGCTGGTTGAAGCCTCTGATGCCAACCTAGGCCCAACTTGTGCTTCTTCATTAAGCCAATCCCAGCACTCGTCAGACAAAGTGCAACTAAAAGTTGGAGCAGGGGCCAGGAGCTCTCTATTTCCCCACGTCGCGGCTTGCCGAGCTACCAGGCGCCGAATCGAAATGTAGCCGATACTCTATCCTCCGTGGGCAAGTTCGATCATGGCCGAACCGGGCGCAGAATACGGAATGGGAAATAGAATACACAAAGGAGTCAAGCCGATCACGAATCCCGACCGCCGGACATGCCAGAGCTCATTGCCGGAGATTGAGCCAAGGACAACGCCACGCAATGCGATTCGCCGACAAATTGCACATCCATTCAAACCACCATCCTCATCGAGGGCATTGACTAGGCGTGGTCGAAAAAAGTAACCGTGGCCGAAAAGGTGGCAAGAGTCCACAACTTGCAATTTATCCATCAACCATAACTAGGGAGGGATGAAAATGAGAGAATAAAGAATAGAGAGATGCGCGATGAGAGAAAAGTAAGATAAGGGTTTTGTGAGAAAAACCGAGCCCGAGGGCCGAGTGATGTGAGCGAATACATATGTGAGCTTGGGGAAACATTACTGCAGCAGTGGACTCCTCGCAAACCCGTTGTCTCCCTACAGGAAAGCATCCAAGCCCATCGCTGTCTCGCCAGAGTCATGGCAATGCAACTCTTTCCTCTTTCAAGCCTTGAGCAACTTCAATCGACGGGCGCCGGACCCTCAAGCTTGAGGCAAAATGTAAAATGAGATAACAGCACAAACAGAGAGCATGTTGTCGGAAGCCTTGCCAATGATGGTCGCTACAAATACCAAAGATCGGAGAATCCAGAATCAGGCTCGGGATATCCAACATTCCGTCACAGATCAGGGATCGAGCATCATGCGCGTTGAGTCCGCACATCCGCCCTAAGGTTTGGGCATAGCCAAAATTGAGTTGGGGCAAGATCTCCTCACCTCGCTCGGATTCTAGCAAAACTTTAAAATCTTCAAAAGTGGGACATACCTCTTGCCCTCCGAAGCTGAAGACGTGCATCACTGGGTTCCAAAATCTCATCGCGGCATGGAGGAAAGGAAGGTGCAGTGAAGTCCGGCCCAACGTGAATAGTGCATTCAAGCCGAAACCCCAGAAGTTCAACTTTTCCGAGCCATCTAAAGAAGAGATCCAAGATGTGAGATTTTCTGCGAGAAATGCCTCCATTTTGTGCAAAGCAGTGATGAAATGAATGAGTTCCAAAGTTGGAGCTTTATGGGGGGGTAAAACACTATTCAAAGGACACGTATCAAAATTCTGGGGGTTGCGGGAGAGGTGGCCGGCCGACCATCTATTCTAGTAGGCCGGCCACCCTCTAGTCTCCAGATACAAAATGTGTTCGGCCACGCATTGGTCCTGTTTTGCCCTCCGGAAAGGAAGTTTGAGGCATTTCTAGGCATCGGGAACGTGGAAGTTTCATTCTGAACGTGGAAATTCTAGGCATCGGGAACGTGGAAATTCCTAGTTTCAGCCTCCATTTCTCTCAGTTTCAGATATGTTCCATCATCCAGATCGTCCGTCCGAAGCACGCTTTGTTGTATTTTTGCTTATCGAGTTGTTGTTTTGTTTATCGAGTTGTAAGTTTTGTCGAGCTGTCGCATTTTATGTTTTTGAGTCGTTACTTTTTGTTTACGCGATTTTGTTGAGTCTTGTTTATTGAGTCGGTAACATTGTTGTACTTTGTTTATCGAGTTGTAAACTTGCTAAGATTCTGTTATTTCTTAATGAGTCGAGTTTTTGATTTGTTGCGTCGCTCATTACTCCTAATCGAAATACACAAGGCACATTTTCATTCAATTCCATTTTTGTGCAAAATGATGCGATACGATGCTAGGAATTTCAAATACAAACATCTTTTCAAAGGCTGTTTCATTCCATCATGTTTTGCAACAAAATAAAGGTACAAGTTTTACAGAAAATAAAACTGCCTAACAATATGCAAAGTGCTACAAACTACTAGCAAAAAGTAAAATAAAGCAGGAAATAGCATCAATATTCTCGGGAACGAGAATGAGGAGGCCCTCTCATCCTCTTTTGCGGGATGACCTCTGCACTATCATCACCATCCGGGTCAGAGCTATCATCCTCCGGATCCCCCTCAGCCTCGTCTCTACTCCCGGAACCAAGACCGGAGCCTCCCTCCCGCCAGATGTCTCGACTCACTGGTCATGACCTCCTCCTCCTCCTCCTCAATAATGGATGCCTCAAGGTCTCATGAGACGACCCCGCCTCGAGCTCCTCGAAAAGGCCTAGATGGCCCACCCCGAGAAGGCTTGATGGCCCAGCTCGAAAGGCCCAGATGGCCCAAGACATGAATGTGTCCAAGACTCGATCTCTCGAGAAGGTCCCGGTGGTCTACCATGGCGGAGCATACACGAAGGCATCCGAAGTGAAGAGTTCAATACATCGCTCAAATATGAAAAGCAGATGCAAGTACAATATGCGAGTGGGGTGTTCACGATGTGCTCTACATACCTATCAATACAAAGAGAATGTTCAAAACCAAGATGTCATCGTAAATATGCTAGATACAGGAAGATGATAAGACTTGCACACCCATGATGGCCATCTCAGGCCTCTCCTCCGTAAGATCATGCCCTCGAATGTGGCCAGCATCCCGAGCAACTCTTCTGTGTACTCAACTGGAGGCTACAGATACAAATGCAGAAATATCAGCGAAGGAATGAACATCCAAATATCTAACTGATAAATGAAAGTCAGAAACATACCGGGTGAATCAGATCCTGCATATATCTGTGGGTCGTGAAGAGGAGGCTCTAGCGGGACCTGGTAAGGAGTCCCGAACCGCCAACTCGTCAACTCGGTCGGCATGTCTGGCCACCCAGGATGATAATGAAGAGACGGAGGGATCGGAGGAATCGAACTACCCCTAGCCCTAGATGCACCAGCCCTGCTAGAGGAGGGGATATCCGTAGCTCCGGCACGACTCGAAGATGGTACATCAGTAGACCTCCGTGACGGAGCACGCACTCCCGTCAAGGGAGGCATCAGATATATACGATGATAGGTGGGGTAGTCCCCCTCCATGAGATGTAACAAAGCATCGGTGCCCTACATAGCACTAATGACCTCCTGGGAAGATAGTCTATCGGCAGTCCGCATAGTGGCTGGAGGTACAGCAGGAGGGTCCTGAGAATCGTACCCCCACACCTGACGCAGGAAGCGTTCCCCCAGGAACCATGCCCTACCAACATGTCCTTCGAGCAGGAACCTATACTGGGAAGTGCCCGATCCTCCGGGATACTGATGTCGGAGATCGTCACCAAAGACCGCCTGTCGCCAAGTAATCATGGATAACCAAAGGCATAAATCAATCAAATCGAGAATATACAGGCGATCAAAGATGAAAATGAAAGGAACGAGAGTTCAAATACCTCTGTCGTCCCGCGACAAAGATCAAAATATCGCAGTAGAAGAGAGTCTCTCGAGGTCTCGCTTTGCTCGCCTCGAACACTAATGAAAACGGAGTCATAAGGAGTCCCACCTCCATCTCCGGCTAATGTGGGAAAGTATACGACACCCATAGTGAAAAAGCAGAATATGAATACAAAGTGCTAAAGGCGTAATCTGAGTGCAAAGTGCGCCGGTGCAATGAACAAGTAATAAGGAGCAGAAATGTAAATCAAGAGGACAGAACGCATTCCTGTGCTCTCTAATAGCCGCCAAGTAAGTCTCCCCGTCAGAGGTCGCACTAATGTAACAATAGAGGGTAGTTGGGCCACCCCCACTACCATATCGACCGTTCGTGATAGGTCCACTAGGGCACTCAGAGATACAACCCGAGTTTTCTCTGTCGGCAAACAGAGTGGTGCCAAAGAGGAACATATGGAAGCCAGGGGCGTACTGCTCAACCTCCTCGGGAGACTCAGGCTCCATCTCCGGCCTCCGAAAACGGGAAGAGAACCAGGTGTACCGGACTCTCCCGGAAGCTCTGTCTACAGGTGGGCGAGCCCCCAATAGATGTGTCCAAGCGGCCTCCCACTCTCCCATATCCTCGTCATAAGGTATGGGCCAACCGCCTATGTTTAGGCTGGTGAGTACAAGAAAGTCCAGTGAGTCATGGTCGATCCCCTGGCGTAAAAAGTGAAGGAATTGGTGGTGTCCCACCATCTCTCCACCAAAGCAACTAACAAAGTCCTGTTGGCAGGACAACGTGACAATCCCACGCAGAATGCTCCAAACCCTGCCAGATCGACCAGATCCCCGACAGCCTGGAAGCTCTACAGGTCTCTCGGCCATGCAGAGTCAGATCTCAAGACGGCGAGAGCCACCCTGCATTCGGAATGAATACATGTGTTTAGTACAGAGTAAAGTGTAAGCTGTGTGCAAATGAAGTGAAATAGCTGTGTGCAAATGAAATGCATAATTGCAGTAAATGAAATGAAGAAGGTTGTAAATAACGCTCATGGGACCTCGCATTGCTCGGACTCGATTTTTGTTAAGGCCTCAATCTTGAACCAAAGAGTCCAACCGCAAATCGCTTTTGAAGGAAAACAAATTTTTGAAAGAAGTGCCAAACATGGATCGCTTTGCGGAGATAACGTAGTCGCCACCTAAATATTTTTTAAAATGGGAAATTTAGGAAACCCTAACTCGGTGCCAAAGGCCACGTGTCCGCTATCACCAAAGTTGGCTCGAACTTGGGTACGACAGAAGGTCACATCGTGAGCACTTCTCTCGCCTTGGCCAAAGACCGCCTCTACTAACCATGATATCTGCTTTTGAAAACTTTGTATGCTCTTATTAGGTTATTAGCCTAGGTTACTATGTGATGCGCACAAGAAACAAGTATAGATCGAAATGCTCGAATTGGAACAAAACATTTCATGTTTGTTTGTTTGAAAATGGTGTGAAGGTGCTACCCGCAGGTAGGCTAAAATGCGGATTTGCCACCCTCGGGTGGGCTTAGAAAACAGTGATGTTGCCACTATCTAGTGGGCTTAAAACAAACAGTCAATGCATTGTCCCAATTCAGATAACTCAACCTCCACCCACAGGCATTCAAGGCAGTTATATCACATAAGCACATAGCCTCATGGCAAGCATGCTATCATGGCAGCACTCACACGCATGCAAGGATGCTAAAGCATAAAACTCACTTAGTACTCCAAGCCAAAACAAAAGCTCATTAGAAATCCATGCGTGATCCTAAGAATGTAGAGATGCCTAATGCAACACATGCAAAGATGCAAACTATAGCGGGCTCGGCTATTCTAAAGATGGCATGTGAAATGCTACGACTAACATGTATTCAACTCGGAATTGAAATACGATGCAGTTTGTATGATGCGCCGAGCCTGGTGCATGCAAAACAGATGAATGATGGAAACATGTCATTACATCAGATGCTAATTGAAACATGCCCTATATCTAACCAACAAAGGTAAATAAAAGGGAGAAAGACGTGGGTTGGAAGACATACACCACACTCACCCACCCTTATTAGCTTGTCGCCACAGAGGGTCCGAATAAAAGAATAGTACAAATCAATATTACAGTCAAATAAATATACAAATTTCTATTTAATCTACAAATTAAATAAGAAAGTCAGAATCGCGCCAGCGAGGCACTACAGAAAAGAGGTTTAGGCGGCGTTTTTAACGACGCATTTTTAAACGTCACTGTTTTTTAATATTTAACGACGTTTTATAAAACGTCGCATATTTATTTAACAAAACGACACCGTTTAATAATATGAGGCGTTTAAAACGCCTCCAAATGTGTTGTGCCTCACGCGCTTGGTCTCCTCTTTTCAAACCCTAATTTTGAATCTCAGACTCACCTAAGACCCAAATTTTCGGGCTCTCTCTCTCTAAATCTCAGAGCGATTTCGAAGCTCCACCACTGTCTCTCTTTCTCTCTCTATCTCTCTCTCAACCCTCTCTAAACCCTTATCAGAGCAATTCAGAGATTCATCTCAGTGATTTCATCACAAAGATTCAGAGCGATTTCATCGCAGAGATTCAGATCGGTCTCCACCATCTGCACCATCGTCTCCATCATCATCTACACCATCGTCTCCTAAGGTGAGCTCCACTGTCTCTCTCTCTCTCGCTCTCTGAAGCTCTTCCTTCTCGTCTCTCTCTCTCTGTTTCAGTGATTGATGAGTTGTATATGCTCTAGTTCGCCCCCAATCCAAGATTGATCCATATGAGGTTAGGGCCAATGCTAAACAGGTTGTGCAAGATCATCGCCGTCTGAAGGTTGGTCTTCCAATCTCAGTTTCATCGATTCTTCTCTCTCTCTCTCTCGATCTCTCAATATCTCTCGATCTCTGTCTCTCTTGCACAATCTCGTTATCTGCGTACACATTATCTGTACTTTTTTTTGGATAATTTTTTTTGGTGTCGGTGTGACAGGGTTGGGGATTATGGGAAGTGTTCTATCAGTGTATGTAGCAGGGAAGGTGAGCGAAAGAGGAGGAAAACAGAGTTGGTTTCAGGCAACTCAAGAGAGAGCGCCAACAGGTCATCTCTATATCTCAAACGTTCACATCTGTCTCTGTGTGTGTGTGTGTGTCTGTGTGAGTGTTTGATGAATGTATAGTTGAAATGGATTGGGAGGCTATGGAAGGTCAAGTTTAGCTCTTTACAGTTTTAAGCCATATAAGAATCAGTTGCTGTTTAAATTTTGTTAAATTTTAGGGCAGTGTGTGGTGGTTCTATGGAATGAATGTTGAATAGAATGATTCACTGTTTCATTTCATATTGTTCATCTCACTGTTTGATTCACTTAAAAAAATAAATATAGTCCTTATTTATACTTTTACTCGAATTGAGTAGTAGTTTGAGTAAAAAAACTTGATTTGATATGAAGCATTCCAATGGATAAACTCAAATTTGAGTAAAATTTTATCCAGTGTCAAGTTTTGACTAGATGCTAGGTGTTGGAGCAAAGGGAAATTTGGAAATTTTGGATAAAAGCACCTGTGTTAAGTTTTGATTTGATAAAAAAATGAGTGAAGGAAATGAGTCTCCTTGATTTGAGTCAAAATTTGAGTAGAACTTGATTTGGTATGGGTTTGAGTAAAGGAGTGGAGGGTATTTTAGTGGCTTTTTATTCAAAATTAAGTTTGAGTCAAGATTTGCTCAAGGGTTGGAGATTCCCTAAAGGATTGTCATTCTATAGGGAGGCTAAGTAATGATTTAATTTCAACGAACCAAACACTACCTAGGTGGATTATTTTTAGAAGTTATACAAATTTACAAATCTTACAAACTTTTCTTAGTGATGTGATACTTATCACACCATTGAAGTGTGTTTTGTTTCAGTTTCCAAAATTTCATTATTACATGACACAGCAGTTATTAAAAAATGTTTATAAGATTTGTTAGTTTTTATAGCAGTTTCCTATTTTGAACTAACATTGGCTACTTAGGAACATTATGTGTAGAGCTGTATTGTTGCTGTCTGTTCATTATCTTCCTTGTTTATATTGCTTATTGACAAACAATTTCATTTTGTAATTTGGTAATATGCTGGTTTTGTAGGTAAATTTGGTTGTATATAATACCATATCATATGTTTATGATGCCAGTATGGGGGTGGTTCTAGTGGGTTTATTGTCTATTGGGAAAACCAGATTGGAAGTCATAATTATGTTTCTTAAACATGCATATTGCTTTCAGAAACCCAATTTCAATTATTGTGTAATCACATGAGATACTATGAACTCTTGCAGGAAAAGAAATCTGCGCTACATCTCTGTCCTGTGGTAGCAAGAAGTGGAGATGTTAGTTCATGTCGTTACAATGATAAATGCCACTTTAGCCATGATGTGGAAGCCTTTAAGGCTGAGGTAGGGAAATAACGATTTCCAACCTTCCAGTTTATATTTTCTAAATAATTATTTTGCGTGTATTATGTCATTGAACTCTCATGATGTACTTGATGTTCTTAAATGCAGAAACCAGATGATCTAGAGGGAGAGTGCCCTTTCTTGAGTGCTGAAGGGCCGTGCCCTTATGGTTTGGCTTGTAGATTTTCAGGTACACATAAAGATGGTTTTTCTGGTGAAGCATTGGATGGTCGGAAAAAAAACTCTGAAATGAATGGATTGAGCAAAGATGTCCTGTGGAAAAATAAAATGAAGTTTCCCAAGGCAGATGCTCAACTGAAACTTCTGGTATGAGC
Organism: Camellia lanceoleosa; assembly: GCA_025200525.1. Lineage (NCBI taxonomy): Eukaryota > Viridiplantae > Streptophyta > Magnoliopsida > Ericales > Theaceae > Camellia > Camellia lanceoleosa. Next base: position 165,333,419 of record CM045762.1, on the reverse strand, counting down.
AGTCTGTATATATTTCTCCTTGTTTTATTCTTTTTCTCCTTTCTCTTTTGTTTCTGTATTGTGTTAGGGGTCTAGAGTGTTTTTGAAGGTGCCATATTTTATCTCTTGCCATTTCAAGAAATTTTGATTAGTGTTATTTGAGTTCACCACATTAAATAATGACCAAAATAATTTTTATGTGAGTGAGTTCTTTGAAAGATACTTATCAAAAAGGGGAAAAAAAAGGAAGAGTTCTTTGAAATATAGATGGCTGTGTCTAACAAATAAACTTTTTTAATGGATAATGGATACATGGAACATAAAGGACTTATTTCAGATCATGTTGAATGCGATGAATTGGACCAATTTGTATTAAACATGTATACACTTCATGAATAAATCTCTACAATTTCACTTAGCAATTTTTGTCTTATGTAAACTTGTTACACACAAACAGAGGATGGAGAAAGAAGATACATTAAGTCATTAGGCAAGGAATTTCCAGTATATTATCTTCAAGGCTGTGATTGCTCGACTATGGAAATCTTATCTTCAGGATACATCATACAATGCCTATCGTCAAGTTGTAGACAATCTAAGTTTGTGTTGGAATCAATACCCAAACCAGAAAATAACATAAATTCAGAGCATATAGAGAGCAGAAAGATTTTAGAAACTGAATGCTCGTATGATATGAGAGACTGTGAGGACAATGTTTAGATTATTTTGTGTACTCTGGCTTCTGGCTGTTTGCAGATTCTTTTTTTTTTTTTTTTTTCAAAGTCTCTTTTGCAGGTCCTTGGTAGTTTTTGTGATGTTTATATTCTTCTGGTGCTTTAATAATTAAATTGAATTCTATTGGCTTTCATTTTGTCAAGGATTCTAAGTGTTCCCTCTCTACAGGTTCCGTTTCAGTTCATTAATCGTTTAGTATTCTAAATTTCTAATTTCAGGGGCATATGAATTCAAAAAACAAAAAGTTGTCAGACAAGGAGGATGATAATCAAACTACTTCAAATGGGTCTCCCGCTACTGGCAAGAATGGTTGTCTTGAAGTGGCCGGTGACTCAAATAATCAAACGGATCAGCAACTGCCAGAGGAAGATGCTTCTGACGATCACCCATTTGCTTCTGATGAACTTAGACCACTGAAGAAGGTGAAATCTTCAGTTGATGAAATTGATTGTCCTAATGAAATAAATAATGGTTTGTTTAATTTCAATGGAATGTGTTATTGTGTGCATTTAATATTGTTCATCTAAGATATATGCAACTTACCCGCGTGATATTGAATGGGTGTCAGTGTCCTGGAGAAAGATCTTGAGAAAAGTGGTTCTCATATGGAATCAGGAACTACTACCAACTATATTTCCATAGAAACCGATAAAAGCCTAAAATTACATCCACGTGAGAAGAAACTTATTGATTTCAGCGAAAAGCTCTATCTTGCACCCATGACCACAGTTGGGAATCTTCCTTTCCAAAGGGTTTGCAAGGTGTTAGGAGCTGATGTTACATGTGGGGAGATGGCGATGTGCACAAATCTCTTGCAGGTTGATAAACTGTTTTGCCAACCAAATTTCTGATTGAATACAAGGCCTATCTTTTCACATTTGTTGCCAAACTTTTTGATCTTGATGTTTTAAATTTAGTTTTCCTGGTGTTTCATAATATTTTATGTACTATGAAGTGAACAAGTTATTTCATTTTTTGTTTGCCCCCCATCTCCTTCACAAATTGGTTGGTGTTCATTTTATGCTATTGTTTCTAGATAAATTATTTAGCTTGAAATATAAGAATTTTCTAGGTTCACATTTCTTTTTGGATGCACACACTCAAGGGCGTGCATTTTCGTCTGCATGTACTATTTTTGCCTATATATAATTTATGGCTTATTTTTGGGCTACTTTCTGTATACATCCCATGTATTTCTAGTCTACGTTTTTTTCTCTAAATCCTTCATTTCCATTTACTCGGCAACATTTTGTGTATTCATCATGTCATAAATTACTGTAGTTTTGATATGTGAACAGGGTCAAGCTTCAGAATGGGCGCTGCTGAGACGTCATTCATCTGAAGAATTGTTTGATATTCTCGAGGACAGAGAAACTTGATGTGATGAGTTGGTCTCTCTTTAGAACAATTGTTAAACGTTCAACTAGCAATCTCCTAAATTTCTTTTGAATGTCTAGTGGTCTATCATACATTCAATACTATTGTTTTTTTGGGTAAACATATAGATCAAGTTGATCAACATGTCGGAAATTTCATGCTACTTACTTTCCTTCTATGTTACCAGATATGTTTGTGACTCGTAAACTTTTGGTGCTTTCAGGTTGCAAGGATTCTTCTGTTCATCTTCTGCTTTTACCATTTGCTTACCCATTTTGATCAGGTGAATTTGTTGGTCCTTGATTAAATTGAATGAAAATGAGGCAATTAAGAACAAGATTTTACTAGTTTAATTCTGATATTTCAACATATCTCTAATATATTTAAGTCCTGAGACCCTGACCTTCAAGTTAATCTTGATTACCTGAGTAAAGTTGATGCAAAATCGTAGTTTGGAATCATATGAATCAGTCTGAGTCACGTTGTACCAAGATATTCTAGAACTAATTAAATCATGTCACTTCATGACCTATCTGATTTTCAAGAATTAAGAAAGCTCTTGTATAATATTGGAAGATCTTGTGGAATATCAATTTTTTTTTTCTTTCTAAACTCTTCCCTTGGCAACTAGAGAAGGCAAGGGGGAAATCTTTTATGCACTATTGACTTATGCAGGAATGACTACAAAACATCGTTCCCGTAGTATTTCTGTCTCACTTCATTTTAAGAATGTGAATTTTGGAAGGAGAGGAAAAAAAAAAAAAATCTGACATAGGGTTGGTTGTTTAAATAGCTATTTTTCTCATCCTTGTTTAAATAGTTGGTGTTAGCTTGGTTGTTTCTTTAGTGCCTATCAAGTTTTGACATAGGGTTTACTGGCCTTCTTACATGGCAAATTCAACCAGTGATCTTCTTCTTTTTACTTGGCATAAGTGTGGTTATGTATCAGAGGAGCAAACTCACAGCTTAATCTTGGACTGAACTTTTATGGTCAATTACTCTTTTAGTTTATCATTTGATCATTTGATTGATATTCATGTAGTCGATGCTTATCTGGTTGGGTGAACTAGTGAACGCATTTAACCATGGAAACAACATAATTCATTTATGTTTTTGCAACAGTTGATCACTCCAGTTGTTATAATGATTGCTTTGTTCATTGCAAACTCACATGGGAAACCTTTGTGTATTTAAAGTAGACCTTACGGGTTAAGTACTATCACCAATTTACTCATATACACAGAGCCCCTTGGAAATAATCTTTTCACAGAGCACTATGAGACATTAATTTACAGGCAACCTTTACTGATTTTGGGAGTTGCGGAGCCCACTGTACTAATGTATACATTCATGTTTAACTTTGCCAAAGAGGGACCAGATTTGGGTCACAAACTGTTTCTTCCATGGACTGGATGGTGAGCTATTAATCTTCTAGTCTTCCTAAATGATATAATACTATTGGTATGGTTTTCGTCTGTTGGCAGTTTTATTGCTTGAATTTTTTGTGCTAAGCTTATGATATATTGTCATTTGCTGTTTAATAATACTTGATTATTCGATTTTTCAGGGTGTGTGTGTGGACTGCAATCTTGCTATTCTTACTGGCTATCTTAGGAGAACTCTTTGGTTTGCTTATTGCCATGCTCTTCATGTAGCAAGCAGTCAAAGTAAGAACAATATTGTGATGTGAATTCTCTTTTCTAATCCCTTGTGAATATAGATACTGAAATCTCTGAATATAAATGTCCGGAGTGTATCTTACTAATATTTGGGTTGATAATATTTTTGGTGGCTTCTCTGATTCATTTTGCCTTTTACAGGAGTAATGGACTGCAAGTTCCACCCTAGGCAATGTGTTTGTGCTCTTTTTCGGCATGGAGTTGGTGGGTTAGCGGGAAAATAGCAACCACACCACCAATGGCCAATTGACTTGTCAATCACAAACAACCCACCATTGTTTTATGTGAGATTTATCTTTATTTTAGATTGAGCGATGTTAGGTATAAAAAATAAAAATAAAAACCCTAAAATTCTGTACTGGGTATTAGATCAATCCATATTAGTGTGCTTTCTATTCCTTTTTAATTTTTTTGGGCAAATTACACTTGTTGACCATTTTGATTTTAATTGATGTATTTAAAGTCTGAATTGTTGTTATTCTTAGGTATGCAATGCATTATTTCTTATTTTTAATTTTGTTTTCAAGCTTAGTTTATTTATTATTTTAATAAACATCAATTATTAGTTCTTAATAATTGTTTGACAGGTATTTTTTTTGTTCAATCATATAAAATTAACAAAATTTAAAAATAAAAAAAAAAGACTATGGCGGCGTTTAAAAAACATCACTATATCCCATCCCAACGGCTAAAATTTTAAAATGTATAAATGTTTATGACGGCGTTTTAAAAAACGTCGCTAAATGCAGTTAGTAGGACATTTGGCGGCGTTTTTAAAACGCCGCCTATACTAAAATAACGACGTTTTCCAAACGTCATAAAGTTATAGCGACGGCCGCGTCATCGGCGTTTGGTACTAAACGTCACAAAAAGAATTAACGACGTTTTTAGTACTTTTAGCGGCGTTTTTAAAACGCCGCTAAAAGTGAATTTTCCAAAGCAATGCTTTGATATGATGAATAGTGTATCTTTGGATCGTTGGCGGAAATCCAGGATGCCCCGATTAGCCTCTCGCTTTGCGAGATTTCTAAAATGCGCCACGACTCTGAAAAGTTGTTGATTCTCGATTTTGCTATAACAGAGAGCAGGAAAAGGACATAGCAATGTATTTCACAAATATATGCATGCCTCGATCCTCGTGCCACCAATCACGCATACCGATGCATGATGGCCGAGGAATCGGATTGCACAACTCAATATAGGATGAATGCAGATGAATGCTATAACAAAACCTAACTCCATCATGGGTGATCCGGAGTGTCGGTGACTTGGGAATTGAGACACACTCCGTCCTGAGTACCTGAATGTACCTCGTTTCCCGTGCCCGGGCTAATGCCTATCCCGAACACGATGCGATATGCATGGTATGCATGAAATGCAGCAAATATATGATATAGCATGCACAATGCCATGAAAATGAGTAACCTCGAAATGCGTGCACACGGGCACGCAAACCGAGGTAATGCATGAAGGCAATCTAAGATACAACCTAGTATGCACAATACGGATGAAAATGAGATGAAAATAAGATGCCTCGAAAAGCGTGCACACAGGCACGCAAACCGAGGCGATGATATGAAATGCAAGCCGGATAAAACCGAAGTGCCTCGAAATGCGCGCCCACAGGCACGCAAACCGAGGCGATGATGAAACGAGAAAATCGGATACAACCGCAGTGCCTCGAAATGCGTGCACACGGGCACGCAAACCGAAACGATGATGGAATGAGAAAATTAGATGCAACCGAAGTGCCTCGAAATGCGTGCCCACAGGCACGCAAACCGAGGCGATGATATGAAAATGGAAATCGGATAAAACCGAAGTGCCTCGAAATGCGTGCACACGGGCACGCAAACCGAGGCGATGATAAAATGGAATGAAATGGCATACGGAATGCAAATTGGGCTTACGCCAACATGAGAGGGCCTCAGCCGCACTCACATAAGCTGCCGTCGGATAAGAATGAAGTGCCTCGAAATGCGTGCACGCAAACCGAGGCAATGATAAAAATGAGATGGAAATGCGAATTGGGCTTATACTAACATGAGTGGACCTCAGCCACACTCACATCAGATGCCGTCGGATAAAAAAGAGCTGCCTCGAAATGCGTGCACACGGGCACGCAAACCGAGGCGATGCGGAATGACATGCGAAATGCAAATTGGGCTTATACCAACATGAGAGGGCCTCAGCCACACTCACATGGGATGCCGATGAATGAAAACGGAGCGCCTCGAAGTGCGTGCCCACGGGCACGCAAACCGAGGCAATGACAAAAAGGCACAAAATGGCATGGAAATGATATGCAAGCATGCAAACTAAATTCCAGCAACTAAATGAAGGGAAAATAGCCTCAAAATGATGATAAAAATGCACCCGATGCCCAGAATGTTCCCGAAATGTGATATTTAGCCCCCGAAATGGCCTACAGCTATGCTATACATGCAAAATTGACACATGACAGAAAAAACAGTAGCAAGGCAGCCCCAAAAATAGCATCTTTCCAGTACAAAACATGGCCAAATTGTAAGCATAGATATGACAACTATAGCTTGCAAAAATACGGAAAAAGAGAGGATTTACAAAGCAAGTGATATCTACAATGCTCAAACCCAAAAAATCAGTTCTACAACATTAGAGAGGGACTAAAAATATGCATTTTTACAGAAGATGAGATCCCAAAATTCAGTGTGTAAATATACAATACATAGCATGCAAAATAAGGGTCAAAAGAGGTTCAAAAAGGGAGGTATCATAAGAAAACATCAAATGGCCTCAGACCCTTAATAAAAAACAAATAAAAGACCAAAACAAGACACTTTCTAAGCCTGATGAAGACCTAAAACAGAAGATAGAATGGCCTAAACAATCATGCAATTTTACGGAAAATAAGATGGATACAACATGAAGTACCAAAACCAAACATCAAATGGCTTAAGGTCCTTAACAAAACACAAAGAAAAGACCAAAATATGACACTTTACAAGCCTGATGGAGACCCAAAACAGAATCATGGTAAGCTTAAAGAAGCATGCAACATGGGAGTAGAACAAGAATCCAAAGCAAGTGCATGATAGAGGAAGAAAAACAGGTTGAGCCCTTCTTCAATGTTTAAGAGGGGATCAAAATAAGCACATCTTCAGTTCATGAAATGCTCCAATTCAGATCACAAATGGGCTAAAAATAGCATGCAATTTTACGGTAAAATGGAGGAATTTCAAAGCAAGTGCATGCTAGAGCCACCAAACATGGTTGAGCCCTTCTTAAATGTTGAAGAGGGGCTCAAAATAAGCCCACTCACAGTATATAGTATGCTCAAAATCAGATCATTCAAAAGCCAAACAAAGCATGCAAATTAATGGCCTAAAGAGTGATATTGAAGGAAGTATATCATTGAGGCATCAAATGAGGTTGAGCCCTTCTACAAAGTTGTAGAGGGGCTCAAAATAAGCACAAAACCAGTAGGGGTCGGAGCCCAAAACAAAAAGGAAGTAGGGCAAAGAATTGATGCAAGAAAATGCTAGAAAAAAGGATTTAGTAGCTTACCCTTGAAAACAAGTCTTTTGCTTCCTCTTCCCTTGATGAAAGTTGCTTCTAAGCCTCTGAGGAACCCTTCTTTGCTGCTGGAAATTGAATGCTGATGGTGGAGCTTAGGGTTGATGAAGGAATGGGCTAGGGACTTGAATGATTTTGGTGTTTTAAATATAGAGAGAGAGATTGTATGGAGGAGCTCCCAAATCAGATTTTCTAACCCTAAAAATCACAGCTGGGGCTGCTGTTATATAGACAAAATGAGGGGGAAAATGGAGGGAAAAAAGGGAGGGAAAACATATCAAGTTTCCCGCCAAAAATGGCCAAAAGGGAAAGTGGTAGCTACGGGTTTCAAATGGCCGAGAGTCCTTCAACAAATTTGAAGAGAGGCTCAAAATAAGACACTTTGTAGTTTACGCCCAAGTCCAACGCAGCCCACAATTACGCCTAAAATACCGTGCAAAAAGAGGTAAAAAGGCAAGTGACAGATGGAGATGTCAAACAGTAAGAGGTCCTCAATCAAACATGAAAAGGACCTCAAAATATGACTATCTCAAGTTTGGGTCGGAGCCCAAAAATGTAGAATGAAGGTTCGGGAGCCGAAACACGCAGTTCGAGGCCTTGAAAGTAGGCTGCCGGGCACCGGAAGTGGTGTTCGGCTGCGAAGCGGGTCTCGGAGACCCCAGTGTCTCTCGGAATGACAAAACAGAGGTTCCTGCCAAAAACTGGAGAAAACCGATGCGAAATGAATGCTCGGGACCAAAACCGCGCAGTTTGGGGTCCCGAAAATGGGTCACGCACCTAAGTGGTGTTCGCCTGCAAGTGGGTTTCGAGACCCAGTGTCCCTCGGAAGGACTAGACAGAGGTGTTCGCCAAAAATGAACAGACATCGATGCAAAATGAATGCTCGGGGCCAAAACGCTGTTCGGGATCCGAATGGGTCGCCGCACCTAAGTGGTGTTCGTCAAGTGGGGTCTCGAAGACCCAGTGTCGCCGGAAGGACCAAACAGAGGTGTCGCCAAAAATGAACGGACATCGATGCAAAATGAATGCTCGGCCAAAACCGCGGTTCGATCCCGAATGGGTCACGCACCTAAGTGGTGTTCGCCGCTGCGAAGTGGGTTTCGAGACCCCGCTTCTCGGAAGGACTAAGCAGAGGTGTTCGCCAAAAATGAACAGACATCGATGCAAAATGAATGCTCGGCCAAAACCGCATGCGGTTCGATCCCGAAAATGGGCCGCCGCACCGAAAGTGGTGTTCGGTGCGAAGTGGGTCTCAGAGACCCAGTGTCCCTTAAATGGGAGTAAATAAGATGCATGCCAAAAACCGAGAAATCGGAGATGGTTACGGTCCCAACCGAGGCACACGGCCTAACGGCCCAAAACCGAACCCTCCCGAATAAGCAAATGGGTACGGCCACAAAAGTAGCTCACGGCCATCGAGAGATAGTTCACGGACCACTCTTCCTCAGAAAGAAAACAGAGAAAACCGAGTCTGGTTCGCAAATCGAGACAAGGCACAGAAGAGAATTCGGAAGTCCGGAGGCAGGGCGCACGGCCGCGACTCCGAGACTTCTGAACGAGCACAGTATGCAACATCACCGAGCGCTCAATCGGTGACGGCTGAGTCTTAAGGTCGGTCAAAAATGGGGTGTCTACAGCTGTGTGCAAATGAAGTGAAATAGCTGTATGCAAATGAAATGAATTAGTGGGCTGTGTGTTCACTTCAAATCTGGGCTGCGTGTTCAGTAACTCTGTGTTTTGGGCTGCGTGTTCAAATCTTAATCAGTGGGCTGTGTGTTCACATCAAATCTAGGTCACAGATTCAAGAACTGTGTTTTGAGTGCGTGTTCAAATCTTAATCGATTACGTGTGTTCACTTCAAATCTAGGTCATGCGGTTCAAGAACTCGTGTTTTGTCAAGGTTCAAATCTTAATCGATTATGTGTGTTCACATCAAACTGGGTCGCGTGTTCAATAAACTGTGTTTTGAGTCGCGTGTTCAAATCTTAATAAGTGGGTGGTGTTCACATCAAATCTGGGTCACGTGTTCAAGAACTGTTTTTGGGTGTGTTCAATCCTGAATCGATTAAGGTGTTCACTTCAAACTGGGTCGCGTGTTCAAGAACTCGTGTTTTGGTCGCGTGTTCAAATCTTAATCGATTGTGGTGTTCACATCAAACTGGGTCGCGTGTTCAAGAACTGTGTTTTGAGTGCGTGTTCAAATCTTAATCAGTCGTGTGTTCACATCAAATGGGTCGCGTGTTCAAGAACTGTTTTGGGTCAGTGTTCAATCCTGAATTAGTGGGCTGTGTGTTCACTTCAAATCTGGGCTGCGTGTTCAGTAAATCTGTGTTTTAGGCTGCGTGTTCAATTCTTAATCAGTGGGCTGTGTGTTCACCATCAATCCGGACTGTGTGTTCAGAGAATCAGAGTTTGGGCTGCGTGTTCTACTCTTAGTCAGTGTGTGTCGTGTGTTCACCATCAATCCGGACTGTGTGTTCAGAGAATCAGAATTTGGGCTGCGTGTTCTACTCTTAGTCAGTGTGTGCCGTGTGTTCACCTTCAAATTCGGGCTGTGTGTTCGACATATCAGTGTTTGAGCCGTATGTTCAATTCTTAACTAATGTGTACCGTGCGTTCACAATCAATCAGTCAACGAGCCGTGTGTTCAGCAATTCAAGTGTTTAACTAACACGTTCAGAATGCAAGCAAAGTACTATGTCATAAGCTAAAACTGTGTGTTCAAGCATGGCAAAGCTACAAAATGCACGAAAATGCAGAAAATAAAGTAAAATACCTCTCGTGCATCATGAGAGAGGTGCTGCTCCGGCTCTCGCAGAAGTAAATCCCCGGGTGCCCGGTCATTGAACCCAGAGAAATGACAAAAAACAGCCCGCGGAAGCATATGTACCGGTGGGTCATATCTCCCCGGAATAAAAGGACGGACTCTCGGGGGCAATGTCATGACATCAAAATCATCCCCGGCACCTGGAGGACCTCCACCATGAGGGTAATCACCCGCCATTTCAGAAAATCTGCAAAAATGAGCAAAAATGAGCAAAATGAGCCAAAATTGGAAAAAGTCAACAAAAGTCAACTCCCGGGAAATGAAAAAGTCAACAAAAGTCAACTCCCAAGAAAATCTTCCAAATATTGAGACAAACTTACCTCAAGTGGTGAAAATGAGAAAAGAAGCCCCGAAATCGAAATTTAATCGGTCCAAAGTGCTTAAAACTGAAAGATTTCACCGAAACAACTTGTGTGGAAGGCCGAAAAGCGCGTATAAAGTGCAGATCTGAAGGAAAAAATGGTTTGGGGAGCAAGGGAAGGAGTTTTTGCAGCTGTGGAAGTGATTTCGGAGGCATTGGATGAGGATATATATAGAAATGAGGAAAATGACAAAAATGCCCCTACTTTTGGGCAGGTGGCCGGCCGGCCACCTTTTCTGGTTGGCCGGCCATTTGCTTTTTCTTTCCTAGCCGGTGGCCTTCCCTAGGGCAACCACCTGGCCGGTGGTGTTCCCCACACCCCCCCTAGCTCTCTGCAAATTTTGAGGAAGATCGGAGTTCCCGGGACCTGAAAAAGTTCGAGAAAAGTACACTTTCTGGCGCGAAATTGCTCCGCCGAAACTTCAGTTGCAATTTCTGACATGTGTCTCATCATCACTCATCAAAATCAAGGTGTATCCTTTTCAAACATGTTGTAACCTCTCCGGGAGGTGAATCGAGAGGTCATGATCAAGTTGTCTTCACGAAATGCGTTTCCCTCGTTGTTATGCAACAAGCGCGCTCGATTTATCCTCGTTTTGCGTTGTTTTGCATATAACTTGCATTCTTATGAGCATTTTGCATTATCATGCATGATTTCTTGATGTACCATACCTTTATGCTTGAGCGTGCGTTGTCACGCGCGTTCCTTGCTCGCATTGCGATGCATTCACTCGCCGGCACTGCGTGTGTCAAACTTTCGGAACCACTGGAATCACATTGAATATATGTTGTTAGCATATTGTTCTTGTTGAATTTCTCTCTTTTGCAGGCACGATATTGTATATACGGTTCATTTGAGGCTGGTGCAACCGCATTTAATCGCAGTATCGTATCTTCTCCGTGTGAGACGCGACGAGAATTGAATGATTCTCCGCATTCCTAAGCATGAAATGTAGTTGTTGCTTTGCATTCTTGCTTAAAACTTGCATCTATTTGCGAATACTTGCCTTACGACTTCTTTGCATTTGCATGATCATTTGGCTCTGTGCATGTCGCTTTGCATTTTGCCCCCCCTTGCCTGCGGGCACATATCTCTGTTTATCTTGTATAATTGTCTAAGTCTTCGGCCTTGTCAAAAATGGGTCGTCTCTAGGCTTTGACATTCACTCCCGTCACTTCTTGACTTCCGAGTTCTGTCAAAAAGGGGCAACTGTAGACACCCCATTTTTGACCGACCTTAAGACTCAGACGTCACCGATTGAGCGTTCGGTGATGTTGCATATTGTGCTCGTTCAGAAGTCTCAGAGTCGCGGCCGTGCGCCCTGCCTCCGGACTTCCGAACCCTCTTCTGTGCTTTGCCTCGGTTTACGAACCAGACTCGGTTTTCTCTGTTTTCTTTCCTAAGGGGAGGGAGAGGTCCCGTAGACCATCTCTCAGTGGCCGTGGGCTACATTTCGTGGCCGTAGGCCATTTTGCCCATTTCGGAGCCCGGTTTCCGGTTTTCGGAGCCGTCAGGCCATGTTCCTCGGTTCGGGACCACCCAACCATCTCCGATTCCTCCGGTTTCTGGCATGCATCTCATTTACTCCATTTTGAGGGACACTGGGGTCTTAGATACCCACTTCGCAGCCAAACACCACTTTTGGTGCTTAACGACCGGTTTTCGGGACCCTAAACTGCGTGTTTTGGCCCCCGAGCATTCGTTTTGCATCAGTTTTTGTTCATTTTTGGCAGGTACCTCTGTTTTATCATAAGGAAGGTCACTGGAGGGTGGGAGGCCAGCAATTGTCCCAGCAACCAGTTATGCTCCTCCGACGCCTCCCGGGCCTGTTTTTCACTTCCTGCTAATGTTGAACACCCAGGCCATTTTCTCCGAGCCAAAACCACATATTTGTGTTGTACACACATGGAGGACCCTAAAAAATAGAGCTCGCCAAGAATTCTTCTTTTCATTTTGACCCTCTCCTAAAAGTGGATTGTTGTTTCTCCCGGTTCAGTTGCCAATTTCCAACCATAGGGTCTTGTTGTACACACATGGGAGGACACCAACCTTTGGTGGCCGCCGAAATTCCCACTCCTTTTTGCCCTCGGCCATGGGGGGTGGCCACCGCCACCTCCAAGAAAAAGTGCTGCCGGCCATGCTCCTTGAAATTGCCACACACCCATACAAATTGCTTTTCCCCAAAAGATCTCAGATCCGGGGATATTTTGGAGGGAACACTTGGGTGCATTTCCTCCACCTTTGCCCTCCTCTTTGGTCCTTATAAGAGCCTCCCAACTCTTAGGCTAGGGTCGAAAAACTCTCTTAAGAGCTTAGATACATATCCATCTCCATCTCTTTGATTCTTCTCAAGTTTGGTGCCATTTCTTTATTACCATCAAGCACCACCACCACCACTCCATTTCCAGCAGCAAGGAGAGGTTCTCAGAGGCTTAGAAGCAACATTTCTCAAGCCAAGAGGTAGAAAAAAAGAGGTCTTCAAGGGTAAGTCTCCATTTCCCTCTTTTGTAGCATTTTTTTGCTTCATTTCTTAAACCTATTTTATCACTGTTTTGGGCTCTGACCCTAACTGAAACTAGGTCTATTTTGAGCTATTCTTCATATTTGTTCAAGGGATCAACCCTGTTTGAGCCCTCCATCTTGCACTTGTTTCAATATCCTCTTATATGCCATTATTTTGCATTGAATATTTGGCCTATGTGTGATCTGATTTGGAGCATATCATGAACTGATATTGTGCTTATTTTGAGCCCCTCTTCAACATTGAAGAAGGGCTCAACCTTTTTTTCATGCTCCATATGCCACTTGCTTTGAATCCATGTTTTACCCTTGTTTTTTGCATGCTTTTTCTAGCCTATTAGTGATCTGTTTTCGAGCATAAATTAAACTGAAAGTGGGCTTATTTTGAGTCCCTCTTCAACATTTAAGAAGGGCTCAACCCTGTTTGGCCTCTCTATCATGCACTTGCTTCATAATCCCTCATATTTACCGTAAGTTTGCATGATTTGTTTGACCTACATGTAGTCTGTTTTGGAGCATTTCATGGACTGTGAGTAAGCTTATTTTGTGTCCCTATACAACATTGTAGAAGGGATCAACCTTGTTGGGGGTCTCCATGTTGTGCTTGTCTTTATATCTCTCTTTGGCCCCCATTTTTGCATGCTTTTTAGGCCTATCTAGCTTCTGTTTTCCGGCCATGAGAAGTACTGAAAATATCCATATTTTGGCCTTCTTGTCATATTTCATTAAGGGTCTTTGCTGGTTTGATAAATGTTTGGGGTACCTCATGTTATAGCCTTATGTATCCTAGTTCTTGCATGGCATTTTTAGCATGTTTTCATACTGAGTTGGGAGATGTCTTCTACTGTAAATGTTCATATTTTTAGTCCCTCTTCAGTGTTGTAGAAGGGTATTTTGCTGTTTGGGCATTGCATGTATCACTTGCTTCATAGCCTCCCTTGTGGAGCCATTCTTATATGCCATTGTTGTCCTATCTATGCTTACTATTTGGCCATGTCTTGTACTGTAAAAAATGCTATTTTGGGGCTGCCTTGCTACTGTTTTGCATGACATGTACCAATTATGCATATTTAGTATGGCTGTAGGCCATTTCGGGTGCTTAATATCGCATTTCGGGACCATTCCGTGCATTTGGTGTCATTTCCCCACCTTTTGGGACTGTTTTGCATCATTTATGAGTGCTGAAATTCCATTTGCATGTTTGCATATCATTTTCCATGTCATTTCGTGCCTTAGGGCTATTGCCTCGGTTTGCGTGCCCATGTGCGCGCACTTCGAGGCACTTCATTTTCATCCATCGGCCTCTCATGTGAGTGTGGCTGAGGCCCTCTCATGTTGGTGTAAGCCCATAATGCATCGCATATCTCATTTTAGTCCTATTACATTCCGTATACCATTTTCTCGGTTTGCGTGCCTATGGGCATGCATTTCGAGACATCTCATTTTAGGCTCATTATATATCATATTTCAGGTCGTTTCATGCCTTTATGCCATCGCCTCGGTTTGCGTGCCAGTGTGCACGCATTTCGAGGCACTTTGTTTTTTATCTCACGGCTTCTTATGTGAGTGTGGCTGAGGTCCACTCGTGTTAGTGTAAGTCCAATTTACATTGCGTATGCCATTTCATGCTTCAGGATCATCGCCTCGATTTGCGTGCCCGCGTGCACGCATTTCTAGGCATCTCATTTTCATAGCATTGTGCATGTTAGGATTGTATTTTAGTTGCATTCATGCACATCATGCATATTGCATCGTGTTCGGGATAGGAGTTAGCCTGGGCACAGGAAACGAGGCGCGTTCCGTACTCCGAGTGACGGAATGGGTCTCAATTCCCAAGTCACCGACCCTCCAGATTACCCATGATGGAGTTAGGTTCTGTTGTAGCATTCATCTGCATTCACTCCATATTGAGTCGTGCAATCCGATTCCTCGGCCATCATGCATCGATATGCGTGATTGGTGGCACGAGGATCGAGGCATGCATATATTTGTGAAATACATTGCTATGCCCTCTCGCTCTCTTGCTGAAAGAAATGAAGAATCGAACTTTCCGAGTCCGCACGCATTTCGAGAAACATCGCAAACAGAGGCTAATTGGGGCATCCTAGTGGATTTCCGCGCAAGGCAGCCCAACATGCATCATTTCATTATCCGGAGCAGAGTCAAGGCAGCCCCCTCGCTTGCACGCCAATTTTACAGCTTTCTTATTTAATCTGTTAATTAATTAGAAATTTGTATATTTGTTATTTCGGACTGTATATTTCAGACTGTATTATTCTTTTATTTCGGACTGTATTATTATTTATTCGGACCCTCTGCGCGAGGGCATAATTGTAATAAGTGTGGGTGAGTGTGATGTATGTCTTCCAACCCCACGTCTTTCTTCCCTTTTATTTACCTGCTTACGATGGTTAGATATAAGGCATATTTCAATTAGCATACAGTATGACAGCATGTTTGCATCATTCATCTGTTTTGCACGCACCGGGCTCGGCGCATCATACAAACTGCATTTGTATTTCAATTCCAAATTGAATACGTGTTAATTGTAGCATTCCACATGCCATGTTTAGAATAGCCGAGCCTGCTATAGTTGCATTTTTGCATGTGTTGTATTAGGCATTTCTGTATATTTAGGATCATGCATGATTTCTAATGAGTTTCGGTTTTGGCTTGGAGTACTCGGTGAGTTTTATGCTTTAGCATCCTTGCATGCGTGTGAGTGATTGCCATGATAGCATGCTTACCATGAAGCTATGTGCTTATGTGATATAACTGCCTTGAATGCCTGTGGGTGGAGGTTGAGTTACTTGGATTGGGACAATTCATCGAATGTAAGTTTTAAGCCCACTAGATAGTGGCAAAATCATGTTTTTCTAAGCCCACCCGAGGGTGGCAAATCCACGTCTTAGCCTACCTGCGGGTAGCACCATCAAACCATTTTCAAACAAACAAACATGAAGTGTTTTGTTCCAAATCAGGCGATTCAGTCTATACTTGTATGTTGTGCGCATCACATAGTAACCTAGGCTAATAACCGGAATAAGAACTCACAATGTTTTCAAAATCAGATATCATGGTTAGTAGAGGCCGGTCTTCGACCGGGCGAGCGGGGGTGCTCACGAAGTGACCTTCCTCAATCGTACCCAAGTTCTCGAGCCGAGGCAACTTTGGTGATGACGGACACGTGGCCTTTGACACCGAGTCAGGGTTTCCTAAATTTTTCATTTTAAAATATTTAGGTGGTGACTCTGTATCTGGCGAAGCAGTCCATGTTTGGCACTTCTTTCAAAAAAATCTGTTTTCAAAACGATTTGCCGGATTTGGACTCTTCGGTTCAAGATTGAGAACCGTGACATTTGAGTCCTTTGAACTGTAGTGACCCAATATCGAACCGTAACGTGGGGACTCGCACCTTTCCCCGGATGCGTTCAGACGCATAAGGTCAATCAAGGACCTCAAGACAAATGAAAAGAATGACCTGAATCTATATCAAATACTTAGAATAAATAAATGAAGACACAGATTTATGAGGAGCAAAGAAACTTACCTTCGTATATGTAATCTATGTGGTACAGATTTATATAAAGAAAGTACCTGGATGACAAAAAAGAAGAAATTGATTGAGAGAGTATCCACAAAACACAAACATTAAAAAAGCAAATATAAAGCTGATCATGTTTTTTTTTTAACTCCACAAACGAAGCACAGTAATTCATATATAATATTTATAAAAAAAAATTCAAGAAAATAAATCACAAAAGGCACATTCAACTTCAATCTGATCACATTCAAATATAAAACATGAAGAACAAAGGTAGTATTAGGGCATATACAATGTATTTATATATAGATGAGAATTCTTTCCTGGATTTGATCAAAAAAAATTTCGAGAGCGTTCATCGAAAATCCAAACATGCTATGGGAGTCATAACTATAAAAAAATAAAAATAAAAATTTGAGTTATAACCAAACATCACATGAGGTATAACCAAACAACTCTTAGATTATAACTAAAATAATGTCATAACCAACATCACAATCTGTCATAACTAACAACACAATAGGTCATGTAACCAAAGACACAAAGATCGTAACTAAAGGCGCATATAAAGGGGGTGTGTGCATAGAATTTCCGTAAATTAATATATTTATAACTACTCTCCACAAAACTCACTGATCCAACCCACAAAAGGTCAATGTTGAGGTTGGGTTTGACAAGTAAGATTGCAAGATACATGAGGATGCTCAAAAGAGAAAAGATTAAATTAAAAAGGGAGGGGTATAGGATGCTCTTTCATCCAGCTACCAATATCAGTTCCATATGAAGTTTCCAATAGTTCAAACAGAGCATTCCAGAAGACAACTTCTGTATTATAGATAGATAGTTACTGAGTGAGTGAGGCAGGAAAAGAGTACATTTAAGAGCAATCAAATCAAGACTTGAGGCAAAAACCAAAATTGATTAGCTTCTAAATTATTAGAACATATCTCTAAAAAAACATGTAGATATTCTGCAAGTCTAAGCCCATTTTTTCCTATAATAAAAAGCCTAAATGTAAGCTCCAAGTTTTTGTGAAGTATAGAAATGAAGAACAGTAATAGAAAATATGCCCAAGAAAATGTTCCCTACAGTGCTACATTTCTGTGGCCACAAAGTCAAAATAGTAAAAGTTTGGCAAATTTGAGAATATGCAACAAAGTCTGGCTCCCTTTTTCTTTAAATAATATCTGAGGCATAGGTTTGAGGAATTATGAAAATTATTTGAAACTTAACAGCATGTTGTGTAAGAAAGGGCAAAACACACAACAAAATCACAATAAGAGCCAGTTGACCTAAATACCGGATTGCAAAGTGTGGTGCCCTTCAAACATCAAACGTCCACAAAGTCAATCTCGTTAAGTTCCTTTCTTATTGACCCAAAATCAACAACAAACCTAATAGCTGCTTAAAAAAAAAATCAATTAATTGTAAGTACCAAAATAGCCCGCCAACATTAAAAGCTTCTGAAAAATTCCCATATTGGTCTAAGATCCAACATGAAATCTTTTCTAAAACCATCTCAGTGAGGAAGCAAATAATTGTACTACAAGTGTGAGTTTGGTATGAACACTTACCACTATAGATGAAACGGCCTACAGGCTTAAGGAGTTAAAGAGGGACAAAAATAGAATTATCATCCAAAAAAGCTTGTGAAATCACAGTATAACTTTATATTCTGCATCTTAGTGTTAATGAAATCTGATGGGACACTAACTCACTGTCAACCAAATAGCAAGACAACAATATTATAAGTTTAGCAACCCCAAAAACTCTCTCTACCATGCCCCTTTATTCTCCCCATTTGTGAGGCAACTTCGACAATAACAATGAAAAATTATATGATAAACTATAAAGGTTTGGAACATTGTCATAGTACCCATAAGAAATAAACAGAGGCCAATACAAAAAAATAAAAATAAAAAGGAAGAAAAAATATTTTTTGTCAAAGCCAACAAGCCATAAAAAGAGAACAGAAGATTCATGTCATCTTATACTGAATTCATTTAGAAGAACAAAATGATAATTTCAAATTATCCATCAGTTTCTAACTTAGTATAAGCTAGACAAACTCAGATGAACAACATCAGCTGTGCAATGTACAACCTACCCATCCCCTTCCATAAACCACAAGAGTCTGCGTTAGAAGCATCATATATCCAAGCAACTCCCCTTAAGATTACGAGGAGTCAAACAACAAGTAGACAATGAACTGCATTCTCAATATTATGAGAGCACTGCATTCTCAAGAGTGTTTACAAGACAATCCATGATTCAAGTCCTGATCTGTTAGCATTGAAGTGGGAAATAAAATCACAGGGTTATCCTTTTTTAGACTGTTCAAAATTGTTCAATGAAAACAATACTAGCTGAACCAAGTAATGGGTTGCTCAAGCTTGATTAGAAAATTTGGTGAGATATAAAATGAAGATTGAGGTTTACTAGTTTATTGCATGAATGATCTCAAGGAAGATTCTACTTAAGCCCATAAAAAACCAAGCAATTAGAGCTTGGTTTCTTAGTTAGTCTCATAAAATTATCGACCTCTCGAGTCGAGTTTTAGTTGAGTTGAATAAAACAAGCATCAAAATATGGTTGAACTATTCAATAACGGATATTTTATATCTATTTAATTCCCATTTACCTACAATTTCTCTTACCCAATCAGATTTAAAGGGCAATCTGCTATAGTTCACAAATTCAAGAATTGAAGTTCTAGTTTATCCTCCATACTTATTTCCCATCAAAGTTGAGAGACCGACTAGATAACGCTTTTTCAGCTACATGGGTTTAGATGTCCCCGAGCATACGGGAGGGATGAGTCCCCGTTCCGTTCGTTTTGGGCTCACTACAGTTCAGGACTCTAATTGTCACGGTTCGTAATCTGAACCAAAGAGTCCAAATCCGGGAAATTGTTTTGAGAAAAACAGATTTTTGAAAGAAGTGCCAAACATGGACTGCTTTGCCAGATACAGAGTCGCCACGTAATATTTTCTTTTTGGGAAATTTAGGAAACCCTGACTCGTTGCCTAAGGCCACGTGTCCGTCATCACCAAAGTTGCCTCGGCTCGGGAACTTGGGTACGATTGGGGAAGGTCACTTCGTGAGCACCCCCGCTCGCCCGATCAAAGATCGGCCTCTACTAACCATGATATCTAGTTTTGAAAACATTATGCATTCTTATTCCGGTTATTAGCCTAAATTTACTATGTGATGCGCACAGCATACAAGTATAGACTGGATCGCCTGAATTGGAACAAAACATTTCATGTTTGTTTTAGAAAGATGGTTTGCTACCCGGAAGTAGGCTTAAAATGCAGATTTTGCCACCCTCGGGTGGGCTTAGAAAAAATGGTTTTGCCACTATCTAGTAGGTTTAAAACTCACAGTCAATGTTTTGTTCCAATCCAAATAACTCAACCTTCACCCACAGGCATTCAGGAAGTTATATCACATAAGCAAATAGCCTCATGGTAAGCATGCTATCATGGCAATCACTCACACACATGCAAGGATGCTAAAGCGTAAAAACTTACCGAGTACTCCAAGCCAAAACAGAAACTATGTTAGAAATCCATACATGATCCTAACTATGCAGAAATGCCTAATGCAACACATGCAAAAATGCAACTATAGCAGGCTCAGCTATTCTAAACATGGCATATGGAATGCTGCAACTAACAAGTATTCAACTTGGAATTGAAATACAATGCAGTGAGGTATGATGCGCCGAGCCTGGTGCATACAAAACAGATGAATAAATGCAAACATGCTATCATACTGTATGCTAATTGAAACATGCCCTAATCTAACCATCATAAGCTAGTAAATAAAAAGGAGAGAAAGACGTGGGGTTGGAAGACATACATCACACACACATACACACACTTATTACAACATTGCCTTCGCGCAGAGGGTCCGAATAAATAATACAGTTCCGAATAAATAATACAGTCCAAATAAGTACAAAATCCTAATTAATTAACAAATTAATCTAGGAAAGCTGTAAACTAGCATGCAAGCTAGGGACTGCCTCGACTCCGTTCCAAATGATGAATGATGCATGCTCGGGTTGCTTGGCACGAAAATCCATCGCGACGCCCCAATTAGCCTTTGTTTACAGTTAAGCCCGGAATATTACGCGAAGCCCCAAAAGATTGCCGTTTGTTGATTTGCTGCAACAGAGAGCAGGAAAGGGGCATGGCAATATATTTTCACATATGTATGCTTGACTACTCTTCAGGGAGCGTAGTCCTCGATCCTCGTGCCACTAATTGCGCATTTCGATGCATGATGGCCGAGGAGTCGAATTGCACGACTCAATATGAAATGAATGCACACATGAACACAACAAGACTGAGACTCCATCATGGATAATCTGAAGTGTCGGTAACCGGGAATTGAGATACGTTCCGTCACTCAAAGTACGAAATGTCCCTCGTTTCCCGTGCTCGGGCTAACTCCTATCCCAAACGCAATGCAAATGAGATGGCATGCACTATGCAACTAATATACAACCTAGCATACACAATGCTATGAAATGGCATACACAATGCACGATGTAACATGGCATACACGATGCTCTAACATACAACCTAGCACACGCAATGCTATAAATTGAAATGGCATACACAATGCATGATGGACTTACACCAACATGAGTGGACCTCAGCCACACTCACATCAGCGGCCATAAGATGAAAATGAGACACTCGAGATGTGTGCACACATGCACGCAAATCGAGGACCGATCTTAAGGCACGAATGCCACTGTACCAAAGCATGGCAAGGCATGGAATATGGCATACAAACATGCGAATTTCAGTGCTAAAATATGATGCTAAACAGCCCCGGAACATGGCAATATGGCACCCGATGCATGAGATGAACCCCGAAACGCAAAACTAGGCATACGCAATGACCTATAGCTATACAAGACATGCATTATTTGATCATGAGACATGAGGGTAGAGTCAAGGAAGTCCTAAAACATGAACTTTTCTAGTTTAAAGCATGGCCAAAAAGTGCTAGCAAGATGGACTAAAATAGCATGCGATTCTGACCATCAAACATGGATTACATGGCACGTATATGAAGCAAGTGAGAACTCATCAAACCAGAAAAAATCAGTGAACTAAACATGCCAAAATATGCCCAAATACACATGGAAAGGCAGCCAACACGTGCACAAATGAGGGGCTCCTTTGGAAGGGCATACAAGGGGTTATTAAGCACATGCAAGATAGACATGAAGCATGACCAAAAAAACTCTGGAAATCAAATATGGTAGTCCCAAAATTCACCAAATTGACCCTGAAATGTGACTTCAAAGCATGCAAGATAGGGTCTCTTTGGAAGGCCAAAATGACCACCAAACAAGTCAAGGTGAGAGGGGGTCACCCGCCACGGATTTGGAGGCTCAAAATAGCATCAAAGCCACTGAAAATCCATTGGATTCCAGTGGCTAGAAGGTCAAACAAGGCATGCAACAAGGGCTAGGGTGTAAGGCTAAAAATAAGAGGGAACCAAGCATACAAGGGAGCATGTGACCTCAAATAGGAAAATTCCCTTAATGAAACATGAAGATGATGTCAAAAAAAATCCTTTTTTCAGTTTATAACAAGTCTAAAAAATGAACATAAATAGGGCTAATCTATCATGCAAAAATGGCCCTAAAAGAGATAATAGAGAGAAGGGACAGCAGCTGGCTCCAAATGGAAAAGAGCCCTTTAACAAAGTTGAAGAGGGGCTCAAAACATGGCATTTTAGAGTTTATATCAAGCCTCGAAAATGAACACAAGTGAGGCTAAATCAACATGCAAGAAAAAGGCCTAAAAGAGGGATAAAGAGGAAAGTGGTAGCAGCTGGCCTCAAACAGAGGAGAGCCCTTCAACAATGTTGAAGAGGGTCTCAAAAAAAGACATTTCACAGTTTATGACCAAGTCCAAAAAAGCTCACAAATAAGCCTAAAATATCATGCAAAAATAGGCCTAAAATATCATGCAAACACAAAGGGTGAGGAGGAGACCTCAAACAGAGAAAGACCCTTGATCAAACATGGAGATGAGCTCAAAATATGACTATTTCTAGTTTGGGTCGGAGCCCAAAAATTCTTTCAAGAAAGGCTTATAAATGAAGCAAGAAAAGACTAGTTTAAGGGAAAAGTGTGCTTACCCTTGAAGAGCAATGAAACAACAGCCTTTGGACCAAGAAGAGGAGCTCCTAGCCTCTGGAAGTCAGCTTCAAAGGGCTGGAATAGAGTGTGGAGGTGTGGTGTTATGAGTTGTAGGGTAAATAATGCAAGAAGCTTAGGGTTTTGAGGCTTGGAAGAGAGGAAGAGGGAGAGATGTAAGCAAGGCTCTAAACAAATTTTGTTAACTCTCTAAAATGGAGCTAGGGGTGCTGGTTATATAGGGAAAGGAGTGGAGGAAAGGGAGGGGGAAAATCAAATTCAAATTTCCCCCCCAAAAGACCCCCCATCGGATACAAGATCTGGGGGGAAACAGAGGGTGCAGCTGTAAGGAACCAGGTGAGAGGGTCATGGCCGGCCAGGTTCAGAAAATTCAGGTGGCCGACCAGCCACCTCCCCGGGCCGGTCGGCCAGGGTCAAAAGGGTCAATGAGATTTGTTGGCCGGCCATCCCCAAAAGGTGGCCTCCCATGTGTGCACAACACAGATATGTAGAGAAAAACCAGGAAATGTGACCCAAGAGAGAGAAAAACTAACTTTTTAGAGGGGTTCAAAAGGGTCAGGAAGAGTTAATGGCCGGCCATGTCATATTGGTGGCCTCCCAGGTGTGTACAACACAAATATGTGGTTAAGGGTCAAAGAAAGTGGCCCGGGAATGGAAAAAGTCAGCTGTCTAGTGAAGAAAACGGGCGATAAAGAGCGATGAAGGAATAAAGCTAGTCTTCAGAACAATTGTTGGCCTCCCACCCTTCTACGACCTTTATAACAATGAAAATAAGGTCCCTGCCAAAAATGGACCCAAACCGATGCAAAATGAAGGTTCGGGGGCCAAAACACGCAGCCTGGGGCCTCGAAAACTGACTGTTAAGCACCGGAGGTGGTGTTTGACCATGAAGTTGGTCTCTCAAGCCACAGTGTCCCTCAAAAGGGAGTAAATAGGGTGTATACCAAAAAACAGAGCAAACGGAGGTGGTTAAGCAGTCCCGAACCGAGGCACACGGCCGATGGCTCCGGAAACCGAGCTCCAAACGGGAAAAATGGCCTACGACCACAAAACGTAGCCTACGGCCACTGAGAGATGATCTACGAGACCTCTCCCTCCTTGGGAAGAAAGCGAGAAGCAGGGGCTTGGTTAAATGGCGAGGCAAAACACAAAAGGTTGGAAGTCAGGAGGCAAGGCTATAGCACCGAGACTCCGCAACCTCCGACGAGCACAATATGCAACATCACCAAGTGCTCAATCAATGACGCCCGAGTCTTATGGTCGGTCAAAAATGGGTGTCTCTGTTGCCCTCTTTAAGTAACGCGAAAGTCATGAAGTGACGGGAGTGAATGTCAAAGTCCAGAGACGACCCATTTTTGACAAGGCCGAAGACTTAGACAAACATACAAGATAACAAAGAAATGTGCCCGCAGGCATGCCCGCAGGCGGAGGGCAAAATGCAAAGTGATATGCACAAAGCCGGACGTAACTCAATGATCATGCGAAGGAACAAGCTGTAATGAAGCAAATATTCACAATAAATGCGACAGTTTTAAGCAAGATGGCAAATCAAACTACATTTCATGCAGTTATGATGTAAGAAAATTATGCAATCTTAGCGAGCATGTGCGATAGATACACAAAAGTGAAGAGAGTGTGATGGATATACTATATGAATAAAGTGTGATTGATACACTAAGTGAAGCAAAGTGTGATAGATACATAAAACAAAACGAGTGTGATGGATACACTAAGCAAATGTATGATAGATACACTAAGCGAATCATGTGCGATGGATACACAAAGTGAACGTGTGATAGATACATAAAGTGAGCATAGTGTGATAGATACACAAAGTGAGCATAGTGTAATAGACACACAAAGCAAAGTGAGTGTGATGGATACACCATATGAAGCAAAGTATGATGGATATACAAAAAGTGAACGCAAAGTGTGATAGATACACTATGTGAACAGAGTGTGATTGACACACTAAAAGTGAACACAAAGTGTGATAGATGTACTATGTGAACAGAGTGTGATTGATACACTAAAAGCAAACACAAAGTGTGATAGATGCACTATGTGAACAGAGTGTGATTGATACGCTAAAAGCGAACACAAAATGTGATAGATGCACTAAGTGAACAGAGTGTGATTGATACGCTAAAAGCGAACACAAAGTGTGATAGATGCACTAAGTGAACAGAGTAGGATTGATACACTAAAAGCGAACACAAAGTGTGATAGATGCACTAAGTGAACAGAGTGCGATTGATACACTAAAAGCGAACACAAAGTGTGATAGATGCACTATGTGAACAGAGTGGGATTGATACACTAAAGGTGAACACAAAGTGTGATAGATGCACTATGTGAACAGAGTGTGATTGATACACTAAAAGGTGAACAAAAAGTGTGATAGATGCACTATGTGAACAGAGTGTGATTGATACAATAAAAGCGAACACAAAGTGTGATAGATGAACTATGTGAACAGAGTGTGATTGATACACTAAAAGCGAATACAAAGTGTGATAGATGCACTAAGTGAACAGAGTGTGATTAATACACAAAATGAGAATGTGTGATTGATACACTAAATGAGAATGTGTGATTGATACACTAACTGAATGAAGTATGATTGATACACTAAAAGGTGAAGTGTGATTGATACACTAACTGAATGAAGTGTGATCGATACACTAACTGAATGAAGTGTGATTGATACACTAAATAAATGATCTCAAACGAAATTTCTTTGAATGAACCGTACATACAATATCGTGCATGAATGAGAAAGAAACTTGAGAGGTACAATACAATACAATGCATGATGCAATAAACAAGCATAGCGGCGCTTTAAAAAAGCACCTCATGGGGTGAGTGGCGTTGAACCACTCTACTCTGACGGGGATCTCCCCTCGTGCTCTTCAAACACTTACCTTCAACTCGCAGTGCAAAGGCTCTGAAATACTGACAAGGGTTCTTCACGTAGAACACTTTGGACGCTGCCTTTCTTCCTGATCATATTCACAACTTTCCCTATTCTCCAACGGGTGCATACACGTTATCTCAACCTATGGGGCTTCCATATACATTTCAAGCTGAGGACACACCCCTAGGTATTTAAAACAGACTTTAGTTCCGGAAATCCCGAACCGTTACGTTCTAGGCATCAGCCATTCGAACTGTAGTTTCCACCGTCGCAGTTGGTCTCCTAGGAACTCATTGCAAACACGGCCAAGATGCCTCTGGCAGGGAATGTTATTCAGGGAGAGCACTTCTAATCGCCATTCTGGCATGAAGTAGACTTGATTTTGAGCTTGAGGTAAAGGCACACTCATACTTTGGAGCATTGACAAGGCCTGACGAGGTGCATACGGAATGCGATCTCGGAGCTTACTAAAGTTGGAACAAACTCAGATGCCTGGTGTAGACACCCCATTTTTGACCGACCTCAAGACTTGGACGTCACCGCTTGAACACTCGGTGATTATCCATGTTCGTGTTCGTTTGGAGTTCCCGGAGTTCTCGGCTACGCGCCTTGCCTCAGGACCTCCGAACTTGACCGTTTTGTGTCTGGTTTTGCACCAAACACTTGTGCTTTGCCTTGGAGGGGCAGGGAATGCCTTTTGAGGCATCTCCACACACCACCGGCAGTGGCTAGAGGCCACCGGCTGGTTGGTGTTTCCATCGGCACTATATTGTCTTGGGTCGTGATCAATTTTGTCAAAATGACATTCTTTCTTTGGCGATTCTTGTCTTGTTGCTTTTTGAGATATTTTGAAGCAGCTGTATAGCACTTGCTTCCCCTCCATACACGTGTATGGAGGGATGTGCCTCTTGTTTGCTTAGTTGCTAAGCTTACAAGATTGCCTCCTCTATAAGAGGAGGCTTTGTCTTCTTGGCTGAGGGGTTAGCCATTTTTTTCAACACAAAACCAGAGCTTATATATCTATCTATATCTATATCTTCCCTTCCCTCATCCTTTGTGTGTGTTTCTTGGCCTAAATAGTGTGTTTTACCTTACTTTTGCACCATTACACACACTATTACACCTAGCTCCGAGATTGAGGGACTTGGAAGGTTGTTTGCTGTGATTTTGGACTGGTTTTGATCATTAGAAGAGGGCTGCACCACCTGTTCTTCAAGGGTTCTTCAAGGATGAGCAACTTACTTTAGATCCCCATTTTTGCAACAAGTTTTTACCTATCTTTCTTTGTGTTTTTGGCTTTGTGTTCAACATAAAAAAGTCTTATATTTTCTTGTTTTAGAACCTTCATTAAGGTCACTTGGGGGTTTGAGTACAAACTCACCCTCTTAAGCTTTGTTTTGGCTATTTTAGCCCCTTTTCTTGAAACCTTGTTTAACTTGGTGTTTTGGTCTTCCCTGCGAAAACCAGTGGGTTTTCGATGGTGAGGAAATATTTGGAGTCGTATATAGGGGGGGACACCCCCCTCCCCTTTGTCCCTCTTTGGTCTTTACTTTGGCTCACATAGTAGCATGCATTTTTAGCCTTATGTGCCTTCAT
Source organism: Camellia lanceoleosa (assembly GCA_025200525.1). Taxonomy (NCBI): domain Eukaryota; kingdom Viridiplantae; phylum Streptophyta; class Magnoliopsida; order Ericales; family Theaceae; genus Camellia; species Camellia lanceoleosa. The sequence goes on along the minus strand of CM045762.1, from coordinate 165,306,138 downwards.
TTCAGAGCTTATTTGGGTGTTTTGGATCATATATCATCTCTGTCTTTGGTTGGTTTTGTGGTCCTTAGCATGCTTCTTATACTTGCTTTGTAATGCTCTAGTTTGCCTAGAAATGAGCCATGAGTTTAGGCCATGTTTCTTGTATGTATGAGCCTCACTTCATGAAGATATTAGCATCATTTTGCCATGTGTTAGGTCTCTTGGCCACTGATTTCATCATGTTTGGCATGATTAGTATAGTTGCTTTGTGTTTTGGCTTGTAAGCCTTGGTTGTATCGGCCTCTAACACGCTTAGTTTAGGTCATTCTCTTGGTTTGGCCTCATTTGGGATCCTATTTCAGTCCATAAGTCATGTTTGTATGTTTGCATATGTGGCTTATTTCATGCTTTTAGGGTGTGCCCTTTTATGCCTAGGAATAGGCCTTATGCATGCTTGTATGTTCGAAGCATTTTGGGGTTGCCATATCAAGGGATTTGGGTGTACGTTTTTATGCTAGAACTTTGTTTTTCATATGTCTAATATGTGCCATGAGTGGTCATGTTGGTGGTGGTGGAATACCCCTTGTTATGCCCTGGTTTTAGGCCCATTTATTTGCATGCTTGCATGAGTGTTGATCTACCATTTTGGGCGCATTTTGCCACTGTTTTGGGGAGGTTTGAGGTCTGCCCTATTGTGATTAAGTCCACCAATGCACATTTATTTGATGCTTGTTGCATGTTTGGTCAATGTAGTCTTGACATATGACAATCCTATTGCCTTAAGTGCCCATGTTTGCATCACACTTTGTATCTTGCATACCTAGTATTGTATACTTGTCACAATATGTTGCATTACATTTGGCATGTTTTGCATTTCATCTCACATTGCACCATTTGAGCCATGTTTGTATAACATGCATTGCATTACTTGTCTTGGGGTGTCAAACCAAGTGTGAAATGAGGGTGTTTGTACTTCAAGTGACAAAACACACCTCAATTCTCATGTCACTAGGCCCTTGATCTTGACATGATAGGGACTTAGTTTTCATTTTGTATGTTGCATGCATTTTTATATTGAAATGCAATCTTGGTTCCTTGGGTTATCATGCATCAAGATGCATAATTGATGGCTCAAGAACCAAGGGTCATGCTTCCTTGAGTCCCATACATGATAGGGGGCATTGGCCATGCTTATATTTGCTCAAAAACTCCATGTCATGCAATTGTCTGCTGTCTGCTATTCTTTGTCAGGGAATTTTGTGCCGACCGGCACTATATAGGTGGCCGATAACCTCATGGACAGCCGGTGACTACTTTGGAGAGCCGGTGAACATTTCCTCCAGCCGGTGGTATGCAGTAGCATGAAAGGAAGGCATTCTGGGACTTGGGCACTTTTTGGAGAGACAGGGCAGTAAAAACAGAGGCAGCAGTGCCATGGCGCGGGTTTCCGGGCGAGTCGGATTCGAGCATGCATCATTCGCGCATCCTGAGGCCCCTCCTTTTTTGTTATATACTGAATTTAATTTGATAATTAGAAATTTCTGTAATAATTTATTTATTCTGTATTATTTTCGGACTGTATATTCTTTTGGTCCCTTCGAGTGAGGGCGTGTTTGTAATAAGTGTGTGTGGGTGTGTGTATGTCTTCCAACCCTCATTTCTTTCTCCCTTTTATTTACCTGCTTATGATGGTAGATTAGGGCACGTTTATTTTAGCATACCTTATGCAATGCATGCGTGCATCCATGCATTTGTCTAAACATGCACCGGGCTCGGTACATCACACAAACCGCATTGTATTTTCAATTCCAAATTGAATACGTGCATCGAATAAAGTGCATTTCACATGCCATCTTTAGGGTTAGCCGAGCCTACTCTAGATTACATCCTTGCATGTGTTGCATTAGCCACTTAACATGAACTAGGACATGCATGTTTGCTAACTAGTTTACTGTTTTGGCACGGAGTACAATGTAAGTATTTATGCTTTAGCATATCGCATGCGTGTGAATGTTGGCATGACAGTATGACTACCATGTGGCTAAATGCTTATATGAGATAAACTGTTTGAATGCCTGTGGATGGAGGTTGGATTGCTTGAGTTGGAAAACTCATTGAAATCCGTGTTTTAGCCTACTTGCGAGTAGCAAATTCCAAAGCATTTTCAAAACTAACGGATATGCAATGTTTATTTCCAAATTAGGCAATCTAGTCTATACTTGTTTGCTGTGCGCATAACGTAGTAATTCTAGGCTAATAATTGGAACAAGAACACATAATGTTTTCAAAATCAGATATTACGGTTAGTAGAGGCCGGTCTTCGGACCGAGCGAAAGGGGGTGCTCATAGCTGACCTTCCCCGATCGTACCCAAGCTCCCGAGCCAAGACCACTTTGGTGATGACGGACACGTGGCCTTCGGCACCGAGTCAGGGTTTCCTAAATTTCCAATTTTAAAATATTTAGGTGGCGACTTTGTAATCTGGCAAAGCAGTCCATGTTTGGCACTTCTTTTCAAAAATCAGCTTCTCAAAACGATTTGCCAGATTTGGACTCTTTGGTTCAGATTTAGAACCGTGACAATCGAGTCCTTGAACTGTAGTGACCCCAATATGAACGGAACGGGACTTAACCCTCCCGGGGCGTTCGGGGACGTCTACACCTGGCATTTTCCTCTTTTGCTTTTGCTTTGCAGTCCGAAACCATTATAGCTTCAGATAGGTCCTGGTTCTACTGTTCTCACATGGCCTGGGTTGAACCCTGCGGTTTTATGAAAGAACAAATTTTGTTTTGCACAAATGTGGAGAACGGCACGACACTCGGAGCACAAAACGATTTTATTTTTGAAATTGAGAGATGAGTTTTCGACTAGGTATTGGGCCTACGACTGAACACAGCAAAATGACTCAACACGGAAATAAAAGGCACACAACCTTGACACATCGAGTAACACTCGAGACGACTCAAAACAAGAATCGAGATAAAACAAAAAGACACGACACTCAGACGTGCACAGGGAGCTTGTTTCACCGGGTATTGTTTCCTACCCTTTCTCACTTGTGATTCTCACATCACTTGGCACTCAATCTCTAGTTTTCTGAAAAAGCCTTTTCCTCACTTTTTCTCTCAACGCACACCTCTCTATTTTTCAATCTCTCATTTTAAATCCCTCTCCTGAGTGGTTGATGGATAAACAGAAAGTTGTGGGCTCTTGCCCTTAGCATTCCGCTAGATTCTTCTTCTTCTGCATGCAGCTAGTGAGTTTCTCCCACAGAGGGGCTGTGCTACAACTGGGTGTGTAGCAAATCTGCAGCTGACATCGGTTGACGATGCTCTGCTGGGGAGTTTGGGCGTGATCAGATCTGTCCAGATGAAGGAGTGGAATATCTTGATCCATTCCAGTTCGTGCCGCGCAGCTTGATACCTCGTTGCTCGGAGGGTGAGAGAGCTTTTAGCCCTTTTGCTGTTAACTTCAGTTGTGCCCTTTTCTGGCAGGTAAAGTGCCCTTCTTGGCAAGTATTGTGGCAATGGGGAAAAGACAGAACACCTGACTCAACTGTGCCCCTAGTTCATTATCCCAACCATTTTCTTTGTTTTTGGCTTTCTACTAAGACAATTTTGACCAAAATGAGAGTTAGATTAACATGCTTGTTCAATTTTCTGATTTAAAATCATGCAAGTTAGGCTATGAGCACTGAAAATTTTCCCTTTTTGGGGTCCAAGAAATGGTCCAGTTTTGGAAAAATGGAATAATTTTTGAGAGAAAATTAGTCAACCTCATTAAAAATTCTTAAAAACTATTTTTGCAAACGGCCACTGCTCAACGAGCACGGAACCCGCTCTTGAGATGCACAACTTCAGATCCGAAGGAAAATTGCCCCCTGCTTGAAAAGAGCTTCCTGGCAATGGAAAGTTGCCCCTTGTTTGAACGGCACCGCAGCGTATTGAATGGCAACGGAAAGTTACCCCTTGTTTGGATAGCACCGCGACGCATTGTAGTCAGTCCTCAGAGTGACAAACACAACCAAATTCTCGGATTCAAAGAAAGCAAAGATGATCAAAACCATTACATGGACACAGTCGAATTTTGAAGTGTTTTACGGCTGGACTTCAGAATGAAGTTGCCTACGTATCCTAAAGATGGGAATCAAGCCTCATGTAGTTCGGGGTTAAGGTACACTCGGGTATTAACCTCTCCTTTTGCACTCTAACTTTTGCCAAGGTCGCCCTTTGCGGGTTTTCAACCTTGCGAGCTATGTTCTTCAATTTCTTTTCTTCTTTTTTCCATTTTTTGCATTTTTCTCTTTTGTTCTTTTCTTTTCTCTTTTTTTTTTTTTTTTTTTTTTCGCTCTAACTTTTGCCTGGGTCGCCCTTTCGGGTTTTCGGTCCAGCGAGCCTCTCAAGGGTAAAAGTGTAGCTTTGTCCATGTCAAATGGTTTTGAGATCCCGAAGTCATCTGAATCCAGGAGAATGGCTGCAGTTCGCTGATGATGTAGGAGTCCATCCAATGGGGGGCTGAATTTGCCCCTAGTGTTGTGGATCGGAACTCAGTTTTTCTTTAGCAATACTTTCTTCTTCCTCCCTCTGGGATTTGGCATTCTTGCCGACCTTCTTTGATTTATGGAATGATCCATCTTCGGCTCTTCGAGCACATTTGAAATTCTTTGCCCCTAGTTCCAGGGGTGCTTCTGATCTAGCTTTACAAGCTTCTTTTGATGACATCTTTTCTTCTTGATCTGACTTTCTTGCCTCTTGTTCGAGGGCTACTTTGAATCTGGCCACACAAGCCTCATATTGTGGTTGACCATTGAACATTCTGAATGCAAGTTCAAGGTTCGAAAGCAAGGGGTCGAGTCTCGAGGCTGAGAGCGATCCTAGGCTGCACAATCTCAAGAGCGATTCCACACAAGTTTTCGCAGAACTGCGCAAAACAGTTTGTTTTTGAAATTTTAAGAAAGCGACTAATCGCTCGCGCGGAAGACAATGTAGAACCAATCTGGATCAAGCCAGGATCCTTCTCAGTACTCATATTAACAAGCATGATTTCATTCATTAAGGGCTTAGCGTGCCTCTCTTTCTCTCAATTGATCAAATTTTTGCAAAACCCGAGGAATTCATTCCTCTTCGTTTTCACTGCAGTGTTCAAAAGGTTTTGAAAAACTTTAGGTCAATGCAATGAGTTCGAGGCACAGAAAAGTAGGCAAAAGCACTGACATTTCATTCAAAACTTTTGGCATAACTGGCACAAGGCAGAAGCGAACACAAGAATGTGAAAATCACTGCTGTTCATTCAAATCTATTGGCATTACTGGCTCCAAGGCATAAACAGACTCAAAAGAAAACGAAAAGACAAAACACAAAACAAAGCAAGTAATGTCCGAGGTAACACCCCCGAAATCACCCGACTCCAACAAAACAAGACTGACTCGGTACAACAAGACAGACCCAACTGACTCAGTAAGAAAAGACTAACTCTATACAAAATAACAAGACTGACTCAATACCCAAGTCAAAAAGTACAAATTAACAACATTCGCGAATGTGCTCAAAACAGTGCATGCCATCCAACATATCTGGAGTTAATTAAGTGCCGCCCGCAGGTGGTTCATCCCCCGATCACATGGTCACATTATCCCCCCACAAGTTCATTGATCAAGTACCGATAGACTTTGCAGGACCTGGTGCGACAATGACCCCGTTGTCAAACAGATCTTGTACATCATGACGCAGACGAAAGCAACTGTCGGTGTCATGACCAATTTGTTGATAGTAGGCATAGTATTTAGTCTGGTCATGCTTTGCAGGGATAGGATCGGGTAGGGGCCGTTGTTCCAACGGTTTCAGATGTCCTTTCCGGAGTAAGACTTCTAGAGCCTTTGACAAAGGCATATGAAGTGGAGTGAAAACCCTCTTGACTCGAGGTGGGTATTTGGTTTTTTGTGAGCTACTTAGGACGCCTTGGTGAATGGGGTAGCTATTTTTTGATGCTTGATGGCGGTGACCATGCCCACTTCAGAAGATCTCGCAGCTGCATCACCACTGGTGGTCACATTCGAACTGCGGGAAAATGCCCTCCTGGGCTGCTCCTTCTCCTAGTCAATGAGGCCCTGCTTCATAGCATCCTCGATCTGTACTCCCATCTCATGTAGGTCTGAAAAGGTGGGGAATGGGAGAACAATCATTTTCTGCATAAGCTTGGGCTGGAGATTGCGCATAATCATCATAATCTGATCCTTGTCAGTGGGCCTAGTGGTCATCATTGAGGCCTTGGCCCTCCACCGGGTTACAAAGTTAGAAAAACTCTCCTTAGGCTCCTGCTTAGTCGTCTCGAGATTACGGGTTGTGACCTTGATCTGTGTATTATAGGAGTACTGAGCGACAAAAGCCTCGGTCATCTCATCCCAATTCCTCTTAACATCGTCTTCCAGTTTCGCGTACCAGATGGCCGCTACACTCGATAGGGTCCGGCCAAACAATGAAAGCTTCTGTAGTCTGGTGAGGCCCATCGGCCTTAGTATGTCTGAAAACAAACGGAGATGCACCATGGGATCCCCAGACCCATCAAAACGGTCGATTTGTGGCATCTTAAACCGATCTAGCAGCGTCACAGCCGCGTCGGTATACCCGTCCTCAATGTCTGGGATGGACTTCACACCCTGAGATTTCTTGAATAGCTTCTCAAGCTTGCTCAACGTCAGCGCTGTAGGGTGCACGTCGAACACAAAGGGAGAGCCCGGCTGATTGATAGGAGCGGGTGCCTTGGATAGTTGGGGTAGAATCGGGGCCGAGCCGTACAGCCGGGATGTCTATATCCTCTTGGATATTCTGAACATTTGGTGTCTCCCCGGGTATTGGATCTCTTAGTGGGGGAGAAGCTTGATGTGAGGCTGATACTCGACTTCTTCTTGTAGCAGTGAATTAGCTCACTTTCTTTGGGTCATGATCGCAGCCTGTTGTTTGGCAAATTTCGCTTGGCGGACAGCATCTTGCTGCATGAGTTTCATACTTTCCTATATCTGACGCATCATTGCCTCCATCTCTGACATGTTCTGCTGGTCCATCTGACTGACTAGTATATCTATCCCTACAGTAGAAACTAAGACCTCAGCCTGACTATTTACTGGTGGGGTGATTAAAGACCACCAATCCGGTAACTACTGAACTGGTGATCTGTGCCTGACTAGCCCTTTTACCCTGCCTCTGGCGAAAGAATGTTGATTTCCCTTGAACTGAATCTCTGACCTGACAAAGTCTATCAGCACAGATCCGATGAACCTTGGGGGATTTTGGAGCCTTCTGAAGCTATGGTTCCAGGACTACCTCCCCTAGCAAAAGCGAAAAGCGAAAACAAAGAGCATTTCAGCCTGATTTCACGATAACCCATATGAGCAAAGCTGAGTGAGTGTACTCTCTACTGAATTCTGCCCCAAAATTCTGTCCCAAATCTGAGTCTGATACCCACAGGTAAAGTTGACTCCCAAATACTGATAGTAATGCCCGCAGGCCTGATGCCCAGACTTGCAAACTGATACATGCCTTCCCGTAGAGACGCACTCTAAAAGCACATAACAGATAAGTGAAAGCCAAAACACCCCTATGTTAGGGTGGGGTTTCCCTGTCCTATTTTGTCAGGAGCTAGGGTTTCACTACGCACGCAGCGGTTTCAAACAACCTATATCGGGTAAGCAACCTGTCCTAGTTTGGAATGGTCACTACGGATCCGAATATGCACTAGGTCGAATGGCCAAAAGGGTGCCCCGGTAAAACCGGGGTTTGTGTTCCCATACTGGCAGAGCCCATAACCGGTAAGCCTTATGGCACGCAGCCTCTGGCAAACCGCTCAGGAATAACAGATGGCAAACACGGTGTCCTAGGCACACCAATGCAAATGCAATGCAAAGAAACACACAAGTGTAGTCAAAACCAGATATCATGAGTTCGAGTCAAGTTCTCTAAATCCCCAGCAGAGTCGCTAAAGCGTAGACGTCCCTAACGTCCGGGAGATGAGTCCCGTTTACGTTCGTTTGGGCTCACTCGATTCAGACTCTAATTGTCACGGTTCGTAATCTGAACCAAAGAGTCTAAATTCGGCAAATTATTTTGAGAAAAACAGATTTTTGAAAGAAGTGCCAAACATGGACTGCTTTGCCAGATAGAGTCGCCACCTAAATATTTTATTTTTGGGAAATTTAGAAAACCCTAACTCGTTGCCTAAGGCCACGTGTCCGTCATCACCAAAGTTGCCTCGGCTCGAGAACTTGGGTATGATTGGGGAAGATCACTTCGTGAGCACCCCCGCTTGCCCGATCAAAGATCGGCCTCTACTAACCATGATATCTAGTTTTGAAAACATTATGCATTCTTATTCCGGTTATTAGCCTAAATTTACTATGTGATTGTAGACACCCCATTTTTGACCGACCTTGAGACTCAGACGTCACCGATTGAGCGCTTGGTGATGTTGCATACTGTGCTCGTTCAGAAGTCTCAGAGTCACGGCCGTGCGCCCTGCCTCCGGACTTCCGAACTCTCTTTTGTGCCTTGTCTCGGTTTGCGAACCAGACTCGGTTTTCTCTGTTTTCTTTCCTGCAGGAAGAGAGTGGTCCCGTAGACTATCTCCCGGTGGCCGTGAGCTACATTTCGTGGTCGTAGGCCATTTTGCCCATTTCGGAGCCCGGTTCCCGGTTTTCGGAGCCGTCAGGCCGTGTGCCTCGGCTCGGGACCGCCCAACCATCTCCGATTTCTCCGGTTTTTGGCAGGAACCTCTGTTTTGTCATTCCGAGGGATCTGGGTCGCAGAATACCCGCCGTGGCGAATGCCACTTTGTGTCAGAAGCGATTTTCGGGACCCCGAACTGCGTGATTTGGGCCCCGAGCATTCATTTTGCATCGGTTTTCTCCGATTTTTGGCAGGAACCTCTGTTTTGTCATTCCGAGGGATACTGGGGTCGCAGATACCCACTTCGCTGCCGTATGCCACTTTCGGTGCCTGCAGCCCATTTTCGGGACCCCGAACTGCGCGGTTTGGGCCCCGAGCGTTCATTTCTCATTAGTTTTTGTTCAATTTTGGCAGGTACCCCTGTTTCAACACCAGGAAGATCACTGGGGGGTGGGAGGCCAGCAATTATCCCAGATAACCAGTTTCGCTCCTCCGGCGCCCGTTTTGCTCACTTCCGGGCCAATGTTGAACACCCTGGGGATATTTTCTTCCAACCAAAGCTACATATTTGTGATCAGGGGACATGGGAGGACCCTAAAAGTGCATGGTCGGCCAGTAATTGTGCATTTCATTTTTGAGCCTCTCCTTCAAATGCAATGTTGTGACTCCTGCTTCAGTGTTGCCAATTTCCAACCTTGGAACCTTGTTCTACACACCTGGGAGGACACCAAGGAGTGGTGGTCGGCCAGAAAATTTGGACTTCATTTTTGGGCCATGGCCGGCCGGCCAGGGTGAGTGGCTGGCCGACCAGTTGGGGTGGCCGGCCGGCCACCTTCCAGAAAACTACCTGGCCGGCCAGCTTTCTGCTTTCCAGCTCTTTACAGCTGTCCGGATATTTTTTGCAAAATATCTCCCCCTCCGGGGGATATTTTGGGAGGGAAATCTTGCCTCCATTTCCCTCCCCTTTTACACCCTTTCTTGCCTATTTAAAGGGCTGCCCTCCTCCTTTGCTAGGGTTAGAAATTTTGGTCTCAAATACCTCTCTCTCAAAACCCCCATTTCTTTCTCCCTTTTATTTACCCGCTTACGATGGTTAGATATAGGGCATATTTCAATTAGCATACTGATGATGACAAAGATGTTTGCATCATTCATCTGCTTTTGCATGCACTCGGCGCATCATACAGCTACATTTGTATTTCAATTCCAAATTGAATACATGTTAGTTGTTGCATTTCACATGCCATGTTTAGAATAGCCGAGCCTGCTATAGTTGCATTTTTGCATGTATTGCATTAGGCATTTCTGTACATTTAGGATCATGCATGATTTCTAATCGGTTTTTCTGTTTTGGCTCGGAGTACTCGGTGAGTTTTATGCTTTAGCATCCTTGCATGCGTGTGAGTGTTGCCATGAATAACATGCTTACCATGAGGCTATGTGCTTATATGATATAACTGCCTTGAATGCCTGTGGGTGGAGGTTGAGTTATCTGAATTGGGACAATTCATCAAATATTTGTTTTAAGCCCACTAGATAGTGGCAAAATCATTGTTTTCTAAGCCCACCTGAGGGTGGCAAATCCACTTCTTAGCCCACTTGCGAGTAGCACCATCAAATCATTTTCAAACAAACAAGCATGAAATGTTTTGTTCCAATTCAGGCGATTCAGTCTATACTTGTATGCTGTGCGCATCACATAGTAACCTAGGCTAATAACCGGAATAAGAACTCACAATGTTTTCAAAAAACAGATATCATGGTTAGTAGAGGCCGGTCTTTGACCGGCGAGCGGGGGTGCTCACGATGTGACCTTCCCCAATCGTACCCAAGTTCCCGAGCCAACTTTGGTGATGACGAATACGTGGCCTTTTGGCACCGAGTCAGGGTTTCCTAAATTTCCCATTTTAAAATATTTAGGTGGCGACTCTGTTATCTGGCAAAGCAGTCCATGTTTGGCACTTCTTTCAAAAAAAAATCTGTTTTTCTCAAAAACGATTTGCCGGATTTGGACTTTTGGTTCAAGATTTGGAACCGCGACAAAATCGAGTCCGAGCTGTAGCGAGGTTCCTCGCGGGCTTGTTACAGTGATGCGCACAGCATACGAGTATAGACTGGATCGCCTAAATTGGAACAAAACATTTTATGTTTGTTTTTGAAAGATGGTTTGCTATCCGGAAGTAGGCTTAAAATGCAGATTTTGCCACCCTCAGGTAGGCTTAGAAAAGATGGTTTTGCCACTATCTAGTGGGCTTAAAATTCACAGTCAATGTTTTGTTCCAATCCAAATAACCCAACCTTCACCCACAGGCATTCAGGCAGTTATATCACATAAGCAAATAGCCTCATGGTAAGCATGCTATCATGGCAGTCACTCACATGCATGCAAGGATGCTAAAACGTAAAAACTTACCGAGTACTCCAAGCCAAAACATAAACTATGTTAGAAATCCATACATGATCCTAACTATGCAGAAATGCCTAATGCAACAGATGCAAAAATGCAACTATAGCAGGCTCGGCTATTCTAAACATGGCATATGGAATGCTGCAACTAACAAGTATTCAACTTGGATTTGAAATACAATGCAGTGAGGTATGATGCGCCGAGCCCGGTGCATACAAAACAGATGAATGAATGCAAACATGCTATCATACTGTATGCTAATTGAAACATGCCCTAATCTAACCATCATAAGCTAGTAAATAAAAGGGAGAGAAAGACGTGGGGTTGGAAGACATACATCACACACACACACACACACACACACTTATTACGACATTGCCTTCGCGCAAAGGGTCCGAATAAATAATACAGTCCAAATAAGTACAAAATCCTAATTAATTAACAAATTAATCTAGGAAAGCTGTAAACTAGCATGCAAGCTAGGGACTGCCTCGACTCCGTTCCAAATGATGAATGATGCATGCTCGGGTTGCTTGGCACGGAAATCCATTGCGACGCCCCAATTAGCCTTTGTTTACAGTTAAGCCCGGAATATTGCGCGAAGCCCCAAAAGATTTCCGTTTGTTGATTTGCTGCAACAGAGAGTAGGAAAGGGACATGGCAATGTATTTTCACATATGTATGCTTGACTACTCTTCAGAGAGCGTAGTCCTCGATCCTCGTGCCACTAATCGCGCATTTCGATGCATGATGGCCGAGGAGTCGAATTGCACGACTCAATATGAAATGAATGCACACATGAACACAACAAGACCGAGACTCCGTCATGGATAATCTGAAGTGTCGGTAACCGGGAATTGAGATACGTTTCGTCACTCAAAGTACGAAATGTCCCTCATTTCCCGTGCTCGGGCTAACTCCTATCCCAAACGCAATGCAAATGAGATGGCATGCACTATGCAACTAATATACAACCTAGCATACACAATGCTATGAAATGGCATACACAATGCACGATGTAACATGGCATACACGATGCTCGAATATACAACCTAGCACACGCAATGCTATAAATTGAAATGGCATACACAATGCATGATGGACTTACACCAACATGAGTGGACCTCAGCCACACTCACATCAGCGGCCATAAGATGAAAATGAGACACTCGAGATGTGTGCACACATGCACGCAAACCGAGGACCGATCTTAAGGCACGAATGCCACTGTACCAAAGCATGGCAAGGCATGGAATATGGCATACAAACATGCGAATTTCAGTGCTAAAATATGATGCTAAACAGCCCCGGAACATGGCAATATGGCACCCGATGCATGAGATGAACCCCGAAACGCAAAACTAGGCATACGCAATGACCTATAGCTATACAAGACATGCATTATTTGATCATGAGACATGAAGGTAGAGTCAAGGCAGTCCTAAAACATGAACTTTTCTAGTTTAAAGCATGGCCAAAAAGTGCTAGCAAGATGGACTAAAATAGCATGCGATTCTGACCATCAAACATGGATTACATGGCACGTATATGAAGCAAGTGAGAACTCATCAAACCGAAAAAATCGATGAACTAAACATGCCAAAATATGCCCAAATACACATGGAAAGGCAGCCAACACGTGCACAAATGAGGGGCTCCTTTGGAAGGGCATACAAGGGGTTATTAAGCACATGCAAGATAGACATGAAGCATGACCAAAAAAACTCTGGAAATCAAATATGGTAGTCCCAAAATTCACCAAATTGACCCTGAAATGTGACTTCAAAGCATGCAAGATAGGGTCTCTTTGGAAGGCCAAAATGACCACCAAACAAGTCAAGGTGAGAGGGTCACCGCCTCTGATTTGGAGGCTCAAAATAGCATCAAAACCCTTTGAAATCCTTTGGATTCAGTGGCTAGAAGGTCAAACAAGGCATGCAACAAGGGCTAGGGTGTAAGGCTAAAAATAAGAGGGAACCAAGCATACAAGGGAGCATGTGACCTCAAATAGGAAAATGCCCTTAATGAAACATGAAGATGATGTCAAAAAAAAAATCCTTTTTTCAGTTTATAACAAGTCTAAAAAATGAACATAAATAGGGCTAATCTATCATGCAAAAATGGCCCTAAAAGAGATAATAGAGAGAAGGGATAGTAGCTGGCTCCAAATGGCAAAGATCCCTTCAACAAAGTTGAAGAGGGGCTCAAAACATGGCATTTTAGAGTTTATATCAAGCCTCGAAAATGAACACAAGTGAGGCTAAATCAACATGCAAGAAAAAAGCCTAAAAGAGGGATAAAGAGGAAAGTGGTAGAAGATGGCCTCAAACAGAGGAGAGCCCTTCAACAATGTTGAAGAGGGTCTCAAAAAAAGACATTTCACAGTTTATGACCAAGTCCAAAACAGCTCACAAATAAGCCTAAAATATCATGCAAAAATAGGCCTAAAATATCATGCAAACACAAAGGGTGAGGAGGAGACCTCAAACAGAGAAAGACCCTTGATCAAACATGGAGATGAGCTCAAAATATGACTATTTCTAGTTTGGGTTGGAGCCCAAAAATTCTTTCAAGCAAGGCTTATAAATGAAGCAAGAAAAGACTAGTTTAAGGGAAAAGTGTGCTTACCCTTGAAGAGTAATGAACCAGCAGCCTTTGGACCAAGAAGAGGAGCTCCTAGCCTCTAGAAGTCAGCTTCAAAGGGCTGGAATAGAGTGTGGAGGTGTGGTGTTATGAGTTGTAGGGTAAATAGTGCAAGAAGCTTAGGGTTTTGAGGCTTGGAAGAGAGGGAGAGGGAGAGATCTAAGCAAGGCTCTAAACAAATTTTGTTAACCCTCTAAAATGGAGCTAGGGGTGCTGGTTATATAGGGAAAGGGGTGGAGGAAAGGGAGGGGGAAAATCAAATTCAAATTTCCCCCCCAAAAGACCCCCCATCGGATACAAGATCTGGGGGGAAACAGAGGGTGCAGCTGTAAGGAACCAGGTGAGAGGGTCATGGCCGGCAGTTGAGAAAATTCAGTGTGGTCGGCCACCTCCACAACGATCGGCCAGGGTCAAAAGGGTCAATGAGATTTGTTGGCTGGCTACCCCCAAAAGGTGGCCTCTCATGTGAGCACAACACAGATATGTGGAGAAAAACCAAGAAATGTGACCCAGGAGAGAGAAAAACCAACTTTTTAGAGAGGTTCAAAAGGGTCAGGAAGAGTTAATGGCCGGCCATGTCATATTGGTGGCCTCCCAAGTGGGTACAACACAAATATGTGGTTGAGGGTCAAAGAAAGTGGCCCGGGAATGGAAAAAGTCAGCTTTCTAGTGAAGAAAACGGGCAATAAAGAGCGATGAAGGAATAAAGCTAGTCTTCAGAATAATTGCTGGCCTCCCACCCTTCTACGACCTTTATAACAATGAAAATAAGGTCCCTACCAAAAATGGACCCAAACCGATGCAAAACGAAGGTTCAGGGGCCAAAACACTGACACAGGGCCCCAAAATCCATTAAGCTTGAAGGTGGCGTTTGACCAGGAAGTTGGTCTCTCGAGCCACAATGTCCCTTAAAAGGGAGTAGATGGGGTGTATACCAAAAATCGGAGCAAACGGAGGTGGTTAAGCAGTCCCGAACCGAGACACACGGCCGATGGCTCTGAAAACCGGGAACCAGGCTCCAAACGGGAAAAATGGCTTACGATCACGAAACGTAGCCTACGGCCACTGAGAGATGATCTGCGAAACCTCTCCCTCCCTTCGAGAAGAGAAAACAGAGGAAACAGGGCCTGGTTCGTAAACCGAAACAAAGCACAAAAGAGTCCGGAAGTCCGGAGCATGGTTTTAAAAATCGGACCGGACCGGCCGGTTCAACCGGTTGAACTGGTGACCGGATGGGGTTCCGGTCCGGTCAACCCCCTTAAACCGGCCAATTGTAAAAACCGGCCTATTTATTGAAAACCGGTGAATCCACCGGTTAAACCGGTGAACCGGTCGACCCGGTCACGGGTTGATCGAACTAGATTGGTTTCAAATTTTTTTTTTTATTTCTTCCTTTTTTTTTTTTAGTTTCTTTCTTTCTTTTCTTTCTTTCTTTCTTATTATATATATATATATAATATAAGAATATAAGAAAATTTTAATTTGAAACTCTTTTTCAAGGGTCTCCTCTTGTGAGGTATCCCATTAAGAGCTTGATGAAATTATTGTGAAAGTCTTCACCTATTTATAAGAAAAAAACTCTTTCAAAAAAACTCAAGAAATCCATGTGGGATTCAATCAAATGTATTGGAGGGAATATCGAAATTTTGATATCCCTCCAAAATTTTTGTTTTCCTTTCAATCATATTATTTGAATTAAAATCATATGGAGGGAATATTAAATATTTGATTTCATCTTCCAAAATTGAAATTAATAATATTTTAAAATATATTATTATATTTTTCAGTAAAAAAAATATTAGGACAAATATTTAAGATAATTTAATATTTTTAATTTATAATTTTATTACTTATATTTTTATTTAAATATAATTTTAATATATTTATTACGTCACGGTTCGATTCCGGTTCAACCCGACGGTTGAACCGGTGACCCGTCCACCCGATGCCTTTTCTGGTTCGTTCACCGGTCCGATTTTTAAAACATTGGTCCGGAGGCAAGGCTTGCAACCGAGACTCCGCAACCTCAGAACGAGCACAATATGCAACATCACCAAGCGCTCAATCAGTGACGTCTGAGTCTTATGGTCGGTCAAAAATGGGGTGTCTACAAAGGCCTGCGTAAATTCAAGAATTTTTCAAAAAATTATGTACCACTTTCACCTGAGTTGTTAGAAAAATTACTATGAAAGACTCGTAGAATTTGAAATATAAATCTTACCATAGTTCCACATCTTCATTACTACTAATTTTCTCTCTTGCAGTTATTACAATAGAGGGAAATTCGTACTATGCACTTATGCTATTTTCTTCTTATTCTTTTGGTAGGATTAATTTTCGTCATGGCAATATTTTAATTATAATTTTTGGTTATGCGTGTTGGTTATTCCTACTGTAGAATTCAGAGAGATCAAAGAAGACTAAAAAGAGATCAAAGAAGACTAAAGAGAAAGGAAATAGTGGAATCGCATACGCAGATCCTTGGTCGTAGATGTCGATGGAAGTGAAGACACGTTCGACATCGGACTTGAGCTTGGTGAGAGTGGCCTTCTTGTTGGCGACGATGAAAGGGGCATTCGAGCTCGCCAGTGTCAAGAACAGAGTTGCTATCAGAACAGAGCTGCAAATGGAAGAAGAAAACCCTAGAGGCTGAAATTAGGGGAAGAGAGACTGAAAGATAGAGAGAGGGCAAAATAGAGAGAGGACATACCTGGGGCAATGCTCCAATGGTGGATTGACGGTGGTGCTCGTGTGCGATGGCGGTGATGCTCCCATACCCGACGACAATGGAGACAAAGGCGAGAGAAAGAGCTGGAGGAGGGCAGAGGCGTGAGAGAGAGAGAGAGAGAGAGAGAGTCACAGAGTGAGAGACAGACAAATGTATGAGAGTCTGAGCATGTGTAAGTGTATTTTTTAAACCTAGTTTATTTTCTTTCCCGATCAATTTTTGTAGTCGCCAATAATAAATAGAGACGTTTTTCCGACTAACGACTTTAGTAGCCAATTAATTTTCCCTCTGAAATCTAAAGTCCAATTTTAAAATTTTTTAATTATAATCGCCGACTAAAATTTAGTTGCTAAAAGTAAATTAATACCGACTAAATTATTTTTAGTAGCTAAAGATTATACATTTAGAGACCAAAATGTTTTTAGTATCCTATGGGGTAATTTCTTAGGGACTAACTGTTTTTTAGTCGCTGATTGGGTCATTTTTGAGCTACTAATTGTATTTTAGTCGCCTATTGGGCTATTTTTAGCGACTAACTATTTTTTAGTCGCTGATTGGGTCATTTTTTAGCTACTAATTGTATTTTAGTCACCAATAAGTAATATACGGCTACTAAAATATTTTAGTAGCTAAAATATGAAACATTGCCGACCAATTCAAATTTTAGTCGCCAAAAGGCTGACTTTTGGCAACTAAATTAATTTTAGTAGCCAAATTTGGTCGCCAAAAGTGTAATTTCTTGTAGTGAGTTAAGGGGAAATTCTATTTCCACACGCAAGTTTCCTTACTCCACACACTTATTCTTTAACAAAATTACTATATCACCCACCACCATCTCACCCACACATCTCACAATTTCACCCATCACCATCTCATCATCATAGAACAATCCATCCAGATAACCTTGACCACGGCAAAGACTCGCCATTGCCGGAGAAACTCACGAAGAGGACGCAACTGGTAAACCAAGCACTGTTGGCGAAACTTACAAAACCATCATCCATACCCAACAGCAACTTGGAGCCAGATCGCCTGAACCGCAATCACCGGAGGTAGAAATAAAACATATCTAGGCACAATCCATCACACCACTAGCACCAACTGAACAAATACATACCCTGAGAGGCAATCCCACAAACCTTCACCATAGTATCTCCATTGTCACACATCCAGAGCACCTTGACCACGACAAAGACTCGCCATTGCTGGAGAAACTCACGAACAGGATGCAAACAATAAACCTAACTTCACCAACCAACGCCTAACACTACTTGAGAGAGAAACTCTGAAGGAACATTAGAAGTTGTTGATGGATCATCTTGATATTGAAATCGAAATCGAAATCAAAATATTATGACGTCAAAATTGAAATTGAATGGAGGAAGAGGGTTAAGGTGTGTAGAAAAAAGGTTAGTGTGTAGAAAGAGTGTTAAGATGAAGTGTGTACAAAATATGAGTTAAGAGTAAGATTGATATAATTGGTGCGTGGAATGAGAATAAAAATTGATAATCAAACTACTAAGCGTGTGCACTGAGAAAAGATGTGCATTGAGATAACTTTGTGTGTGGAAATAGAATTTTCCGTAGTTAAGAGATAAAAATATGACTCATTTAGTGTGTATTGTGATTTCTTATTAAGTACTACGTAAATCTCATTAGTTAGGAGTATTATGCAAACTATGTCATCTAACAAGTTTTCCTACTCCTCTACTCAATCATTTTTAGTATTTCAAAACAACCACCGTTGTGATTAGAATTATAAAAATGTCACTATTACATCATTTTGTATATATTTAAAATTTGTAATTATTTGCAAAATATTATTGACGCTGATTATTTAAATAGAAAAACATGATAAATCTTTTTTTAGGTGGAGAAAATGCAATTCAATGTAGCAGTCACAAAGAAATTATATTTCATGTAGGCATTTTATTTTAAAACAAAATACTTAGGGTAAATTACACTTAACTCCCCTGAAATTTTTGATAATTACAGGGACCTCCCTTGTAGTTTTAATGATTACATTAACCTCCCTTGCTGTTAAAATTATTATAAAGATTTCCCACTGTTAAATTATTTAACAAAATTTGTTGATGTCATGCTGATGTCATACCAAAAATGACAAAATTGCCCATTACTTTATCTATTCAAATGAGAAATTTCACTCACTTCCCCTGAGGTTTTGTATATATATTATCAAAAACCCATACATATTTTCCATTATTTAATAAAATTCTTAAATTTCTTGCAATATTAAATAAAATATTTAAATTATTAAGACATTATTAAATCATTTAATGCAAAAAAAAAAAAAAAAGAAGTTAATTTTTATTGATAAAATACTTAAAAATAAATAATATCTCCAAAATTAATGTTAGATAACATTCTAATAATTTAATATAAGACTTATTTCACACCACATAAATAACCTAAAATTTATTATTTTAAGTAATGCATTTATTATTTGAATTTTTTTTTTGAAGTTAAAATAAATAGATTTATTTTTTTTCCCGGGAATTGCATTACTTATTTATTCATACGTAAAAATAAAAAAGAAAAAAAAGAAAAATTAGTCTAAGGTCCCTCTCCCATTTTTAGTAATGGAAGAGATCTACAATATTATTTTTTGATGTCTAAGGTCCCTAAACCCCATACCCATCTATCACAGAGAAATTTGATATATCTCACGCTCTCTCTCTCTCGTCGATCTCAAAGACGAGATCACTTCGCTTTTGTTCTAATCATACAACTCGAACGCATCCTTCAGCCTTGCTATACCGTTGTCGTCTCCGGCGGTTCCGGCAATGTCGCTGCTACCCTTGCAGAAACTGGCGAACTCTTCGAGATTGATGAAGTCATCGAGATCAGTGTCAAGCTCCTCTATCATCCATTTCACTTTATCCTTCGATGTGTTGGATTGGAGAGCTTTTATGGCTGATACGAGCTCCGTTGCTGAGATCTTGTCATCATCGTTGGCGTCGAAGTGACGAACACCTTCTTCATCTCCTCCTTGTCCTACAGGTACATTGATGGCTTTAGACCTGAGTTAGGGTTAGGATGTGGATGGATTGATATCGACGAAGGAATTGCATGTTGTGTTGAAGAGCTTGAGAGAGAAATGCTCGTGGAGAAATTGTTTGAAGATGATCAAGTCTGTTGAATTTCTCTAAGAAATTCAGTCTAGAGAAATTTGGATTCCCAGAATTTCTCTAGAGTTGTGGTTGTATTTTTTTCTCTTTTCTTTGAGCTGTTGTTCACTCAAGTGAGATCATAGGTGGCTAGTTTGCAATTTGTTGCATCTGTTTGTTGTCCAGTTTATTCTAGAAGGGTCAAATCGAGCCATTGGTGGGTGGAGTTGATACTATTATTGCCTTATTCTATCTCCAGTTAATCATTTGTCTTGTTGTGCATTTGTGTTGATGCCATCAAAGTACTGTTGCTTCTATGGCTTTCATGGTGCTGATACATCTGCTTATTTGATGTCGAAAGAAGATGATGATGATGATGATGATGAAGGCTATCAAAGAATTTATCTAGAGAAAGAATTTCTCCAGAGTGGTTTAAACTTTTTTTTAGATCAGGTAAGAACAAATTAGAGAAATTTTGAATTTCTCTGGTGTGGTTTGAATTTTCTCTGAATCAGGTAAGAATAAAGTAAAGAAATTTTGAATTTCTCTAAAGTGTTTTGAATTTTCTCTTGATCAAGTAAGAACAAAGCAGAGAAATTTTAAAGCCTTGTGAATGCATCCTGTAATAAATTACAGATTTATAGTCCAGAGAAATTCTCAACAATTCAAATTTATAGTCCAGAGAAATTCTCAATGATAATGAAGCTTGTGAACCAGTTTCTATGTGAAGTCCAAAGAAAATTCGACTAGAGAAATTCTCCGTGAACCAGAATTTCTCTGTGAAGTCCAGATAAATTCTTTAGATTGAATTTTCTCTGGATTGATATTGAGGGATTTTAGACATTATGAAAATATTGAGTGTCCTTTATGCTATAAAATCTTAATACAAAGGACCTTAAAAAAAATCCCCTAAACACAATTATTATTTTATATTTTTAAATCATATATTATTCTCAAATTTTAATTTTTATCTTTAAGTCGTTAAAATTCTAGTTGATGCATATTTTTTTAAAAAAAAACATAGGTTATAATATTTCTTACATGATTAAAAAAAATAAAAAAATAAAAATAGAAGTAAAAAAAATTTAATCGCCTCACAATAAATTAAAATTAGCTAATAAGAAATGAAAGATCAAGAAATCATTTGAGAATAATAAATAATTCAAACAATTTGTCATTTCTTACATCTAAAATTAAAATTAATCTTTATTTGAATGAAGAAATAATTTGAGAATAATAAAATACTCAATTAATTTGTTATGTATGATACTTAAAATCTATTTCTCTATCTTTATTTATCTCATTTAAACTATTTTATTAAATTAAATCTTAAAATTAATTTCTATTTTTATTTTTATTTTATGTATCAATTAATTTGTTATGTATGATACATAATGGTTGAATTTTTATTTTATTTTTTGTTTATAAAAGGTTCAAAAACTTGTTGTGGAAAAAAATACAGCCAAGAAATTAAATTTATATTTAAAAAAATATGAAAAATAAATAATAATTTCATATATATTTAATAGGGTAAATTAAATTACATTCATTTATTTTTCTTTAGAATTTTTTTATTATTATTTAGTTGTGTGTTTAAATTAGTACTAGAGTCTAATTTCTCAGTCTTGTCAATAAAATTATATGAGTATTACATATATGGAAGAAGTAAAATTAGATAATTTAAATAATAACAATTCGATATAAATAATAATAGAACAAAATAAAGGTGAAAAATTAAAAAATAAAATAAAAATTTAAC
Organism: Camellia lanceoleosa; assembly: GCA_025200525.1. Lineage (NCBI taxonomy): Eukaryota > Viridiplantae > Streptophyta > Magnoliopsida > Ericales > Theaceae > Camellia > Camellia lanceoleosa. The sequence continues at coordinate 165,284,837 of CM045762.1, read as the reverse complement.
CATTAATGAAGTTGAGAAACTAATTTTAAGATTTAATTTAATAAAATTAGTTTAAATGAGAAAAGTAAAGATGGAGAAATATATTTTAAGTATCATATAACAAATTAATTGAGTATTTTAGTATTCTACAATAATTTCTCCATTCAAATAAAGATTAATTTTAATTATATGTGTAAGAAATGAGAAATTGTTTGAATTGTTTATTATTTTCAAATGATTTCTTGATCTTTCATTCTTTATTAACTAATTTTAATTTATTGTAACGCGATTAGATTTTTTTTATTTATATATTTATTTTTTAATTTTTTTAATCATGTAAGAATAACTTGCATTTTTTAAATAAAAAAATGCATAGAAATTTAATTCATCAAAGATAAAAATTAAAATTTATTAATAATATCTTAACAATTTAGGGATAAATAATTTTCTTACATATGAATAAATAAGTAGGACAAATTATTGGGAAACAAAATTAATCCATTTATTTCAACTTAAAAAATAAAAGAAAAAAGAAATTAAAATAATAAATGCATTAATTAAAATTGATAAATATTTAGTTGTTTATATAGTGTGAAATAAGTCTTATAAATATTGTATTAATTATTAGGGTCTTCTATTAAACTATTTGGATTTTAAGTTAAAATATGTATGGATATTTAATAATATATATATGCAAAACTTCAGGGGAGTTGAGTGAATTTTTTTATTTAAATAGCTTTTTATATCTTCTTGCTCAATTCAAAAGGGCAATATGGTCATTTTGGATAGAAAAGTAATGACGTTTGTGCTAAATTAAGGGATTGGAGGAATCTTGATAATAGTTTCAAAAATAATGGAGATTAGTGTAATTATTGAAACAATAGGAAGATTCTTATAAGAGAGCTTTTTTGATAAATCCATTTTCTAAGAGCTTTATTCCATCAAACCCATGTTCTTTTTGACTATTCCATTAGGTCCAATTTGAGATAAGAAGACCAAAATATCCTTTTCATCTACTTATGTTCTATTTAGTTCACATTATTTTCTTATATTTCAATAAGTCCTATGGGTGACATAATTACCAAAATACCCCTAATGTGAATGTTCACACTGTCAATGTGAATGTTCATATCGTCAATAATGTAGGGGCCCGGCCCATGTCGATCCTTGTGGGTCTAGGAAAAATTAGTCGGTAGGGCCGTACGAACCAAAAAATAAGCTCGGCTCGGCGACGGTCAGATTGATAATGTGAATATTCCCATTGACAAGTTAACTTTCACATTGATGAAAGTGTAAAATTGGCTCGTGGCAGTGGGCGACTGAAGTACAAGGCCCGCCTGACCCGTTCATAATGTGAATATTCACATTGATATATTAATATTAACATTAATAAGAGTGTAAAATTAGCCCGTGACTCGTGGGCAGCCCGAAGCCCGGGCCCAGCCCGTTGACAATGTGAATATTCACATTGACATGTTAACATTCACATTGATGCGAGTGTAAAATTAGCCATGACTGTGGTCGCCCGAAACCCGCTCGCATGACATCGTGCGTCTGAGCGAATTGTTGATAAGGTGAATATTCACATTGACATGTTAACATTCACATTGATAAGAGTATAAAATTAGCCCGCGCTCCATGGCTGCCCAAAACTAGCCCATGGCGAGTGGACGGTGAGGCGAACCGGCGGCGCATTAACAATGTGAATATTCACATTGACATGTTAACATTCACATTGATAAGAGTGTAAAATTGACTCGCATCCCATGGGCGGCCCGGGGGTGAGCCCGGGCCGGCCCGTTGACAATGTGAATATTCACATTGACATATTAACATTCACATTGATAGGCGTGTAAAATTGGCTCGTGGCGTCTGGCGACTGAAGCTTTGCCCGCCAAGCCGTTGACAATGTGAATATTCACATTGACATATTAACATTAACATTGATAATAATGTAAACTTGGCCCGTGACCTGTGGGCAGCTCGAAGCCCGGTCTCGGGCCGGGGCGGGCCCGGCCCGTTGACAACGTGAATATTCACATTGACATGTTAACAATCACATTGATAAGAGTGTAATATTAACCCGTGTCCCGTGGCTGCCCGAAACCCGCCCACGGCCCGTAGGCGGCCCGAGGTGGGCCCGGCCTGTTAACAATGTGAATATTCAAATTGACATGTTAACATTCATATTGAAAAGAGTGTAACATTAACCCGTGCCCCGTGGCTGCCCGGATCCCGCCCACAGCCCGTGGGCGGCCCGAGGTGGGCCCGGCACGACCTGTTGACAATGTGAATATTCACATTGATATGTTAACATTCATATTGATAAGAGTGTAAAATTGACTCGCATCCCATGGACGGCCCGGGGCGGCTCGGGTTTGGGCCCGGGCCTACCCCGAGCTACGGGTGAGCTTCGGGCAGCGGACAAATTTTACACTCCTATCAATATTAATGTTAACATGTCAATGTGAATATTTACATTGTCACGAGTCGGGCCAAGCCCGGGGCTTGATGCGGCCGGGCGCCCGCGTCTTTGCGGGCCAATTTTACACTCTATCATGTGAATGTTAACATGTCAATGAATATATTCACATTGCAACCGACCCGCCCAGTCGAGGCTTCGCCCACGGGTCACGAGCCAATTTTACACTCTTATCAATGTGAATATTAACATGTCAATGTGAATATTCACATTGTCAATGGCCGGCCGTCGCGCCGGGCGAGCCGTCGCCAGCCGCAGCCAATTTTACACTCTTATCAATGTAAATGTTAACATGTCAATGTGAATATTCACATTGTCAACGGCGGACCGCCGGACAGCCCGCAGTGTGGGCTTTTGGTCGCCACCGCGTCAATTTTATACTCTTATCAATGTGAATGTTAACATGTCAATGTAAATATTCACATTGTCAACGGGCCGGACCGGGCCCGCCCCGGGCTACCCATGCATCGCGGACGAGTTTTGCGCCGCCACGGGACGGGGGCCAATTTTACACTCCTATTAATGTGAATGTTAACATGTCAATGTGAATGTTCACATTGTCAACGGGTCGGGTCGGGCCCGCCCTGGGCTGTTGGACAATTTTATACTCTTATCAATGTGAATGTTAACATGTCAATGTGAATATTCACATTGTCAACAAACAGTCGCCCGGCCGCGGGTGTTTCGGGCATGCACGGGGCGCGGGCTAATTTTACACTTCTATCAATGTGAATGTTAACATGTCAATGTGAATATTCACATTGTCAACGGGGCGGGCCGGACCCTCTCCGGGCCGGGGGCGGGTTTTTGGCCGCCCATGGATCGTGGGCCAATTTTGTACTCTTATAAATGTGAATGTTAACATGTCAATGTGAATATTCACATTGTCAATAAACGAGCAAGACTGCCTCGGCAGCCATGGGCATGGCGGGTTTCGCGCCGCCACGGGACACGGGCCAATTTTACACTCCTATTAATGTGAATGTTAACATGTTAATGTGAATATTCATATTGTCAATGGGCCGGGCCCGCCCCGACTCGCGGGCGGGTTTCGGGCTGTCCACGGGCCAATTTTACATTCCTACCAATATAAATTTTAAAATATGAATGTTCACATTATTAAATTGCTAATCGTTCAAAAAATATTTATAAGGGTATCAAAATTGAATATAAGGGCATAAGTGTCCAAGAAAATAATTCAAATTAAGAAAATGGACTTTATGGAATAAAAGTATACATACATGGGACTAAATGGGTTAAAAAATTTCTTTATGGACTTCTTAGGTTAAAGCACTTCTAAATTGGACTTATCAATAAAAATCTCTTCTTATAATTGTCAGAAACCTTAGGAGAGACAAGTGTAATTTGCCCAAATACTTATAATGATGACTTTTATTTATAAATTTGCCATTATCGCATCATTTTTGTGGTAATTTTTGTATAAATTTTTGGCATAAACAGATTTTTCATTAAATGGAAAACTTGCATGGTATGTATACTTTTTGTTTAACAGATATTGTCAATGAACAAAATGACTTCATTGATAATTTAGAATTTTTAAAAAAAAATAATTTTTGGTATTTTATTTCATAAATTCCTATGTTCGCTGGATATTGGGTGCGATGTACCCTCAGAATTGTGTGTGATCGAATTATGTGTACATAAAAAAATTGTTTGAATTATTGGTAGACAATTGAGATTCTCTGCTGCTGTCTTCTCTCTTTACATTCAGTTCATACTAATTTTTTTTTGATCAGCAAGTTTCATGCTCAATTGAACAGAACGTCCTTTAGAAAAAGAAATAAGATTTCATAAGTTTGGAATGAAGAGAATCATAGTACATAATACCAAAAGAAAGAAAGAAAGACTACATATGTATGAACAATATATTATGGTCAGGATGAAACCAGGATTTTATCATTAAAGGAGACAGAAAACGAATAATATTTTCTCACCATATATACAAATATATATATAATTCATATATCATAGAAATAATCTCTAGTAGGATGAATAATTTTTTTTGGTAAAAAATAAAAAGAAAATGAGCAATGCTACGCTTCAGGAGAAAAAAATAAGAAAACTTTCAGGAAAATGGTGGAGGAAGAGGAGGAGGAGGAGGGGAGGAGGGGGAGGGGAGGAAGAGAAACTGGAGGGGGCCATCAAAATGGACAGAGGTGGAGGAGGAGGTGGGCAGAGGCGGAGGCGTGCGATGGCGGGGCTGGGCAGACGACCGGGGCTGGGCGGACGATCGGGGCTGGGCAGACGACCGGCGGCTGCGACGATCGGCCTCCTCCTCCTCCTCCCCCTTCTTCCCTCCTCCTCCATTTTCCTGAAGGTTTTCCTGTTTTTTTTTTTTTCCTGAAGCGTAGTATTTTTGAAAGAAAATACAAGATGAGAAAATAATGAGATGTCTTTTATATTAAGATAACATTTTATTTATGAAATAAGATCTGTAATTTAAAAGTGTTATGACAAACAGATTTTCTCATAAAAACAAGAGACCATGGCCCCATAGGTTTTACCTAATTCCATTCCGGATCATAATCATATCACACACAAACACAACTTAATAATAAAGATTACTTAAAAAAAAAAATCAAAGAAATGATTAATTCAATTATCTGCACAACCAATAATATAATATAATCAGACACAACTATCAACCCTATGATCAATCCTACGATTTGATTTGTGTGTTCCTAGATTTTCTGATGAACTATATCTCGGTAGTACAAGATGATCTACACATGGGGCATTGACCGGTGTTTGGCAGCCACTGGAACACGCAGTCTCTGTGGAACACATGCGAGCAAGGAGTCATCGCAATTATATAATCTCTCTTAAACCTCTCCAAACAAATCGAACACTTGTCATTATCATCTACCGATTCATCGCCATCAAATCTCTTCACCTTCACCGCAGCCTGAACTTGATTTAACGTACCAACAACAATCTCTTTGTCATCTGTTTTACACACACGAAACTCTATCTCATTCGAATTCCCATTAACATATGCACATTTTTGGTTGTTAATAACAACACCACCATCAGTTTCATCTTCTTTGTTTGATGAATGGGTAGGCACCGAAAGCCTGGAATGAATGCAGGCGATTCTCAACATGGAAACATGCACATTGATGACGATCATGGGTTTCTTCGAGGAGGTTTGGTTTTTAATGTTGTTGAATCGAAAGCAACTGAAGAGGTGGTTAGATATGTCTCGGGCTAGCTTTGGAATAATTTCCAAGGGGAAGAGCTTTGTTGTTGGAATTGCGAGACGAAGCCAACATTCCATGGAGTCTTTGTCGCGTAAGGTTTTGTAGTCGAATTTGATGGTGTCTTTTTGTTCTATAGATGTGTCGTGTTTGGCATTGGTAATATAACCTTCTTTGGTTTGAGAGACTCGTTTGATCTCGCTCTTGACTCGTAAATTGAAGTGGCCTTGTGATCTTGAAACAGGAGGGTAAACGTCGATGTTGTCGTACTTTTGGTTCCACTTGTAGACTCGAGCATATAGGCCTAGGACTTCTTCAATAAGGTAAGCCATATCTCTCTCTCTCTCTCTCTCTCTCTCTCTCTCTCTCTCTCTCTCTCTAAAGTATTGTTGAAGCAGGGTAAGAACATAAAAGATATAGTGATTTATGATTGATGAAAAGTATGGCCATGTAATACCCATAGACCACCAATAATTTTTACTTCTATATACGCAAGAGTGCTAAATGATGTTGAAATTTTCGTTCCATTTTTTATTTTATTTTTGAAGCACAAAATGTTATTTGGTTATAAGTTTTTTAAAATATTTTTTTCAAGTTTTAAATTTTTAAAATTTTCATATTTTGTTAGTTTTAGTGAATTTTTTTTATATTATATTTTAGTTAACAATTTTGTTTTGTTTTGTTTAAATGCACTTAATTTAAGTATTTAGAAAGTAAAATATTTGTGAAGAAGTATAAAAGAATTTAAAATAGAAAATATATTAAAATTTTGTATTTTTTATTTTAAAAATCACAAAAATTATACTTTTAAATATTCACACACACAAAAAAAAAATACAAAATACAAAATACAAAATTCACAAATACAATAAATTCGTTGAAATTAATCTTCTATATTTTTCTTTGTAATATCTCAACATCTGTTATATACATTATGAATAAGGGCAATTTGGTAACTTGCAAAAAAGTAAGTTTTTTTGACTTTCTGACTTTTTTACACCAAAAAAAAAAATCACAAAAAGTCACAAAAAAAGCTGATTTTTTTTACACAAAAAAGCCACCAAAAAGATAAAAAAGTCAAAAAAATCAAACTTTTTACCAACTTTTTAAAACACCACTAAGTCTATAGACTCAGGCACATCTACCCAGAAAATTTTAAGTGAATGGTTGTGGGGTGGAGATTAAAATTGTTTAGTATAGGGTTCATGTGTAAAATAATTTTAAACAACAAAATAACAATTTTAAATAATTTCTAAATTTGTATTATTATTGATATCAAACGTGATTGAGACCCCTACTCCCCCCAACACACACACACTCTCTCTCTCTCTCTCATGAGAGTTGGTGATTGAAAAAAAAAAATAAAAATAAAAAAAATATATAAATAAATAATCTTGACCAATCTCACCTGGGTCTTGGGAGTCACACACACATTCATGAGAGTTGGTGATTGAAAAAAAAAAAAAAAATCTTGACCAATCTCACCTCACTGGGTCTTGAGAGTCACCCCCAGCGGCTGAAACATTTTTGTATTGATATATTATCTACATCTACTACTACTAGCTACCTCAAATTGCATCCCATAAAAATTGTTAGACAATTCCTAAATTTGGATCTTGTTAATTTCTTTCTTGAATAGACTAATCAATCAATCTTATGCCACCCATCCCATCCACCAACCCATGATAGTCACCGTCTACCACTCTCTGCTCAAATCTTTGTGGTCGCTTCCTCCAGCCTTGCCATTACTTGCTGCCTCCCCTTTTTTTATACACAAATTATATGAGAATTAAATTATTATTTTAAAAACATGATAAATTTTTTTATGCACATATCCTACACCTTTATGGTAAATAAACTATTAAAATCATGCACGTATAAATTTAGTGAACTATTGTATAGTGGATTGAACTACTTTAATTTGTGGCATCAAAAGAAAATAATAATTGAATGTTAGATTAGACTCAAGATTTTCATTGACTAAATTCGAGTAATGTTGAAAATTGACCAAATCCAACCTTCGAACTTGAGATTTTCAACTCAAATTTAATAAGTTTAGATAAATCTAGAGTATTTTACAAATGATTGGAATAGGATTTTGAGCTTTTTATTTAATTATTTATTTTGTCGATTTTGAGTCCAAACTATAACTTCCTCGGGTAGATTTGGGTTTCAATATCATTCAATTTATAAAATTTGTGAATTAGACTCAAGTTACTTGTGCTCGGCATCCAATTAAAAATATATTATTTAATTTTTTAAAAAAAATTTTAGTATTCTTTTTAAATTTGTGTTAATTTTTAATTTTTTTTTTCAGTCTGTGTAATATAAAACAATCTAAAAAGTGAAAAAATAATTAAAAAAATTCACATAAAACCGAAAAAAGATACTTATTGTTGATCTTTTTAGTCAACTTTTTATTTTATTGAAAATTTTAATTTTTTAAATATTGATATTTTTTTTTAAAAACCTTTTTAATTCGTCTACTCAGGTAGATTGTAAAAGTCTGTATTTTTTTAAAAAAAATAATTCATTATTTTTTTTGGATAAATTATAAACACACCCCCCAGGTTTACTTAAATTACAAATTATCCCTGCAGTTCTAAAAATTACATTATGTCCCTCTAAGGTTTTTAATTTCATAACAAATAAGTCATTTTCTTAATATATCATCAAGTTAATTAAAAGTTTTTAATAATGTTAAAATTTTATTTCAATTAATAATTCAGATAATTTTATTATTGTATAGGTGAACAGTTAGAAATTTTACTTTTTTAATTAATTCTGTTAAATAAAAAAACTCTGACAAGAATATATTTATAATTTTTCAAATCACAAGAGACAATTCGTACGAGTGTATCTATAATTTACCATTTTTCCCCCTTTATTTAGCCACTCTTAACTGTCATTTAAAAAAAAGGAAGCAAAATTCTACACATATTTAATTTTATTAAAAAAAGTTACTGACAATATATTTGGTTGGGAAATTTGGAAACGAAAAGGAAAAATATATGTAAAATTAAATGAAATATAAGTATATTTTATTCATATTTCACCTACTTTTTTTTTTCTTTCCTTTTTCAAATCTCTTTTCAAATTCTTCAACTTGGTTTGACATGTTTGAAAAAAATTAAAAAACTCAAAAAATCATTATCTTATTTAAGTCGTATCATCTTATTTAAGTCACATCACGTCTCTAACACATCATTTCAAACTCAATCCAAACCCAACCTATATTTCATAAAAAGTCAAAAACAATCCAAACCCAACCTATATTTCATAAAAAGTCAAAAAGTGTACTTAATTAAATCATCCCAAACAACCCCTAAATATAATGTAAATGAATTTTCCTAATTCTTCAAAGCAATGCTATATTCATCAAATTTTGACTTGCTCGAATAACTCGAAGTTGTACATACCAATCATCTAGTAGCAACGGTGACAACCACAGTTAATAAGGATAAATACTATGGTTGACAAAGATTACATTGATTGTTTAGATGGTCGATCTGTATGTACAAATTCAAATTATTCGAACAAACTTTAACCGGATAGATGAATCATTTTTCCAATTCGTCAACTGCTACATTCCGACACTAATGGGCTCATTATCGGAGCCCATTAGGGACGGAGTTAATAGTTAGAGACTCTTGGTAATTCAATATTTTAATTTAAAAATTTAAAAGTTAACAATTTATATAAAAAATTGAAAATTTTCTTTTCTTTTTTACTTTTACATTTCTTTTTATAGAAAATTAAAAAATCATTCTAAATATACTAATTTTTTTATCTCATACTTTAATAAAAAAAAATAAAAATTTATTAAAATAACCTTTCCAATAATTCACCAAAAATAAAGAAGCCAAACGCGTGAGAGCCATTGGCAAAGCACAAACGCAAAACAGAGGAACCTACTCACTTTCATAGAGCTGCCCAACTTGCAAATCAGAGGATGAAGAAACTAACCAATTTTTAATTTATTTTTTTTGTATTCGTCACAAACATATATATATATACTTGCCCCAATATTAAATAAAGCTGTCCTCTCTCTCTCTGCACATTGTTGCAAAAAAAAAAAAATGGCACACGGCGGCTACGGAAAGCGCAGAGTCGCCGGACGCAAACCGAAGCCGGTGAGCAATAATCGGCGGTCCAGCAAGGGACTAGGTGTTGACAAGAAAGCCAAGCCTAAGCCCAAACCCAAGTCTGTCTCTCTCAAGAATCAGATTCGATCCATTCAGCGTATGCTCAGAAAGGTGTGTGTCTCTCTCTACACACTCTTTTATCTCTAAATTTTAATCAATCACCAGACCTCTGAATTTGTTGTTTTCTTCAATTGAATTATTGTTTTTATTTTTTATTTTTAATTTAAGAAAAAGCTAGGGTTTTTGAGAATTTATTGACTTGTGTTATGAAATGGGGATATTGTGGTGGTGTGGTGATGGTTGTGGTGCAAATTTTTATGATAACTCGGTATCTGGCTCTAAGGGGTGACTAATCCGGTACCAATCCCACCGTCCACTATCACTAAGTTGCTGCAAAACCCATATGGACTGACCCCAATAAATTGTGGTGGCGATGACAATGGTAGTAGTGGTGGCGGTGGCAGAAGGGGATGATAGTGGTAACCAACAGAGGGAGACCAATAATCATTGTTGTGGGGGTGATTGATTGAATAGAATGCTTATTCCTTAGCTTAGAGAAAGGATGTATTCCCATTTTTCGTTGGAATGGCAATCCCCACTTATGTAAAGCGAAAGGGAATGCAAAGCTGGAATGGACATTCCATTCCATAATACAAACGAGCTTCAAGGCTTTGTTTGGTTGGAGGATTTGATGAGGAAAATGGAAACGAAAAGAGAAATAAAAAGAAAAGTAGCAAGAATTGATATGATTCAAATTCCAAGCTATGTTTGGTTGAGTTGAGAAATAGAGAAAAAAAAGAAGAAGTGTGAACTCAAATGATAAAAAGTGGGATTACATTTTCCTCTCACTTTCTTTTCCGTGTGTTTTTCATTATAACCAAACAAAAAGTGAGATTACATTTTCTCTTCTCTCATCAAATCCTCCAACCAAACACAGCCTAAATGAATCTCTCTCTGGGGAAAGTAATGCAAGTATGCAAAATTTGTGGTCACTTTCTCTATACCATTACAAGAACACCATTGTGGTGTTACCCTATTTTGAAGCATTTTTGTTTTCCAAAAGACCATTTTCTATATGAATTATTTTAGATTCTTGCTTATGTAAGTGATATAAGAGGAACTCTGATCCTTTAGAGATTAAATTTTATCGTATGCCTTGGATTAGCTGGGCATCCCTACCATCTGGTTCCATCGACACGTAAATGCCTTTTAGTCTTGACATCTCTCATGTAACTTTTTCTTTAATTAACTCAAGAACTTTTTACTTGTGGAATTGATGGTGATTAGTAATCTATAGGTAATAATAGATGTTCATTATTGTCAGTCTCCACTCTCCAGGAACTGATGGTTACTTGTGAAAATGGCTCCTTTTTAGTGTGAAACTGTGAATAGCTTGAACCAAAAATATTTCATTGCTATGGGAATCTTTAATACTGTAGGAGGAAAGTCTCCACTCTATCATGTCAGAACCGCGTGAGTTTTATTGTGGAATAGTTGTATTCTTTTGGTTCCTGGAGTTTGGTTACTTTCTAACTCAATGGTACCTTTTTAAGGATCTTTCACCTGAAGTTAGAGAGGCTCAAGAAAAGAAATTAGAAGGGATCAAGAAACAACAAGAGATTCACAATCGACTTGCTGTGGAACGTAAAATATTCTTGCGTGACAGAAAAATTAAGTTTTTTGGTAAAATATTATTCATTTTGTGTTTATCATTACATTTTGTTGCAAATTTATGTTCACAGTAATTACATGGCTTGTTAGTGTTGTGCATGACTCTTGGAACTAATATTTGCAATGGTTAGAGAGAAGAAAGATTGAACGGAGAATAAGACGTTTAGAGAAAATGCAACGGGCTTCATCTGGCCAGTCCAAAGAGGCAGAGATTGCCGAGCAGCTTTCTAAATTGAAAGAAGATCTTGAATATGTTAGGGTAAGCTATGCATAAAAACTCTGCTACTTTTCATGTTTTCGTGAATGAAATGAGTTTGTGACAATAGTGAGCATTTCTTTCACATGTTCATAGATGATAGAGCTACATATGTTTAATGCATCATCACAAAAAATAAATAAAAGGAAAAATAGGCACCAAATTTGGTTGTTGAGTGGGATCTTTGTCCACCCCAAGAACAGTTGTGTGTCAAACACTTCAATCATATCAAATTTTAGTTAGTAAACTAGATTGGCTTGGGTTTATCAAATCCTCGGTGGCTGAAGCCTGGATCCTTGGAATGATTCTTTCTCTGGTTTGGCTTTGTTTGGTTTCGTTTTCAGAATTTGTTTTATGAAAAACATTAAAAACTAATTTTGTGAACATATAATGAAAAATTAAAAAACCCTTATATTTTCATTTTGTTTTCTTTTTTTCTTTTTGGTTCAAAAATGGTTTTTGAAAATTCAAAACATCTTTTTGGTGTTTATTTTCCCCAAACTAGATTTTAATGTTTTTCAGAAAATAGATTGTGAAAACGAAGCCAAATACACAAATATGATACTGCATCACTAATTCAAGAAATAAACTTTTAGTTCTTCCGTACTTGTTTGAATTATATGGGTATTATGTGGGTAAAATTGATCTTTTATTTGAACTGCAGTTCTTTCCAAAGATTGAGAAATATGTATCTTTATTCATGGGAGGTGATGACACAGACATAGTTGATAGAAGAAATAGATTACGCAAGCAGATCAAAGCCAACATTATTGCTGCTGCTGCTAGTGGGAAGGATCTTGAAGGTATTTACTTTCTATGGCTTATGCCAATAACTATCCACTATAAAATCATACCACTTTGATTTTTATAGAGCTTGGGCCCTGGAATATAGTGACCACTGGCTATTAGCTTCAGTGTAATTATTGCCAACCCCAAGGGGGTCAAGTCTACACGGGGTCATGGGTATGTTTTAATCTCACTATCGAAAAAATGGGGCCTGGGATTTATTCACATTTGACTTGTTTATTTGTGGCACCTTCCATTCCAGTACAGTGTACTATTTGTAAAGATTGATATTTTATTTTACATTAACCAAAGGAACAATTTCTCATTAAATCTCTTTGTTTTGGTGCACATCTTTTTAGACCCTTTTCTTATCGCAACCTTGAGGTTGTAAAAGTTGTTATTGCTGAAAGCCTGTATGAAGTCTCTAGAATAAAAGAGAAGGGGCATACGTAAACATTAACCTGAAAAATGAATGTTTGCATGTTGTGCATCGTTTTAGGAAATGGTTGTTAGCCATTACATAGCGGTATTTGGAGGTCTGGTAATTGTTATGACTTCCATTATTGGTTACACAAAAAGATATCACGTATGTGACAGTCATTATGGACTGTAACAATACTATTACGCTACTGTAATGGCCATTTATATTTGCATCATTATGGAAATCATGACCCTCTTTCAACATAAAAAGAAAAACATTACGGCCATGTTTGGTTTGTATTTGTGAAACAATTTTGGAAAATAATTTTTTAGAAAGAGTTTACAAAATATGAAAATTTGTTTGGTTGTATGTTTTGAGAATAGTTTTGAAGTTTGGAATGATTTAATTAAATTAAATTAATTAATTAATTAATTAATTTTTTTGTGGTTGAATAGATGGGTATAAGAAAAAGTGATTGATCGGTAAAGAGAAAAGTGATTTTGAATTTTTTTTTTTTTCCAAAAATTTTTAACCAAACAAATTTTTGAGATTTTTTTCTCAAAAATTATATCTCTAGATACAAATCAAACAAGGCCTACATGATTTGGGTATCATTTTACTCCCGGTTTTTGCATTCTTACTACTATTACCCTCTGCCTTCCCAAAAAACTTCTAGCATAGATATGCTCATTTTGGGTCTAAAACATGTTACTTCAATCCATCTCTTCTAGAGAAGTATGCATATAACTTATTTGGACCGCATGTACCTTATAGTCTGTGTTACATAGACTTCTTTGTTTTCCCTAAAATACCTGTGTCTAGCGGATATGCTAAGGGTAAGACCGTTAGAGTGGGAGATATGTGTCCAACGCCCATATCCAATTTAAATAAAGTCCTAATTTTATTTTTTACAATGTTTGAAGAATAGGAAATTCACTATTTCTAGCCTTTCACATGAATAAGAGATAGATTCATATTTTTTCTAAATCCTATTTTAATTTCAAGTACATTTCTATATAATTTACAACATCTTATTTAAGATATTATACAATATACAATATATATGTATATATATAAATCTACATGATGTGTCTCTGTACCTATATCCAACTCTTGGAAACATATCTCAATATCTTAAGATTTGAGTTTACGAAAGGTTTGACGTTTCCCGCACCCGCACCCACCCTCGAGTCTATGTATAACATAACCGTAAGTTACGTTTATCAACATCTTGAAAATTCTAGTAAAATTTTAGTGCGATGGATAGAGGAATTGAGACTTGCAATTATTTCTATGGACAACAAGCATGTGCCATGTGGGCAAGCTTATTTAGGGAGTTATTAACATCTTCCGTGCCATTCTTTTTGGATGTGAAATAGTGAATCAATGAGAAATGAATGTTAAAATGTTACTATGCTACAACATGTATTAGCCACTAGTGTAGCTGCATTATTTGTAGTACCATTGTTTAAACAATTATTGGTTTATGTATTTTATTCTTATGAACTATGTTACATGGTTTAATATTCAAGCCTCTATATCTATAAAAGAGATGGATAAAAAACAGTGAAACATGAAAAAAAGAAAGAACATAGAGGGAAAAAGAGTGAGGTTCAACTACTTTGAGTGATTATATTTCTTTCTATTTTTGTATTGTTCATCTTTCGTTGAAAATATGAACTGATAAATGAAAACTTTGAACATTGGATAACAAATTTTAAATTTTATTCAAGAAATCAAATAAGAGTGACAGTGAGAGAACCACCTTTTACCAAAGAAATTAGTTACCTATTTGCACTAACAATGAAACCATGAGAAAATGATCCACTATTTGCCAATTACCAATGAGACTGAAAAAAATATGACCCACTAGTATATATATATATTATCTAGTTACAATTATATTTTTCGTGGTTAATTTTGTCAATTTGATAAGAAATTGGTTGTAAAATAATGTATTGCGAGGAATTTATTTTTGCAGATTTGATATATCTTATATTTTTACCTATTTACTAAATGATGTTTTTCTCAAAATGATGGCTTTTAATTGTTAGCCAAACATGTTCTTACATATTTATGAAAAATGTTTAGTGGATGGTCATGTGCTCTGTTTTCTAATTATATACTTGTTTCACCTTCTAGTTTATTTCAGCTTTTGTTATTTTATCTAGTTATCTTGTTGCGCTAGTATTATAGATGTTTTCCTTTGATATCCCTTAACAGAGACAGGAAGCGAGGATGATGGGCTTTTGGATCTGAGCGAGGATGATTTCTTCTTAACTGGAAGCTCTAGTGATGAAGCTGATGCAGATGATGAGTGGACTGATAAAAGTACCAAGTATGTGTTACATTTGTAATTTGTGACAGGAAATGCAACTGTTGGTTTTTATCTCAATTGAGAACGCTAGGCTGTGGTTGGTTTGTAATTCAAACCATGATTTTACACTAATAATCAACCCTCTAGTTGCTTAGAGTTTTCAAATTGTGATTCCAAATCAATTTCAAAACACATTTTGAAAACATGTTTGGTAAACCAGAGAATTTTTGAATTTTTGGTCCACCCGATCGTTCGTCTGGACATCCCGCCTAGACAGTTTTTGAATTTTTGAGTCTACTCGATCGTCCCTCCGGACATCCTCCTGGATGTCCGGCCGGTTGACCGGAACAGTGTTTTTTATTTTTTTATTTTTATAAAGAAATTGGCACCTGTTATTTGGAGAAAAAAAAAATTATATTTGGTTTTGATATTTTTTAAATATAGAAAATATTTTTTTGAGACCAAAATGACAAATTATTTGGACATTTATTTAAAATTAACAAAAAATATTTTGAAATAAAAATTAATTTGTCATAGTAATTTTAAAAAAATAAAAAATAATAATATTTTTAAGTAAAAAAATATTTTCTGATTTTTAAAAATTTTTTAAATAAAAAAATTATTTTTTTCAATAATTATTTTTTTGAATTGAATTTAAAAAAGAGTTTGGTTATGAGTTTCGAATAGAATTTTCAATAGAGTTTTAAGTTGTGTGTTTGGTTATCAGTTATAAGTTTTGAAAACTTTTTTCAAAACTCATAATCAAATTACTTTTCACAAACTCAACACTCATTTCAAAAATTCAACACTCAATTCAAATCATAATTCAAAATTATTTTCAAAACTCATAACCAAACAAATTTTTTCTTTTCAAATCATAATTTCAAAACTGACAAACTCAAAATACAACTCCACACTCAAATCATAATTCTAAACACAAACCAAACGCTACCCTAATATTTCTTTTTCATATTTTTCTTCTTCGTGTGTATGCATGCTCACACTCCTGAGTGTTTTCTACAAATGTATTTATCTTATATTTATCCTAGTTGTGGAAGCTTTAGGAAGGAATTGGAGTCACTGAGTGTTTTCTAACTACAAATGTATTTATCTTAGTTGTGGAAGTTTTAGGAAGGAGTTGGAGTCAACATAGTATTTTTTTTTTTTGATGTCTTTTGATGAATTAGTGCATAAATGTTTAACTATGATTGAGGAATGAGGTCAATTTGATTGATGGAGGGGTAAACTATCATTGTGTTCCTCAAATTCTACTTCAACTTTCAATATCATCTTTTAATTTTCTTTTTAAGCCCTCAGACTTTTATAATTAAGTTAATGCTGTTCAGTCCTTTAAGGAAGGTAAGAAAAAATATCCTGTTGTTATCATGTGCCTCCTACTTGAGCTAATAGCCTGAATGCTCGAGAGTGTTTCATTGGCAGTTTCACGTGAAATCTAATTTTAATATAAGATGTAAGAAGTACAAATTGATAGATGATGTAACTACATTAAATTTTCTCATCTCGTTTTGTGAGAGTTCAAGGCATCAAATATAAAAATTAAAAGGTCTGACATTGAAAACTTGAGTAAAGTTTGAAGGTTAAAGTAAAGTTTATCCTTAATACGAGTGCATTTTGAAAATTTTTAATACCGAAATATATTTAGTGGTTTATTTATAATTATTAGTAGCAAACCCTGGTGCTGATTCCACCAAGGGTTTTTGATGTAGTACTGTATCTTATTGTGCTAAATTCTTGCATTACCCCTTTGCTCTTCTCATTTTCATCTGTAGTCTTTAGTGTTGGTTGAACTTACAACTGCATCTTAGATTTCTATCATATACCTTGCACAGGGAGCAAGCTTCTAGTGCTTCTGGCAAAGCAGCATCTGGCATGTCCAGCGATGAAAGGAATCAGGTTTTTGTCCCCTGAATTTTGTCTTTAGCTGTTAAAAGGAGATTTGTGAATATATAGACCATGTTCACTTACTTTTCTTCCTTTTGTTCAATTTGTATAGAGGCATATCTCTGCCCGAGCTTTAATGCCTCCTCCTCGGTCATCAACCAATTCGTTTTCAAATTCAGTTCATGTTAAATCAAGGTTTGGAGGTTCATCAAGCAAAAAGCAACCCTTGCGGAGGGCTGAAATGTCCACATCCAGCAACACATCAAATAGCATGAGTGAATCTTCCTACAGAAACAGGGGATCCTCAGATTCACGGACGGGTCAGAGTAGTAACCTGAGTTCCAACTCTGATGCTCACAAACCCCGAAGAAAAAGGAGGCCTAAGAAGAAAAAGCAACAGGTGAAGTTCTTTTGGCAATACTGTGGAACATATTCTTTATGAATGAAACCCAAAATAAAATTGAAAAAAAAAAAAAAAAAAAAAAATTGTGTAGCAGTAGGCTTCACCAGGGACAAGTCCACAAGACTAATGTGAAGAGTGACAATATTATTTGGATGAATCAGGTTGTATATGATGACTACCCATCAATTTGAGAGAAAAAAGGGCAAATTACACTTTACCCCCTCAATTATCACCGTTTTTCACTTTACCCTCTCAAACTATAAATTGATGACCCCCTTCATCTTTCAAAAGTTTTTAATCCAACTCTTATGTCTCCATTTTGTGAACAAAACTGATTGAAAAAGTGCATGTAATGTGCACATATCATATTTATGTCAGATTCTTAAAAGGTATTTTTGTCATAATATGACGTGCATATTACATCACCTTTTCCGTCACTTTTGTTAACAGAATGAAGACATAAAGGGTTAGATTGAGAACTTTTAAAAGATGAAAGGAGTATATTGTATCAATTTTTAATTTGAGGGGGGAAAGGGAAAAATAGTGATAATTGAGGGGGTTAAAGTGTAATTTGCCTGAGAATAAATAGACCGTAGTTACGAGACTGATACATATTGGGTAGGCAAGTAAGAAGATATTAGTAAATTGAGGATAAATGAAAAGGACATGTTCTGATGGATAACCAGTCATGAAAGGAATTTTAATGAAGTAAATGACTCCTGCATGGGTAGAGGTAGTATCGACTTGTCAAAATTGACTGAAAAGGTTGACATTTGCTGATTGGTGTGTGTGATCAAAACTGTGCAAAATGCATGATGGGTTGGAGCAATATGGTTGAGGTAGGTAGGAAATGCTGAAGAAAAACAACAAAACCAAAAATGACATTGATCTTGATGACAAACAAATATTATAGTTTAGCCCATATTTAAACCATGGGTTTTATTGGGTTGCTTCATGGTAGATCATGTTGAAATTGTCCCATTAAAACATATATAGGAATTTGATTATTGTTTGCTTGATTTATTTTTATGGTCTATATAAGTTGTAAACTCTTTTTAGAAGTTGTAAACTCTTTTTCATTTGTTTCTTTGTTGTTTTTTGGGATGAGTAAGATCCGTCTGATACTGAAAGCTTAACTGTGAAAATGGTTTGATATTTCTGTACATATTGCAACTCATTCATCATTTCTCTTCCTTGTTGACAGGCATGAATCGATAAAATCCTGCTGATATAAATCTATAATCAATTGAAGCAAACTCATAGGATGTTGAAGCAGTTCACAGCTTGGTTTAACCGTCTTCTTGTTGATCTTAATTTTTTCCATTTTTGTTTTAGGTAACTAAATTGTGTGGCACAGGCACAATCTTTCACTCCCCATTCTGGAATTCTCTCATCCTGACTTGTCTCGAAATTATTTGGAAGAATTTCTGTTTCTTCTCATTTCTTGTTTGTGGATGGTTTTGTAAACTTTCGATGGAATCGATCAATGTCTAGATTACACCCATTTAATTGCTCTAGCTTGTTCATGCAGGTATGATTATTATTATTTTTTAATTTTGTGGTACATTATTACTATCCATCTTTCCTCTTGTATTTTACACTAGCTTTGATTTGATGGTAACATTATTGAATCAAACACTACCATAGATATTTTAGATTATTAACATCACTGAACCAATTTGATTATTGTCTTGCATATTTCTTTGGCAATAAACCATGATTTATCCATATGATTCATTGATTTCGAATGAAAGTGTACAATGATCTTAAACATATACATCAAAAGACAAATTGCTAGTGTATATATTAGCAATTTTTTGATTTTTAATTTTAAGCAAAAAGATATCCCATGATAAATTGTCTCGAGATATAATATGGTAGGTTGTAGAAAAGAAAAGGGTGACAAAAGATTACATTGATATGATTAGTGACATGTATGAAGGGGTGGTGACCAATATTTAGATCACCTGCTGGAGAGACAAATGAATTTTTTTATAACTGTGGGGTTCCTCTCAAGATCTACTTTAAATTCTTATCTTTTTGTTTTAGTTATGAATGAGCTGATGAGAAATATTTATGATGACGTGTCATGGTGTATGTTTTTTGCAGATGATATTGTGTTAGTGAATGAGACTAAAGGAGTTAACATAGTTGGAGATTTGGAGAAAAATATGTAAATCTAAAGGATTTCGAATAAGTAGAACTAAGAGAGTATATGGAGTGTAAATTTAGTAACAGTAATAATGAAAGTAGAGGAAAAGTAAAGATTGAGAACCAAGCACTGCTTAAGAGTGAACATTTTCATTATTTAGAATCGATTATCATAATGGCGGGAGAGATTAATGTGGATGTGGCCCATAGGATTAAGGTGTAAAGATTTACGTGGAGAAGTGCGTCTGGGTATTGTGCGATAAATGAATACCCACTAAACTCAAAGGTAAGTTTTATAGAACGACTATTAGACCAGCGATGTTGTATAGGACGGAGTGTTGGACAACTAAGAAACAACATGTAGATAAGATGATGGTTGCTAAGATGATGATGTTAAGGTGGATGTGTGGCAAGATTAGACAAGACAGAATTAAGAGTGAATGTATTGGGGAATGGGTAGGAGTAACACCGATAGAAGATAAGTTGAAAGAGAATCGATTGAGATGGTTCAGTCATATTCAACGGGTCAACATAGACAATAGTGAAGAGATTCGATGCAGTGACGGTAGCTGAAAGTGTTAGCGAACCGGGTAAGCCTAACTAGCGTTGTAAATTAAGATATGGATCTAATTTGACTATGAAATTGACTTTTGATAGAGCGCAATGGAGAATAAGGATTCTTATAACCGATTCTATTTGATGGAACTTAAGCTTTGATTTGATTTGGTTTGGTTAAGCAAAAAAATGTCCTGATTACACTGGTTTAGAAATTTAGTACCTAAAGCCTGTTTGTATTTTGCTTTAATTGGCATTATCATGGAAACATGTGAGCTTGTTAAATTTAGAATCACTAAACTTACCATGAATAGGTAGGTTAGAATTTTCAAGCAATTATTTGACTGATCTTGTTAATAAGTGTCTTTCAACACAAAGAAATCCCAAGAAAAAGACATTTCACAACATGAAATACAAATTTTAAAAGCAATTTATAACTTTAATTTTTTTATACTTGTTTTTAAAATACGGTCTATCCAGATCCGAATACAAAATCATTGATTGACATTTACATCATTTTCAAATAAATGTGCTCAGTTTAGAAAATATTTTTATAGAATGCATCACAAACGTAAGAGAAATTGTGAGTCAAACATGTGAAGGATAAGTCCATGGCTATGGGACTAATTATCTGTCTCATATCTAAATGCTATGTATCAAATGAATATGGTGAATTCCTTTTTTATTATTCACTAATTCAAGACAGATGTCACATCCTCACCTAAGCTAATAAATAAAAAAAAATTAATGGAACTATCTCGTTCAGTATCGTTACATCTCATTAGAAGGGTACTGATTTAAATCTCTTCACTTACATATAATTTTTATTCCTGTGTTATTGTTGGGTTTCTTCTTTGTATAAATTATGTGTTATATTTGATTTTATTATTATAATTGTAATTTGTTAAGTTTTATTATAATATCACACACACACACACACACACATATATATATATATATATATAATAGAAAAAGCTGTCATATTTACTATATAAAAAATAAGAAATAAAAAAAAAAAGAAATCGAAGTTCAATGAACCTTGGTGTATTTATTGATTAATTAACTGAAAAAGGAAAAGATAAATACATAAATATGTCATCATATTAAAAAAAAAAAAAAAACTAAGAAATCGATGTTCAATGTACCTTGGTTTGTTTATTGATTAATTAATTGAAAAAAGAAAAGATAAATACATAAGTGCATCATAGGGAACATCAATAAATATTAACCCATTAATAAATTCCATCTTTTCAGTTAAGAAAACAGTTAAATCAAAATACATTTGCTTTATGGCACTGGGCTCCCAACTGATCTAGCCTTTGTAATTTGAATTTGTTAGAATATAATATTAATGTTCACAAAGCACAAAAAATTATTACACTGCTCAATAAGATTTTTTTAATAAAATGTTCTTTGGACAATGTCGCGTGTCCATCGACTACCCAACACCATCCTTTCAAAATTTAATAAATTTACAAACACCAATTATTGTCTCTCCTAGTAAGATGGTGGATCCAACAATAATGTGATGAGTAGAGTTGAGCAGAGTTCACTTGAGTAGTAAATTAGTTAAGTTTAATTTTAAAATTTGATAAGTTTCAAAACGTGTTTAAGATTGATTTATTTACGTAACAAATAAATCTTGAATTTATTTTTAATAAGTCAAATACTATTTTTATTTTTATTTTTATTATTAAGCATTTTATTAACTTCTTTAAGTTTGATTTAAAAATTTAATAAGTTTTAAAATGTATTCAATTTGACAATTATGTAACTTGATTTTAAACGAGTCAAAGTGACTTGATTTTAGCAATTTTAAGAAATAGTAAATATTTAAAATGTCAAATGTTGTTTGAAAGATTATGGGTAACCCAACCCTAAGAAGTTATATAAAAACAAGAGGACAACAAAATCTTCATATCGAACAAAATCTTCATAATCTCTCTCTCTCTCTCTCTCTCTCTCTCTCTCTCTCTCTCTCTTATACAGAGGAAGTGGCAGTACTACCTAACCATCATGTTCACTTGCAGTGAAATTTCACTAAATTATAGGGCCATGTTTGGTGATTGCCTACATTCAAGTTTAATAGCGATAGCCTCCTAATATCTAACCCCACCATAATTGGGCAATGTTTGGTGCAATTTATGGGATTATCAACAATTTTTTAAATTTATTTTGGAAATTTCCATCAAAGTGTTTGGTACATACTGTTTCTGTTTACCATTTATGAGTCAAATTGATTAACAAGTTGGAGGTGGAACATTTATAACTTCTACTCTTTTTTTCTTCTAATTATTAAATTTTAATTTATAAAAAACTACACCAAAACATGCACTTAGGCTGATTGCCCCACCATAATTACTCCCTTAGGGTAGCTGTTGACCATGATCTCTCTCTCTCTCTCTCTCTCTCTCTCTCTCTCTCAGAAGATGCATTTACAAAACCCTACAAGAGTTTTAACTTTCTCTTGCAAATAATTAATGCTGAGGAACTAGATTGTCTCCATTTGATCCTGTTTTGTAGGAGTACCTGTTTGGAAGACTGTTTAATCAGAATCAACCATGTTTTTTGTTTTGTTTCTTTCTTGTTTTTATATTTAAATTGTTTGGCACTGTTAAAAAAAGAAGATAAGATTCAATGGATTGACCAAGATGACTTTTACAATTTTATCTTTGATACATGAATCACGTGATCAAATCCGAGTCACTGAAATAATCTCTTTAGAAATGAGATATTCTCAAACTTGACTTCAACGAGAGTCTCAAGTATTAACTTATTCTTTTTATTTTTTATTTTTTCTTGTACTCATAACACTTGTTAGAATACTTTTCACAATACAACGAACAATGTGATACAAATAAAAAATTTATACAAAATTTTCATTCAGAATAATTTTGTAGTCTTAAATCATTTTGTTTTCAAAATAAAGCTCCATCAATATAACTTGTATGGAAAAAAAAAAAAATAAAATACACACAATTGCCACATTATTCTAATATAAAAATTTGTACAAATGTTTAGTGAATTATTTTTCTAATATTAAAAAGCATAACCAAAATTTGGAGAGCCATGTTATATACATGTTTATATATAGAACTTCTTTGGAAGCAAGTATTTCTTTTGTATGCATTTTTGATTCAATAGAATTATTACAAAACAAAGACAATAAAACCACCATAGATGATCTGCTGCTACAACTTTACAAAGTAGTATTTTTGTTTTTTTGTGTTTTCTATTTGCACTTCTCAGTTGAAGTCCAGAGAAAACTGTTGGCACAATGAGGGTGTTTTCAAAATCAAAATTCCTCGAGAACCCAAGCTCAAACTGTGTATCTCTCCATGATAGAATAGATACATATCTTCTCTTCTGTTTCTTCTGTTATGGGTTTCTCATTCATAACCCACAGGCTAAGCCCTTAGCTTCTGATCCTTTCATGATTCTCAGCCTCTTGCAGGATGACATAAACATACTGCAACAAGAACACACCGTTCGTTTGATTAGAAGGAAAAAAAAAAAAAACATAGGATAGAAAATGAAAGGGAAAATTTAATTTTTGAATAAATTACACTTGCAGTTTTTGTAGTTTGTATATTGTGTTAATTTGATTATTTTAGTTCTAATTGTGCTGATTTAATCAAATTAATAATGTCTCTCTAAGAATTTAATTGAAATTAAGAGACAAAAATAGTTCATTCACTATTTCAAAGTATGTGAGGGGTGGACATCTAATTTAAAATGGTTTATTCCCGTTTGAATGCACCATTTTATTTTTAATTTATGTTTGATTTTTTAATGAATGTTATCAATTAGATTAAATTGACAGAATTAAAAAAATTAAAGATTAAAATTGATACAAAGAAAAAAAAATTCTTATAATTTATTTTTCGGCAATAAATTGCAAGTCAAGTTACCATGCTATTGGCAAAAATATGCTTACACTTATCATATATTTATGCCACATTTATTGTATTATCTCATGTCCCACAATGATAATTATTAATGCAATGAATCCGACTTAAGTTTTGTTTTATTTATTGTAATAATAGTTATGATTGTGCTAGTAAATGTGAGAAAAAAATAATTTAAAAAATTGGTTAAAAGTTAACTTTTTACTAACTTCTTTCAAAAAAAAGTTATAAAAAAAACTACCAAAAAATATTAAAAAGTCAAAAATTTAATTTTTTATTAACTTTCCAAAACACTCTACTATTCCCAAGGAAATATGTAGATGGAGAGAGAGAGAGAGAGAGAGAGAGAGAACGTACTCCCAAGGAACATCTCCAACAAGCATCCAGTCACCATCTTTGTCTTGATAAGTTGGTGCATATTCAGATCCTTTGTAGCCTTCCCTCTCTGAGTACAGCCCTAAATAATTAAAGCCATTCAATTTCATGGTTAGATTTAGATTTATAAGAACAAAGAAAACAATAGATATTAGACACACAACAATCAATTAATCAATAATAGAAAATATTCTTTAATTAAAATTCTCACCTATGGTGAATTTGAACATGTCTTCTAAAGCCTTTAGGAGGTCTGAGTAGGCCTTGTAAACCTTTAGATCAATCTTTCTGAGATATGGAGCTCCGTCCATGCTCACTTTCACGAACATTCCTGCCTCTGCCTCTGCCTCCGCCTCCGCCTCCACCTCCGCCTTCTTAGGAAGGAAGCTATTTTTCCGGTAGGATCGGATTGGTGGCCACCCCACTACTTGTGCTCTGCCATTTTAGATACCCCACGTCAAACTAGTATAGCTTGAAAATTTGACATTTTTAGTAATTTTTTAATTATTTAACTTTTTTATGAGGTGAAAAAACCTAATACATATTGAATGATTTTTTTATTTTTTTATTTTTTTCGTAAAATAGATAGTGTTGAGAAATAAATAATTAAGTGATATGTAGTATGTGATATTTTGCTATTATGGTTTTTTTTTTTGACATTTTTTTTGTGTGTAATTTTTTAAATATTTTTAATGTATAGATTGCAAGTAAGGGAGAATATGGAAAGAGAAAGTTGTATGATGCAGTCATTGGTGTTGCCTATGGAAAGAAAATTTAAATGTAACGACAATATCAAATATCAAAATGCAAAATAAAATAAAAAATTCCGTAAGTAATTTTATCGTGGCTCCCTTTGCAATATGGGTTTCTAAAAAAAAGGAAAAAATATATATATAAAAAAAAAAAAAACCCATCAAACTCAGCCCTACAAGACTATCTATTGAGTTAAATTTAAAGATTATAAGGTATATTTTTACAATATTATGTTATGTTGTCATTAAAAAAAAATGATTAAAACAAGAGAAGCCTAAAGAAGAGAACTTACTTGGCGGCGGGTGCATTTTTGGCATCGGATGAGCCACCCTTCGCTCCGCCATCCTCCGCCGTGTCAGGCGTTGCTCGCTTTTTGTTTCTACCACCACCACCACACATGGTTTCTTTCTCAGACTCATCTCTCCCTGGCAATCCCAATCTGAGCTCAGTTGCCTTGAAATTAAGATCATTCTCATATGCTACAGAGCTTTCCATTTTCCCAACAATTCTTAGCTACCAAACAAAGCCAAAATGACCTTCAAAAAGCAAACCAATGGATCGGAATTGCTTTCCTTTCAAGAGTTGTATTGAGAGAGATATGTATACAAAGGAAAAGTTGGGTAAGTCTCTGAACAAAGAAAAGCTTTGTGGAGAAGTTAGAGAGAGTTGTTTGAATATATATGGTGGAGGTTGCAATACAATGAAACACCAAGATATGATATGACGTAAAAGGCCAAAGGAGTAAAGCGTGTTGTTCGGGGAACACTAGGGCTCCGTTTGGGATATATTTGGACTAAAATAATTATAGAGGATAAAATTAACTACTTTAGGGGTTGTTTGTGATATTTGAAATAAATGTATTTTTTAATTTTTTATAAAATATGGATTGGGTTTGAAGTGATGTGATAGAGAGGTGATTTAACTTAAATAAGATGATGTGACTTAAATATGATAGTGACTTTTTTAAGACATCCCAAACATGGCCTTAGTCAAAAAAGGTCAAATGTCATATTTAATTTATAATTATTTCATTTTTTCTCTTATAAAAGTCAAAAAAGTCAAAAAATTTATTATAAATGAGACTTTTTAAACCCAAACTAAAATAATCAAAAAATTAAAAATTCAACTAATACCCCAAACCAACTCTATGATATGAGGCCATTTGCCAGCCAAAAATAGAGGAATATGACTTTTCCAAAAAAAAAAAAAACAAAAAATTATACAGGTAGTCTTTTTACTTTATTTTTGAAAACTTGATTAAAAGTTAGTTTTTTGATTTTTTTAGATCATATTATTTTTCTATTTTTTTAAAAAAGAATTAAAAAGTCAACTTTTAACATACTTTTCAATTTTACCAGTATTTTTGATTTTTTTTAGTAATATGTTAATTTAGTCTAATTAATAATACTTGTTTAGAAATTAAACTGATATTAAGAATTAAATTAGTTTATTCACTATCATTGTTGAGTTGATGTCTAATTTAAAATAATTTATTTTTTTAAATGAATTATTTTATCATTAATTTATGTTCAATTTGTAACCTATGTTATCAATTAAACTAAATTAATATAAAATACATATATTTTAAAAATAACTGATATAATTAATATTATAGAAATCAAATTGAAACAACATATAAATTACAAACACAACA
Organism: Camellia lanceoleosa; assembly: GCA_025200525.1. Lineage (NCBI taxonomy): Eukaryota > Viridiplantae > Streptophyta > Magnoliopsida > Ericales > Theaceae > Camellia > Camellia lanceoleosa. Next base: position 165,257,861 of record CM045762.1, on the reverse strand, counting down.
AATATATATACATTTTTTAAAAATATATGGAGAAAATATTAGGATATAATTTTTTTGGATAAATTACACTGACATCCTCTTAGATTTAGTCTGATTACATCTCACCCCTTAACATTTTAGAAATTACATTTCCATTCTTGTGATTAATAATCTTATTTGACAAACTCCTTACCGTGAAGTGAACGTTAGACATGTTAAGAAAATCTTGATGACATAAACAAAAAGTAAGAAAAAGTTACTAAATTGCCCTCTGAGACTTTAAAAAATCTTTTGCAACCTCATATCCTATTTAAAACTATCAATATACCATAAAGAAAATAGTCCAGTCAAGTTGTTATTTTTTCTAAAACCCTAAAAACAAAACATTTATATCATTTTATTAATTTTTGCATGTAAAATTTTAGAGTTAAAAATGTCTTTTGATAGTAATATTAATTTCGTTTAAATAATTATACTAACAAAAAGATCAGCATAATTTTTTAAATATCAAAAAGTGATGATGTAGGTGCAATTTATCCAAATTTTTTGAAGGCAAATGTGTTTTGCTATCAAATGCATTATTTATTACTAAATTTTTTTAAAGGACAAAGGCAAGCTAGGCTGTCGGTAGCATTGGCAGCATCAGCATCTTTTAAGAGAAGTGACACTGTATTTAGGGGACAAGAGCGGGACAAATTAAAGCCGCCCATATGGAACGAAGGCTTTTTAGGACTCTAAAGGAACGGTCAAGATGCGTTTTGTGGGCTTGTGGATGGGAAAATCAGGGGCGTTGGTTTGGGAGGAGAGAGAGAGAGAGTCATCCCCATGTGACTGAAAGGGTCCCACATGGTGTTTGGATATGGGCATACCATGGCCATGTGGGGGACTAGGGTTTTGAAATTGGGAAATTTACGTCTCAGAGTTATTTCAATAAATTATTTATAAATTTATGAAGAAATTTAAGGCTTTATTTTTTAATATTTGTAAAACTTACCATTAATTTGAAAATATTTTTTCAAACATCACTTAATTGAAATGATTCCTTAGAAATTTAGGTCTCGTTTGGGAACATGTTAATTTAGTAACTTTTTAATTATTTGACTAAAATATGAGCTTAAAAAAATTAATATGTTTGGAATGACTTTTTGACTTTTTATGAAAATATATGTAAAAAGTAGAGAGAATTTTTTTTTGGATTTTTCAATATGAGTTGTTGACTTTTTAATTTTTTTAGTGACTTTTTAACTTTTTAACTAAAAAAGTCACTTAATAAACGACCCCTTAATTAATTGATGATGGGATGATTTACATGACATTTGGTCTGTCATGATTCATGACTACATGGTCATCCCTAGACCAATTCTCCTCTTGTTAATGAAAAATGACAGAATTTCAAAAGTTTTACCCTTTGTCAATTAAGAGTTATTTTAAGTGTGATTTTTTTAAATATTTATTTATTTGTTGTGAAAAAAAGAAATTAATTTCTTCTGAATCTTCCTGATTTGAAATAAAAATATAATAAGGACTCATACAAAACTATATGAAATTAACAAACTTTAACCAGCAGCTTAACTAATCAGTCAATTTTATTATTCAACCAGTCCAACCCGACTCACTCATTTTATCAAGCCATACAAACTGAGTTGGCGTAGGATGTCTACTTTTTAAACATATTTGTACACATAACCACCCTTAAAAAAAGAAAAGAAAAAATGATTCAAGGCATTCGACTGTAAATATATATACAAACAGATTTCTAGCTTTAGAATTTGTTCCAAATCAATTTATATGGTGATGATAAAGGGTAGGGATATAAATGAAATAAATTTTTGAGTTTGAAGTCCCGCTCTATACAAAAAGTTATCCTTACTCAAAAAAATAAATAAATCACAAAGAATTCATCATCATAATAATGATGTGAGTTATGTTGCATGCACTAAATTTTTTATTAAAAGCACACGTGTTTAAATATTATTAGATGTTCAAGTTTTAATATTTTTTTTGAACAATACTATATATCAATTGGTATATTAATTAGTGTACTAACAAGTAATGTGACATTATTTTAAAAATTTTAAAATTTTATAATTTATATAATAGATGAAATTAATAATAATATCATAATATAAGTTGGAACATTACTCATATTTAGGCCAAGTTTGGCATCTCCCCAAAAAAATAAAAAAGTAAAAAGTTATTCAAAAAGTTAAAAAGTTATCACTATTCACTGAAAAAAATATTAAAAAATTAATTTTTCACACAAAAATACAACTCAACAATCACTGTTGTTCAGCTCTGTGCTGCGTGTGGCCAAACAAAATTGCACAGTTTGGGTGTAATTTTCACGCACTGTTGTTCGGCCTATGGGGACCATCACGGGTCCTGTTTTGATAATCTGAACCGTTCAATGTGTAGAACTTGTTGAGTATTATATTTTTGTAAAAAATCACATTGATCGGATATCGATAACTACATGATCAAATTAATTTTGTATAAAAAAGTAGATGGTGTTATAATTAACGATTGAAAAAAGAAATCTGATCAGATAGCTATCGATATTCGATTAACGTGATTTTTTATAAGTATATAGTACTCGATAAGTTCTACATATTGAACGGTTCATATTATCAAAATGGGACTCGTGATAGCCCCCATGGGCCGAACAAAACCGTTTAATGCAATACCCAAAAAGTAGCAAATAATTTCTTACCACCAATTCGGCCCAACAGATTGTACGGCTGTACAACACACATCTCTAATCTTCTCCTACATACTTCTTTATACAATTTTTTAATACACATTTTTTCATAAAAAGTCAAAAAATTAACCCAAATATTCATATTTTTTCTCAACTTTTTAATCTAAAAAAATAAAAAATACACTTATTTAAAATACTCCAAACAACCCCTTAATCTCTCGTACTTATAACGAGCTATTGGTGTCCGGACAATCATTTTAATGATGTTCTAGTATGCTAGTGTCATTTTTGAAATAAATAGTTATTATTATATATTTTATATAGTCACGAACTGTGTCCTAAGCAGAGTTTTTTGGGTTTACAATGCAAAGTAAACCGTTATTTTGGTAGGTTATTTGTTTTGAAGTGATAGAGTCACAATGTAACATATTATTTTGTTTTTATATTTTAAATAAATTTTTTTATTTATATAACATTGCTCATATATATTTATTCTATTACATAAATCATAGAACACAGAATATATTGAAGTTTTGTCACATATTCTTATCGATGAATTGTTCCAAAAATAATTGTTAACCAGTTATAATAGATTAATTGCTAATCAGTTTTCAAATTCAACTATCTTCTCCATTCATTGAACTACCTATGAGTATAGATGTAAAATTGAAAACATATCACATTTATACATATTGTTAATATATGGATATAATTATATACATTGTTTATAGTAGAATTATGGTAGGAATACTGTTGGCTTTTTTGGCTTTCGAAGGTTAGTATTATAATTTTAAGCATACCAGCAAGGATCAATCAATCCTTACAGAATATTAATTGCTAACCAATCATCAGACGATTGTGTTTTAGTTCTTTCAACCTCAATGAAGAGGATTTTTACTGGTGGCTTGTTTAGAAGAATTTAGTAAATAACAACTAAGTGAAGAATAATTTCAGAATTTCATTACGTAAAATGAAAAACTTACAATAATCTGACCCAGCCTCATAGAGGTTTACAGCAACAAGCTATTTGAAACTACTCCTATGAATGAAGTGCAATGCAGAAATTTGAAGTACAGAAATGTACAGAACTGTAAAAATTGGAAGGGAAACTAAAGTAAATAAAACTGGTTTTTTGATCTCAGTCCGGATCCTCCTTTCTGGGGCCTTCTCTGCTATTTATACTTCTCAATGATAACCATCTAAGTGGGCTTCTAACCGTCGAAATGTCCCTCAATGATTGCTGAATATGCTCTCTCACAGTCAGTCCCACTACACCACATTTGTAGTTAGGCTTCCCTCTTGATTTTGAATTTGAACCTTGTGAGTAACCGTTAGGCCACATCACCTTATATCCCTCGATCATTCTAGTACTACGCAGGCCCATTATTACCAATATGGGCTGACACGTGTCTGACTATGGTTGGCAACTTGTATTAACTCCTCAGATTGCCCTTTTCATGCCACGTGTTGAATCGTGATTGACTTATACAAATTATACAGCCAACATTACCCCCCGCACTAATATACCCAATACTTGGTGATATTAGTGGATTAAGGCACTTTACCCATGTCCTAGGATGTGCATGGGCTTTGCATCTTCTTAGAACTGCAATCGACGTCCATCATTGTAATGTTTGCACTGCATTAAATTCTTTTCTACACCTTAAACATTCCCACTATCTGAGCATTCGAAAAGACTGATACAATTCGCATGGCCAAACAAACCTTCTCTGACATAGATCAAGCATACGAAGAGTTGTTAGATAATGATGTTTGCCCTCGAAAGAACTTTTATGCATTTATTAGCCACACCTATCCATCTTCATTTATTCAAGTCATGGAAGCTTTTGCAAATCATTGACCTTTGGATCAAGAATCTATTGTTCACAATTCTTTAGTCCAAGATTTTGCAAAAATGGATATTGGAAGCTCTTCTTCTGCCACAAAACCTTCTGCGTAGAATGAGGCTGTTGCTTCATTTTCTTCTTCTTCTAAAGCTTCTGGCTGGGGAAGCTAGCCAGAACCTGATGAATCCAAGCTAAGAGAGCGAATTAACATCGATTCATCGGATTCGCTGATCCTCTGTCTTTCCCTCCTTTTGTTCGGAGCTCAGTGGTTTACCCTTATGTATCCATCGATCGCCGACGTAGTTTGGAAGACAACTTACTTATAGAGTGGAATACATCTTCCATGCCTACGAAGATAGTGGGAGCAACTCCTCATCCAGAGGAAGCACAAGGATACAACCCGTCATTCTTAGCTCAAAAGGAAAAACTTTGCTCTTCTGACTGGCTTGAATGTGTGAATAGCCCCCAATTCCCTTCTTCCTTTGGGATGGATCCTCCTGCACTTCCTCTTCCTCAAAACCCTCACTGGATGGAAGAACTGAGACTTACTCTCTTTAAGAATCAGTTTCTTTTTTCCTACTAACCTCCAGCTCTCCCTACTATATTTGAGCGATACCAAACTCAACTTCTGTTTGCAGCCTTTTCTCACTTAATGTTCTTGGAGGTGATATTCTTCTTAAAAACTTTCGATGGGCTTGTGACATTATGACTCCGGGACATGTCCTCAACCCCATTGCTCAAGTAGAATTTCATATGTTTTGGATCAACTTCCATTGCTTCTCCATTGGTACCAAACTTCTTTAGCTACCACTCAATCTTTAGGCAAAATCTCAGCCCATCGAATTCACACCCAGTATGAAGCAGAGAACCTTATCGATGAATATGATGACTTCAAGAATAAAGACTCTGCATACTGGGATGATCTGGATATGGATGAGATGGAACAAGGATATTAAGAATAGTTAATTTGTTGAAAATAAAGGATTTGCTTGTTCGAAGGACTTTATTTTTAACAAGAAACCTAAAAGCAAATCCTTTATCCCTTTGAAGCAAACAAATACCTGAGCATTCTTATACTCTTAGGTATGAAACGTGCTTCGAAGTCAACTTTCTGCTTTCGAAGCCCTAGCTGGATGTTTGTCATCTGGCTTTAGAGCCAAAGCTTGGCTTCGAAGCCAAATATTTGATTTTGAAGCCAATATAAGTATTTGAGATACGTTTCCCTCCCAAACGATCACTCTTGAGAGAAACTTTTCGTATTCGTACCTTCAGTACTTCTTTATGAATTCTACCCATTTAAACCGATTGGGCATTTTTCGAACATAAAGGTTTAAAAATCCTTTCCTTTCGTGCTTTTAATTTACTCACTCGCCTAACACACAAACCTTTCATTTCTATTGACCTCTTATCTTCTTTACTCTTCATCCTCTGAAAACTTCTACCAATGGCTTCTTCCTCATTGTAGATACTAGTCGCGGAGTGTGTGAGTCTATCTATAGCCTTGAAAATGATCATTGCTGAAGAGTGTAAGAAATATAAAGCTGGCGAGAAAAGTGCTATTGATGGGCATATTCTCATTCCCCATCTCCATGAGCAACAGGAATATGTGCTTGGGCCTATTTTTAAAGAGGTCCCTACTCAGCTTCTAGCTCTGTACCCATATTTGGAGGACCATTGCCTCATTTATGAAGGCGGTCTTGATTGGGAAAATTGGAGAGTAAACCGACCGCATCACTGCTGGCCCACGATAAGACCAGAATGGGAGGAATAATATGATCGGGTCATCCCTGCTAGGACACTGGATCTCCAGGAACTTTGCCTCTTCGATGCCTTTCAACTGTCCATGTTCACTATTTCGGAGGACCCATTTTTAATACCTGCTGCTCTTTGTTTTTGGAATTGAAAGCAAAATTTCAATTTAGATGTGGTATGATGGCTCCTATTGTTCTTAACATCTGCCATCTGTTAAGGTTATCCCCTATTGGTATACCCTTTGGTCCAGACTACCTTGACCTCAGCATCATTTTTTCTCTTCTCCATCTGAACTCATCTTATAGTGACTTTGTCAAGGCTGAGAACAAAAGGGAAGGCCTTGTGACTGATAGGGAATTCTTTTCCTTCTTATTGTATTGGCTTTGCAAATTCTTCTTCTGTACTTCTTCTCAGAGGATTATGCCTAAGTTTACCCCTCTTGCCAAAGCCTTTGTTTTGCATAAATAGGTGGCCTCAGCTCTATATGTTTTGGGCCATGTTTACAGAACTTGTTCCCTCTTTTGTGAAAAACCCATGGATGCCAATCAATGAGGCCCATTTTGGATACTCTAACTTTGGCTTTTTGCATACTTCACTGATTTGCGCTCTAAACGTCTAAAGTTTTTAATGCCAAACCCTACTACTTATGGCATAAAGTTAGCCAATGTCTCTCTTTATTCTTCCAACTTGCCTTCTACTTTTCTTTTTTTCATCAACTCCCAGCTTCCCTTTCTTCTTCCACCTTCTTCTGTGCCTTCGAAGCCAATATTGGCCCAGCCTGGTTGAGGACCTTTCTGACCGATAGGTCCTGCTCCAGGCCTCAACACAAAAATATGTGGACTTCTATTTTGATCCCGAGGGAGCTATTCATTAGCACTATGAACCCTAGAGCTTATAAGTGCATCTCTGAGCCCTATTGCACTGCCCAATTCACTAAGCAATTTGGACTCTCTCAGGGGATCCCTATCCCTCTCTACAGTCAATCTAACTTAAACCTTGCAAGCAAAGAACTGAAGACTCCAAGATCCAGATTAAAATAAGCAACCTCCAAATTTATCCAAGACATGATCAATTTTGAATACCTACTTTTCATTCCCCAAAGCAATGCATTGAAAAGATACCAGAATTGGTGGATAGCCAATATAGAGGTGCATTTGGCCATTGCTCAAGATCTATTAGTGGTACCAGATGTGCCTCAAACCAAGTCCAAAGGGATTGGAGTTATTACTTCTACCACTGCTTATGCTTCCTGCTACCACAAAGTCTGCTCCTGCTGCCTCACTTCTTCCTAGAGTCACTAGAGTTGCTTCGAAGAAAGGTACGCATTGCTGCTTCTTTTTTTTTTCTCTTCCTTTATGATGCTTTTGCTTTTTACTTATAGTTCCTTCTCTGGTGTAGGTGGTGTAGGTGTCTCACAAGGAGACTCTTCTCAAAGAGTTCAAGCTTTAAATCTCCTCAAGAGCAAGTAGCAATAACAAAGGAAAAGAAAACTCTTGCTTGATCCTGAAGAGGAGGTACCTGAGGCTTATGTGGAAGAAAAAGAAGCAGAGAAAGAGTAGGAGACACCATTAAAAAGAAAGAAGAAAATGACGGTCTCTCCCTCTTATTTCAATGGGGATTCCATTCATGAAGCATCTGCTAAAACAGTGGAAGTGGAAAAATTTAAAGAGATCATTGTATTCCAGAGAGCTGAGAAGAGGAGACAACAACAAATACTTAGGGATGAAGCTGTTGCTGTTGCTGATGTCCTCCAAAGAGAAACTACAAGGAGGCAACAAACTACTGAACATTATACCCTTCGGAGTTCTCTAACCATTGCTACCACTTCTGAAACTAGTAATTTCTTTTTGTGTCTCTAGTTTTCTTTTTCTAGCTTTCAATACTGAAACTTAACATTGCTTTGTGTTTCTTCTTTTGCAGCAACAACAACTCTACCTTCTCCTTCAATAAGGATTTCTTCAATTTCATCTGAAGTTGAACAACTATTAGAAGTACCCTCAAAAAAGAAAAAGAAGACTGACACTAAAGTGCCTCTAAGTGTAGAGCTCATTCAGGCAATACTCCCACTTCCTAGTTCTACACTTTTCACACTTTTTTTGAGGCAAAGCATTCCTATATCTTTATCTTTTGGCTTAACTCCATGTCTTCCTTTTCTAACCTTTAACTCAGCCCAATTTATTCTTCCTACAATCCTTACTGTTCCTTCCCCTCCTGAGGAGATCCCAGTTATTACTTCACCTCCAGTGATAGTTGTTTCCCTCAAAGAAGATACTGGTAGCTCACCAATTCTTTGTCCACCATCATTATCCAGCTTCAGCCCTTCTTCTCTTGACCTACTGGCGGTCAAGACTATAGAAACTGCTAGGGACATTTCATCCTCCTCTTCTATCCTTATGCAGCCATCTCTTCTTTCCGTTAGAGTCCTTTCTGCACCACCAATGTCAATGGAAAAGATGGACATTTTCAAAGCTAGATCAGCTAGCTTTGTTGACATGCCTTCTACCATTCCAACAACTAGTAATGAAACTGAGCTATTGGTTTTGGCTGATTCTCTTTTAGAAATTTTTGAGAGCTTTTTAACCATCAGTAGGGCTTTCTCACCTTCATTGGACTTGGGCATCTGTTTGGAGTTGTTGACATTGTTCTCGAGGACCCTATTCAAAGCCTTGCAAAGACCTATTATCAAGAATGGTTTCCTCTAGTGCTGCAAGGTCATTGAGCAATCCAACATGGCTATTTCAAGTCACTTGTCTCAGGTAGTAGTTGCCATTGACTTTTATGTCAATATTTTCCATGTTGCCAAAGCTGCAGAGGAGAAATTGTTGAGAGACTAGGAATTTGTTTCCTATATACATGCTAAGGTGTCTGAATTAAAAGAACAACATTCCTCTATCTCCCAATTTCGAGCCCAACTTTTAGAGAAAAAAGCTCAACTAGAGGAAGAGTTATCAACAGTTAACCTGGCTTTGGATCGGATTGCCATAAAGCTGCAAATCACCAACCAAGGACTGGCTGATCGAAGGCAGGAGATGACTACAGCCATTCAGTTGTTCCCATCCCTTAAGATCAGAGAATCAATTGTAAGGGAACAATTGAAACATTGTACTGACTTTTGGGCCAATTTATGGTTGCATGTACTTAACTTCTTATGAAATGAATTATTTATTTATTATTTGAGTGTTTTCATATTTCTCTTGTTTGACATTTACTATACTCCTTGTTTTTCCCATACAGTTGGATAATAAGGCTTCAAGTACCTCCCATTAATTTTCTTAGGGTGTACATACTCATTCAAATTTCTCAAATGAAATGCTCCCCAAGACAAAACTCTATGAACTTGATATGGTCCTTCCCAATTAGGTGACCATTTGCCAAACTTATGGCTTTTAATTCCTATTGAGAGTATTGTCTTCCATACCAAATCACCTTCATCAAAGCAAATGTGCTTGACTTTCTTATTATAGTTTTTTGCTGCTTTCTTCTTTTGAAAAAGAATGCTATTTAATGCCAAAATACTAGTTTCATCCACATGTTCTAATTCCAAGAATATGCTTTGATGGTACTGCTCAGGAACTAACTAATCATGGCATCTCACCCTCAAGGATTTGATGTTAATTTCTATAGGTAACACCGCATCATGCCCATATACTAAGGCATAAGGAGTAATTCATATACTTGATTTTAGAGAAGTCCTATAAGCCCACAATACATGTAACAACAAGTTATGCTAATCCCTAGGATTGTCTTTCACAGCTTTCTGTATTTTTTTTTTTAAAGACTTATTGGATGATTCTGCCTGACCATTTGCTTGTGCATAATAAGGCGTAGAATTAACAAGGCTAATCCCAAATTCTTCCGCGAAAGACTTTACTTTCTTTCCATCAAATACAGTCCCATCATCCACAATTATGGTTTGTGGGATGCCAAACCTATGAATCAGATCTTTAATAAATCTAATAACTTCAGTTTGGTCTACAGTTTTATATGGTTTACCTTCAACCCACTTAGTGAAGTAGTCTATGGCCACTAAGATGAAATAATGGTGCTTCGAAGAGGGTGGATATATTTTTCCTATCATATCCATAGCACATCCTCTAAATGGTCAAGGCTTCACAATTGCGTGTAAATCAGTTATTGGTACATATCTTATCATGCCATGCTTTTGGCATGTCTGGTAACCTCTAGCATACTCTATACATTCTTTAAGGATGGTTGGCCAATAGTAGGAATGTCTTTGAAGCAACCATATCATCTTCACACCAGGCTGATGAGCACCACAGATGCCTTCATGAACTTCAGCCATGGCTGTTAATGCCTCATTTGGCCCTAGACATTCCAATAACAACCCATCTGCTCCCTTTTTGTAAAGAGCATTACCATACACGATGTATTGCATAGATTGTAATTTGATCTGTCTGCTGGTTTTTGAAGATGGGCTAGTTAGGTACTGCATTATTGGATGCCTCCAATCTTGATGTTGTAAGTCATTATGATTGACTTTTAACTTCACATTCCTTTTAGTTAAGGGTGGTATTAATTTTTGATATGTTACTTGACTTATGTTCATTTGAGTGTTATCATTTCTCCTAAAGTTCGAAGCTTTCTAAGCTACATCATTGGCTTTGTTATTTATGAATCTTGGGATATAAGTCATATTTGCTATCTGAAACTGAGAAAGCAAATGTAACGCAACAACATAGTATGGCAACATGCTTGCACTTTGACATTTGAAAATTCTTTTCACTTGGTTGACCACCAATTGAGAATCCCCAAATATATCAACTACATGAACTTGTAATCCAATAAGCATTTCCAGTCCCATTATTAAAGCTTCATATTCAGCTTGGTTATTGGAACAAGTAATTTTATTAACTCTGAAACCATGTGTGGTTTTTACCCCTTGTGGTGACTTAATTACCACACCAATTCCAGTTAGACCATTGGCTTTTGATCCATCAAACTACATTTGCCATGGTTCAATATTAACCATACCAAGATTCATTATCTCTTGGTTTTTTGTATGACATGGATAATCTGCAAAGAAATTAGCTAGCACTTGTCATTTTTACTGCTTTTTGGGAGACATATTCTAGATGAAAATTCTGATAAGGTTAGTATTCATTTGCTAATTCTTCCTCTCAACATAGGTCTAGATAACATATTCTTAACCAAATCTGTGGTTGCAATTACCAAAATAATTGTAGGCAAAAGATAGTATCTTAATTTCATTGCAGCAAAATACAATGCAAGGCATAGTTTTTCTACGGCTGAATATTTACATTCACAAGAATTTAAAAACCTACTAAGGTAATAAATTGCTTGCTCTTTTCATTTTTCATCGTCCTGGGCTAAGAAAACTCCCAATGAATCTTCTGTTGCAGCAATGCACAACTTCAAGGGCTTATCACTCTTTGGTGGCATCAGCACTGGAGGTTTGGCCAAGTAGGCTTTAATTCCTTTAAAAGCAGTTTGATGCTCTGCTGTTCACACAAACTCCTCTTCATCTTTCAACTTGATGGAGGCTTGGCTTCAATAATGACTTTAGCTTTATTCTAATCAATTTGTATTCCCTTTTTGTGTACTACATAACCCAAGAAGTTTCCAACTGATACACCAAAAGCACATTTGAGAGGATTAAGCTTCAACTTGAACTTTCTCATTCTTTCGAAAGCTGCTTCCAAGTGAACCAAATGTTCCTCCATGGACTGAGATTTTACTACAATGTCATTAATGTAACACTCTAAATATCCTCCAATGAGATCATGAAAGATAGTGTTCATTGCCCTTTGATATGTAGCCCCTGTATTCTTTAGGCCAAATGGCATTTTAATCCATTCGAAGGTGCCAATGTTCTCAGGACATCTGAATGCTGTCTTACGGACATCCTCCTCCACAATGCAGATTTGGTTATATCCAAAATGCCCATTCATCATAGATAAAATCTTGTGCCCTGTTGAACTATCCACCAATAAGTTTACTATGGGCATGGGGTACTCATCTTTTGGAGTTGCTAAATTCAAGTTTCTAAAATCGATGGATAACCTCATTTTACCATTCTTCTTAACCACATGCACAATATTGGATAGCCATTCAATATATCTGGTTGTTCTAATAAAGCCTGCCTTAAGAGCCTAAGAATTTCCTCATTGACCTTCTGAATCGCTTCAAGACTCATCCTTCTTGGCTTCTGCTTGTATGGCTTGAAATTAGGCTTCATAGGGAGCCTATGTTCCATTAATGACCTCTCCAATCCTGGCAGTTCATTATAAGACCATGCAAAACAATCTTTATATCTATTTAAGACCATTAATAACTAGTCCCTATCAAGAGCACTTAACCAAGCACTGATATAAGTGGGTTGCTGTGCAGAACCTTCTCCTAAATTAACTTCTTCCATGGGGTCATGTATTTGAGAACTCACTAATGCTTCTCTTTTGATTTCTTTTGTCCTCGAAGCAATTTATTTGGTTTGTTCTGCTCCCACTTTCTCTGATTCAATATCTTTGCCTTCTTCCTCATAGACAAAGTCTGTCCATAAGGCTTCTTCATCCTGTATTTCTTAGACTTTTGTTTCGATGTCCAATGCACAGTATTTATCAAAGGTCAAAGGTCTAACTTGTTGTTGTTTCTGCTTACAGCCAACTACCATGACTTCCTTCTCTTGTTTCTAAACTTTTTGGACTATTGCTTTTAAGTCCAATGCTGAAAACTTGACTAAAGCCAAGGGTCTGGCTTCTTGGGTTTCATCGTCTTGCCTACAACCAAGCATCATTATCATCTTTGATGACGAATTCTTCATCAACACTCTCATGTACCAAGTGCTTCAGGTGTCCTACTTCTTCATCGATTAAATCACTTGGTGAACCATCGTTTCTCAATATACTGAGTGGTGTCACTCTTTCAGTATACAACTTGGCCTCTATAAAGTCAGCACAAGAGACAAAGGGTTAAGGGTCTGCATTGGTCTCCTCTGTCTCTCCATTGCACAAGGCCATCATTATCTTCTGATGTAGAGAGGAAGACACACATTTGTTGGTGGGAATCCAATCCGTGACAAGTAAAGCATTATACTTAGCATTACTATTAATAACAAAGAATGTCGTCATGCAATCTCTGGTTCCCACACTCAGGTTGATGAGCAAAATATCTTGAGCCATCTGCTTTTCCCCAACAAAACCAGCAATGGTTATGCTGGTTGGGATTAATCTGGGGTTTCCTTTCCCTAGTTTCTTCAAAGAGGATTTCGGAAGCAGGTTCACTGTTGCTCCATTATCCACCAAAACCTTATTTATCTGTATCCTATTGGAAAAAAGCCTTAATATACAAGTGCTTGACATGCTGTGTCATGGATGTTGTAGGATACTCAAAAGGATATGAGAGATTAATACTCACTTCTTCCTCACTCTCGTCCTCAGTTTCCATCAGTGTGGCTACTTCAGATTTATCTTGAACCATACTAACCTGTGAATCTTCACTAGAAACTGGAATAGGGTCAATCTCCTGACCTTCTTGGTTTCCATCTTCAACCTGGAACTCCTGTGGTAGTATATGCACCATATTCACTGACACTGGAGGAAATGAGCCAAACTGAACCACTAGCTGCACTTCCAGGCTAACTTGTTCAGTTATTTCAGAAGTATCTTCCATGCTACATTCTGGCACGTCAGTACTGGTGACTTCCTTCGAATGGTCTTTCCTGCTGGTTTTTTGACCAAAAATGTCTGTTCAGCCATGAAAGCTTCAAATATCTCCTTAACCATTTCTTTCCTTTGGCCTAGGTTAACTTCTCCTTCTGTCTCACTATCGCTTTTCATCAAGGCCTTTTCAAGACCTGCTAAGTTGGATTTTTCCTTGGCTTCCAGTTCAGAGTAAACTTTAGCCAACTGCTCTTTGCTAAAACTTCTTATGTTCTGAGGAGTTGATTTTGGACTATGGTCTAATTTTGGACTTTCTCTTTCCTCTGTCTGGTCTTTTGGTTGGACCAATGAAGAACTCTTTCCACTTTCCTTCAAATCCTTTGGGTATTGAGTGTACCTTTGCTGGATCTTCCTTCTTTGGGACCTGGAAATTAATAGAACCATATTTGGTTCCTTTGTTTTTGGGTGCTTCAGTAACACCCAATTATTTGGAGCCATGAAGGAAGGTTTAACCATCCTATCCTAGTCTCCAACAACACTTCTTTGGGTAGGCATTTCCTTAGGCTTGTTCTACATGACAAACCAATCTGGAACCCTAGGTACCCATGAACTCACTAGCTCAGTTGCTGAACTAGCTCTTTCTGCCTTTGAAGGCAGCTTTGAAGCTACCTGTGGAGGCCACTACTTGGCTCTGATCCCCTGTCTTGAGCCTAATTAAAGCCTTCCATTAGGGTGGCTACCTTCTGTAACAAGCCCGCGAGGGACCTCGCTACAGTTCGGACTCAATTTTTGTTGCGGTTCTTAATCTTGAACCAAAGAGTCCGAATCCGGCAAATCGTTTTGAGAAAACTGATTTTTTGAAAGAAGTGCCAAACATGGACTGCTTTGCGGATATGAGTCGCCACCTAAATATTTTTAAATGGGAAATTTAGGAAACCCTAACTCGGTGCCAAAAGGCCACGTCCGTCATCACCAAAGTTGGCTCGGGAACTTGGGTACGATTGGGAAGGTCACATCGTGAGCACCCGTTCGCCCGGTCAAAGACCGGCCTCTACTAACCATGATATCTGTTTTTGAAAACATTGTGAGTTCTTATTCCGGTTATTAGCCTAGGTTACTATGTGATGCGCACAGCATACAAGTATAGACTGAATCGCCTGAATTGGAACTGAACATCTCATGTTTGTTTGTTTGAAAATGGTTTGATGGTGCTACTCGCAAGTAGGCTAAGACGCGGATTTGCCACCCTCGAGTGGGCTTAGAAAACATGATTTTGCCACTATCTAGTGGGCTTAAAACAAACATTTGATGAATTGTCCCAATCCAAATAACTCAACCTCCACCCACAGGCATTCAAGGCAGTTATATCATATAAGTACATAGCCTCATAGTAAGCATGCTATTCATGGCAACACTCACACGCATGCAAGGATGCTAAAGCATAAAACTTCTGAGTACTCAAGCCAAAAGCAGTGATTAGAAATCATGCATGATCCTAAGTATACTGTAATGTCTAATGCAACACATGCAAAGATGCAAACTATAGCAGGCTCGGCTATTCTAAAGATGGCATGTGAAATGCAATAACTAACACGTATTCAATTTGGAATTGAAATACAAATGTAGTTTGTATGATGCGCCGAGCCCGGTGCGTGCAAAACAGATGAATGATACAAACATGCTGTCATACTGTATACTAATTGAAATATGCCCTATATCTAACCATCGTAAGCGGGTAAATAAAAGGGAGAAAGAAATGGGGGTTGGAAGACATACATCACACTCACCCACACTTATTACAATTATGCCCTCGCGCAGAGGGTCCGAATAAATAATAATACAGTTCGAAATATACAGATTCCTAATTAATTAACAGATTAACTAAGAAAGCTGTAAAATTGACGTGCAAGCCAGGGGCTGCCTTGACTCTGACGAATGATGCATGTTGGGCTGCTCTGGCGCGGAAATCCACTGGGATGCCCCAATTAGCCTCTGTTTGCAATTTTTCTCGAAATGCGTGCCAAGTCCCGAAAAGCTGCTGATTCTTGATTTTACTGCAACAGAGAGCAGGAAAAGGGCATAGCAATGTATTTCACAAATATATGCATGCCTCGATCCTCGTGCCACCAATCACGCATATCGATGCATGATGGCCGAGGAGCCGAATTGCACAATTCAATATAGGATGAATGCAGATGAATGCTACAACAAAACCTAACTCCATCATGGGTAATCCGGAGTGTCGGTGACTTGGGAATTGAGACCCGTTCCACTCCTGAGTCTGAATGTGCCTCGTTTCCGTCTTGCTAACTCCTATCCCGAACACGATGCAATATGCATGATATGCATGAATGCAACTAAAATATGATCCTAGCATGCACAATGCTATGGAAAATGAGGTGCCTCGAAATGCGTGCGCGCGGGCACGCAAATCGAGGTGATGACATGAAAGCATGAAATGACATGAAATATGATATACAATGAGACTAAAATGAAATGCCTCGAAATGCGTGCCCACGGGCACGCAAATCGAGAAAATGGCATACGAAATGCGATGAGACTACAATGAGATATGCGATGCAAGATGGGCTTATACTAATATGGGAGAGCCTCAGCCGTACCCACATAAGAGGCCATCGGATGAAAATGAAGTGCCTCGAAATGCGTGCACACGGGCACGCAAACCGAGACAATGATATAAAGGCATGAAAATGCAAATTGGGCTCACACTAACATGAGAGAGCCTCAGCCACACTCACACAAGAAGCCGAGAGATGAGAATGAGCTGCCTCGAAATGTGTGCACACGGGCACGCAAACCGAGGTGGTGATATGGAAGCATGAAAATGGTATGAAAATGCAAATTGGACTTACACTAACATGAGAGGGCCTCAGCCGCACGCATTTTTAGCCGAGAGATGAAAATGAGGTGCCTCGAAATCGTGCACTGCAGACACATAAACCGAGGCAATGGCATACTAATGCAAATGACATGGAAAATGCAAATTGGGCTTACACTAACATGAGAGAGCCTCGGCCGCACTCACATAAGGCTGTAGTGAGCGAAAGTGAATTTGCCTCGAAATCGTGTAGTGCACATAAACCAGGCATGGCCCGAAGGCGCAAAAATGACATGCAAATGAGATGTGGCATATGGCACATTGACAATGCAAATTTCAGCAGCTAAAATGATGCACAAATAGCCCCCGAATTATGACAAAATTACACCCGAATTCAAATGCAATGCAAAGCACCCGAAATGGCTTACAGCCCTACTAAACATGCACAATATGGACATGACATGTAAAACAGTAGCAAGGCAGCCCCTAAACTAGCATTTTTTTAGTACAAAGTATGGCCAAACAATGATCACAAGTATGGCAAAAATAGCATGCAAAAATGGGGGAAAAGAGGAGAATTATAAAGCAAGTGGTATATACAATGCTCAAACTGAAAAACACAGTTCTACAACATTAAAGAGGGGTTAAAAATATTCACATTTACAAGAGATGATATCCCCCAATTCAGTATGTAGATAGGCTAAACATAGCATGCAAAATAATGAGCCAACAAAGGCTATAACATGAGGTACCAAAAGCATGCACCAATAAACCTTGGACCCTTAACAAAACATGAATAATGGGCAAAAATAAGACACTTTATAAGCCTGATGAAGGCTGAAAACAGAAGTTAAGCAAGCCTAACAAAGCATGCAAAATAATGAACCAAATAGGGAGTACAACATGAAGTATCAAAAGCATGCACCAAATGGCCTAAGACCCTTAACAAAAAATGATGAGAAGGACAAAAAAAGGCTCTTTCCAGGCCTGATGAAGACTCAAAACAGAAGCCAAGCAAGCCTAACAAAGCATGCAATTTTACGGAATCAAAGATGGTATTACATGAAGTACCAAAATTATGCACCAAATGGCTAAGACCCTTAACAAGACATGAAGAATAGGCCAAAATAAGACACTTTCTAGGCCTGATGAAGACTCAAAACAGAAGCCAAGCAAGCCTAACAAAGCATGCAAAATAGGGGTAGAACATGAATTCAAAGCAAGTGGTATGCAGAGCATGAAAACCAGGTTGAGCCCTTATTCAATGTTGAAGACGGGCTCAAAATAAGCACAATATTAGTTCATGAGATGCTCCAAATCAGATCACAAATAGGCCAAATAAATCATGCAATTTTACGGAAAATATGGAGGATTACAAAGAAAGTGAATGATAGAGAGGCCAAACATGATGGAGCCCTTCTTAAATGTTGAAGAGGGGCTCAAAATAGGCCCACTCAAAGTTTATATCAGGCTCGAAATCAGATCACTCATAAGCCAAATAAATCATGCAATATAATGGCATAATGAGTGATATTGAAAGAGGTGTGTCATGGGGCTCTCAAACAAGGTTGAGCCCTTCTTCAATGTTGAAGAGGGGCTCAAAATGAGCCTAAAACCAGTAGGGGTCGGATCCAAAAACCTCAAGAAAATAGGGTAGAAAAATGATACAAAAAAGTGCTAGAAAAGAGGGAAAAGGGACTCACCCTTGAAGACCACTTCTTTTGTTGCTTCTTGGACCAAATTTGTTGCTTCTTAGCCTCTGAAAAACCTTCCTAGCTGCTGGAAATGGAATGGTGATGGTGATGCTAGGTGTTGATGAACAAATGGTGCCAAGACTTGGATGTTTGAAGCTTTTTGGAAGAGAGGAATGGAGGAGATGTATATGCAAGGCTCAAAGGATTTTTCTAACCCTTAAACCAGCTGGTGGCCCCTAGTTTTTATGGCCAAGAAAGGGGTCAAAAAGGAGGGCAAAAGGGAGTGGAAAATACACCCAAGTATTCCCTCTAAATATCTTTTCAAATCTAGATATTTTGATCTAAAGATCTTTTCACAAATCTAAATATTTTGAGGGCAACTAATGCATAGCTGGAATACACTCAAAGAGAGGAATAGGGCCGGCCAACTCATAGGGGCAAAATCGTCATTTCACAAAAGGGGTGGCTGGCCAGCTAGATAAAAAAACAAAAAAACTGCCGAGAAGACCACTGGCTGGTGGGTGCTAGGGAAGTCCAAAAATGTCCATTCAAGTGTCCAAATTGAAGCCCCGGAAGTTATCTTTCCAATGCCGCAAACCTTGCATCACAATTTCTTCTGTAGAAAAAGTTATGCCAGTTTCCGTAAAGCCGCGCAGATTCAGTCCAACCGGACTTCAACCAACCATATCTCCTCCCCCCGGATTTGGACTTAGGAGATTCTTGAATGAAAAATGAAGCCCCGGAAGTAATCTTGCCAATGGTGGTGGCCTAATATTTTAATTCCTCTTGTGCAAAGAGTTACGCTTGTTTCGGTGAAGCCGCGCAGACTTTTCTCCTTCCCGAATTCATGCTGAACCACTTTTGACCAAGCAGATAACTGGTTGCTGAGACAATTGCTAGCCTCCCACCCTCCAGTGATCTTCCTGGTGCTAAAACAGAGGTACCTGCCAAAATTGAACAAAAACTAATGCAAAATGAATGCTCGGGGACCAAAACCGCGCGGGGTCCCGAAAATGGGCTGTGAGCACCGAAAGTGGCATTCGGCCACGAAGTGGGCATCAGAGGCCCTAGTGTTCCTCGAAATGATAAAATAGAGGCACTTGCCAAAATTGAACAAAAACCGATGCAAAATGAATGCTCGGGGACCAAAACCGCGCGGTTCGGGGTCCCGAAAATGGGCCGTGAGCACCGAAAGTGGTGTTCGGCCATGAAGTGGGCATCAGAGGCCCCAGTGTTCCTCATAATGATAAAACAGAGGCACTTGCCGAAAACCGGAGAAATCGGAGATGGTTGGGCGGTCTCGAACTGAGGCACACGGCCTGACGGTCCCGAAAACCGGGAACCGGGCTCCGAAATGGGCAAAATGGCCTACGGCCACGAAACGTAGCGCACGGCCACCGAGAGATAGTCTACGGGACCACTCCCTCTCCTCAGGAAAGAAAACGGAGAAAACCGAGTCTGGTTTGCAAACCGAGACAAGACACCGAAGAGAGTTCGGAAGTCCGGAGGCAGGGCGCACGGCCGCGACTCTGAGACTTCTGAACGAGCACAGTATGCAACATCACCGAGCGCTCAATCAGTGACGTCTGAGTCTTAAGGTCGGTCAAAAATGGGGTGTTTACACCTTCCATTTTGTTTAAGGCTAGTCTAGGAGGCTAATCTCTGGCTCTAATTCCACAACTTGAGCCTACTTCAGGCCTCCTATCAGGATGATTACCCTCCATCCTGTAGTAGTTGGGTGGTCTGAACTCATGTAGAGGTCTCTTGCTCTTGGAATGCACTCTAGTGGCTGTTGGTCCAGCCAAGAATGGCTACTGTCTCGGACCAGTTAGGTATGACCTTTTGTTGTAGGTACTGGTTGGTTTAGGACGTCTTTGCACATCCTTGTAATACTGTTTTCCATCAGTTGGGAGCCCTTTTAACCATTTGTAACTTAACCTGCATTTGGGACACATCCTTTGCATGATAGCTGCCTCTAAAGAGTCATCATCCAATACTTCCTCACTAGAGTCCTCTTTTTAGTCTACAAAGCCCTGCCCATTCCCTGGTGAACTTTTGGTATCTTTCTTGACAGTAGTCTGGCTGGCAACATGCATCTGCACATTAACCTCTTCTAATTCCTTCAAGGATGAGTTCTAGAAGTCTGACACAACAACATTGGCTATAACTTCTCAAATATCTGGGAATGGATTAGTGTCAATCCCCATAGTTTTCTCTGCTTTAGCTGGGAATTTTAAACTCCCCTTTCAAATTTGTTCTCTGATTCTATCCTGAAAAATAATACAGTTTTTAGTTGAGTGAAACCAAAAATTGTGCCATTTACAATACATTTTCCCTTTAAGTTCTTCTGGAGAAGGAATTTTAACTCCTTTTGGTAACTTTAAGAAATTCACTGCAAGTAAATCATTAAAAATGTCATCTGCCCTTGTTAAATCGAAAGAGTATTTCCTATGAAGGTCTTTCTTTCTAAATTGCTGGTCTATTGTAGTGTCTTTATGAATTAATGCCTCACAAATCATAGGCTCTTTCCCTACGATTTCTGCTGCATCAATCTCATAATTAGGATCTTTATAATAAGTTTTGTATGATCCATTACTTCGATCTTTTTCTTTCTCAAGTAATGATTCATATCTAGACACTTTATAGGTTAATTCCACTAAGTCTCAAAACTCAGTTGAGTCAAATTTCTTTCGAAGCCTAAACTCTAAACCATTTTGAGCCAATCTTACAAATTTAGACTTTGGTAGGATAACTCTACACTTATTTCGTACTCTTTTGAATCTAGCAATAAATTGAACAGCTTTCTCATCAAGCCTTTGGCTTAACCTTGCCAAGTCTGCCATGGAAACTTCTGGCTCCATTTGGAAGAATTGGGCATGAAATGCCTTCTCTATTTGCTGTCAAGTTTGGATAGAGCCAGGTGTACGGTTAGTATACCATACAAAAGCTATCCCAGTTATAGAATTTAGAAAAAGTCTTAACTTCATGTAATCATTATTGGTAAATTCACCACATTGCGCAGCGAACCTAGTAATGTGTTCTACTGTTGACTGATTCCCATTCCTATAAAAAAAAAAGAGCAAAGTCTAGTATTCTAAAGCCTCTTGGGTATTCATGCACCCTATCCACCCATTCTGGGTATGGCTTCCTATACACAGGAGTTTGAACCCCCCGAGCCATAGCTCCACACATTTCTCTGACAATATCAGCAATTTGGTCCCTAGGAACCATATTTTGTGCTTGTTGAACTACCACTGGAGGAACAAACACAGGATTTGGTGGAAAACCTTTTGCCTGAGGTCTTCTTGGTCCATAGGAAGGTATATTTGGGACTGGTTGTCTCTGTGGTACTGGCTGTTGTTAAGGGTATGGTTGACCTCTTTGAGCCTGTCCTGCGAAAGGACCTACGAAAGGTTCTGTAATAGGAGAAACATGTGTTGCTTCTCTTCCAACCGCAGAAAACCCTTCCAACCCCCCGGGTGCGAATTCAAACAAGGGATTAGTGAACCCCCTTGTGCCAGGTATGGCTTTGAACATGGGATTTGGAAACATTCTTATGCCATTTTCTTGTGTTGGCCCAGATCTACCAATTTATATGGCTTCGTTGTTAGGTAATGAGGCATTTTGATTTATCATAGGCCTCGAAAGAGGTGTATACCAAGACTGAGGTATAGGTGATGGTCTTTCATAATTTTGATTACTAGTCTGACCATTAGTATGTCCATTACTTTACATAGGCTATCTATTTCTAGCTAATCTTTGCTGAGGAACATTTGAATTTTCCTCCATATGCCTTGTGTTAGTTAGTTGATGGGCATTCATCCGATCCATAAAGGATATTGCCCATTTTTCCATTGTGTTCATTAACTGCTGTCCCATGGCATTTACTAGGCCTCTCCATGGATTCATTGGCTGAACAAATGGAATAGTAGATGGTCTAATTCCATGGCCTTGTCCAATATTTGGAACATGTGGTGTATGTTCTGAATTATTGGTCTGTTCGACCATAGGTTCTGATGAGATAGGAGCTTTCATAGGATGTATTATCACATTATCCTTTGGATCAGGTACCTCTACCTCTCCTTCCACACCTTCTTCCAGACGTTCATTTTCTCCTTGTCTCCTACGTCTAGCCATTTCAATTAATCCCACTGAGCGTGCCAAAAATATATGTTGGCTTTTTTGGATTTCGAAGGTTAGTATTGTAATTTTAAGTGTGCCAGCAAGGATCAATCAGACCTTACAGAACATTAATTGCTAACCAATTATTAGACGATTGTGTTTTAGTTCTTTCAGTCTCAATGAAGAGGACTTTTACTGGTGGCTTGTTTAGGAGAATTTAGTAAATACCAAATAAGTGAAGAATAATTTTAGAGTTTCATTAAGTAAAATGAAAAACTTACAATGATTTGACCCTACATTGTAGAGGTTTACTGCAATAAGCTATTTGAAACTACTCATATGAATGAAGTGCAATGTAGGAATTTGAAATACAGAAATATAAAGAATTGTAAAAATTGAAAGGGAAAATAAAGTAAATAAAACTACTTTTTTGATCTCAGTCCGGATCCTCCTTTCTGGGGCCTTCTTTGTTATTTATACTTCTCAATGATAACTGTCGAAGTAGGCTTCTAACCTTCGAAATGTCCCTCCATGATTGTTGAACATGCTCTCTCAAAGTCAGCCCCACTACACCACATTTGCAGTTAGGCTTCCCTCCTGATTTTGAATTTGAACCTTGTGAGTAACTGTTAGGCCACGTCACCTTATATTCGTTGATCATTCCAGTACTACGCAGGCCTATTATTACCAATATGGGCTGACACGTGTCTGACTATGGTTGGCAACTTGTATTAACTCCCCAAATTGCTATTTTCATGTCACGTGTTAAATCGTGATTGGCTTATACAAATTATACAGCCAACAAATACCAATTTATTTATACCCTCAATCTATAATCAAATATGTGACTAGTTCTTGTGTGGTGGGCTGATCTTTACAAAACTAATAATGCATTTTGGCTTGTTAAAAAAAAAAAAGAAAAAAAACTGTAATAAAACGTGTTATTCAAAACCTAGCAGTTCAAGGGGGTTAGAGTTTAGTATGTTTAAGTATTGGATGTTTCTAAATGGGATGCTTAGCATTGGAATTGATTCTCCAAATGATGAAATTGAAGTACTTATAAACATTGATTTTTTTAGGGTTGGTAGTGTTGAATTTCTTGAATCATTAGCACTATTAAACTAAGAATATATTGTTTCGAAAGTTTTTGAGGAATGGCTTTACTTGTTGAATCCAACACTTTAAGAAGTTTATTAGTTGGACTAAAATCAAGAATAAAATAGTTTATTCACTATTATTAAAGTGATTAAAGGATTGACGTTCAATTTGAAATGATTTATTTATTTTTTATTTAAAAAAATGAATCATTTTATCTCTGATTTCATTCAAATTTTTTAACGGATGTTATTAACTAAGTTAAATTGACATAATTGAAATTACATGAATAAATTGATACAAGAAACAAATTATATGGACCACCATTATAATTTACTTAAAGTGAATTAAATTAATAAAGACTTTTGCTAAATGAAAAGTTGGTAAGGTAGATAAGCATCTCCTTGGTTTTGTTGTTGTTGTTGTTTTTTTTTTTTTTTTTTTTTCCTGAGCAAGGAGGAAGTAAGGTGAGACCCACCAATATGTGATGTAATTTTTTCTTCCTAATTTCTCTAGTTGTCAAAAAAAAAAAAAAAATTCTTCACACATTTCAAGTTTAAAATGATTATATATTTGTTGGTTGTATAATTTGTAAAAGTCAATCACAATTCAACACGTGAAAAGGGCAATTTAGGAAGTTAATACAAGTTGCCAACCAAAGTCATACACGTGTCAGCTCGTATTGATAATAATGGATCTGCGTAGCACTGGAACAATCGAGGGATACAAGGTGATGTAGCCTAATGGTTATTCATAAAGTTCAATTTTAAAATCAGGAGGGAAACCTAACTGCAAGAGTGGCATAATGAGACTGACTGTGATAGAGCATGTTCAGCAATCATGGGAGGACATTTCGAGGGTTGAAAGCTCATTTCGACGGTTATCATTGAAAAGTATAAATAGCACAGAATGCCCCAGAATGAATGATCCAAAGTCAGATAAAAAAACCAGTTTATTTACTTCTTATTTCTTTCTAGTTTTTCCAGTTCTTTACATTTCTGCATTTCAATTCTTGTACTGCATTTCATTCCTAAGAGTAGATTCAAATAGCTTGTTACTGTAAACCTCTATGAGGCTGGGTTAAATCATTGTAAGTTTTTCATTTTACTTAATGAAATTCAGATTCTGAAATTGTTCTTCACTTGTTGTTATTTACTAAATTCTTCTAAAAAAGCCACCAGTAAAAGTCCTTTTCATTGAGGCTGAGAGAACTAAAACACAATCGTCTGATAATTGGTTGGTAATTAATATTTTGTAAAGATTGATCGATCCTTGCTGACACGCTTAAAATTACATTATTAACCTTTGAAAGCCAAAAAAGCCAACATATATTTTTGGCATGCCCAATGGGACTAATTGAAATGGTTAGTCATAGGAGATAAGGAGAAAATGAACGCCTAAAAGAAGGTGTGGAAGGAGATGTAAAAGTACCTGATCCAGAGGATAATGTGATAAAACATCCTATGGAAGCACCTATCTCATCAGAACCTATGGTTGAACAGATCAACAATTCAGAACATCCACCACATGTTCAAAATATTGGACGAGGCCATGGAATTGGGCCATCTACTGTTCCATCCACCCAACCAATGAATCTATGGAGAGGCTTGGTAGATGACATGGGACAGTAGTAAATGTAAACAATGGAGAGATAGGCAACATCCTTTATGGATCGAATGAATTCCCATCAACCAACTAGCACATGGCATATGGAGGAAAATTCAAATGTTCCTCAGTAAAGATTGGATAGAGATAAACATCCTATGCAAAGTAATAGATATACTAATGGTCAGACTAGTAATCAAAATTATGAAAGACTATCACCTATACCTCAGTCATGGTATGAGTCTCTTTCGAGGCCTGTGGTAAATCAAAATGCCTTATTACCTAACAACGAAGCCATACAAATTGGTGGATTTGGAACAATACAAGAAAATGACGTAAGAGTGTTTCCAAATCCCATGTTCAAGGCCATACCTAGCACAAGGGGGTTCACTAATCCCTTGTTAAAATTCACACTTGGGGGGTTAGAAGGGTTTCTTGCGACTATGAGAGAAAGAACACCTGTTTCTCCTATTGCATCACTATTCGCAGGTCCTTTCGCATGATATGCTTAGAGAGGTCAACTATATCCTCAATAGCAGCCAATACCATAGGGACAACCAGTCCCAAATATACCTCCTTATGGATCAAGAGGACATCAAGCACAAGGGTTTCTATCAAATCCTGTGTTTGTTCCTCCAATGGTAGTCCAACAAGCACAAAATATGGTTCATAGGGACCAAATTGTTGATATTGTTAGAGAAATGTGTGGACCTATGGCTCGGGGGGTTCAAACTCCTGTGTATAGGAAGCCATACCCATAATGCGTAGATAGGGTGCATGAGTACCCAAGGGGGTTTAGAATACTAGACTTTGCTCTCTCTCTCTCTCTCTTTTTTTTTTTTTTTTTTTTTTTTTTTTTTTTTTTTTTTATGGAAATGGAAACCAGTCAACAGTAGAATACATTGCTAGGTTCGCAGCCCAATGTGGTGAATTTACCAATAATGATTATATGAAGTTAAGACTTTTTCCAAATTCTCTAACTAGGGCAGCTTTTGTATTGTATATTAACTTTACACCTAGTTGTATCCAAACTTGGCAGCAAATGGAGGAGGCATTTCATGCCCAATTCTTCCAAACAGAGCCAGAAGTTTCCGTGGCATACTTGGCAAGGTTGAGCCAAAGGCCTAATGAGAAGGCTATTCAATTTATTGCCAAATTCAAAAAAGCACGAAATAAGTGTAGGGTCATTCTACCAGAGCCTGAATTTGTGAGATTGGCTCAAAATGGTTTAGAGTTAGGCTTCGAAAGAAGTTTGACTCAACTGAGTGTCGAAACTTAGTGGAATTAACTTATAAGGTGTCTAGATATGAATCATTACTTGAGGAAGAACAAGATCGAAGTAATGCATCATACAAGACTTATTATAGAGACCATAATTATGAGATTGATACAGCAGAGATCGTAGGGAAAGAGCTTATGACCTGTGAGGCACCAATTCATAAGGATACTACAATAGACCAGCAGTTTAAAAAGAAAGACCTTCATAGGAAATACTCTTTTGATTTAACAAAGGCAGATGACATTTTTGATCATTTGCTTGCAGCGAATTTCCTAAAGTTACCAATAAGAGTTAAAATTCCTTCCCCAGAAGAATTTAAAGGGAAAATATATTGTAAATAGCATAACTCTTGGTCTCATTCAACCAAAAACAATATTATTTCTTGAGACAAGATCCAAGAACAGATTTGAAAGGGGAGTTGAAAATTCCCAACCAAAGCAGAGAAAGTTATGAGGATTGACACTAACCCATTTCCAGAGATTGGGGAAGCTACAGCCAATATTGGTGCACCTGACTTCCAAAACCTATCCTTGAAGGAATTGATGCATGTTGCTAGCCAGACTGTTTTCAAAAAAGATATTAGAAGTTCACCAGTAGATGGACAGAGCTTTGCGGACCAAAAGGAGGGTCCTAGTGAGGAGGCATTGGATGATGACTCTTTAAAGGCAGTTATCATGTAAAGGATGTGTCCCAGATGCAGGTTAAGTTACAAATGGTTAAAAGGTCTCCCAATTAATGGAAAATAATATTACAAGGATGTGCAGAGACGCCCTAAACTAAGCAGTACCTACAACAAGAGGCCATACCCAACTAGTCCTAGATAGCAGCCATTCTTGGTTGGACCACCAGCCACTAGAGTGCATCCCATGGGTAAGAGACCTCTGCATGAGTTCAGACGACCCAACTACTATAAGATGGAAGGCAATTATCCTGAGAGGAGGCCTGAAGTGGGCTCAAGTTATGGAATCAGAGCCAAAGATTGGCTTCCAAGATTAGCCTCAAATAAGATGCAAGGTAACCACCCTAACAGAAGGCCTAAATTAGGCTCAAGACAGGGGATTAGGGCCAAGCAATGGCCTCCATAGGCAGCTTCGAAGTTGGCTTCGAAGGCAGAAAGTGCTAGTTTAGAAACTGAATTAGTAAGTTCATGGATACCTGGGGTTCCAAATTGGTTTGTCATGCAGAACAAGCTTAAGGAAATGCCTGCCTAGAGAAGTGTTTTTGGAGACCAGGGTAGAATGATTAAACTTTCCTTGGTGGCTCCGAATAATTGGGTGTTACTGAAGCACCCAAAAACAAAGGAACCAAATATGGTTCTAGTAATTTCCAGGTCCCAAAGAAGGAAGATCCAGTGAAGGTACACTCAGTACCAAAAGGATCTGAAGGAAAGTGGGGAGAGTTCTTCATTAGCCCAGCCAAAAGGCCAGACAGAAGAAAGAGAAAGTCCAAAATCGACTTCTCAGAACAAAAGAAGTTTCAACAGAGAGCAGTTGGCTAAAGTTCACACTGAACTGAAAGCCAAGGAAAGATCCATCTTAGCAGGTCTTGAAAAGGCCTTGATGGAAAGCGACAGTGAGATAGAAGGAGAAGTTGAACTAGGCCAAAGGAAAGAAATGGTTGAGGATGAGATGTTTGAAGCTTGTATGGCTGAACAGACATTTTTGGTCAAAAAACCAGTAGGAACAAACCATTCGAATGAAGTTATTAGCACTGAAGTACCAGAGTGCGCAAAGATGGAAGATGCTTCTGAAATAACCGAACAAGTTAGCCTGGAAAAGAAACAAGTGCAGCCAGCAGTTCAGTTTGGCTCATTTCCTCCAGTGTCAATAAATATGGTGCATATGCTGTCACAGGAGTTCCAAGCTGAAGATGGAAACTAAGAAGGTCAAGAGATTGACCCTATTCTAGTTTCTAGTGAAGATTCACAGATTAGCATGGTTTAAGATAAGTCTGAAGTAGCCACACCAATGGAAACTAAAGATGAGAGTGAAGAAGTAAGTATTAATCTCTCATATCCATTTGAGTATCCTACAACATCCATGACACAGCATGTCAAGCCCTTATATATCAAGGTTTTTTTCAATGGGGTACAAATGAATAGGGTATTGGTGGATAATGGGGCAGCAGTGAACCTGCTTCCGAAGTTCTCTTTGAAGAAATTGGGAAAAAGAAACCCCAGGTTAATCCCAACTAGCACAACCATTGTTGGCTTCGCTGGGGATAAGTAGATGGCTTAGGGTATCTTGTCCATCAACCTGAGTGTGGGAACTAGAGATTGCATGATGGTATTCTTCGTTATAGATAGTAATGCCAAGTATAATGCTTTACTTGGCAGGGATTAGATACACACCAAAAAATGTGTACCTTTCTCTCTACATCAGAAGATAATGATGTCCTTATGCAATGGAGAGACAAAGGAGATCAATGCAAATTCTTAACTCTTTATTGCTTGTGCTGACTTTGCAGAGGCCAAGTTGTATACTGCAGGAGTGACACCACTTAGTATTTTGAGAAAACTTGATGGTTCAGCCGAAGTGACAGCTGATAAGGAAGTAGCACACCTAAAGCACTTAGTGCTGGAGAGTGCTGATGAAGAATTTGTCATCAAAGATGATAATGATGCCTGGTTATAGGCAAGAAGAAGAAACCGAAGAAATCAGACCCTTGGCTTTGGTTAAGTTTTCAATATTAGACATAAAATTGATAGTCCATAAGGTTCAAGAACAAGAGAAAGAGACCATGGTAGTTGGCTGTAAGCAGGAGTAACAACAGGTCAAGTCTTTGACCTTTGATAAATACTGTGCATTGGACATCGAAACAAAAGTCCAGGAAATACAGGAGGAAGAAGCCTTATGGACAAACTTTGTCTATGAGGAAGAAGGCAAAGATGTTAAACTAGAGAAAGTGGGAGTAGAACAAAGCAAAGAAGTTGCTTCAAGGGCAGAAGAAATCAAAAGAGAAGCATTAGTAAGTGCTCAAGCACAAGACCCCTTGGAAGAAGTCAATTTAGGGGGAGGTTCTGCACAACAACCCATTTATATTAGTGCTTGGTTAAGTCCTTGTGATAGAAGCTAGTTCTTGGTTGTATTAAAACAATATAAGGACTACTTTGCTTGGTCTTATAATGAGTTGCCTGGATTGGACAAATCATTAGTAAAACATAGGCTCCCTTTGAAGTCTAATTTCAAGCCATACAAGCAGAAGCCAAGAAGGATGAGTCCTGAAGTGATTCAAAGGTCGAAGAGAAAATTTTTAAGGTCCTTAAGGCAGACTTTATTAGAACAACCAGATATGTTGAATTATCTGGCTATCCAATATTGTGCCTGTGATAAAAAAAAAAATGATAAAACAAGGGTATGCATTGATTTAGAAACCTAAACTTAGCAACTCCAAAAGATGAGTAACCCATGCCAATAGTAGATTTATTAGTGGACCGTTCAGTAGGGCATGAGATTTTGTCTATGATGGATGGACATTCTGGTTACAACCAAATCTGCATTGCAGAGGAGGATGTCCATAAGACAGCGTTCAGATGTCTTGGGAACGTTGGCACCTTTGAATGGGTTAAAATGCCATTTGGTTTGAAGAATTCTGGGGCCACATATCAAAGGGCAATGAATACTATCTTTCATGATCTCATTGGATGATATTTAGAGTGTTACATTGATGACATTGTGGTAAAATTTCACTCCATGGAGGAACATTTGATTTACTTGGAAGCAGTTTTCGAAAAAATGAGAAAGTTCAAGTTGAAGCTTAATTCTCTCAAATGTGCTTTTGGTGTATCAGTTGGAAACTTCTTGGGCCAAGTAGTACACAAGAAGGGAATACAGATTGATTAGAATAAAGCCAAAGCCATCATTGAGGCCAAGCCTCCATCAAGTAAGAAAGAAGTACAAAAGTTCCTTGGTCAGTTTAATTTTCTTCGAATTTTTTTTTTTTTAAACATTGCAGGGAAAACTAAAGTATTTTCTTCTTTATTAAAGTTGAAAGATGAAGAGGAGTTTGTGTAGACAGTAGAGTATTAAACTACTTTCGAAGGAATTAAAGTCTACTTGGCCAAGCCTCTAGTGCTAATGCCACCAAAGAGCAACAAGCCTTTGAAGTTATATATTGCTGCAGCAGAGGATTCATTGGGAACTTTCCTAGCCTAGGACAATGAAGAAGGCAAGGAACAAGCAGTTTATACCTTAGTAGGTTTTTAAATTCTTGTGAAAGTAAATATTCAGTTATAGAAAAGTTGTGCCTTGCATTGTACTTTGCAGTAATAAAATTAAGATATTATCTTTTGCCTAATGTTGTCTCGATAATTGCAACCACAGACTTGGTTAAGTATATGTTATCTAAACCAATGTTGAGAGGAAGAATTGGCAAATGGATATTAGCATTGTTAAAGTTCTATCTAGAATATGTTCCCCAAAAGGCAGCAAAGGAGCATTGGGAGCCTCTCTGAATAAAGATGGGAATTCAGGTTTGTTCACATACTCAAGCCAATCAGAGGAACAAAGTTTTGCTTTCTTGGCTAGGAGTGCAGGATTGATTCCTAAGGCTTCATTAGAGTGTGGAGCCTTTCGCACCATTCGAGATGGCAAAGTAGAAGTGTACTATGTTAAAAGCAAGTTGTCCTTAAGAATGCGTAGACGAATGAAAAGAACGTATGGGTACACTACAGAGCTACGCATGGAAGGGTGGACTGCAAAAGGGTCATAAAATTCAGGAAATCAATGATGAATGTGCTCCCTCGTCTGAGGTTGAATAGGAGTAGGCCAAGCTCCCCAACCAGAAGCTTTAAAAGAAGATGAGGAAGCAACAACCTCATCCCACGCAGAAGGTTTTATGGCAAGAGAAGAACTTCCAATATTCATGGTTGCAAAATCTTGGTCTAAAGAGTTGTGAACAAAAGGTTCTTGGTCCAAAGATCGATGATTTGCAAAAGCTTCCATAACTTGAATAAATGGAGGTGGATAGGCGTGGCTAATAAATGCATGAAAGTTCTTTCGAGGATGAACATCATTATTTAAGAACTCTTCGTATGCTTGACCTATGTAAGAAATGGTTTGCTTGGCCATGAGAACTGTATTAGCCTTTTCGAATGCTCAGATAGTGAGAAATGTTCAAGACATAGAGGAGAATTTTATGCAGTACAAACACTGCAATGATAGACGTCGATTGCATTTCTAAGAAGATGCAAAACCCATGCACATCCTAGGACATGAGTAAAGTGCCTTCATCCACTAATATACCAAGTATTGGGTATATTAGTCTAGGGCGTAATGTTGGCTGTATAATTTGTAAAAGCCAATCACAATTCAACACGTGACATGAAGAGGGCAATTTAGGGAGTTAATACAAGTTGCCAACCAAAGTCATACACGTGTCAGCTCGTATTGATAATAATGGATCTACGTAGCACTGGAACAATCGAGGGATACAAGGTGATGTAGCCTAACGGTTATTCACAAAGTTCAATTTCAAAATCAGGAGGGAAGCATAACTGCAAGAGTGGCATAGTGAGACTGACTGTGAGAGAGCATGTTCAACAATCATGGGAGGACATTTCGACGATTGAAAGCTCACTTCGACGGTTATCATTGGAAAGTATAAATAGTAGAGAAGGCTCCATAATGAAGGATCCAGAGTCAGATCAAAAAATCAGTTTATTTACTTCATATTTCTTTCTAGTTTTTCTAGTTTTTTACATTTCTGCATTTCAATTCCTGTACTGCACTTCATTCCTAGGAGTAGTTTCAAATAGCTTGTTGCTGTAAACCTCTGCGAGGCTGGGTCAAATCATTGTAAGTTTTTTATTTTACTTAATAAAATTCAGATTATGAAATTGTTCTTCACTTGTTGTTATTTACTAAATTCTCCTAAACAAGCCATTAGTAAAAGTCCACTTCTTTGAGGCTGAGAGAACTAAAACACAATCGTCTGATAATTAGTTGGCAATTAATATTCTGTAAGGACTGATTGATCTTTGCTGGCACACTTAAAATTACATTATTAACATTCGTAAGTCAAAAAAGCCAACAATATTCCTTATAAAAATTCATCATAAAATTATACAACTATTTTAAATTTTATCAATTAATTAGTAATACTCTTCAAACACTCATTAAAAAAGAGAAGTTAGTTGATAATTTTTTACTAAAATTTTTCATTATTGAATTATCATTTCCTAAAAACAAAAAAACATGACAGACTCTCACTATTTAAATTAATAAAACTTAAATTAAAACATCACGTGTCATTGTCCGAGAGTACTAAATAATTTTTCATTAATAAAGCCCAAAAATAAAACAAAATAAATAAATAAAAATTACTAGATAGTCTAGAGTCCGGATCCTCTGCCGTGTTTGCCTGCGGTGCCCCCAAAACGACGTCGTTTTGGGGCAAAATTTCAAAAAAAAAAAAACTAGAGGAAGGCAAAGAGAGGAAGAAGAATCAAGTAGAAAGATGGGTTCGTCGGTCTCGCCACCAACGGCCAGTAACCATCTCGATCCTTTTTTCATACCATTAAAACTTTTTCTTTGCTGCAAATTAACAAACACCTTTAAGTGCCCCTTTTTCACACCTTTAAGTTGCCCATTTTTCACATTGAATCCAAATCTCTCTACTCAAAATGCATAAAAACAAACTGGTAATTTTTTTACTTTACTAACCTTCAGATTTCAACTTCAAATTTGACAAATAATTCCGATCTGCTTGAAAAAGTACTCTTTTGCTTGGACCAAACACAAACTGTTCAAAAAAAATTTCGGGAAACAAATAGAAGAATCAAGTAGGGGGTTGTAGGAAGAGATCAGACGGTGGACAATCAAAGGAGGAGACGCCGGAGAATCGGACGACGAAGAGAGAGAGAGAAAGAGAAACAGGTAAATATGTATGTAAATATGGATGTCAATATTAGATTTTTTAACCTCAAACTTTTGTTTGAATGGTTGTTAATGTTGGTGTTCTTATGGGTGATGGTGAGAAATGGAGGGTTTTGGAGAAGAAAATACAGAGAAAAATGGCTGCAAAATAGAGAAATCCATTGTCGGTGCCTTCTTTTTTCTTCCCCTCTTTGCCTTCCTTTGGTTCTGTGTTTTTTTTTTTTTTTTTGAAATTTTGTCTCAAAACGACGTCGTTTGGGACACCGCAAGTACCACCACAAGCAAACACGGCAGAAAATCCTGACTGAATAGTCTAAGGCTACTACCTCAAAATGCTCCCACTAATCACCAAATGCAATACTCATTACTCCCTCCGTCCCAAAATATTAGTCCCTTATTTCATTTTTCATTGTCCCAAAATATTAGTCCATTTTTAAAAATCAAGTACAAAAATAATATAAATTTCTTATTTTACCCTTCTTTTAAATTAATAAACAGTATAAAAAGTACAATTATGACATTGATATTCTCAAAAAATGTACTATCAAAAGGATAATTTTGGAAAATCAACTTTTTTCAAAAGCAATAATTGAAGCACCAAAAAAAGTTAAATTCCTCAAAAGGGACTATTATTTTGGGACGGAGGGAGTATTATTTCTCATAATTCAGGCATCTTATCATTTCTACTGATCACAAGACTCCTGGACTCTACTTGATCATGCCTCAAATTATTAAAACTTGGGAGATGAGTTTGGTTTGAATTTGAGTTTGAGAGATGAGTTTTAGAGATAAAAAGTACGAAAAGTTGTTTGGTTTAGTTTTTTTCAAAAGATGTTTTGAAAAATTATTTTGAGAGAGAGTTTTGGAAAAAGTGATTGATTTGATGTGTATGAGAGAGAGATTTGTTTGGAAAACTTGTAAACCAAACAAGTTTTGAAAAAAAATTTTAGAAAAATTTGTTTGATTTGATTACTTTTAAAAACTTATTTATAGAGAATTTTTTTCAAAAATTTTTAAGAAATACAAACCAAACAAGGTCACAGTATTCTCAAAGAGCGAGTCCCACCATGTCCGTTGTCTTATCAATCATAACCCTGGGATGCTCATTATATACTCTGCAAAAGAAGTTACAAATTTTATCAACAGGAGGGCCCATAGATGATAGATCCATGCGTGCGCAATTATTTTTGGGAGAATACCACTACAATATATATTCATAAAAATATTTTTAAATTAATAATAAATTTTAGATACATTAAAATATAAAGCATAAGTTTTTTCACTAATCAGTAATTAAATTTTGAAAGTACAAGCAATTGTCCTATTATTTGTCAGAAATGTTGTCCAACTATTTGGTTAAAAAAAAAAATAACGGATACTTAAGGGTTGGTTTGGGGTGTCTTAAAAAAGTGTATTTTTTGTCTTTTTACGAAAAGATGTGTAAAAAAATAGAGAGGTGATGTGATGAAAAAAAAATAAAAAGATAAAAAGATGGATTATATAGGTTATGCCAAACAAGGCCTATTAGTGGCGGTTTCAAAAAGTATTTACACATTCATGAGGAAATTTATGATTTAATATTTTAATGTTTATAAAATTTATCATTAATATGTAATCATTTTTTGAAACTTGCACTGAATTGATATTTTTCCAAAAATTAATTTATTATTTAAAAAAAAGTTTAAAAAACATTAATAGCAAAAAAGTTAATAAGTTTGGCATTCTTAACTTTTTAAATTTTCTAATAACTGTTTGCAATGTTAATCTCTATAAAAGGATAGTAATGTTGAAATTGGAAAACTTCAATAACATACTTAATAGATGGGTTGTTTGAGAAGTGTTAGATTAGTATATTTTTTGACTTTTTGAAAAAAAATGTAAAATATAGATTGAGTTTGAAGTAATATGGTAGAGAGGTAATGTGATCTAAATAAGATGATTGTGACCCAAATAAAATAATGTACTAAAATAACACGTGCTATTTAAGACATGCCAAACAAAGTCATAGTACCAAACTATTATTATATAATTATGACAACTCAAATAGTAGTTCATTGGAGTTAATATATGTTTGGTTCACATAAAAAAATGACGAAAAATATATTGTAAATATAATTATCATTTATTATTATAAGAGAATAATTATTCTATACGAAAATGACAGAATTATCCTTGCATTCCATTATATTTGATTCAAGTGAACCCAACATACACCACATTAGTTACCAATTGGTTGTTGGCCGAGTGGTGATTGGAGCTCGGCTTGGAAGGACGGACTACGGTTCGATTCCCCGCAACGCCAATTGGGAGGGGACTTGAGCCTTTAATCCAGAACTGCTCTCCGGATCCGGATTAGTCGGCCTAAGGGTCGGATACCGGATGGTTGAACCAAAAAAAAAATACACCACATTAGTTACAATTTTAGACTTTTTTGTCCTGGGCTTTGGTATTTGAAAATTTAAATGGTTTGGGCTCTAATGAGCAAACCACCATTTAATGTTTATGACTTGTTTTGCTGTCCATGCATGGCTGTGTTTGAATCACCTATTTTTTTTTTGAAAAATATCTCGTAGTTCAAATTTTGTGGCTCAAAAGTGGCTCAAATGGCCAAAACGACGTCGTTTTGGCCATTTTTATGTTGTTCTGTACTCAAAACGACGTCGTTTTGACCATTTGAACTACTTTTGAGCCACAAAATTTGAGATACGTAACATTGTCGTTTTTTTTTTTTTTGGTCATTATTGTTTAGACAAACACATCACTATTAGAAATCTTAGCAAACAATTAGCCAAAACCAGTGGTGTGTGTGTGACTGTGAGCCAAGCCAATCAAAGGCCATGCATGGCAGTGAAAGCTGTGAGCGAGTGAGAGATCACGCATGTGGTAGTGGTGTTTGAGAGAGAGAGAGAGAGAGAGAGAGAGAGCGCCAAGAAGAGCTTGGCTATTTGCTTCATTCATTCAAATTACAGCAGAGAAGACAGCGATGGGCAACAATGAAAAGATGAGATTGAAGTCCCATTCTTGGCTTTGTCTCTCGTCCACTAAAAATTTCAGGGGTTGGATGTGATTGACATGACTCATCAATGGACTTGCTAGGTTGGCAATGGCATGGCAAGTTGGCAAGGTAAGACTTGACTGTGTGTACATATGTGGTGTGTGACATGGACCCTTTGGCATCCCTGCTACACACAATTCGGATTTGTGTTTGACGAGACAAAATAAATAAATAAATTAATTAATTAAAAAAAAAATGTAGACTACATGGTATTCTAATCTCTCTCTCCAAATTATAGTTTTAAAAATGTTTTGGAGCTCTAATAGAGTGTGAGTTCCACTGTACTAGTAATGTTTGTATTTTTTTTTTCTTCTTCTTTTATTTTTTATGTCATTAAAGCCAATTGATTTAGTCATGGGAGAAATTTAAGTGTCAGTCTAATAAAGTCTCAAATTTAAATCAACCAAGTGAATATTGGGGGGAGGGGGGGGGGGAATTACGTGTCAGTGTGGTGAAGAGTGAATGTTAGGGAATTGGGGAGTCCACACGAGCACAGTAACATTGGTCCAATCTGATGTGAGATTTTAGTTTTACACATATTCTAACAATCCCCCCTTCATGTGTGAACCAAATATCAGGTCTCGCCTTACTCCTGCTTGAGTCTGATCAATTATTAGCAGGTTTATCACAGATCATACGCATTCTCCATAATCTTGATTTATAACTCTCCAATATCAAATCTAACTTGAGCCTCTCGCACACACTACATCGTGAGCCATCATACTCCATTGAGAGTCACCTTACTGCGGTCCAACCTCCACGTGCATCAGGAATTTTGCTCCATCAAGTGTTACCATAAATTTTATTTTTATTTTTTTTTGCTCCATCAATAGTTTTCCATGCAAGCCCAAGTCCACTAACATCAATGTTATAGGAAAGTCTGCCTATAGATTGTCAGAGTCCACATATACCATATCAAAACCTAACACACATTATTTAGAAATCATATTCACTTAAAAACTTAAACCTATAAGTGGAGAGCCCATCTAATATATATTAAAACCAATCTATTTTATTTTGGGTTTGGTTATAGTGTGTAACTTACACCTTACACCTTATTCTTTACACTTACACCTTTTATACCTTACACCTTACACCTTTTGTGTAAGTGACACATGGTGTGCAACTCACTTACACCTTACACCTTATATTTACACCTTGCACTTACACCTTACACTTACACTTACACCTTACACCTTACACTTACACCTTTTGTGTAAGTGGCACATGGTGTGCAACCCACTTATACCTTTTGTGGGTTGCACACCTAAGAAAACTCATTTTATTTTTTATCCGATGTGAAACTCTACTTTCACATATGTTCTAATAGTGAACGATAAGCAACTATAATAATTTAACTTTACTTATTTACTAACATCTTATTGTATCCCCCCCACCCACCCACCCACCCACAATAAAAAAGAAAGAAAGAAAGAAAATTACTACTCAGAGGGTATTTTAAAAAATTATTACAAAATAATAAAAAAAATTATGATTTTAATTATTAATATTTATCATATTTTATAACTTTTTTTTTTCCTGAAACCCTTTTACATGTAATTGTCCACTCTCCCCTCCCCCCCCCTCAAAAAAAAAAAAAAAAGCCCTCTATCTAAAATTGGGTTTGTCTTTTTGGTGGTGTGTACCTTTGAGTCACAAAAACAATGCTCTTAAAAAAGAAAAAAAAAAAAAATAGTGTACGTTTGAAAGGGTTATTTGTGTAGCCAAATTAGGCTGAGCTAGGTTGGAAGGTGGTCAAAGGCTTGACCGAAGCTATGTTGGAAGTCGGTTAAAGATTTTACCGAAACTACGTTGGAAGGCGGTCAATGGTTTGACCAAAACTAGGTTGGAAAGCGGTCAAAAATGTTTGACTGAACTAGTAATGTTCACATTTCTGGACCTAACTACTTCCTAGTGGTAGTCAAAGATGTTTGACCAAACTAGTAAATGCTCATATTTCTAGACCTAGCTACTTTCTAGTGGCGGTCAAAGATGTTTAACCAAACTAGTAAATGTCCATAATTCTGGACCTAGCTACTTCTTAGTGGCGGTCAAATATGTTTGACCGAATTAGTAAATGTTCATATTTCTGAATCTAGTTACTTCCTAGTGGTGGTCAACACCATGGCCGAGCTACAAGCAAGGTAGTCATATGGAGTTGAGAGTGAAGCTTCGACCAACTAAGGAAAGAGCCAAGTAGTGTTAGCAAAATGGCGTGCCAGACAAGTAGTGCACAGTGCTATTTGTCACATGGCTAAGTCAGTGGCGGACAGAGTCAAGTAGTTCGGTTGCTTAGTTGGAAGCCGTGCAAAGATTTGTGCCATCTCACTCGGCTTGCAGTGAAGAGGGTGTTAAATGATAAGTATTATCCTTTAGGAATGTAATTCGTAGGAGAACTCTACAAAGGTGAGTTAGAGTCCTACTAGAATTGTGCCATGCAGAATCTATAAAAGCTCAAACCAACCACTAATATCAGGTATTGCAATTCATACTTCTGAATTCACAAAACTTTTGCTTCTTTAGTCTATTTGCTGACTTAGGCATCAGAGGGATTTATGCACACACTAGCCGGGTAGCTCACGCTTGTGATTTCAGGTGTTATGACAACATTTAGAGAAGTGTAAGCTTCATTAACAGAATTATACGAGTGAAGATTATTTCGTGCTCGTACAATGTCTTAAAACTTACTTTAACGGGAGTCTCATTTCCTCGATAGGGGTCACATTGTTATTTGAGAAATATTAAATATATAATTTTTTTATGTGATATAGACCTTTGTCTTTGTTGACTTCCCATGAATCGATATAAATGGGACGAATAATTCTACATGAAATTTATATATAATTTTTTTTTCTTTGGCCGCGCTTTTGACCACTTCCTTAGAGGAACACGAAAAAGACTTAGGCCATCCTAACTGGCTTCTATGCAATGCTCTCTTTTTCTCTTAATGTGACCGTTGCTTTGAGAGGATTGAATAATTTCTATTGCATTGGCACATAGTTGACATTAACGTTGGGTTGAATGGCTTGAATTCTCTTAGAACTACTTCCTCGATGTGATTCCACCCTTTTTACAAATCATTTGGACAACTCTTGAACCTTTTTTTTTTTTTTTTGATCAGCAAAAAGGGAACTTTATTGATAGAAAAATGTACAAAGTATAGTAGAACATGAGAAAAATTGATCCGGCTTTGGGACATCAGCTTGAACTTGAAAAGTTTTATCATCCGAATTGACTTCTGGACAAAGGGCTTCATCCGACTTACCATCAAAACAAAACTCTAAGGTGGGTTTATGGGCAACCTCACTTTGATTATTTGAGTTTGCATTGCACTAAATGTCCACGTCAACCTCCATATTGGATTGGTAGCTTTATTTCACTTGAAGCTTAGCAACTGAAAGGCTAGGTTGATGAAAAAACTCAACTTTGTTGTGATCTCGAAGTGTCTTATGAAAATCCTTTAACTCCTTGTTTTTTTAAAGTTAATAAAATTCCCTTGATAAAAAAAAAAAAAAAGTATACGAAGTTAAATTTTTTATACAATTCATATCAACATGGTAAGTTAATTATCAATTTCTTACACCTTTCTCTAACACACCTGATTGTGATAATTTTGATGAACAACTAATTGCAGGGAGATTAACACCAAGGAAAAAGAGCCACAGAAGATGGTCTGAGAAGGCAATCCATATGGTTATGGGAATGAAGGATGAGAATGACAACCAGTGGTCCGTCGACATGGCGGTAGGGGATTGTGGAGGAGAAGGTCAGACGCAACCATACACTCTATTTTTGTGGATAACGTTCCAAAATCTATGGAGACTAGAGGGTTATACACTATCTTCTCCAACTACGGTGTAGTCATGGACGCTTTTATTCCAAACAAGAGAAGAAAGATGATACGACCTCGTTTTGGTTTTGTCTGATACAACTGCTCTGTAGCAGCGGACATGGTAGTACAAAAAGCACATGGTTTTTGGTGTGATGACAGATCACTGAAGTGTAGAGTTTGAAAAGGAGGTTGGTCCAAAGTCTAGGTTGATACAAGAACCACAGGTAAGCATGGCTGCAAATGGCAATCACATGGTTATTGATGGATATCAAAGGACCAGGTCCTTTGCTGAGGTTGTGTGAGGTAGAGGTATCCATTCAGATGCAATCTGAACCATTCAGGTATTTGAGAAAGGCAATGGTTGGTTGTATGAAAGCGTAGTAGTACGGTTAAAACCATCCTTCTTAGTGGTTGACTTTAAAAAGGAAATCGTAAGGAGAGGCTTTAAGGATATAAATGTGAAAATGGGTGGTGGAAGAGATATGGTTCTCACATTCAAATCAGTTAAAGATATGAAGGACAAATTTTAGAAAATGCAGAAGTGGCTTAATGAATAGTGTGACTCAGCTCATGAATGGCGACGAGGGCTGGTGATTATACAAGAACGATATGTCTGGCTTAGCTGCTATGGTGTACCATTGAACTTGTGGAGTTTCAATACATTTAGCAACATTGGCAAGATCTGGGGTACAGTGACTGAAATAGATGATGATACACTTCGGTTTAACTCCTTCCGCTGTGGTAAGGTAAATATAGCCACAATGAGAATGGATTCTATTAATCACACCATAAATTTGGAGTGCAAAGGTAAAATATACCCTGTGCGGGTATGTGAGGAAAAAATTATAGTTTCTAAATCATTGCAGGATCAGTGTGTATATCAATCCACTGAATGGAAGAATGGAGTGAAGACATCTCCAGAGGCCATTTCAATAGCTTAGATTACGGACAAAAGCAACATGCATGAGGAAGAAGATGATGATGTGGAGGTCTAGTTGGGCAAGAAATCAGACTTTCGGGGTGATGTGACTGGAGCGGGCAACATTGTATCACCTGATATTGTAGATGAATAGGATGGGGATGAAAGACTGAGAGACGTCTCAGTGGTAGCTGAAACTGAAATGATGAAGGAAGGGTCTGCGGAAAGTGGTGCACGTGTAAGTCAATTGGTAGAGGTAGGGATGAGCTTCAGGCAGTGTGATGATGGTGTCAAGCATAGGGTAGATGGTGAAGTCTACACCCCTGGGTTTATTAAAAGTTTTAGTGGGTTTGAAGGTAATAGGTTGGGTATTCAAATTAAAGTGGATATCAATAGGGCCCCATTGGCAGGTGGGTTGGATGGGTCAGCCCAAAGCACTGAGGGGCTAATTCAACTTGATAAAAGCAACACACAAGGCCCAACTAATTTTCCAGAGAGGTTAGTTCAGCTTGTTAATAACAACACACAAGGCCCAAATATTACTCCAGGCCACATTACACCAATATCTTTTTGTCCAGCAAGGAAGGAGAAAATGAAAGATAAAGCAATACCAGCACCAAGAACACAATTGCAGAATCAACACATGAAAAGAAAATTCGGTGCTTCCAAGAGGTTGGGGGCATCTTCATTGAATTTGTGAAAAGGTGCAGTTTTCAAGTCGGTAGTTGCGGCCATTTCACTATCAATGGCAAGCAGCAGCAGTAGAAGAAGGCGAGTATTGTTGGAGGCGGAAGCAACAATTCAAATAGGCAAAGCCTTTGGTCTTGATTGTGAAGGCAAATAAGAGGAGGTGCTTAGTAAATTACATGATCTTGAAGCTCAAGATAAATAAAGAGCAAGGCTGAGGGAAGGGGATGACAGTTAGATTATTCAATCGGCCGCTTAAAGATTTTTTCCTATCCTTATGAAGCTACAATCATGGACTGTGAGGGGAATTGGAAGACCTGAAAAAAGGAGGCAGATAAAGAAAAGCCTTGCAGATAAAAAAGTGGATATTGTGTTATCACAAGAAACCAAGAAGGTAGTAGTTGATTCTACCTTGGTTAGGTTTATATGGCTGGGGGACCATTTTGAGTTCATGGCAGTAGATGCAATTGGTAGAGCTGGAGGGTTGTTATGTATTTGGAATCTAGAAGTGTTTCTCTTGAAGGAGTGTTACTGTACCCAACATTTCATCCTTCTATCAGGTACATTATTTTTCTGTTTTGAGTGTGTTATTATTAATGTTTATGGTCCTAATGAGGTGGCTAAAAGGAAAGAGACTTGGGATGTGTTAGTGAGGTTGAAATCCAGTTTCTTGGGGCCATGGTGTATGGGGGGTGACTTTAATGAAATTAAGAGTATAGAAAGAATTGGGTGCTTGAGAAGGGATCGAAGGATAAGGGATTTTAATAATATGATTGAACAACTTGAGTTGATTGATATACCTATGTTAGGGAGGAAGTTTACTTGGTGTAATTCTCAAGCTAAGGAGAAATGGAGCAGAATTGATCGATTTTTACTTAATTTTGAGTGGGTGCATCAATTTTGTTTCAAATTATAGGGTGTTCCTAGATTGTTGTCCGATCATTGTCCTGTAATTTTAATGGAGGATGATAGGGATTGGGGACCTAAGCTTTTTAGGTTTCTTAATGCTTGGCTTCTTCATCCAAAATTTCTATCTAGTGTTCAGCATAGTTGGTCAGAATCTGTTGTGGAAGGTTGGGCAGGGTTCAAGTGCCTTATGAAGTTTAAAGCATTGAAACAGGCACTGAAACAATGAAATGTTGTGGTGTTTGGAAAGATTGAATTGAAGCTGAAGAGTGTAGAAGATGAGGCTCGTGCTCTAGATTTATTAGCTGAGGAGAGACCATTACTTGATCTAGAACTTCCTAGAAGAAAGGAAGTGAGGGGCGAAGTTTGGAGACTATGTAAAATGCTGGAGTGGATTTGCCTACAAAAATCTTGAGTGAATTGGGCATCAA
Organism: Camellia lanceoleosa; assembly: GCA_025200525.1. Lineage (NCBI taxonomy): Eukaryota > Viridiplantae > Streptophyta > Magnoliopsida > Ericales > Theaceae > Camellia > Camellia lanceoleosa. Next base: position 165,214,609 of record CM045762.1, on the reverse strand, counting down.
AAAGGGATAAAAATACAAGGTTCTTTCATATTATGGCTTGTAGTAGAAATAATAGGAACTCTCTATGTTCAATTGTCGTGAATGGTTCAATGATTGAGGAGCCTTTGGAAATTAGGGATGCAGTTAAGGCTCATTTTATGAGGTTATTTTCTGAAAATTGGAAAGCCCGATCCAAACTATCTGGCCTTTTTAAGAACATAAGGGGTGCTCAAGTGGTGGCATAATTGGAGGCAGAATTTTCAGAGGAGGAAATCAAGAATGTGATTAAGTGGTGTGATGGCAATAAGGCCCCTGGGCTTAAAGGGTTTAATATGTCATTCTTCAAGAAATGTTGGAAAATTGTAAGGATTGATGTGTTACAGTTTATAAGGGATTTCCATCAGAATGCAAGGCTTGTTGGCGGGCTAAATAGCTCTTTTATAGCTCTGATTCCGAAAGTTTTAAGCCCTTCTTGCTTGAATGAATATAGGCCCATCAGTTTGATTGGTTTCCTATATAAAATTGTAGCTAAAGTGCTAGCTAACATAATGAAATAGGTGATGCCCAAGATTATTGGTGAGGCTTAGTCAGCTTTTTGGGGGGCAAGAATATACTAAATGGCATACTGATAGCCAATGAAATAGTGGATGAGTAAAAAAGATCTCATAGAAAAGGCTGGGTGCTTAAATTGGACTTTGAAAAGGCCTACGACTCTATTAATTGGGAGTTTTTATTTGATACGTTATTAAAGTTTGGCTTTGGAACTAGATGGGTAAGATGGATGAAAACTTGTGTTTCCTCTACCAAGATCTCTATTTTGGTGAATGGGTTACCAACATCTAAGTTTTGTCCACAAAAAGGCCTTAGACAAGATGACCCATTGTTACTATTCTTATTCAACATTGTAGCAGAAGGTCTTAATATTTTACTGAGTAGAGCTAGAGAGTTAGGTTTAATTCAAAGGGTCGGGGTGGGTTCAAATGGTTTAAGAGTCACGCACTTGCAATTTATGGATGATACAATTTTGTTCTGTAATGTGGATATGGTGGAAGTGAGCAACATTAAAAGAATTCTATGATGCTTTGAGATTACATCAAGTCTGAAAATTAATTATCACAAGAGCATCATCTGTGGGGTTGGGGTAGATGAGGGTTTGCTGTGGAAGTTTGCTTCTTGTTTAAATTGTCTTCATCAAAAGTTGCCGTTCAAATTCTTGGAGCTTCCTTTGGGGCCAATCCCAGCATGAGGAGTACTTGGAAACCTGTTCTTGATAAATTCAAGCAGAAATTGTCTATATGGAAGCGACGATTGATATCTTTTGCTGGACGCTTGACTCTTATCAAATCTGTAATGTCTAATCTACCCATCTATTATCTCTCACTGTTCAGAATCCCTACTGGAGTAGCAAAAGAAATTGACAGAATGCAATTTGCATTTCTATGGGGTGGATCTGTTCTTAGAAAAAAAGTACATATGGTCTAGTGAGAGGTGGTTACTAAGAATAAAAAACTAGGTGGGTTAGGTTTGAGGAGGATTAAAAGTTTTAGTCATTCTCTTGTTGAAATGGTAGTGGAGATTTGGTGTTGAGAACCACTCTCTGTGGAAGGAAGTGATTTGTGCAAAGTATATGTCATTGGATGGAAGATGGATACCATAATTAATAGGCAGAGAATCCAAGATCTGGTCAGATATAATTCAGGTTATTCTGTACAATCCAGAGTTGCATCAATTTTATCTCAATAATTCTCAAATTGTTCTGGGGGATGAGAGGAGAGTTAGGTTCTGGAGGGACAAGTAGGTGGGTAATGTTTGCTTAATGGATGAATTCCCAAGGTTCTTTTCCTTATCTAATGATAAAAATGGTGTGGTTAGTGTGTTCTTTGAAAGAAGGGAGGAGAATGGTGGCTGGAACATGGGTTTTAGAAGACCTTTGCGGGTTTGGGAAGAGGAAGAAGCTAACAGACTCTTCAATCTACTGATCACTGCACCATCACTATGCACTACCAGATCTAATGAGTTCAAGTGGGGTGCAGACCGATCTGCTCTTTTTATTGTTTTATCAGTCTACAATTGGATTGAACCTCATCTAGGTCTTATAGTATGAGTGGTTGCCTCAATTTGGAATAACTTTGCCCCTTCCAAAGTGCAATTCTTTGGGTGGCTGGCTTGGCTGGGTAAAATTAAAACTTCTAGTTTTCTTTATAGAATTGGTATATTACCAGGGAGTGCAAATCTTGATTGTGTTTTCTGTCATGATGAGGTTAAAATTGTGGAACATCTTCTACTTTATTGTCCTTTTGTTTGGTTGCTCTGGTACAACATTGTAAGATGGTGATGTATGCAATGGGTGCTACCATGTTCAGTGACTAGACTATTGCATTAGTGGTCTGGTTGTAGGATGAAGAAGCTAGAGAAGAAAATTTGGATGGTTCTACCTTTGGCTATTCTTTGGTCTACATGGAAGCATCGAAATGATTGTGTCTTTAATGGATCTCAACCAAACTTGGATGATTTGTGTGAGTTAGTAAAGGTTCGAGTAGCTATGTGGTTCAAAGCCTCACTAGTTCAGATGGAGTTCTCTATTAATGACTTGGTCTTTAATCTGCCACAAGTGAGGTTTTGCATTAGAAATGGAGGCTGACTGATCTGGATCAAGTCTGGTGGCATTTTTTACTCTGCTGCTATTACTCTACTGGTAGTACTCTGCCTTCCCATATGAGCTTTTAGTGATTGGATTTTGAAGTTTTTGTTTCCTCATCAATTCTTGTATCTCTTAGGTTTTAGAGGTCTGCTCAGGTGCTTATACTGTTTTTTGTTAGCTGTGTGATGAACTGCTGATGTCTACACTAGTGTTTGCGTTGATTAAGTTTTGATGTTGTGTTTAGGCGTTGTGCTTGGTCTAACCAATTAGTTTTATGCTTTTTGTCTGGTTGGTTATTGGTTTGAATTGGTTGCTGGTTTGTATGGAGTTCATGGCAATAGAGGCTTGGTTTGTTGTTTGCTGGTGGTGGTAACTGCTGATGTCCGCATTGGTCTCATCACTACTGATGTCTGATTGGTTATTGTTTGGTCTATCGATTGGATTCTAGCATTTTGTTTCCTCATCAATCCTGTACTGCATCAGGAACAGTGGACTGTTAGTTTGGGAAGTTGTGCTATGCTATGATTTGATGATCTGTTTTGCTTTTGGTTTGTTGTTGGTTTGATGAATTTGTTGATCTATTCTATTTTGATCAAATGAATTTGTTTTGGACTACTATGCTCAGCAATGGAATGCTCTGTTGTTGTGGTTAAATCTGATGTTAGGACTATCTACTGTTGTTGGACTGCTATGAACTAATATGTTAGGCTTATCCGTTTTGTCTGATAAGTTGCCATTGCTGATAGCTTTTGGGGTTATTTTTCCTTGGTTGTGTTCTGCTTGTGTGTGATCTGAGTTAAGGTTCAAGTATGCTTTGGTCTGCCTGCCTATATTGTGTTTATTGTGATCTGTTTGTTGGATTTTGTTTCTTGTTTGTGTTCTATTCTCTTGTTTGGTTTTTCTTCCTGTCGGGTTTGGTTCCTTGTAGTTGCAGTTGATTGGGCTCTCTTCTCAGTGCCAACCTAGTTGGGATTGGGATAGTTTGCTATGATGCATATTGCTCTTCTCCTTCTTTATTTGATGTAATCTCATCTCTTGTATAGTTTTTTTATCAATAAAGGTTCCTTTTTTGCTAATAAAAAACATAAAAAAATTTATCAATTTCTTACAATATATATATAGAAACAATTTTTTTCTCATGAAAATAGCCAACTATTACCTTACTCAATTTTCTTATGACTTTCTCAGTACAATTTTCATTTTTTCATCTTAAGTCATTTCACTTTCCTATATTTTTCAATTTCCATAATAAAATGGATCTCAAAGATTTTTAACAAAAATGTTTTTGGTATACCTGATAAGATTAGGAACAAAACATGGTGTTATCGACATACATTTGACAATTAACAACAAATGCATATACATTTAGCAATGCATAGGAACACAAATACACCATCCCAAAAAAAACACTGGTAAATGTTTCAAATCTGGAAGTTTGTCTATATGGTATTGTCTTTAATAGGTTTACCATTAAGTCCAGGCTGTGCATGCCCTAAAAGAAGAGATCAAAGAGTCCTATCCTTTGATTATATATACTCTTTTAGTTAGTCGGTGTTGATACCTTTGGGGCAGTGATTTGGACTGTGATCTACTTTAACATCACAATGATAATAATAATATTTAAAAATATGACAAATCACACTATTAGTTCTTATATTTTACTTTTTGTGTTATTTTGATTCTCGTAATTTTAATTGGATCAATTTTGATCGTAAATTTTTAACTTTGTCTCAAATTAGTTTAATTGATTCCAATTGTTAGCATTTTTTTTTTTTAAATTTTTTTTTTTTGGCAAATGTGCATGTGAACGGCATGTATCATGCTTTTAAAAGTAAAATTATAAACTTGATCAATTCAGTGACATAATATCAACTAATTCAGTAAAAATACTAACAATGTTATCAATTGCCATTAAAAATAACATAACATTATCTAGGGCATTAAAAAAGCAAAAAAAAAAAAAGAAAAAAGTACCAACTTTATGATTTATGTTATTAGTAATAATCTCTACTTATATTTTTAAATTGAAAGTTTATAACCTATAAGTAAAAGGAAAAAACACTTCCCCATTTTCAATTTATTTGAATTATTTTAAGTGATAAATTATAAGAAAAAGTTGCAACAAACACTCGGATATGAACTTTCAAAATTATAAAAAGCTATAAACTCTCTGAAAAACCATAGTGCAGCTTATTTGGATCTTTTTTTTTTCTTTTCTTTTTTTTGAAAATTTATGCCAAAATATTTAGTGTAATTTCTTCTTACAACTTATGATACAAAAATAGTTGAAATAAACTAAAAAAAAATAAAATAAGTATTAATCAATTGAAAGATGTTTTTAATTTCTATTATATTATCAATTTTTAGCTTATACTAAACCACACCAAATTGGGTCTAGTCTCAAAATTAACTTCAAATATGAGGCATGGTTACTTGCTGTGGAAACCTATATAGGCCCTGTTTGGTAGAAATTATGGAAAGTCTTTATAAACATAACTTTCACTTAGTTCGATTTCCACTTTTATTCTTAAAGATCTCCGCCCACTCACGTAATAAGTTGATTGACTTCCACAAAAATTTATAAAATTATGTTATAATAAACCAAACACATCGAAATAGCTTAAATTAAGCTAAAAGCTGGAATAAGCTGAAAATAATCTCTGCCAAACAGGCCCATAGACAAAATGACAAACATAAGTTAGCTGGGTATGTATTGAATGGTCCCCAACACCACCATGATTTAATGCTTGCTTGGAATCAAGACGAAACTCTCCAACAACAAAGCGAGGGCAGTGGACAAAATAAGGACTCAAATTGTCATCAGATCTTTTATTTCTAAATTTTTGTATTCCTATTTAATGTATTCTTAGTTATTAGATCATACTTCGAGATTTAAGTGTTGTAATTTTTTATATAATTCAATAATTGAGAATGCATCAAGACAAAAAGATTGAGAGAAACCAGCTCTTTTGCACAAAATTCGATTACAGAACTGGACACATGTTAAAATTGTATCTAATTCTGTAATCAAATTATGTAAACTTGAATTCTTTTGACTTGGAATAGAGAATTTTTAGTCCTCAAAATTGGGGTCACCTTTCTTGTGCATTAAATCCGTGGGCATTGCCTTGTAAAGCTATATACATATATGTGTGTAATAATCTGTTTCATCATCATCATCATCATCATCATCATCATCATATGTGGGCAGGACCACAAAATGCTCAAAGGTCCACCACTCTTGCTGCATATATCTTCAGATACATTGCACCAATTTGAGTGTTTCCAATACAATTACACCCCACACCTATCCACCCACCCACCAAGCCCCCAATCTCTCTCTCTCTCTCTCTCTCTCTCTCTCTCTCTCTCATTGTATTTATTTTTTATTTTTATAATTCGGAATGTTTTACTGTTTGAGTGCTGGGGTTGGCTGCTTTTTTTTTTTTTTTTTTTTTTTTTTAATGGACTTGATTAGATGAATCAACAAAGTAAATTTAAAAAAAAAAAAAAAGAAGTTGATTTTTTTTTGGGTCTACATAAAACCGACTAAAAAAAAATTATATATATATATTTAAAAAACTATTAAAAATATATATATATATATATATTTTAAAAGAATGACTCTTTCAATTGTATGACAAACCCTGATACTAGTATATATGTGACGGCCAGAAGTGTTCTTCAATTTGGTATATGTTCATATTTTATTAGTATGACAAATACATCCCCTATTTCATAATCCCTAATTACACTTTTAATTAGGTGACAAATAATTTTGATAGGAGAGAAAAAATTTTGAAAAAATTTAATTAGTTATTATTGTTTATCACCTCATTAAAAATGTAATTGGAGATAATGAAACGACGGGATGAGACATTTCTCGACAAATATTCAGGATGGCCCATGCATTTCTAGGCCCATTGTGTCAATTGGAGGATACCTCATATTTTCTATCTCTATATAAAAATAGGATTAATTTTACTTTTTACTTTTCAATTTGTTAAAGGGGTTTTTTTTTTTAAGATTCTTGATATTATGATTTTATAACATAAAGAATATCAAATATTTTTATGATGTCTAAGATCTATCAACAATATTTTCATAATGTCTAAGGTCCCTCAACCTTGATCCAGAGAAATTTCAGTCCAGACAAAATTGGTCCAGAGAAATTTGATCAGGAGAAAATTGGTGAGAAAATTTGATCCAGAAAATTGGCCCAGAGATATTCCAGACCAAATTTCTCTGGAAAATCTAATTATTCTCAGAATTTTATGCAGAGGGAGCCACACATACACCATGCATGTTTTTGGTGAATGTTTGTGCACTGATAATCAAGAAATGTCTTTTTTGTCTTGAAGAAGTTTACGAATGATTTTTTTTTTCCCCTTCCCTTTTATCACCTGATGCAAGTTCTTCCCAATTCTTAAGAAAAAACAATGTATTGGCTGTAAATTCAAAATTCTTTCTATCATTGTGTTTCGTATACAATTCGTGGCCTTTATATTTCCGCTTCAGTCTTCCATTAATGGGAGAGTTCTGCAATTTCTTCAGCGTCGGATCATGACCATTGTCATCATCTCACGTCACAGAGAAAATTGGTCCAGAGAAATTCTGGGCCAACCCAGATAAAATTTAGTTCAAAAACCAGAGAATTTCTCTGGTTTCAACTTCAAATGAAAAAAAAAAAAAAATTCAATTCACAATTTAGAACATGAAATGCTTAATTTGGAACCCAGAGATAGACTAGCATTGCTATTGCTTGTGGTGAACCCAACACAACTGCAATTGTTCCAGGACTTTTCCATACAATCGCTGATGCTTAAGCTCGAATTATCGTCACGGTCACTGGATTCGGCCGAGTTAGAAGTGAAGGCTCGGAGCAATAACGAGATAAAAAGGACTTTTACTTGATTGCTTTGCCTCTTGTAGAACACAAAGATGCTGAAGGTTTCGAACTCCAGGTTTATCTTCTTGTTCGACATCTTCATCAACCTCTATATCAGTAATTAAACAACACAAATGATGCACAAACTTTATTACCAAGAAACAACAACAATACCAAAAGCACACATGTACAAGAGCACATCATTTGTGTAGTTGACAGATATAATACAAGCTGTAGAAGGGGAAATTGAATCACTTAGACTCAACTAGTCAGAGAAAATTCGATCTAGAGAATTTCTCTAGACGAATTTTCTCTGGACGTCATAGAGAAATTCTAGTTTACAGAGATTTTCTCTGATTCAATTTTCTCTGAACTTCACATTTCACAGAGAATTTCTTTGGTTGAATTTTCTCTGGACTTCACAGAGAAATTCTGGTTCACAACAAGTAGATGGCTGTCCACCAGAAGCAGAATCTTCCATTCATATATGATGTGATAAATGGACTTTTTCTCTATCTATAAAACATACAAAAGAGCATCCAGAATCTTCCATCCATGCAGAATCTTCCATCCATGTCTATCCACCAGGGCTTCAAAAGAGCATCCTGCAAAATAAGATCATTGCTCGCTTGTGCTTCTGCATCTTGCTTCTCAGTCTTTTCAATTTCAGGAACTGAAGCATTTGTTTCAAACATAGAAGAAGTTGAAATTTTTTCCTCTCCAAAACTCTTAGTCTCCCCAGGCTCTGAAACAGCTGCATCTCCTACAACTAGATATTCCATTTCTTGTTCTTTTGCATCTTGCTTCCCAGATTGATCATCACACTTGTTCATTGTAAGGTGCAAATCTAAAGCATCAGGGACAGAAGAGTAGGGAAAGTGTATGAAATAGACTGTAAAAGCTTGATGGAAGAGTAGGGAAAACAAGGGATGATGAATTAAAATGAAATTGAGGAGGTTCAAGAACTTGAAACCCTAGAATGAGAAAGTGTATGAAAGAGGAGAAGGAAGAGGAACCTCGTCGATTATCGCCCTACATGTCCACAATTCCACTTCTTGGAGACCAATTAAGCATTCAACAAACGATGAGAGTGATGCTTCATTGCCGATTGCATAGCAGCTTCGCAATTGGAGTTTCTTGAGCTGTTTACAACTCCTCCAGAGCCAACTGAGGTCGTAATCGCAGTGTTGAATCCTGGACAAACCTAGGGTTTCTAATTGAAGTTCGGTTTTAGAGTTTCCGATCGTTGAATCGGTCAAATTGAGTTTGTATGAATCGAATTGTCCAGTGTTGAAGACGATCGAGACGTCTTTCAGTGAGTGGAAAGAGAGGAGCCAGTGAAACTTTCATCTGATATATGTTTAGGGACCTTAGACATCAAAAAATAATTTTGTGAATCTCTTCCATTATGAAAAGTGGGAGAGGGACCCTAGACCGATTTTTCCTTTATTTAAATTATCTACTTAATCTCTAAACTAATGATTGAGTCTACTAAACCTTTAAAATATATAAATCAAAACCCACTAAATTTCTAAACTGTCAATTAAATTTAGAGTAAACTACCAATAGGTCTTACTTTTGAGACTTATTGCCCATTAAGTCCTATTGATAAATTTATTAAGTGAATAAATTTATCAGTCATGAATAAATTTATAGTGATAAATTTATCAGTCTCTTTGTTTTTATGAATAAATTTATAATGATAAATTTATCAATCTCTTATTTTTATAGTGTTAAATTTATTAGTTAGGACCTGTAGGTAAATAAATCTAGTTAATAGGACTGATTGGTAAGTATCTCTTAAATTTATTAAGTTTTTTAAAAATTTAGTTCAAACCTATTTGATTATTAAAAGAATTATAAAAATAAAATATAAAACTCATAAATATTATAAAACAAAATAAAAAAGATTGACTTAATTAATTTTTTATTTTAAAAAAATCTTAAATTTTTGTACTGTGTAGCATGCCAGTTGGTCATGCTACGTCTGTGCACCAAATACCGAGAGGGCTGTCGACAAGTAGGACCCAAAATGGGAAACTGAGCCTGAAGGTTCGTTCATGGCTTAGCTAGCCAACGGTTCAATCTTTTGAGAGATTAGAAAAGATTTGTATTAAGGTTTGACTTGAGAGTAGGATTAATGTTAAAATTATCAGTATTGTTTGATACAATTTATTGTAAATTAAAATAAAAGTATTATTTTACTAGCATCAATATCAATTTCTCAATCATCGATTTTTTTCTCTAACTTAATTAAATTATATATATATATATATGTTTATTTACTCAAAATCGATAAGGAATAAGTTGTACCTAAAACTCTAAAGCAAACTATCAGGGGAAAAAAATGAAAAACCATAATCACCCTCATAAATTGCACCAAAAGGAGCCATAATTATTATGAGTAATGACTAAACTAGAATTTATTTATTTATTTATGGCACTACATTTTTTATTTGAAATGAACGAATTTTACACTCCCATCTTAAAAATAAAATTTTCAATCTTGTATAGAAGCCTTGTTGTAGGCCAAAAATATGTTTTTATTTATTTATTATTATTTTGGTTAATCAACCAATGTCAAATAGATCTTAAAAGAAATTTATTGTAACTAATTCAATCAATTAAAATCGTTGCACCTCACTCGGAGGTCAAAAGTTTTAGTTTTGTTAAGACAAATTATCCTCCTCAAACTACCAGAATTCCAAATAACTGTGTGTCTATACAATGACAAGGAATCGTGTGGTCATATTGATCTATTTTTATTGAAAAATAGTCAAAGTGTTCCATTATTATTGGATAGGCACAAGCATAAAGTATTTCCAGAACACCAAATTACTTCTCACAACTTCGACCTCCAATGTTCAAAAGAAGAAGAAGAAGAAGATAGTAATTAAATGGGCTACGGACTTTGTGTGGCTGATAAGGCTAAGAGTATGTACTTGGGCCTAATTGGGTGTGGACTGGACTATCAACCCATTGTATGGAGTTCCTGAAAAATGAGAAGGCTGAGTTTATTCGTTTCCATGAAGGCATGAATTGAACCTCCAACATATACCTAGCTAGAGAGATCAATTAGATACCACTTGGGATATCTGCAATCAATGTTGGTGGTGTGCATTTTCAGTAGATTAATATGATTGCAACAATAAGATAAGGGCCTATTGATAGCATACTATGAAGGACATTAACACTATGGCGTGACAAACAATGGAAGTAACCACACCAAATGAATTATTCTTGGAGAATGTCAACAATGGTCTAGTTGTACTAGTGCTACCCATCACCAATTAATTCTTGAGCAATGACCAATTGTGACACAAAAAAAAAAAAAAAAAATACTTTTACAGAAACCAATCACAGAACACATACAAAAGATGAGTTCATCTTGTGAGTGTTCTGTAATCTTTTTTTGTGCTTGCAAAAATACTGAATGCAACTAGAGAAATATGCCATCGTTGTAGTTTTTTTTTTTTTTTTTAAAATTATTTTTTATAGCAATTATTTGAAATCTATGCTTGCATTCGTTTTCAATACTTATTTGGATAGATTTGAACATTTAAGATGATGAAAACAGCATCAACAATTGCAAGATTTTCTAGCTAACATATAATTTTAACTGTCATTAAAGATGATCTTAATTTTGGCCACGCAACTAGAATTTGTCTAGAGAGAACAAATTGATTTTTATTTTTATTTTTGTGAAAGAGACCAACTTGTCTCAATCTCATAAAATAAAAGGATTGGACCGGTTCAGTTTGAGCATGTGGCCCAATGTAAACTATGTTTTGATAATTTAAATTATTTATTTTATGGGTTTCTCTATGTAGATCATCATGAAGCAGAAAAAAAAAAAAAAAAAAAAGTCTAATTGTGTAATGATAACTGGATGGTTTCATCAGCCTTTTATTTTAAAAAATTGACAATAAGTTTGTCTTTTAAAGAAATAAATATGATGAAATCATTTTTATTTGATTGTGTGTTTGCTTTTATGGTTCTAGCTACCCTGAAGTACTACACCAGTCTGAAAACATTCTATGTACTTGGGATTTGAAAGGGTTGAATAAGTAGTTTTCATGAATGGATAAAATACTGTACTGATTTTTTTGGGTACTATATAAATAGATACTTATCCTATATTACTTTTTGTGTTTGGTAAGATTTCTCCAACTCATTTTCAGCCAAGAAAATCTCTGCAAATCCACTGTATCACTAGCAAATTAGTTATGAAAATCAAGGTACGGGATTCTTAGTCTCTAAAATATTTTTGTTGTGTCTTGTGCATTCATATCAATGAGATCTAATATTTGTGAGTGAACGAGATAGAAAGATAAGGATATTTTAAGAATAGAAGATCCCAACTCGATTATAAATGAGCTGCAAATTATACAAGCTTGAATTGAAAACTTAATTAATTTTAAAATGTGTTTAAGTTTAAATTTGAATGAGTTTTTATTGTCATGAACAAATCAATTTTAAATGAGTTGAGTAACATTTTTTTTTTGTGAGTTAGTGGATAAGTTGGGAGGGGGGCATTGTGTGCACTCGTACATATGGAGTAATTGCTTATAAAGCTAAGTAATAATTTATTTAAACTTAACATAAAATTTATGCGCGCACACATATGGAGTAATAGCTTATTAAGCCAAAAAATTTAACAAATTTCAAAATGTATTCAAATTTAATTTATTTACATAATAAATTAATCTAAAAAAATTTAAACGATTCGAATACTTGTCAAATTAAAGTAAATTATTTAGTTTTACATCCCTACTTGAAATATATATCTGGGGTCCTTCAAATCTTTGCATGGACCACCTCACTCACCCGTATAGTTGAATCCATTCATTATTAACCATATATTAATGTTGAATGGCCTTTGCCACCAACACTTACCAAGTGTTAAGTCCTCAGTTTTAGGAAGATTGTATCCAAAATTTGATTCACCCTATCTCTTTTAATATATCATAGTAATCTTTTTGTCAGCCATTAACTAAATCCTTGAGTTGTGTAAATCAATGATCATATTATTAGGGTAAATTACACTTACTTTTTCTGAGATTTTTAATAATTATAAAAATGTTCTTTGTAGTTATAATATTACATTAGCCTCCCTTAATTTTAAAATTATTATCAAAATTTCCCAAATTTGTTAAATTCCTACAAACAACGTTAGTTGGGTGTAAAAATAACTATATTACCCTTTGAGTTGCACGAAAAATGACAAAAATACCCATAAATCAAGAAGCCTCATTCATTATCAATATGGGTAAATTACAATTACCATCCCTGAGATTTTGCATATATATTATTAAAGACCCAAACATATTTTAGCATTATTTGATAAAAATTTTAAATTTCATGCAATATTAAATAAAATCCTTAAATTTTTAAGATATTATTAAAACATCTAATGGAAAAAATTTAATTTTTATTGATAAAATACTTAAAATAAACTATCTCTCTAAAATTGATGTTAGATAACACCCTAATAATTTAATATAAGACTTATTCCACACTATACACAATGTAAAATTTATCATTTTAAGTAATGCATTTATTATTTGAACTTTTAAAAAAAGTTGAAATAAATTGATTTGTTTTTTATTCTCAGTAATTTGCATTACTTATTAATTAATATGTAAAAGAATTATTATTATATATTTTCTCATTCTTAATCATATATTATTCTCAAATTAATTTTTTTTATTTTTTATCTTTGAGTCATTAAACTTCTAGTCGATGCCTATTTAAAAAAATACAAGTTAATATTACTTACATAATTAAAAAAATTAAAAAATAAATGTATAAGTAAAAAAATCTTACCTCTTCTGAGATTTCTGACAATTAAATCATACTCATTCGTTATCAACATTAATCTTAACCTTAAATGCACTAAATTTAATTATCCTATTATATATATATATATATATGAAATTATTATTTATTTTTCATAACTTTGTCAAAATATAAATATAATTTCTTGACTCAATTTTTTTTTCACAACAAGTTTTTGAAGTTTTATAGACAAAAAATAAAATAAAAATTCAACCATTAATGATGGTTAGAAATTAATTTTAATATTCAATTTAATAAAAATATTTTAAATGAGATAAATAAAGATGGATAAATAGATTTTAAGTATAATACATAACAAATTAATTGAGTATTTTATTATTCTGAAATAATTTCTCCATTCAAGTAAAGATTAATTTTAATTTAGGTGTAACAAATAACAAATTATTTGAATGGTTTTCTCAAATGATTTCTTGATCATTCATTCCCTATCAACTAATTTTAATTTATTGTGAGGCGATTAGAGTTTTTTTACTTCTATATTTATTTTTAATTTATTTTAATCATGTAAGAAATATTAACTTGCATTTTTTAAATATGCATCGACTAGAAACTTAGTTACTCAAAGATAAAAATTAAAAATTGAGAATAATATATGATTGAGAAAAGATAAAATAATAATTTTTTTAATATGAATAAATAAGTAATGCAATTTGTTGAAAAAAAATAAATTCATTTATTTCAACTTTAAAAAAAAAATTCAAATAATAAATGTATTACTTAAAATGATAAATTTATTTATGTAGTGTGGACAAAGTCTTATATTAAATATTAATATGTTATCTAATATTAATTTTAGAGAGATTATTGTATCAATGAAAATTAAGTTTTTTTTTTTCCATTAAATGATTTAATAATATCTTAACAATTGAAGGTTTTTTTTTTTTTTTTTTTTATTGCATACAATTTAAGAATTTTATTAAATAATGCTCAAATATATATATTGATCTTTGATAATATATATACAAAATCTCAGAAAATGTGAGTGAAATTTCTCATTTGAATAAATAAGGGTAACTAATAGGCAATTTCATCATATTTGCTATTATAACCTATGACATCAACATAACATCAACAAATTCTGTTAAATAAGCTAAGAAATGGTAACAGTGGGGGAATCTTTATAATAATTTCAAAAGTAAGAGAAGTTAATATAATTATTAAAATTGTAAGAGAGGTCTCCATAATTGTTAGAAATCTCAGAGAAAGTAAGTGTAATTTGTCCTATTATATATAAATTCACGTCAAGAACCAGGTTACTATAGTTTCATCATGCATGACTCAACGTACCAAATAACATAATTAGGGGTAGTTTGGCAGCTTCCCAAAAAAGTTAATTTTTGACTTTAAAAAGTTACAAAATTAAAAAGTCATTAAATTATTTATCACACCAGTTAAAAAAAAATTAAATATCACAAAATATCATTTTTAACAACTTTCCAAACATATTAACTCAAAAAAACACAAAAAGCAAATGCCAAATACTCACTTAGTGGACTTCAATATCAGCCCGATTTAATGCAACTTATAAAGTTTGTTCATTGTTATCCTCATCGTCGTCGTTGTTATTATTTTTTTAAAATTTAAATTATGCTACAATTTACAAAGAAAGATAACTTAAATAAATTGAAATTTTGATCATGGAAAACTTCAAAAATAAATTAGCTTCTCCTTTGGATCTATTTGGTGTCACTTCTTATAAGCTAAAAGCTATATAAAAAAACAGAAGCTGAAAACACTCTCTCCTAGCTATTAGATAATCAACCTTTTTTAAAACTTATTTAAGCTTAAAACACTCTCTCCTAGTTTGACGCAAGACTTCAAAATAAAAAAGTTTTAAGTAGTTCATGCAAGTTGCACCAAACAATCCCTTTTTATCAACTTTCAACTTATAAAAACTTATACCAACATATAATTATAAATTAATTTCTAAAATTCTAATGAGATTAACACAAAACCGCGTAGATTACAAGAAATTAAGATAATTAATGATCCATTGGTGAGTCTGGTGAGACCATTTTTGATGGTAGACATTCCAAGAAATGAGTGCTCAAGTCAGCCCCCACCATGGGGATCCATTGTCTCAGCTTCAACCAACATCTGGAATAATATTATTGTGGTGAAGATTCCAATATATATTGTGGGTCGCACTTATTATTAAACAAGATCAATGATAATTAATTTAAAATTAGCAGATAATGATCTTTTAATTGATGTAACATGTCTCCAACCCAAAAAAGAAAAAAAAGAAAAAAGAAAAGAGAAGTACCAAATCAAAAAGTAACGCAACCCTAGATAGAATTGGTCAATTTGTCAAAAGGCACGTTGATTTGTATTTGCTGTCACTGTTTACACCTAAAACAAAATTTTAACTTGCTAAAAATTGTAAGGAAATTTTTTGTTAGGGATTCGACTTCTCTGTAATGAATATTTTGGTACCAGCTAAAAAAACCAGCATTTAAAAAAAAAAAAAAAATTATTTATGTCATTTTTTTTACTTTTTAAAATTTTCAGTCTAGGAAGTATCTAAAAATTTAAAAAATATATTAGAATTTTTTTAAAAAAAATTTAACGAAACAAAAGTAAATAAATCTAGTCTTTTTTTAAGACATTTTTCTTCTTTAGTGGATTTTTTTGATATTTATTTAGAAAAAATTATTTTAAGGTCTTGTGGTCTAGTAAGATCTACAAATGAATTTTTTAAAATTATTTTTGCAAAAAGTTCATGCCGAAAAAATATTTCAAAAAAATAAAAGAAAAAGAAGAAGAAGACAACGTTTTTGATATAAGCTATCACCCTCAGACCACCCACTAGATCAACAATCCAATACAGAGGTTGAGTCACAGTCACAGCAGCATCATCAAGCACACAAATTCCATACTCAAAATCTGACTCTGATACCATATTAAAAATCACAAACTTATTTCTCATTAATTAGAAGATGAGAAACTTACACAGATATTTATATTGTGAGATTTAGTAACCGTGGCTAACCAACTCACTAACCAGCTAACAGACTCTACAACCAATTCTGTTATAACAAGATTCTCTAGCTAGACATGCTTCTTGTCATAACAGAATTAGTTGTAGAGTTTGTTAGCTGGCTAGTGAGTTAGTTAGTCACGATTACTATATCTCACAATATAAATATCTTTGTAAGTTCCTCTTCTTCTAATATTCATCCTATGACTACTCGTTCCAAAGCTAGACTCGTTGCTCTTACTGTTGTTTATGATCTTCTTCAGACCGAACCTTTAATTGTCAAGGGGGCTCTTATCTCCTCTGTTTGGGTCATTGCTATACAAGAGGAGTATCAAGCTCTTCAACAACAAAATACTTGGGATCTTGTTTCTCTTCCTCCAAATAAGGTTGTCATTGGTTGTAAATGGGTTTTTCGAATAGAAAAGAACTTAGATAAGTCTGTGGCTTGATACAAGGTTTGATTGATAGCTAAAGGCTATCTTCAACAAGAAGGTATTGATTTTCAGGAAACGTTTAACCCAGTAACTAAACTCCCAACCATTCGGATTCTGCTATGTATGGCTCTTCATCATCAATGGTCCATCAAGCAATTAGACATCTCAAATGCTTTTCTTCACGGGAAATTAGAAGAGGAGGTTTACATGTTACAACCACCTGGTTTTATTCAATCTCCTAATCAGGTGTGTAAGTTGAACAAGGCTCTATATGGTCTTAAACAAGCACCTCGGGCTTAGTATTCCACATTTGCCTCTTTCCTTCTTTCTCATGGGTTTAACAATAGCAAGTCAGATGCTTCACTCTTTGTTCATCATTCCTCTGCTAGCCTCATGCTTCTTGTGGTGTATGTTGATGATATCTTGGCTACAGGAAATGATCCATCTCTGGTTTCTAATTTGATCACTCAGATGCATCAAGTCTTTTTCATGAAGGAATTGGGTTTTGTCTCATATTTTTTGGGGATCTCCGTGCAATGTCAAGGTGCTGATTATTTTCTTTCTCAAGCTAAGTATGCCACTGAGTTATTACACAAAGCTGGCTGAGCTGATTGTAAGCCTTGTTCCACTCCACTTGCCCTCAAGCCATCCTCTGCATCTCATGATTCTTTTTCTTTTTCTAACCCTTCTTTATATCGTAGTATCGTTGGTGGCTTACAATATCTCACCATTTCTCGTTCAGATCTTTCCTTAGTTGTTAATCAGGCTTGCCAATTCATGCATCTTCCTACCAATGGGCATTTTCAATTAGTTAAAAGGTTGTTACGTTATATCAAAGGTACTCTTGATCATGGTTTGCGATTTACATCGGGTCCTTTTTCTATTCATGCCTTTTCTGATTCCAATTGGACTGGTGACTGTATTGATCGTAAATACACCTCTGGTTATTGTGTGTTTCTCGGTCCTAACTTGATTTCTTGGTTTGCCAAGAAACAAGCTACCGTTTTTCGTTCCTCTACTAAGGCCGAGTATCGTGCATTTGCACATGCTACTGCCGAAATTACTTGGTTACAGCAGCTTCTTACAGATATGTGTATCTCTTCTCCTGCAATTCCTGAACTCTAGTGTGATAATCTCTTTGCCATTGCCTTAGTTTCTTACCCAGTGTTTCACTTTCGCTCAAAACATATCGAAATTGACTGTTATTTTATCCGTGAAAAGGTGCTTGCCAAGAAGATTGCTCTCAAGTATGTTTCCACTTCTAATCAGATTGCAGATATTTTTACTAAGCTCTTGTCTCACTCTCGGTTTCACTATCTTAAAGACAAGCTGTTTGTGCTTCCTTGCCTATTCAACTTGCAGGGGAATGATATGCTATCACCATCAAACCACCCATCAGATCAAGCATCCAATACAGAGGTTGAGTCACAGTCACAGTATCATCATCAAGCAAACCAATTCCATACTCCAGATTTGTCCATCATACCATGTATCTCACAAGCATGTCTAGCTAAAGAATCCTGTTATAACAGAATTGGTTGTAGAGCCTGTTAGCTGGTTAGTGAGTTAGTTAGTCATGGTTACTATATCTCACAATATAAATATCTGTGTAAGTTTGTAACAAGCCCGCGGGGGGACCTCGCTACAGCTCGGACTCGATTTGTGTTACGGTTCTTAATCTTGAACCAAAGAATCCAAATCCGGCAAATCGTTTTGAGAAAAGAGATTTTTAGAAAAGAAGTGCCAAACATGGACTGCTTTGTCAGATACAGAGTCGCCACCTAAATATTTTATTTTTGGAAAATTTAGGAAACCCTAACTCGTTGCCTAAGGCCACGTGTCCGTCATCACCAAAGTTGCCTCGGCTCAGGAACTTGGGTACGATTGGGGAAGGTCACTTCGTGAGCACCCCCGCTCGTCCGGTCAAAGACCGGCCTCTACTAACCATGATATCTAATTTTGAAAACATTGTGCATTCTTATTCTGGTTATTAGCCTAGATTTACTATGTGATGCGCACAGCATACAAGTATAGACCGAGTCGCCTGAATTGGAATAAAACATTTCATGTTTGTTTGTTTGAAAAATGGTTTGATGGTGCTACTCGCAAGTAGGTTAAGACGTGGATTTGCCACCCTCGGGTGGGCTTTAGAAAACATGATTTTGCCACTATCTAGTGGGCTTAAAACATACATTTGATGAATTGTTCCAATCCAAATAACCCAACCTTCACCCACAGGCATTCAGGTAGTTATATCACATAAGCAGTTAGCCTCATGGCGAGCATGCTATTCATGGCAGTCACTCACACGCATGCAAGAATGCTAAAGCATAAAAACTCACCAAGTACTCCAAGCCAAAACAGAAGCTAATTAGAAATCCATGTATGATCCTAAGTATACAGAAATGCCTAATGCAACACATGCAAAAATGCAACTATAGCAGGCTCGGCTATTCTAAACATGTCATATGAGATGCAACAGCTATCATGTATTCAACTTGGAATTGAAATACAAATGCAGTTAGTATGATGCGCCGAGCCTGGTGCATGCAAACATGCTATCATACTGTATGCTAATTGAAACATGCCCTAATCTAACCATCACAAGCTGGTAAATAAAAGGGAAGAAAGACGTGGGGTTGGAAGGCATACATCACACTCACGCACACTTATTACAATTATGCCCTCGCGCAGAGGGTCCGAAAGAATAATATACAGTCCTGAATAATACAGTCCAAATAAATAATACAGTCCAAATATGTACAAAAATCCTAATTAATTACCAAATTTAACTAGGAAAGCATTAAATTGGCATGCAAGCCAGGGACTGTCTCGACTCTTCTCCGGATGATGAATGATGCATGTTCGGGTTGCCTTTGCGCGAAAATCCATGGCGATGCCCCAATTAGCCTATGTTTGCAATTATTCTTGGAATGCGTGCCAAGTTTCGGAAGGCTGCTGATTCTTGATTTGCTGCAACAGAGAGCAACAGAGGGGCATGGCGAAGTATTTTCACACATGTATGCATGTCTCGATCCTCGTGCCACAAATCACGTATCTCGATGCATGATGGCCGAGGAGTCGAATTGCACAGCTCAATATGGAATGAATGCACATGAAAATACAACTAAGACCTAACTCCATTATAGACAATCCGGAGTGTCAGTGACTGGGGAATTGAGACACGTTCCGTCACTCGGAATACGAAACGTACCTCGTTTCCCGTGCTCGGACTAACTCCTATCCCAAACACAATGCAATATGCATGACATGCGTGAAATGCAACTAAGATACAACCTAACATGCAACATGCTATGAAATGACATACACGATGTACGAGGTAACATGGCATACATGATGCGCTAACATACAACCTAGCATACACAATGCTATGAAATGAAATGGCATACACAATGCATAATGGACTTACACCAACATAAGTGGACCTCAACCACACTCACATAGGAGTCCATTAGATGAAAATGAGACACTCAAGATGCGTGCACACGTGCACGCAAACCGAGGACCGACCTTAAGGCACCAAATGCCACTCTAATAAGACACATGGCAAGACATGGAATATGACATACTAGCATGCAAATTTCAGTAGCAAAAATTGATGCAAAACAGTCCCGAAACATGGCAAAAGTGCACCCGATGCATGAAATGAAACCCGAAATCCAAAATTAGGCACATGGAATGACTTATAGCTATACAAAGCATGCATTATTTGTACATGAAGCATGAATACAAAAGCAAGGCAGTCCCAAAAAATGGATATTTACAGTTTTAAGCAAGGCCAAACAGTGAACACAAATGGGGCTAAGCTAGCATACAAAAATGGCCCTAAAATTGAGATAATGAAGCAAGTAGAAGCTGCTGGCCCCAAATGGCTGAGAGCCCATCAAAAAAGTTGAAGAGGGGCTCAAAACATGACATTTTACAGTTAGTGACCAAACCCAAAACAGTGCACAAGCAAGTCTAAAATACTATGCAAGATAAGGCCAAAAAGAGGGTTTCAACACAAAGTATACAAAGGATGCCTCAAACAGCAAAAGACCCTTAATTAAACGTGAAGAGGGGGTCAAAATGAGGCCATTTATAGTTCGTACCAGAGCCCAAAAACAGAGGCACAAGAGGCTAACAAATCATGCAAAAATAAGGCCAAAAGAGAGATACAAAGGCAAGTGACAGATAGAGGCCTCAAACAGTGATGAGCCCTTCAACAATGTTGAATAAGGGCTCAAAATAAGCTACTTATCAGTTTACAACATGCCTCAAAACAGTTTATACATAGTGTAGACGTCCCCGAACGCATCTAGGGGAAAGGGAGTGCGAATCCCCCCCGTTCTGGTTCGATATTGGGTCTACTACAGTTCAAAGGACTCAAATGTCACGGTTCTTAATCTTGAACCAAAGAGTCCAAATCCGGCAAATCGATTTTGAAAACAGATTTTTTGAAAAGAAGTGCCAAACATGGACTGCTTTGCTAGATACAGAGTCGCCACCTGTAGACACCCCATTTTTGACCGACCTTAAGACTCAGACGTCACCAATTGAGCGCTCGGTGATGTTGCATATTGTGCTCATTCAGAAGTCTCAGAGACACGGCCATGCGCCCTGCCTCCGGACTTCTGAACTCTCTTCTGTGCCTTGCCTCGGTTTGCGAACCGTACTCGGTTTTCTCTGTTTTCTTTCCTGAGGGGAGGGAGAGGTCCCGTAGACCATCTCTCAGTGGCCGTGGGCTACATTTCATGGCCGTAGGCCATTTTGCCCATTTCGGAGCCCGGTTTCCGGTTTTCGGAGCCGTCAGGCCGTGTGCCTCGGTTCGGGACCACCCAACCATCTCCGATTCCTCCAGTTTTTGGCATGCATCTCATTTACTCCCTTTCGAGGGACACTGGGGTCTTAGATACCCACTTCGTGGCCAAACACCACTTTCGGTGCTTAACGGCCGGTTTTCGGGACCCCGAACTGCGTGTTTTGGCCCCTGAGCATTCGTTTTGCATCGATTTTTGTTCATTTTTGGTAGGTACCTCTGTTTTATAACCAGGAAGATCACTGGAGGGTGGGAGGCCAGCAATTGTCTCAGCAACCAGTTATGCTCCTCCGGCGCCCCCCGGCGCCCGTTTTTCTCACTTCCGGGCTAATGTTGAACACCCTAGGGCCATTTTCTTCGAGCCAAAACCACATATTTGTGTTGTACACACATGGGAGGACCCTAAAAACACATGGCCGGCCAGTAATTGTAATTGGACCTTTTGAACCCCTTCTAAAAGTGGCATGTTGTCTCTCCTGTTTCAGAGTTGCCAAATTTCAACCACAGGGCCTTGTTGTACACACATAGGAGGACACTTTTTTCAGGTGGCCGGCCAGAAATTCATAGTGACCCTTTTGACCCCTAGCCGGCCGGCCATAGGGGGTGGCCGGCCGACCACCTGCAAGAAAAGTGGGAGGCCGGCCATGACCCTCTCAGTCCACACTTTACAGCTGTGTCATTTCTAGAAAAGATCTGATGTCAGGAGATATTTTGGAGGGGAACACTTAGGTGCATTTCCCTCCACCTTTACCCTCCTCTTTTGGTCCTTATAAGGAGCCTCCCAACTCTTAGGCTAGGGTTAGAAAAACTCTCTTAAGAGCTTAGACACATATCCATCTCCATCTCTTGGATTCTTCTCAAGTTTGGTGCCGTTTCTTCATCACCATCAAACACCACCACCACCACTCCATTTCCAGCAGCAAGGAGAGGTTCTCAAAGGCTTAGAAGCAACATTTCTCAAGCCAAGAGGTAGAAAAGAAGAGGTCTTCAAGGGTAAGTCTCCATTTCCCTCTTTTGTAGCACTTTCTTGCTTCATTTCTTAAGCCTACTTGCTCACTGTTTTGGGCTCTGACCCTAGCTGAAACTAGGCCTTTTTTGAGCCATTCTCCATGTTTGTTCAAGGGCTCAACCCTTTTTGAGCCCTCCATCTTGCACTTGTTTCAATATCCTCTTATATGCCATTATTTTGCATTGAATATTTGGCCTATGAGTGATCTGTTTCCGAGCACAATGTAAACTGTAAAAGGGTCTATTTTGAGTCCCTCTTCAACATTGAAGAAGGGCTCAATCATGTTTGGGTCCTCTATCTTGCACTTACTTCATAATCTCTCCTATTTACCATAAATTTGCATGATTTGTTTGGCCTACATGTAGTTTGTTTTGGAGTTTGTTATGAACTGTGAGTAAGTTTATTTATTTTAGAAGGGATCAATCTTGTTTGGGGTCTCCATGTAGTACCTACCATTCTACCCCTCTTTGACCCCCATTTTTGCATGCTTTTTTAAGCTTATCTAGCTTCTGTTTTCGGCCATCATCAGAACTCGAATGAGTCATATTTTAACCCTCTGGACATATTTCATTAGGGGTCTTTTCTTGTTGGATGAATGTTTGGCCTACTTCATGTTATATCCTCTTGTGGCCTCAATCTTGCATGGCATTTTTAGCATATTTTCATACTGATTTGGGGGATGTCATATACTGTAAATGTGCATATTTTTAGTCCCTCTTCAGTGTTGTAGAAGGGTATTTTTCCATTTGGGCATCGCATGTATCACTTGCTTCAATACCCCTCTTGGGGAGCCATTTTTGCATTCTTGCTTAATCCTATGTGTGCTTGCTGTTTAGCCCTTTTTATGACTGAAAAATGCTTTTCTTGGGGCTGCCTTGCTACTGTATTTTCATTCTATGTCTATATTGTGCATGTTTGGTATAGCTATAGGCCATTTCGGGTGCCTAAATTCATGTTTCGGGGCCATTTCATGCATCGGGTGTACTTTCGCCTCATTTCGGGGCTATTTTCCCCCCACATTTCAGTGCCAAAATTCATTTGCATGTTTGCATATCATTTCCATGCCATTTCCTGCATTAGGGCCATCGCCTCAGAAATGCGTGCCCGTGTGCACGCATTTCGAGGCACTTCATTTTCATCTCTCGGCCTCTTATGTGAGTGTGGCTGAGGCTCACTCATGTTAGTATAAGTCCATTTTGCATCCTGTATGTCATTTTAGTCTCATTGCATTCCGTATGCCATTGTCTCGGTTTGCGTGCCCGTGTGCACGCATTTCGAGGCACTTTATTTTCATTTCTCGGCCTCTTATGTGAGTGTGGCTGAGGCTCACTCATGTTAGTATAAGTCCATTTTGCATCCTGTATGCCATTTTAGTCTCATTGCATTCCGAATGTCATTGCCTCGGTTTGCGTGCCCGTGTGCACGCATTTCGAGGCATCTCTTTTTTCATCCGACGGCCTCTTATGTGAGTGTGGCTGAGGCTCACCCATGTTAGTGCAAGTCCATTTTGCATTCTATATGCCATTTTAGTCTCATTGCATCGTATATGCCATTGCCTCGATTTGCGTGCACGTGTGCACGCATTTCGAGGCATCTCATTTTACATCTCTCGGCCTCTTATGTGAGTGTGGATGGGGCTCTCTCATGTTAGTGTAAGCCCATATTGTATTGTTTATGTCATTTTAGCATCATTGCATTCCGTATGCCATTGCCTCGGTTTGCGTGCCCGTGTGCACGTATTTCGAGGCACTTCACTTTTATCCGACGGTCTCTTATGTGAGTGTGGCTGAGGCTCTCTCATGATTGGTGTAAGCCCAATTTGCATTGCGTATGCCATTTCATGCCTTAGGATCATCGCTTCGGTTTGCGTGCCCGCGTGTACGCATTTCGAGGCATCTCATTTTCATAGCATTGTGCATGCTAGGATTGTATTTTAGTTGCATTCATGCATATCATGCATATTGCATTGTGTTCGGAATAGGAGTTAGGCACGGGAGCGAAGCGCGTTCGTACTCAGTGGAACGGGTCTCAATTCCCAAGTCACCGACACTCCGGATTACCCATGATAGAGTTAGGTTTTGTTGTAGCATTCATCTGCATTCATCCTATATTGAGTTGTGCAATCCGACTCCTCGGCCATCATGCATTGAGATGCGTGATTGGTGGCACGAGGATCGAGGCATGCATATATTTGTGAAATACATTGCTATGCTCCTTTTCCTGCTCTCTGTTGCAGCAAAATCACGAATCAGCAAATTTTCAGGACTAGGCACGCATTTCAAGAAATGGTGTAAACAGAGGCTAATTGGGGCATCCTAGTGGATTTCCGCGCCAAAAGCCATATATCATTCATCGAATCGAGACCCACAGCTTGCATGCGATTCTGATTTTTTCTTAGTTAATCTGTTAATTAATTAGGAATCTGTATATTATTCGGACTGTATATTTCGGACTGTATTATTCTTTCATTTCGGACTGTATATTTATTCGGACCCTCTATGCGAGGGCAAAATTGTAATAAGTGTAGGTGAGTGTGATGTATGTCTTCCAACCCCCACTTCTTTCTCCATTTTATTTACCCGCTTATGATGGTTAGATATAGGGCATGTTTCAGTTAGCATACAGTATGACAGCATGTTTTGCATCATTCATCTGTTTTGCACGCACCGGGCTCGGCGCATCATACAAACTACATTTGTATTTTAATTCCAAATTGAATACGTATTAGTCGTAGCATTCCATATGCCATATTTAGAATAGCCGAGCCTGCTATAGTTGCATCTTTGCATGTGTTGCATTAGGCATTTCAGTATGCTTAGGTCCATGCATGGATTTCTAATAAGCTTCTGTTTTGGCTTGGAGTACTCGGTAAGTTTTATGCTTTAGCATCCTTGCACGCGTGTGAGTGTTGCCATGAATAGCATGCTTACCATGAGGCTATGTGCTTATGTGATACAACTGCCTCGAATGCCTGTGGGTGGAGGTTGAGTTACTTGAAGTAGAACAAATCATTGACTGTTTGTTTTAAGCCCACTAGATAGTGGCAAAATCTTTTTTTCTAAGCCCACCTGAGGGTGGCAAATCTGCGTCTTAGCCTACCTGTGGGTAGCACCATCAAACCATTTTCAAACAAACAAACATGAAATGTTTTATTCCAATTCAGGCGATTCAGTCTATACTTGTATGCTGTGCGCATCACATAGTAACCTAGGCTAATAACCGGAATAAGAGCACACAATGTTTTTAAAATAAGATATCATGGTTAGTAGATTTGGTCTTTGACGAGGCGGCGATGCTCACGGTGACCTTCTAATCGTATCCAAGTTCCCGAGCCGAGGCAACTTTGGTGATGACGGACGCGTGGCCTTTGGCACCGAGTCAAGGTTTCCTAAATTTCCCATTTTAAAATATTTAGGTGGCGACTCTGTATCTGGCGAAGCAGTCCATGTTTGGCACTTCTTCCAAAAAATCTATTTTCAAAACGATTTGCCGGATTTGGACTCTTTGGTTCAAGATTAAGAACCGTGACATTTGAGTCCTTCGAACTGTAGTAGACCCAATATCGAACCAGAACGGGGGGGGGGGGGGGGGATTCGCACTCCTTCTCCCGGGATGCGTTCGGGGATGTCTACACCACCTAAATGTTTTTTTTAAATGGGAAATTTAGGAAACCCTGACTCGGTGCCAAAGGCCACGTGTCCGTCATCACCAAAGTTGCCTCGGCTAGGGAACTTGGTACGATTAGGGAAGGTCACTTCGTGAGCACCCCTGCTCGCCCGGTCAAAGACCGGCCTCTACTAATCACGATATTTGTTTTTGAAAACATTGTGCGTTCTTATTCCGGTTATTAGCCTAGGTTACTATGTGATGCTCGCAGCAAACAAGTATAGACTGAGTCGCCTGAATTGGAACAAAACATTTCATGTTTTTTTGTTTGAAAATGGTTTGATGGTGCTACCCGCAGGTAGGCTAAGACGTGAATTTGCCACCCTCGGGTGGGCTTAGAAAACATGATTTTGCCACTATCTAGTGGGCTTAAAACAAACATTTGATGAATTGTCCCAATTCAGATAACTCAACCTCCACCCACAAGCATTCAAGGCAGTTATATCACGTAAGCATTTAGCCTCATGGTAAGCATGCTATTTATGGCAGCACTCACACGCATGCAAGGATGCTAAAGCATAAAACTCACCGAGTACTCCAAGTCAAAACAGAAAACCGATTAGAAATCGTGCATGATCCTAAATATACAGAATTGCCTAATGCAACACATGCGAAGATGCAAACTATAGGAGGCTCGGCTATTCTAAACATGGCATATGAAATGCTGCAATTATCATGTACTCAATTCGGAATTGAAATACAAATGCAGTTTGTATGATGCGCCGAGTCTGTATGCAAAACAGATGAATGATGCAAACATGTCATTACATCAGATGCTAATTGAAATATGCCCTATATCTAACCATCGTAAGCAAGTAAATAAAAGGGAGAAAGAAGTGGGGGTTGAAAGACATACATCACACTCACCCACACTTATTACAATTATGCCCTCGCGCAGAGGGTCCGAATAAATAATACAGTCCGAAATGAAAGAATAATACAGTCCGAAATATATAGTCCGAATAATATACAAATTCCTAATTAATTGACAAATTAAACTAAGAAAATCAGAATCGCATGCAAGCGGGTCGCTTACTCACGAATGATGTATGCTGGGCTACATTTTCGGAAATCCACTAGGATGCCCCAATTAGCCTCGCTTGCAATGTTTCTAAATGCGTGCCAAGCCTCTAAGACCGCCGATTCTTGATTTTGCCGCAACAGAGAGCAGAAAGGGCATAGCAATGTATTTCACAAATATATGCATGCCTCGATCCTCGGTTACCAATCACGATCTCGATGCATGATGGCCAAGAGTCTGACCGCACAACTCAATATAGGATGAATGCGTATGAATGCTACAACAAAACCTAACTCCATCATGGGTAATCCGGAGTGTCGGTGACTTGGGAATTGAGACCCGCTCCCACCGTGAGTACGGAACGTTCTCGCTTCGTGCCTGCCAACTCCTATCCTGAACACGATGCAATATGCATGATATGCATGAAATGTAGCTAATATGCAATTCTAACATGCACAATGTCATGGAATGGCATACACGCTAAACGAGATAACACACAACCAAGCATAGAAAATGCTACGGATGAAATGACATACGCAATGCAGTAATGGGCTTACACCAACATGAGAGAGCCTCAACCACACTTACACAGGAGGCCATGAGATGAAAATGAAGTGCCTCGAAGTGTGTGCACACAGGCACGCAAACCGAGGCAATGGTACTAAAGCATGAAGTGGCACTCCAAATACAAATTGGACTTATACTAACATGAGAGAGCCTCAGCCACACTCACATAAGAGGCCGTGAGATGAAAATGGAGATGCCTCGAAATGCGTGCACACGGGCACGCAAACCGAGGCAATGGCCCTAAGGCATGAAATGGCATGAATATGATATGTAAACATGCAAATAGAATTTCAGCACTGAAATGTGGGGGAAAACAGTCCCGAAACATGGCCAAAGTGCACCCGAAGCATGGGATGATCCCGAAATGCGATATTAGGTGCCCGAAATGGCCCATAGCTATGCAATGCATGCGCAATATGGACATGGAATGAAAATAAAGTAGCAAGACAGCCCCAAGAAAAGCATTTTTCAGTCATAAAAAGGGCTAAACAGCAAGCACACATAGGATTAGGCAAGTATGCAAAAATGGCTCCGCAAGAGGGGTATTGAAGCAAGTGATACATGCGATGCCCAAATGAAAAAATACTCTTCTACAACACTGATGAGGGACTAAAAATATGAACATTTACAGTAGATGACATCCCCCAAATCAGTATGAAAACATGCTAAAAATGTCATGCAAGAACTAGGATACATAAGGCCATAACATGAGGTACCCCAAACATTCATCAAACCAGCAAAGACCCTTAATGAAATATGTCAAGAAGATCAAAATATGACTCTTTCCAGCTCTAATGATGGCCGAAAACAGAATCTAGATAAGCTTAAAAAAGCATGCAAAAATGGGGGTCAAAGAGGGGTATAATGACAAGTATAACATGGAGACCCCCAACAAGGTTTATCCCTTCTACAATGTTGTAGAGGGACACAAGATAAGCCTACTCACAGTTCATGACATGCTCCGAAACAGACTACATGTAGGCCAAACAAATCATGCAAATTTACGGTAAATTGGAGGAATTGTGAAGCAAGTGCAAGATAGGGGGCCTAAACAGGGTTGAACCCTTCGTCAATGTTGAAGAGGGGCTCAAAATAGGCCTACTTAAAGTTTACATTATGCTCGAAAAAAGATCACTCATAGGCTAGAAATTTCATGCAAAATATTGTCATACAAGAGGATATTGAAACAAGTGTGCCATAGAGGGCTCAAACAGGGTTGAGCCCTTGAACAAACATGAATAATAGCTCAAAATAGACCTAGTTTCAGTTAAGGTCAGAGCCCAAAACAATAAGAAAATAGGCTAAGAAGTTGGTGCAAAAATGGGCTACAAAAGGGGAAAGTCTACTTACCCTTGAAGACCAATACTTTTGTTGTTTCTTGGACCAGATTTGATGACTCTAAGCTGTTGGAATCCCTTCCTTTGCTGCTGGAATGGAGTGATGAGGGTAGAGCTTGAAGATGATGAAGAAATGGAACCAAAACTTGAAGGAAATGGAGTGGTATGTAGAGATATCCTCAAACCAATTCTTCTGACCTCCTTTCTTGAGTTGGGAGGACAGCAATATAGACAAGAGAGGGAGAGAAGAGTCCTTGCCAAAGTGGAGGGAAATGAGCTCTTATTTCCCTCCAAAAGGTTCTCCCGGATAGAGATATTTTTGGGGGAAAACCAAGACATAGCTGGAATGCACTCACACTGAGGAAGCAGGCCATCTACTTTGTCAGTGGTGGCCGGCCACCCCCCTATGGCCGGCCGGGCTAGGGGTCAAAAGGGTCAATGAGATTTCTGCCGCCACCAAAGATTGGTGTCCTCCCATGTGTACAACAAGACCCTATGGTTGGAAATTGGCAACTCAAACAAGAGAGACAACAAGCCACTTTTAGAAGGGGTTCAAAAGGGTCAATTAGAGTTCTTGGCCGGCCATGTGTTTTAGGATCCTCCCATGTGTGTACAACACAAATATGTGGTTTTGGCTCAAGAAAATGGCCCTAGGGTGTTCAACATTAGCGGTGAGAAACTGGGCGCCGGTGGCGCCGAGGAGGAGCATAACAAGTTCTCGAGACAATTGTTGGCCTCCCACCCTCCAAAGGATCTTCTGGTGATAAAATAGAGGTACCGCCAAAAATGAACAAAACCGATGCAAAACGAATGCTCGGCCAAAACACGCAGCTGGGGTCCCGAAAACCGCCGTTAACCGAAGTGGTGTTTGGCCACGGTGGGTATCTAAGACCCCAGTGTCCTCGAAGGGAGTAAATGAGATGCATGCCAAAAATCGGAGGAATCGGAGATGGTTGGGTGGTCCCAACCGAGGCATACGGCCGACGGCTCAAAACCGGAACCGCCCGAAATGGGCAAATGGCCTATGGCCACGAAATGTAGCCCACGGCCATCGAGATGGTCACGGACCTCTCCGCCTCGTGAAAGAAAACAGAGAAAATCGAGTCCGTTCAGAAACCGTGGCAAGGCATGAAGAGAGTTCTAAGTCCGGCGCAGGCGACGCACGACTCTGAGACTTCTGAATGAGCACAATATGCAACATCACCGAGCGCTCAATTGGTGACGTCTGAGTCTTAAGGTCGGTCAAAAATGGGGTGTCTACATATAGGCCTAAAATACTATGCAAGGAAATGGCATAAAAGAAAGGTAAAGAAGCAAGTGCCACAAGGAAGCCTCAAACAGTGAGAGGCCCTTAAACAAACATGAAATAGAGCTCAAAAAAATGCTATTTTCAGTTAGGTTCGGAGCTCAAAAAAGTAAGCACAAGGAGCTAGAATATGAACCAAGAAAAGGGTCAAAAAGGGAAGAAGAGGACTTACCCTTGAAGACTAATCTTTGACAGCCTTTTGGACCAAAATGCAGCACTCCTAGGCTCTGAAGAATAACCTCAAGCTGCTGGAATGGAGAATGGAAGGGTGGGGGAATGGGTTAGTGAAGAACCAATGGGGTTTTTAAGGCTTAGAGTAGAGAGAGAGAGAGATTTAATGTGAGAGCTCCAAACCAAAATTTTCTAACCCCTAAAACCAGAGCTGGGGGTGTGTTTATATAGGCAAAAGAGTGGGGGAAAAGGGAGGGAAATTGAAATTGAAATTTCCCTCCAAAAAGGCCAAAAAGTGAGATAAAGAGGCAAGTGGTAGTTTTTGGCCTCAAACCGAAGAGAGCCCTTCAACAAATTTGAAGAGGGGCTCAAAACAAGACATTTTTTAGTTTATGACCAAGTCCAAAACAGCTCACAAGTAAGACTAAAATACCATGCAAAAATAGGCCTAAAAGAGAGTTAAAGAGGCAAGTGATAGTAGGAGACCTCAAACAGCAAAAGGTCTTTAATCAAACATGAAAAAGAGCTCAAAATATGACTATTTACAGTTTGGGTCGGACCCTAAAAATGCTTGCAAGCAAGGGTCAGGGGCCAAAACGCGCAGTCTGGGGCCTCAAAATCGATCGTTAGGGCACCTAAGTGGTGTTCGACCACGGTCGGTCTCGGACTACAGTGTCCCTCAAAGGGAGGAAATAAGGTATGTGCCAAAAACCGAGCAACAGAGGTGGTTAAGTGGTCCCAATCGAGGCATACCGTCGGCTCTAAAAATCTAAACCGGGTTTTTCAACGGAAAAATGGCCTCGACCATTTAAACGTAGCCTACGGCCACTCAGAGATGATCTACGAGACCTCTCCCTCCCTTCGGGAAGAGAAAACAGAGAAAACGGAGCCTGGTTCGCAAACCGAGACAAAGCACAAAAGAGTCCGGAAGTCCGGAGGCAAGGCTCGCAGCCGGGACTCCGCAACCTCAAAACGAGCACAATATGCAATATCACCAAGCGCTCAATCGGTGACGTCTGAGTCTTAAGGTCGGTCAAAAATAGGGTGTCTACAAAGTTCCTCATCTTCTAATCAATGAGAAATAAGTTTGTGATTTTCAATAGTTTTCATATGTTGATTGGTGAGGATTCATGGAATTTTTATTGTGATTTGCATATTATATTTTCCTATTTCTAGGGGCTTCTAGGATTCAAGTTTGGTTTTTTCCCTCTTGTTTTTATTTTATTTTGTTCTATTTAAAGATGTTGTCAACGTGAAAGTTGACAACAATTTAAACAATGTACAAGAATAAATGATTATATATATATACAACAATGTACAAGTATAACATAAACAACAATGTACAAGCATAACATATATATATATATATATATATTATGTTAACAATGTACAAGAATAATAAAACTAAATGATTTGATTAAATATATATTTAAAATTATTCAACTTGAACTTGCATTGGACCTGTGATAATTGTTGCTATCACAAATGGCACTCTTGCAAAAAAGCCAATCCTACAATATCAAATTACATCAGCCTTTAAGGATGAACAAAGGAAAGAAACAAAAACATTCAATTGAAATGACCCAACATGAAGTGTTATGAATTCATGATGCAAAGAGACTTATCATTTTTTGCTTTTTTTTTTTGTCTTCTTTCTCAACCATTTGCTTTAATAAGATCTTTGAAACTTTTTTATGTGCAAATAATTTAAATAACTTTTTAAAGCTAGTCTATTTGGAATTTCGCTTTGGTTTTAATTGGATCCCCCCCAATAATAGATGGTCAGATTGGTCTTTGAATTAGTTGGTCCAGTGAACTAGATACCAATAAAAAAAAATTATCCAAAAAAAAAATTTATTTTTGAGTTCCAAATATACCTCAAGAATATTTACCTTCAACACTTTGTTCAGTAAATGCTATATACATTATATATATATATATATATAATTTACTGATTTATTATCAGATGTGGCAGTTGAGTTGTCTCTATCATATTATTCTAGTGAATCATGTTTCAAATATTAACAATTGATTATAGAAAACCCCATTTATGAGTAAAAAATATATAATTTGTTAGTTTGTGGATAATAATAATAATAATAATATTATTATTATTATTATTATTATTATTATTAGCAAAGAAAAAATTTATTAATGAGTATACATACATCAATAAAGAAGGTGGGTGCAAAGAATATCAAAGCAAGACAAAGATTACTTTGTGTAAATACATACAAGGGTTTCTTGCCTTTAGCACTATCAAAAGAACCCCCTTTCTTTTTTCTTTTTTTTTTGGGTTTTTGCAAAAAGCAAAAGAGTTCAATTCTTTTTTGCTCTTCTTTTTTATTTTCCTTTTGTAGGATACAACATGAAAAATTTGGACTAATGGACCACTATGGTCATGTATCATGAAGGATTTTTTTTGACTAAATCTCGGTAAGAGGACCACTTTCAAATTCTCTAAAACTAAGAAGATAATTGTATAAAAGTGAAATGAATCTTCCCAAAGTAATCTGTAGTGGGAGAGTCACTTTCTTTTTCTAGATATAAACTGGTGTTTGGACTTTGCAAAACAAAAAATGGATTCTTGTATTCTTATATGATCATGACTCCACCCAAGTCTCCAAAAGATAGCTAGAAAAAAGAGTATGTTTATCTTTTGGGATCTAGGGTTTTGGACAAGTCTAGCTCATTTGGAAAATGTGGTTGGAAATGTTTCAGATGATAGGTTTATTATGATATATATGTGTTTTGTATATATATGTATATATTTTTGAACGGCGTATATATATGTATATATAGGTAGGTTAGAAAGAAACAAGCAAAAATGGGTTTGGGGAGGGACGTTGACTGGGCAAGGGCACAGCTAGGGTTAGAGATGTTTCCTTCTCTTGGGGATGTGACCTGTCTCTAAGTCACCGCCATGCCCTAAAAAGTTCAGAATGAATGATAATTGCTATTGATTGATGTTCATATGCCAGCAATTTTTTATTTTATTATTATTATAAATTTTTATGTGAACAACATCAAGTGATACATTTGAATATACTAGTTACATGTGTAGATGCAATGTGAATGCAAAGATTTGTTTCAGATTTATATTCATAAGCATACAATAAAGCTTTAACAATTACAATGTGGTTCAGTTTAGGCAAATCGAGCATAAGAACCTAACAATTGAGAAACTAGCACTGTCAATTAGATGTTATCGAACCACATTGACGTTGCATGCCTTACACGGGCAATTGCAGGCTAACAATCCCTTATCTCTAAATTCCGTTGCCCCTGTTCTAAAACATTTACAGTTGTTAAAAATTTTGAAATATAAAATCTTAAAACATAATTTAATGGCTGTGAATATTTTGAGATAGAGATGCAAAAGATCCCATGCCGCAATTGCTGATGTAATGTTGTTGCCAAATGATGTAATGTTGTTGCCAATTTATAGTTTGAAATTGCATGGCACACAGTGTTTTAGATTTCTTTTCTAGAATAGGATTGAAATTGCATGGCACACAATGTTTTGAAGGGGTTTAGTTCAAGGTGGAATGTTTTTATGGCATGACCAAGTTGGTTGGCCTAATTTGGCTAGAAAATCTAAGAAATTGTCAAATCTATAAATAATTGGCAACCTAGTACTTCCTGCAAAAATGTGTCACAAAACTTTTGGCTAAATTATTTTCCAGCTGGTTAATACATTATTTGTCCAATTTTATTGCAAAAGATAATTTCAAATTATTCTGGAATTCAATCTAAAGTTTTAACATTTTTGTTGACAAAAAAATTGAAGAAAAAGTATTGGGTAGAGTACACCTTTTGCCTAAATTTGACCTTAGTCCCTCACCTTCTAATTATAACATTTAAGATCTTAGATTTTAATCTATTCTTCAATGTGATCATTCTGTCATCCCATCATTTAAAATTTGAGTAATTGTCGAAACATAAAGCACCAAAGTGAAATATGCGTAAGAATTGAGTGAAAAGTATAATTTGCCTAACAATTCTTTTTCACCCATGTCATGCCCTCTGAAACATGTTCACGCGACCCTCAAATGAGCATTTTTCTAAGTTCTTACCTGTCAATTGGGTTGCGAAAGTTTGTCTTTCCATGTCTTTACTTGTCAATTGGGCTGTCTGCTCATCTGCTGCTCTTGTTTCCATGCTCAATTCTGATGTATCCCAGTTTTTTCTTTAATGAAAGTTTGGTAGTTAAAAAAAAAATAAAAAAAATATGTGCATTTTTTCATTCAAATTATTAATTGTTGGTAAAAGAGGACCACATTGAAACATGGTCAAATTTGAGAACTTTATTGTTTTAATTAAAAAATAAGGGATAAAAACAATTGAATGCAATTTGGAGAGTGAAAATTTAAAAAAAAAAAAAAAAAAAAAAAAAAAAAAATTCAAAAAATTTCACCCATATATATCACTACAAATTCTTAATTTTCATGGGACTTAAGAGCTATTTGGAGCAGCTTATCTAAACGGCTTATAAATTTTTTTATTTTAACTTATATAAACTAAAAAAAAAGTTAATTTTTAGAAGTTAGGTAAAAGGCGCTTTTGGTTTATGTTTTTGAATTATTAGGTTTTAACTTACAATAAAGTGTACCAAAAAATACTACAAGATGTGTGTTTGGTTGCAAGGTGTAAGTTGTCTAGTGTGAATAGGGAAATTACATACAAAATAAAAAATAAAAAACAAAAAATAAAAAAGAAGAAGCAACCTAGGGTTTGAGTTTTGTAACAAAATAAATTATAATTTTTTAATTTTATTAATTTAAATCCTAAATTTTTTATTGTTTCAATCTAAACTATTTGTCTATTTTTTCTTAAGTAAAATCAATATGGAATAATGGATATTTTAGTCATAAAACTCAATGAAAATGGTATTTTAGACATTTTATGTATACCTATATTGAGTTTAATAATTAAAATATTATTTTTCCGTCGATTTTACTTAACGAAAATAGGTTATATTAAAAGCAAGTCAAAATAATAAGATTAAAATTGACAAAATTAAAAACTCAAGCCTTATTTTGTTACAAGGTTAAAATTTTGATTTTTGTTTTGTTTTGTTTTTTTTTTTTTTTTTTGTTTTTTTGTTTTTTTTTGTTTTCTTTTTTTGTAATCTTCCCGTGTGAATAAGAAGATAGGTATTTAGTTATATGATTTAAATTGTTCAAATTATAAAATTGCCATTTTGTTGCTTAAAAAGTTAGGTTTATACTAAGGGCCTGACTCAAGTAAGTTTGGGCGGGTTGAGAGGTTGTCAAAGTCTAAGCTAAGTTGTGCTAAAAGTTGACCCAGGCTCGCTTAGGCCCGAATTATAATCCGAAATTATCTGTCCAAACCCGTCCGAAGTTAAATCCGAGTGCTCGAATTGCCCAAATTGTACATAAATTTAAATTTTTTTCCTTTTTTTTTTGGGTGCAGCTAAGTTAATTAATTTGTTAAAAATAGATTCTATTTAATTTTTTTTATTTATAAATGTTGGTATTTTTCTATAAAAATACAAGAAAAATATATAAAATGAATTAAATAAAATGACAAAACAATTATTATTATTATTTTTATTATTAAAGAATGAAATATATAATAAACTATAGAATTAAAAAAAAAAACACACAAAAATGAACTAGATTACACCATAGAATTGAAGAAACTAAGAACTTTTTTATTATTCAATTTTCAGAGATACAGAGAATGATTTACAATGCTGTATTTATAAACTTGTATGTAAGCACTAGTTTGTTGCAACTAAGTGATAGTTACAACTATATGGCTGAGGTTGAAGTAACTTTCAGAAGCTTCTTTTTACAGCTGGAATAACAAAATTAGTTAAAGTAGTTTTGCTTGCAGCAGCAGTTGTAACAGAATCAATTGAAGCATCAGTGGAACTGCTATATAGCTTAGTATCTTCAATAGTCCCCTGCAAGCTGATGGGGCAATCAAGAACCATGAGCTTGGACTTGAGATATTGAAACTGAGATACGCTTACAGGTTTAGTAAACAGATCAGCAAGCTGATCTATAGTTGGAATGTATTGCAACTGAAATTCTTAGCCAAAACCTTATCTTGGACAAAATGACAATTGATTTCGATATGCTTGGAACATGAGTGGAATACGGGATTGGAAGCTAGAGCTATTGCAGAGAGGTTATCACACCAGATTCTGGGTGTAGTAGGAGAAGAAATACCCATTTCAGTGAGCAGCATGGAAATCCAACTTAACTCAGCAGCGGTATTAGCTAAAGCTCTATATTCAGCTTCAGTAGAGGAGCGAGACATTGTGGCCTGCTTTTTGGCAGACCAAGAGACCAAATTGGACCCCAAGAAAACATAGTAACCAGACGTTGATTTTCTGTCAAGAACATCTCCTACCCAATTGGAATCAGAATACCCATGCACATCAAAAGCACTGGAGGAAAATGACAAGCCATGAGTGATGGTGCCTTGAACAAATCTAAGAATTCTTTTCACGGCAGCAAAATGTCCAATGGTAGGGGCATGCATATGTTGACAAGCCTGGTTAACAGAGAGAGACAGATCTAGTCTGGTAATGGTGAGATATTGTAAGGCACCAACAATACTTCCATAAAGAGCTGGATCAAAAAATGGTAAAGCAACATTTGGAGGAACACTAGGCTTGACTGAGATGGGTGAAGAACAAGGCTTACAAGATGACAAGCCAACTTTAAGAAGAATTTCTTTGGCATATTTAGACTGAGATAAAAGATATCCTGAACTGGTAGGCTGGATTGAAATACCAAGAAAATAAGCAATGTCACCCAATTTCTTCATGGAGAACACACTGTGCATCTTTGTAATGAGAGATTGAATGTGAGAAGAACTATCACCAGTGATCAAGATGTCATCTACATAAACCAACTGATAAGTGACTGAAGTGGATGTCTTTTGAATGAATAAAGAAAAATCACTCTTGCTATTAGTGAAGCCTTGAGACAACAAGTATTGAGAAAAGGTGGAATACCAAGCACGTGGTATCTATTTCAACCCA
The DNA here is from genome assembly GCA_025200525.1 of Camellia lanceoleosa. NCBI lineage: Eukaryota > Viridiplantae > Streptophyta > Magnoliopsida > Ericales > Theaceae > Camellia > Camellia lanceoleosa. The sequence continues at coordinate 165,176,911 of CM045762.1, read as the reverse complement.
TATAATGCCTTGTGTAGTTTACATACTTGATTAGGTGAGGAAGAATCTGCAAAACCTAAAGGCTAAAGCATGAATACATCTTCTTCAAGACGGCCATGAAGAAATGCATTGGAAATGTCTAACTGTTTAAGTGACCACTGATGGTGAAAAGCAAGACAAAGTAAGATGCGCATAGTGGGTTGCTTAGCCATTGGACTGAACGTCTCATGAAAATCTATACCCTCTTGCCGCAGGTACCCTTTAGCAACCAATCGTGCCTTATATCTTGCAATAGTGCCATCAGAATTTCGTTTAATCTTGAAAACCCATTTGCAGCCGATGGCAATTTTGTTAGATGGAAGGGACACCAAAGACCATGTATGTTGTTGCTGAAGAGTAGTCAATTCGTCAAGCATAGCTTTGATGCCAAACAGGAGACAGCAAAGCTTCTCTGTAAGAAGGAGGTTCAGTAGTAGTGTAGGAAGCTGTGGCTATGACAGGAGAAGCAAGCAAATAGTGAGGAGTAGCAGTAACAGCAGATTTGGATCTGGTAATCATAGGATGCTGATTAGACTGAGAATGAGGGAGATGAGGTAACTCAATAGAAATAGACTGAATAGGAACTACAAGTGTGGGTAAAGAAGAAGGAGGAACTGCAGAATCTGAGACTGAAGGAACTGTAGAATCTGGGATTGAAGTAGAGAGAATCAGAGAACCAGCAGAAGAAGAGGAAGAAGGCTAGAAAAAAGATTGAATATCAGGTAATGTGGTTGGTAATGACGTTAAAGAGGATTGAGAAGATGTAGAAGAAGCCAGATGAGTAAAGGGAAACACGTGCTAATTAAAGACCACATGTCTAGACAGATAAACTCCACCAGTGAGTGGGTCATGACATCGATACCCTTTAGCAAAAAGATGATAGCCTAGAAAAACACAGGACACAGATTTAGGATGGAGCTTGATAGGCTGATAAGGCTTAAGCCAAGGGAAGCATTGACAACCAAATATGCGAAAATAAGAGTAATCAGGAGTGTATTGAAAAAGCTTTTCAAATGGAGATTTATGTCCAAGCTTAGAAGAGGGAAGTCTATTAATAAGAAAAGTAGAAATAGCAACAGCATCAAACCAGTATTGTAAAGGCACATATGAGTGATGAAGAAGTGCAGTAGCAGTTTCAGTGATATGCCGATGTTTTCTCTCAGCAGTACTATTCTGAGAAGGAGTGTGAGGACAAGAGTGTTGGTGAATAACACCTTGAGTACTCAAGAAGGACTTCAGTTTATTAGTAAAATATTCAAATCCACCATCAGTTCGCAGAATTTTTAATAAAGTATGAAATTGGTTTTCAATATAAGCCTTGAATTCTATGAACTTGTCACATACTTCACTTTTATAAGATAATGGAAAAAGCCAGGTAAATCGATTAAAGTCATCCACAAAAAGTAAGTAGTATTTATAACCAGAAGTAGAAGAATATGGCCCCCATACATCACTATGGATAAGAGAAAGAGGAGTATTTACAGTAGTATTAGACAATTGAAAAGGAAGTCTATGACTTTTAGCTATGCAACAATCAGTACAAGCAGAGGCCATTTTATTCTGTGAAACTTTCAACAATGGTTTTAGATGATTATACTTCACTAAGGAAGGATGACCTAATCTATTATGCCAAATAGAGGAAGAAACAAATGTTTGTGATGTAGTAAAGTAAGAATGATGGACAGATGAAGCAGCAGGCAGCATGGATGAAGAAGGAGAGTAAAAATGGTATAGACCATTAGTACTAGAACCCTGATGAAGAATTCTCCTCGAATCCTTGTCCTGAATCACAAATTTAGAATCATCAAAGGTAATGAGGCAATTATTGTCCTCAGTAAATTTGTGAACTGACAGAAGGTTAGAAGAAATGGATGGTGTATGTAAAACATGATTCAAACGAAAAGAACAATGACGTGTAATCTAACAAAATTGCCATCGGCTGTAAATGGGTTTTCAAGATTAAACGAAATTCTGATGGCATTATTGCAAGGTATAAGGCACGATTGGTTGCTAAAGGGTACCTGCAGCAAGAGGGTATAGATTTTCATGAGACATTGTAACAAGCCCGCGAGGGACCTCGGTACAGTTCGGACTCGATTTTGTTGCGGTTCTCAATCTTGAACCAAAGAGTCCAAATCCGGCAAATCGTTTTGAAGGAAAACAGATTTTTTTTTAAAGAAGTGCCAAACATGGACTGCTTTGCCAGATATGGACTGCTTTGCCAGATAACAGAGTCGCCACCTAAATATTTTAAAATGGGAAATTTAGGAAACCCTGACTCGGTGCCGAAAGGCCACGTGTCCGTCATCACCAAAGTTGGTTCGGGAACTTGGGTACGATTAGGGAAGGTCACATCGTGAGCACCCCCTCTCGCCCGGTCAAAGACCGGCCTCTACTAACCATGATATCTGTCTTTGAAAACTTTGTGAGTTCTTATTCTGGTTATTAGCTTAGATAACTATGTGATGCTCGCAGCAAATAAGTATAGACTGGGCCGTCTGAATTGGAACGAAATATTTCATGTTTGTTTGTTTGAAAATGGTGTGATGGTGCTACCCGCAGGTAGGCTAAAATGCGGATTTGCTACCCTCAGGTGGGTTTAGAAAACATGATGTTACTATCTAGTGGGCTTAAAACAAACGGTCAATGAATTGTCCCAATCCAAGTAACTCAACCTCCACCCACAGGCATTCAAGGCAGTTATATCATATAAGCATTTAGCCTCATGGTAAGCATGCTATCATGGCAACACTCACACGCATGCGAGGATGCTAAAGCATAAAACTCACCGAGTACTCCTAGCCAAAACAAAAGCTGATTAGAAATCATGCATGATCCTAAATGTGCTGAAATGCCTAATGCAACACATGCAAAATGCAACTATAGCAGGCTCGGCTATTCTAAACATGGTATATGAGATACTGATTAGCATGTATTCAATTTGGAATTGAAATACAGATGCACGATTTGTATGATGCTACGAGTCCTATGCGTAAAACAGATGAATGATGCAAACATGTCATCAGATGCTAATTGAAATATGCCCTATATCTAACCATCGTAAGCAGGTAAATAAAAGGGAGAAAGAAATGGGGGTTGGAAGACATACATCACACTCACACACCCTTATTACAACATTGCCCTCGCGCAGAGGGTCCGAATAAATAATAATACAGACCCGAATAAAAGAATATTACAGTCCGAAATATACAGTCCGAATAAATATACAATTTCCTAATTAATTAACAAATTAAACTAAGAAAGTTGTAAACTGGCATGCAAACCAGGGACTGCCTTGCTATGATGAATAGTGTATGCTGGACTGCCTCGGGCGGAAATCCACTGGGATGCCCCAATTAGCCTCTGTTTGCAGTATTTCTCGAAATGCGCGCCGGACTCCGAAAAGTTGTTGGTCCTCGGTTTTGCTGTAACAGAGAGCAGGAAAAGGGCATAGCAATGTATTTTCACAAATATATGCATGCTTCGATCCTCATGCCACCAATCACGCATACCGATGCATGATGGCCGAGGAACCGAATTGCACAACTCAATATAGGATGAATGCAGATAAATGCTACAACAAAACCTAACTCCATCATGGGTAATCCGGAGTGTCGGTGACTTGGGAATTGAGACACACTCGCCACCGAGTACGGAATGTACCTCGTTTCCCGTGCCCGGGCTAACGCCTATCCCGAACACGATGCAATATGCATGGTATGCATGAAATGCAGCTAACATGTGATATAGCATGCACAATGCTGTGAAAATGAGATGCCTCGAAATACGTGCACACGGACACGCAAATCGAGAAAATGCATGAATGCAATCGAAGATACAACCTAGTATGCACAATTCGGATGAAAATGAAGATGCCTCGAAATGCGTGCCCACGGGCACGCAAATCGAGGAAATGTATGAATGCAATGCAAATAGGCATGAATGCGATCTAATATATAATTTAGCCTGCACAATGCTATGAAAATGAGAAACCTCGAAATGCGTGCACACGGGCACGCAAACTGAGGAAATGCATGAATGCAATCTAAGATACAACCTAGTATGCGCTATACTGGGAAAATGAGATGAAAACGAGATGCCTCGAAAAGCGTGCACGCAGGCACGCAAATCGAGGCGATGATGTGAGATGCAAATCGGATAAAACCGAAGTGCCTCGAAATGCGTGCACACAAGCACGTAAACCGAGGCGATGATGTGAGATGCAAATCGAACAAAACCGAAGTGCCTCGAAATGCGTGCACACAGGCACGTAAACCGAGGCGACGATGCGAAATGCCAATCGGGTAAAATCGAAGTGCCTCAAAATGCGTGCACACAGGCACGCCAACCGAGACGGCGATGCGAAATGCCAATCGGGTAAAATCGAAGTGCCTCGAAATGCGTACACACGGGCACGCAAACCGAGGCGATGATGCGAAATGCAAGTCGGATAAAACCGAAGTACCTCGAAATGCGTGCTCACGGGCACGCAAACCGAGGCGATGATGCAAAATGCAAGTCGGATAAAACTGAAGTGCCTCGAAATGCGTGCTCACGGGCATGCAAACCGAGGCGACGATAAAATGGAATGAAATGGCATACGGAATGCAAATTGGGCTTACGCCAACATGAGAGGACCTCAGCCGCACTCACATAAGCTGCCGTCGGATAAAAAAGAAGTAAAGCCAGGCGGCACACGGGCACGCAAACCGAGGCGGTGATGTATGCATGAAAAATGCAGACGGCTTACACTAACATGAGAGGACCTCGGTAGACTCACATAAGATGCCAATGAATGAAAACGGAGTGCCTCGAAGTGCGTGCCCACGGGCACGCAAACCGAGGCAATGCACTAAGGCATGAAATGACATGCAAGCATGCAAGCAACTAAATGACGGGGAAAACAGCCCCGAAATGATACAAAATGACAATCAACGCATGAAATCATCCCGAAATGTGATTTTAAGTGCCCGAAATGGCCTACGGCTATGCTAAACATGCAAAATTGGCACATGACAGAAAAACTGTAGCAAGGAAGCCCTAAAAATAGCATCTTTTCAGTACAAAACATGGCCAAATTGTGAGCATAGATATGGCAACGATGGCATGCAAAAATGGGGGAAAAGAAGGAATTTATTAAGCTAGTATATAGAAAATTCAAACCACAAAATTTCCTTCTACAACTTTTAAGAGGAGCCCAAAATATGCATATTTTCAGTGAATGACAACTCCAAAATCAGTATGTAGATAGGCTCAAAATAGCATGCAATATAATGAGCTAACAAGGGCTATAAAGAGAGGTACCATAAGCAATGACCAAAAAACTTAAGACCCTTAATAAAACTTGAAGAATAGACCAAAAAAAGACACTTTCTAAGCCTGATGGAGGCTGAAAACAGAAGCTAAGCTGGCCTAACAAAGCATGCAATTTTACGGAAAAAAGGAGGAATACAAAGGAAGTGCCAAAATAAATCACCAAATGGCTTAAGACCCTTAATAAAGCATGAAGGATAGACCAAAATAAGGCACTTTATAAGCCTGATAAAGGCTGAAATCAGAAGCATGGTAAGCTTAAAGAAGCATGCAACATAGGAATAGAACATGAATTCAAAGCAAGTGGCATGTAGAGCAAGAAAACCAGGTTGAGCCCTTCTTCAATGTTGAAGAGGGGCTCAAAATAAGCACAATATCAGTATGTTGCATGCTCCAACTCAGATCACAAATAGGCCAAATAAATCATGCAATTTTGCGGTAAAATGGAGGAATTACAAAGGAAGTGCATGCTAGAATCACCAAACATGGTTGAGCCCTTCTTCAATGTTGAAGAGGGGCTCAAAATAAGCACAATATCAGTATATATGAGGCTCGAAATCAGATCACTCAAAAGCCAAACAAAGCATGCAAATAATTGGCATAAAGGGTGATATTGAAAGAGGTATATGATAGAGGCACCAAGTGAGGTTGAGCCCTTCTACAATGTTGTAGAGGGGCTCAAAATAAGCACAATATCAGTAGGGGTCAAAGCCCAAAACAAAAGGGAAATAGGGCATAGAATTGATTCAAGAAAATGCTAAAAAAAAAGATTTAGTGACTTACCCTTGAAGATCCAACTTTGGTGGCTTCTTGACTTGAAATTGTTGATCCTTAGCCCTTGAAAAGCACTCCTTTGCTGCTGGAATGAAGATGGTGATGGTGAGGCTTAGGGTTGATGAAGGATTGGCCTAGGAACTCAAAGGTTTTTAGGATTTTTGAATAGGAAAATGGAGGTTTTGGGAGAGAGGTTTGTGAGATCAAAATTTCTAACCCTAGCAAAGGAGGAGGGCAGCCCTTTAAATAGGCAAGAAAGGGTGTAAAAGGGGAGGGAAATGGAGGCAAGATTTCCCTCCCAAAATATCCCCCGGAGGGGGAGATATTTTGCAAAAAATATCCGGACAACAGAAAGAGCCGAAAGCGTAAAGTCGGCCGGCTGTAATTTTTCGAAGGTGGGTCACCACCCCAACCGGGTTGGGCCACCACTCACCCTGGCCGGCCGGCCATGGCCAAAAATTGATCATAATAATTGCTGGCCGACCACCATGTTTTAGGGTCCTCCCAGGTGTGTAGAATAAGGCCCCAGGGTTGGAATCTGGCAACACTGAAACGAGAGTCACAACATAGAACTTGAAGGAGAGGCTCCAAAATGAAATTAACAATTACTGGCCGACCACCACTTTTTGGTGTCCTCCCATGTGTGTGGAACAAGAATCCAAGGCCGGAATTTGGCAACACTGGAACAGGAGTCACAACATTGCATTTGAAGGAGAGGCTCAAAAATGAAATGCACAATTACTGGCCGACCATGCACTTTTAGGGTCCTCCCATGTCCCCTCATCACAAATATGTAGATTTGGTTGGAAGAAAATATGCCCAGGGTGTTCAACATTGGCCCGGAAGTGAGCAAAACGGGCGCCGAGAAGCTTAAACCGGTTATTCGGGATAATTGTGGCCTCCCACCCCCAAAGGATCTTCCCGTGTTGAAACAGAGGTACCGCTAAAATTGAACAAAAACTAATGAGAATGAACGCCGGCCCAAATCGCAGCCGGTCCCGAAAATGGGCTGCAGGCATCGAAAGTGGCATACGGCAGTGAAGTGGGTATCTGTGACCCCAGTGTCCCTCGGAATAACAAAACAGAGGTTCCTGCCAAAAATCGGAGAAAACCGATGCAAAATGAATGCTCGGGGCCCAAATCACGCAGTTCGGGGTCCCGAAAATGGGCTGCAGGCACCGAAAGTGGCGTTCGGCCACGAAGTGGGAATCAGAGGCCCCAGTGTCCCTCGAAATGACAAAACAGAGGTTCCTGCCAAAAATAAGAGAAAACGGAGATGGTTGGGCGGTCCCGAACCGAGGCACACGGTCTGACGGTCTCGAAAACCGGGAACCGGACTCCGAAATGGGCAAAATGGCCTACGGCCACGAAATGTAGCTCACGGCCACCGGGAGATAGTCTATGGGACCACTCTCTTCTCGCAGGAAAGAAAACAGAGAAAACCGAGCCTGGTTCGCAAACCGAGACAAGGCATGTAAGAGAGTTCTAAGTCCGGAGGCAGGGCGCACGGCCGCGACTCTGAGACTTCTGAACGAGCACAGTATGCAACATCACCGAGCGCTCAACCGGTGACGTCTGAGTCTTAAGATCGGTCAAAAATGGGGTGTCTACAGACATTCAGTCTAGTGGCTAAGCAACCCACTATACGCATCTTACTTTGTCTTGCTCTTCACCATCAGTGGTCACTTAAACAGTTAAACATTTCCAATGCATTTCTTCATGGCCGTCTTAAAGAAGTATTCATGCTTCAGCCTCCAGGTTTTGCAGATTCTTCCTCACCTAATCAAGTATGTAAACTACACAAGGCATTATATGGGTTGAAACGGGCACCACGTGCTTGGTATTCCACCTTTTCTCAATACTTGTTGTCTCAAGGCTTCACTAATAGTAAGAGTGATTCTTCTTTATTCATTCAAAAGACATCCACTTCAGTCACTTATCTGTTGGTTTATGTAGATGACATCTTGATCACTGGTGATAGTTCTTCTCACATTCAATCTCTCATTACAAAGATGCACAGTGTGTTCTCCATGAAGGAATTGGGTGACATTGCTTATTTTCTTAGTATTTCAGTCCAGCCTACCAGCTCAGGATATCTTTTATCTCAATCTAACTATGCCAAAGAAATTCTTCTTAAAGCTGGCTTGTCATCTTGTAAGCCTTGCTCTTCACCCATCTCAGTCAAGCCTAGTGTTCCTCCAAATGCTGCTTTACCATTTTCTGATCCAGCTCTTTATAGAAGTATTGTTGGTGCCTTACAATATCTCACCATTACCAAACCAGATCTGTCTCTCTCTGTTAACTAGGCTTGTCAACATATGCATGCCCCTACCATTGGACATTTTGCTGTTGATTGCTCTTCTTCTTTCTGAAGTTTGGAGTCCATATGAACAGCTTCAGAAAGAAGAAGAGCAGTCAATTCTTCCATGAGAATTGACTCTGATCTGGCTTGAATGGTCGTCTTGAAGGCATCATACTCATCAGGAAGACCATTCAAGGTAAGCAAAACAAGATCTTCATCATCTATAAATGAAGAAACAAGAGCCAATTGACTGACCAAGTCCTTGATCTTGGAAAGATAAGTCTCCATCGAATCTGTTTTCTTAGAAATGCTGTTTAATTTGTTCTTCAACTGATGAACATGAGATCGAGAAAGTGAAGTGAATTGCTTATGTAAAGCAGTCCAGATCTCAGCACAACTATGAAGATGAAGAACAAAAGGAATAGATTGCAGGTGACAGAGTTGCAGTAATGCAACTGAGCAGGTGTGCATCGATAAGCTTCCAATGCAGGTATTCAGGATTGTCTTTTTCTAAACGAGAAGAATCTGTAATTCTCAATTGTGGACATGGTATAGTTCCATCAACAAATCCAAGAAGACTAGTAGCAATGAGAATATTCTGCACTTGATTTTTCCATATCAGAAAGTTTGATGCATCAAGCTTGATAGTGATAAATGAAGAGAAGTTAGAAATCAGTAATGAGAGATTTGAAGGAAGTGAGGTTGAAGCCATGAGAGAAGATAACAAAGGAGTAGAAGGAGCCATGGATCAACTCGTAAGAGAGAAGCTCTGATACCATGAAGAAACTAAGAACTTTTTTATTATTCAATTTTCAAAGATACAGAGAATGATTTACAATGCTGTATTTATAAACTTGTATGTAAGCACTAGTTTGTTACAACTGAGTGATAGTTACAACTATATGGCTGAGGTTGAAGTAACTTTGAGAAGCTTCTTTTTACAGCTGAAATAACAGAATTAGTTAAAGCAGTTTTGCTTGTAGCAGTAGCAGTTGTAACAGAATCAGTTGAAGCATCAGTGGAACTGTTATCAGTTGAAGCATCAGTGGAACTGCTATGTAGCTTAGTATCTTCAATAAGAATATAATACAAGATGAATTCAAATGGACATAGAAAATAATATATGAGAGATTATTTAAATTTAAAATTTTGAAGAATAAAATATAAAGGATACAAACCAAAACCTGTATGATACCACAGTTTCCTTAAAACAGATTCACTGCCTCTCGATGGGTGCTAAAGGTATATCGGTGTCTGTTTTTCAGGATTCGACAGTCGAAATCAACTAATACAGAAGCACTTTTTAAATAGTTTCGGTGAACTTGACAATGGTTGCACTCTCTCTAACAAGAACCAAAGAAGGAGCTAACAAAAGAAGATAGGAAACAATTCCATGTGTCACAATGATTATGAAACACTCAAAATCATATCACAGAAAATATATTCCCAGACCATCATTAACCGAATTAGGTCTTTCTCGAATTCAAGGCACCAAAACAAGTTTGGTTCAATATGTCACTCTGAAGCCAATAGAATTACAATTAGGAAATACAAATCCAGTATTCAATAGTCTACTATTCAGAACTTCATAACATAGCCAGTAATCTTATCACTAGAAATCAGTAATTTCTCAGCATGTGGTTAGTAGACTTTCTACTACTAAGTAGCCCAATATTTTGACCTATGATCAGTAGTTACTTTACTACTAGAAATCACAACGTCTTGACATAGGATCAATAAACTCTTACATTACTAGGAATCATCATGTCTTGACATATGATCAGTAGCCTCTCTACTGCTAGGAACCATCATGTCTTGACATGTGATCAGTAATCTGTTCACTACTAGGAAGCACAATCTCATAACTGTGTAGCCAGTGGTCTAACACCTCCTAAGAACCATTCGTTTTCTATCTCTATGATCAGTGATCATGTACTCACTAAGAGCCACCAATATAAGAATATATTTGGAATTTAAAAAATTCAAAATTATATTCATCTACCGCAACGGGTTGTCTCATTTTTGCTTTCAAGCAAAGTCACATAGCAATCATACATGTTATAATTGATATAAGGATAACATACTAATTGCCTCTGATTAATTTAGAGATATTATCATGCAATCTTATGATTTCCTTTAATCACACTTGATCTCTCTAGATCTTCCTTTAAGAACCTCGCAAGGCTTAAGATTGTCAGGCGGAACAATATTTTTATGTTGTCTACTCTTGAAGCCATTTTCTGAAAAATCACTACAGAATTTCATTATTATGTTTTTCCAAAAATTAAACTTAATACTAGAAAATCCCAAAGTCTGAAATTTAATTCAAAACTGATCTCGCCACTTATCCTAGAATCGAACGTGGTCAGAAAAGTTTTCAGGAAAACTGGAGGGGTCACACTGGTCCCACTTAAGACCCAGTTAACCTTAAACAAAACTTTCAAGAGCATGATGACTCCTAGTCCATGAGAAATAAATTTGGAATTAAGTTTTTTCAGGGGATAAACTAGGTTAAAACAAACCAAGTTTACAAAACATATAAGCAATCAAAATTTGCTATCAGAATTACACCACTCGTAAAAGTTAACCGGTATTCCTGGAACTGAGCCCATAATTTTTGAATAAAAATTAAAAATATTTTAGCTAATGCTAAAGTTTGATTTCTTTTTCTACAACACTTTGGAAATAATCAGATTATAACCAAAGGCTTTCTCAAAACTTGGTTTACTACCACTTTGGGAATAAAAAGGTTTAAACCCAAAGATTTCCTCTAACTACAAAGGTTTGAAACCAAATCCATCTTAGTTTTGGGGAATAATAAAATTAATCCCAAAGACTTTCTCTAAACCCGAAGATTTATAATTTCTTTCCTCCCCCCTTTTCTTTCACTATGGTGAAACTATTACAAATTAAAAGTTAAAACTATTACAAAAGGAAATGCAACTGTTACAATTGCAAATTATCTAAATCTGCAAAATCAAAGTTAATGGTTGTGTCCGAAATGATCTGTTTAGCCAAGAACACACTCCTCCACTTGAAACCATCCTTTCAAATTGCCAACTTATCTTTGTATAAAATACAATACAAAAAGTAAACTCAATGCTCTATTCCATGTAAAGGGGATGTATACAAAACTTTATCCATGTTGCCTCTAAACCTCCATGATCACTGCTTATATACATACTTGGATACAAAATGAGTTACTAAACCAATAACTCATATAATGCCTATTACATAAGTAATTTAAACTATCACTCATATTATGTAATTCAAGCAGTTATAGATGTATTGCGGTTATAAGAATGTCATGAGTTGCATGGCTATAAATCAATTATACATAAAGGAATATTATGGTTACAATGTTGGCAATCCAACCATGCAATTATGAACAAATATATATATAACAATAGAGTTAAACTCCCACTTATTATTCCATGAATACAAAAATATTTTGAAGTAATTTCCATGATAACCTATCAAGATATGAAATGACTCACAATTGATACAACTAAAAATAAATAGAATGAATAAGAGTTAATATCACTACAATATCAAGCTATACCACCATGTGATAATGCAACACAATTATAAGCAAACTCAGAAATAAGACCATTATATAGAAAAATCGAAACTATTTTACTAAATTTTCTCCAAAAGCAAACCTGTTTAGATACATTCAATACCGTCGAAAACCTCTTATTACCCAAAAGACAACCTAAGAGGGGAGTGAATTAGGTTTTTACAAATAAAAATAATAATACCCTAATAAAAAATTATGACTAGCACAATAAATAAATATAGTTAATAAAATAAAAATAATTAAAATAAGTGTTCTAACAACTATGTCAGTTAATGATTTTAGCACAGTGAAAATGTGAAATATAGTTATAACAATTTAAATAAAATAAAGAGATAAGGGAGAGAGAGAGAGGTAAACAAATTTATAGTGGTTCGGCTTCAACTCGGCTTACGTCCACTCCTCAAGCTTCACTTGAGATTTTTCACTATACTCTAACTTCATAGGGTGCTAGTAACATTTTCACAAATGGAGCAATCCTCCACAGATTTTACACAGACTTTCTAAGTCAAGAACATTGAGTCTACTACACTTTTACAAGGTTGAAAAAAATGTGTTTTTGCTTTCACAGAAAGCTACAAGAATTATCTCTCAAAGATAAATATAAAAATGAAACTCTGATTTTTCTATAAACCTCACATAGGAAAGATGGGCTTAAAAATATACGTTTCAGTGTATAATTTCTAAAAGAGGATATAAACAGAAATTGAAGAACACTTTTAAGAGAATTTTTTAGAGAACAGATGTGAGTGATTATAAATTAAAGAATATTTTTTGATTTTTTTTGTAACTTATTTATATTAGAGGCTTTGGTATATATAATAAAACTTACAGACGTTTATAACCGTTGTACTCCATCATTACTAATTTGAATATCTTCCAGTCCATTATTACTAATTTGAATATCTTCCACTTGAAGCTTTTGGCCTGCTACTGTGCTGGGCTATTTGAACCTTTGTTTTGGGCTGTTTGAACTTCTGGTCTGGGGATTATTTTTGGGTTGAAATGAACTCCTGATTTAAGTAAATATTAAATAGATTCAAACAATATTTAAGATAAAAGTTTAGGTGAGAAATAATTGGACAAAAAAAATTTTGATTCTATTTTTCTCTTTCAAATAAATTAAAACATAATTTAAATAAATCATCAAAATAAATTTTGGATTCTATTAAAACATAATTAAATAAATCATCAAAATAAATTTTGGATTCTATTTTTCTTTTTCAAATAAATTAAAATTAAATAAATCATCAAAATAAATTTTGGATTCTATTTTTCTCTTTCAAATAAATTAAAACATAATTAAATAAATCATCAAAATAAATAAGTTTAACAATCTCTTCCTTTTTTATGGTGGCACACAATGATGTTTTGATTTGATTTGGGAGTAAGAAAAGCTCCCCCTCAAGTCATGCTCCCTAAATTCATTTCTAAATACATATGTTAGCACATGTATAATAAATAAGTTTTAATTATAGACATGATATGAGACTAAGATATTAAATTATAAATACATAACAACATAACAAAATAATACCATAATACATAACATCATAACAAAATAATACCATAATACATAACATCATAGAATTTTCTCCCCCTATAAATTATCAAAAGGAAATCATGGGTCAGAAACTAGAGGAGGAAGAGGAAAATGATAGTGATAAATGGCATCTATACAATTCAAAACATATATATACATATATATACGATTCGCACGCCTCTCTCTTTTCCGTCGAAAATCGCGTCAAATACGCGTCCTCGCTTTTGCATCAGCCAACCGACAAAAGCGAGATGGGTCAATCAACGGCCTCGACTCTCTCTCACTCTTGTCTTCTTCTCATCTGTCTTCTTCTTAATCACTCTCTTCTCCTTTTGCTTTCTCATTCGCTTCCATCCCTTTTTTTCGTCTATGTGAGAGAGATAGAATAGAGAGACTGAATAGAGCAGAAAGGCTGTCAAAAATGACCTTTCTTTCGATTACATCTCTCACTTCTACTTCATGGCCTCATCCCCTCCCTTTATTTTCTTTCCGGACCTGAATGATCCCGTAAGCGTTGCTGGGCCGAGTGCCCCGGCTCCTACTCTTCCCAACCTTCCTATGATGTCGATTGAGCAAATAATGGCAGCTCAATCAGACATTGAAGCCAATCATTTCACACTGACGTCTTGTATGGAGACGGTGACTACAATCACAAAATTGGCTCATCGACCGCAAAACAGAACGAGTGACCTCCACTAGGTCAACGCCCAACTCTCTCTGCTCCAGCACATGTGCAAGGATGCACGAGCAGAGATTTGCAAACTGAAGGCCGAAAATGAAGAGCTTCAACGGAAGACTACCTCCCTAGCCCGATTTGGAGCAACGTCGTTCTTGGCTTTTGATAGTCGGCGGGGAGTGCTCACTCTCGAAGAAAGCACGGAGGCAGGGACGTTAAGCGTCACCCAATGTGATAAAAAGAAGAAGAGAGCGGTGGAAGAGGCGAGTAAGCGCGGTTGGCCAATGGCCGGAAAAATGAATGAAGAGTTTTTTTTTTTTAATGTAAATATTGTTATTTTTTGTTTTCTTCATTTCGGTTTTTGTTTTTATGTATATATATATATATATATTAAGCACGGAAGATGAAATTAAAGTGCACGCAGAAAATAAGAAATAAAAATTAAGCCCAATGGCAAAACAAAAAAAATAATGGAAAAGAAAAAAAATAATGAGAAGAAAAGAAAAATAAATAAAGGAAATGAAGCCTATTAGTGAAACGGGAAAAAAAATAAATAATAAAAATAAATAAACAAAATTAAGCCTAATAGCAAAAATTAAAAAAAAATCAATTTATTCAAAATTAAATTAAGCTCAAGATGCAGAACAAAAATACATAGTTGTGAATAACAAACTGTTAAGGATAATAAATGTATGAAGGACTTAACAACATTTAACTGATAAAATGTTTCCATGTCAATGTAACAATACGCATATATTATTTTAACAAAAATTCAAGTTTCATAGTGTGGACGTCCCTGAACGCCCCGGGAGGATGAGAACCGTTCTATTCATTTTGGGCTCACTACAGTTCGGACTCAAATTGTGACGGTTCTTAATCTAAACCAAAGAGTCCAAATCCGGCAAATCGTTTTGTGAAAACAGATTTTTTGAAAGAAGTGCCAAACATGGACTGCTTTGCTAAACCAAATATTTTATTTTTGGGAAATTTAGGAAACCCTGATTCGTGCCTAAGGCCACGTGTCCGTCATCACTAAAGTTGCCTCCGCTCGGGAACTTGGGTACGATTGGGGAAGGTCACTTCGTGAGCACCTCCGCTAGCCCGATCAAAGATCGGCCTCTACTAATCATGATATCTAGTTTTGAAAACATTATGCATTCTTATTCCGGTTATTAGCCTAGATTTACTATGTGATGCGCACAGCATACAAGTATAGACCATGTCGCCTGAATTGGAACAAAACATTTCATGTTTGTTTTTTTGAAAGATGGTTTGCTACCTGCAAGTAGGCTTAAAATGCAGATTTTACCACCCTCAAGTGGGCTTAAAAAAGATGGTTTTGCTACTATTTAGTGGGCTTAAAACTCACGGTCAATGCATTGTTCCAATCCAAATAACCCAACCTTCACTCACAGGTATTCAGGCAGTTATATCACATAAGCAAATAGCCTCATGGTAAGCATGCTATCATAGCAATCACTCACACACATGCAAGGATGCTAAAGCATAAAAACTTACCGAGTACTCCAAGCCAAAACAGAAACTAATTAGAAATCATGCATGATCCTAACTATACAGAAATGCCTAATGCAACACATGCAAAAATGCAACTATAACAGGCTCGGCTATTCTAAATATGGCATATGGAATGCTACAGCTAACAAGTATTCAACTTAGAATTGAAATACAATGTAGTGAATTATGATGTGCCGAGCCCGATGCATGCAAAACAGATGAATGAATGCAAACATGCTATCATACTGTATGCTAAATGAAACATGCCATAATCTAACCATCATAAGCTGGTAAATAAAAGGGAGAGAAAGACGTGGGGTTGGAAGACATACATCACACACACGCACACTTATTACAGTATTGCCCTCGCTCGGAGGGTCCGAATAAATAATATACAGTCCCAAATGAATAGTACAGTCCGAATGAATAGTTACAGTCCGAATAAATACAAAATCCTAATTAATTAACAAATTAAACTAGGAAAACTGTAAACAAGCATGCAAACTGGGGACTGCCTCGACTCTACTCCGGATGATGAATGATGCATGTTTGGGTCGCTTGGCGGGAAATCCATCGCGATGCCCCAATTAGCCTCTGTTTGCAATTGATGCCGGAATGCTGTGCAAGGCTCTTGAAAGCTGTTGATTTTTTATTTGCTGCAACAGAGAGCAGGAAAGGGGCATAGTAATGTATTTTCACATATGTGTACTTGACTACTCTTCAGGGAGTGTAGTCCTCGATCCTCGTGCCACCAATCACGCATCTCGATGCATGATGGCCGAAGAGTCAAATTGCACGACTTAATATGAAATGAATGCACACATAAACACAACAAGACCGAGACTCCATCATGGATAATCCGGAGTGTCGGTGACCGGGAATTGAGACACGTTTCAGTCACTTTCTGAAAACGCCCCTCGCTCCTCATTCCATAAGACTAACTCCTATCCCAAACACAATGCAATGTGCATGACATGCATGAATGTGACTAATATACAACCTAGCATACACAATGCTACGGAATGGCATACACAATGCTCGATGTAACACGACATGCACGATGCTCTAACATGCAACCTAGCATACGCAATGTTATGAAATGAAACGGCATACGCAATGCATGATGGACTTACACCAACATGAGTGGACCTCAGCCACACTCACATCAGTAGCCATAAGATGAAAATGAGACACTCGAGATACGTGCACACATGCACGTGAACCGAGGATCGACCCTAAGGCATGAATGCCACTCTACCAAAGCATGGCAAGGCATGGAATATGGCATACAAACATGAGAATGTCAGCACTGAAATATGATGCTAAACAGCTCCGAAACATGGCAATATGGCACCCGATGCATGAGATGAACCCCGGAACTCAAAACTAGGCATACGCAATGACCTATAGCTATACAAAGCATGCATTATTTGATCATGAAGAATGAAGACAGAGTCAAGGAGGTCTTAAAACATGAACTTTTCCAGTTTAAAGCATGGCCCAAAAGTGCTAGCAAGATGGACTAAAATAGCATGCGATTTTGACTATCAAACATGGATTACATGGCACGTATATGAAGCAAGTGAGAACTCATCAAACCAGAAAAAATCAGTGAACTAAACATGCCAAATTATGCCCAAATACACATGGAAAGGCAGCCAACACATGCACAAATGAGGGGCTCCTTTGGAAGGGCATACAAGGGGTTATTAAGCACATGCAAGATAGACATGAAGCATGACCAAAAAAACTCTGGAAATCAAATATGGTAGTCCCAAAATTCACCAAATTGACCCTGGAATGTGACTTCAAAGCATGCAAGATAGGGTCTCTTTGGAAGGCTAAAATGACCACCAAATAAGTCAAGGTGAGATGGGGTCACCCCCCTCTGATTTGGAGGCTCAAAATAGCATCAAAGCCACTGGAAATCCACTGGATTTTAGTGGCTAGAAGGTCAAACAAGGCATGCAACAAGGGGTAGGGTGTAAGGCTCAAAATAAGAGGAAATCAAGCATACAAGGAAGCATGTGACCTCAAATAAGAAAATGCCCTTAATCAAACATGAATATGATGTGAAATTTTCAGTTTATAACAAGTCTCAAAAAAGAACATAAATAGGGCTAATCTATTACGCAAAAATGGCCCTAAAAGAGAGAATAGAGACAAGGGATAGCAGCTGGTCCCAAATGGCAAAGAGCCCTTCAAAAAAGTTGAAGAGGGGCTCAAAAAATGGCACTTTACAGTTTATATCAAGCCTTGAAAATGAATACAAGTGAGGCTAAATCAACATGCAAGAAAAAGGCCTAAAAGAGCGATAAAGAGACAAGTGGTAGCAGCTGACCTCAAAAAGAGGAGAGCCCTTCAACAAAGTTGAAGAGGGGCTCAAAACAAGGCATTTCACAGTTTATGACCAAGTCCAAAACAGCTCACAAATAAGCCTAAAATATTATGCAAAAATAGGCCTAAAAGAGAGTTTAAACACAAAGGGTGAGGAGGAGTCCTCAAACAGGGAAAGACCCTTGATCAAACATGGAGATGAGCTCAAAATATGACTATTTAAAGTTTGGGTCGGAGCCCAAAAATGCTTGCAAGTATGGCTTATAAATGAACCAAGAAAAGACTAGAAAAGGGGGGAAGAAGACTCACCCTTGTAGAGCAGCAACACAGCAGCTTTTGGAACAAGAAATGGTGCTCCTAACCTCTGAAAAACAGCCTCAAGTTGTTGGAATGGAGTGTGGAGGTGTTGTGCTATGGCTTGTAGTGTAAATGGTGCAAGACTTTTAGGGTTTTGAGGCTTGGAAGAGAGGGAGAGGGAGAGATGTAAGCAAGGCTCTAAACAAAATTTTGTAACCCCCTAAAATGGAGCTGGAGGGTCTAGTTTTATAGAGGGAGGAGTGGAGGAAAGGGGGGGAAATCAAATTCAAATTTCCCCCCCCAAAAGGCCCCCCCTCGGATACAGGATCTGGGAAAAAGGAGGGTGCAGCTGTAAGGAGCCAGGTGAGAGGGTTATGGCCGGCCAGGTTCAGAGGGTTCAGGTGGCCGGCCAGCCAGGGTCAAAAGGTTCAATGAGATTTGTTGGCCGGCCACCCCCAAAAGGTGGCCTCCCATGTGTGCACAACACAGATATGTGGAGAAAACCCTGAAAATGTGAACCAGGAGAGAGAAAACCAACTTTCTAGAGGGGTTCAAAAGGGTCAGGAACAATTGCTGGCCAGCCATGTCATATTGGTGGCCTCCCAGGTGTGTACAACATAAATATGTGGTGGAGGGCCAAAGAAAGTGGCCCGGGAATGGTCAACACCAGCTTTCTAGCGAGGAAAATGGGCGACAGAGAGTGATGAAGGAATAAAGATGCTCTTCAGAACAATTGCTGGCCTTCCACCCTTTTACGACCTTCATAACAATGAAAATAAGGTCCCTGCCAAAAATGGATCCAAACCGATGCAAAACGAAGGTTCGGGGGTCGAAACACGCAGCCTGGGGCCCCGAAAACTGACTGTTAAGCACCGGAGGTGGCGTTTGACCACGAAGTTGGTCTCTCGAGCCACAGTGTCCCTCAAAAGGGAGGAAATAAGATGTGTGCCAAAAACCGGAGTAAACGAAGGTGGTTAAGCGGTCCCCAACCGAGGCACACGGCCGACGGCTCCGAAAATCGGGAACCGGGCTCCAAACGGAAAAAATGGCCTACGACCATGAAACGTAGCCTACGGCCACTGAGAGATGGTCTACGAGACCTCTCCCTCCCTTCGGGAAGAGAAAACGAAGAAAGCGGGACCCGGTTCGCAAACCGAGGCAAGGCACAAAAGAGTCCGGAAGTCCGAAGGCAAGGCTCGCAGCTGTGACTCCGCAACCTCAGAACGAGCACGATATGCAACATCACCAAGCGCTCAGTTGGTGACGTCTGAGTCTTAAGGTCGGTCAAAAATGGGGTGTCTACAGTTGCCTCTCTTTGACAGAACTCGAAAGTCATAAGTGACGGGAGTGAATGTCAAAGCCCAGAGATGACCCATTTTTGACAAGGCCGAAGACTTAGACAAACAGATAAGATAACAAGGAAATGTGCCCGCAGGCATGCCCGCAGGTAGGGGGCAAAATACAAAGCGATATGCACAAAGCCGAATGTAACCGAATGATTATGCGAAGCAGCAAGCTGTAATGAAGCAAATATTCACAATAGATGCAACAGTTTTAAGCAAGGATGCAAAGCAAAAACTACATTTCATGTAGTTAAGAATGCGGAGAATTGTTCAACTCTCGCTACGTCTCACACGGAGAAGATACGATACTGCTGATTAAATGCAGTCGCATTTGACCTCAAATGAACTGTACATACAATATCGTGCTTGTAAAAGAAAGAAACTCAACAAGCACAACATATTTAACAACATATGTTCAACGTGATATCGAATGCAGACAAACGTGGTGTCGATGGGTGAGTGCATCGCAATGCGAGGAGAAACGCGTGTGACAATGCGAGTTTAAGCATGGAGGCATGATAATATCGAGGAAATGTGCATAACAATGCAAGTATACGCATGAGAATGCAAGTGATATACATAAGTGTAAACTAGAATGCACATTTGTCCCAAAACAACGAGCAAAGAAATGCGCGTTTCGACGAGGACGACTCGATCGCGGCCTCTGATTCACCTCCCGGAGGGGTCACAACATGTTCAAAAAGGATACCTCTCACTTTCGACGAGTAATAATGAGAAACGCATTGAAGGTTGGAGTTGAAGTCCCGACGGAGCGATTTCGCGACGGAAAGTGCACTTCTCTTGTACTTTTTCAGGTCCCGGGGACTCCAATCATCACCAAAATTTGCAGAGACCTTGGAGGCCACATGGGGGACACCACCGGCCAGTTTTATTCCTAGGGGGAGGCTGCCGGCCATGTTTTTGGGAGAGGGGTGGCCGGCCTGCCAGAAAAGGTGGCCGGCCAGCCACCTAGGCCAAATTCGGGGCAGTTTGGTCCTTTTGCTCTCTTTTCTTTAAATGTGCTCATCCAAAGCACTTTTCCTCACAAGTGCAGCTCCGAAATTGCTCTCTCCTCCTTCCTAAACCATTTTCTCTCTTAGATTTGCGCTCTATACGCGTTTTCCAACGCCCTACGCAAGTCGTTTTCGCGAAATCTTTCAGTTTTCGTCACTTTGAACCGATTAAATTTTGATTTCGGAGCTTCTTTTCTCATTTTCACCACTTGAGGTAAGTTTGTCTCAACATTTGGAAGATTTTCTCGGGGGTTGACTTTTGTTGACTTTTTCATATCCCGAGGTTGACTTTTGTTGACTTTTTTCCAATTTTAGCCCATTTTGCTCATTTTTGCTTCATTTTGCAGATTTTTCGAAATGGCTGGTCATTTCCCTCATGGTGGAGGTTTTCCAGGTGCCGGGGGTGAGCCGGATATCATGTCCTTGCCCCCGAGAGTTCGGTCGTTTGATCCCAAGAGGTATCATCCTCCGGAGCATATCCTCCCGCGGACGATTTTCTACCATTTCACTGATTTCGACGATCGAGCGCCTAGGGATCTGCTTTTGCGAGAGCCGGAGTCCCACCTCTCTCATGAGGCACGAGAGGTATTTTACTTCACTTTTACATTTTCTGTAATGTATTCTGCATTTTCCGTGTATTTCGTGCCTTTGCTATGTTTATCTGCCCACTCAAGCACACAGCTTGTTTTGAATGTTTAGTTCATAGCACCGTATTCCGTTTGCATTTTGAACACATAGTTCAAACATTCTGACTTTCTGAACACGCAGCCCATATATTGATTGTGAACACACAGCACACACTTGTTGAGAATTGAACACACAGCCCAATACTTTGAGATGAACATGCAGCCGAAACTGAAGGTGAACACGCAGCACACACTGATTGAGAGTTGAACATATAGCCCGAACTTTGAGATGAACACACAGCACATACTTTGATATTGAACACACAGCTCGTTGTTGAGGTGAACACACAGCACACACTGATTGAGAGTTGAACACGCAACCCAAACTTTGAGATGAACACACAGCCCACTGATTCTGAAATCTGAACACACAGCTCAAATACTTGATGTTGAACACACAGCTCGAACTTTGAGATGAACGCACAGCCCACACTTTGATTGTAAACACACAGCACACACTAACTAAGAGTTGAACACGCAGCCCAAACTTGATGTCGAACACACAGTCCACTGATTCTGAAATCTGAACACACAGCTCAAATATTTGATGTTGAACATACAGCTTGAACTTTGAGATGAACACACAGCCTACACTTTGATTGTGAACACACGGCTCGTTGTTGAGGCGAACACACAGCACACACTGATTGAGAATTGAACACGCAGCCCAAACATGATGTCGAACACACAGCCCGAATTTTGAATTTTCTGAAGACGCAGCGCAGATTCTGTATCTGATTCAATTTTGTACACAGCTCATACATTTCATTTGCACGCAGCTTATTCATTTCATTTGCACACAGCTTATTCATCTCATTCTGAAATTGAATACATGTGCTCATCTGAATCGGTGATTGCTCATCTTGTCTTGAGATATGGCTCGCCTCCGCCGGAGAGAGTGGTACGCGGAGCTCCCGGAGGCTGTCCGGGATTTGGTGGATGTGGCAGGGTTTGGGCCTTTTTGCACCAGAATATCTCGATGTCCTGCCAGTAGGACACTAATGGGTGCTTTGGTAGAGAGATGGTAGGACACCACCAACTCCTTCCATTTTTCTGCCACCGGGGACATGACCATGACCCCGTTCGATTTTTCCATACTGACGGGCCTTGATGTGGGAGGTTGGGCCATCCCATACGACGAGGACATGGGCGAGTGGGAAGCCGCCTGGATATATTTATTGGGGGCTCGCCCGCCTGTTGACAGATCTTCGGGCAGAGTCCGATACACCTGATTCTCTTCCCACTTCAGGAGGGTGGAGATGAAGCCTGAGACTCCTGAGGAGGTGGCGCAGTACACCCGCAGATTCCTGATGTTCCTCTTCGGCACCACTCTATTTGTCGATAGGGGGAACACAGTTGGGCTTTATCTGTTGAGCGCTCTAGTGGACCTATCACAGGTCAGCAGATATGACTAGGGTGGTGCCAGCCTGGCTACTATATATTGCTACATGAGCGCAACCTCTCACGGATGGGGGAACATGGTTGGCAGCTATTGGAGGGCCTGGGAGGTACTTTCTGCCCTCTTGATTTACATTTCTGCTTCTCATTATTTGTACATTGCACCCACAGTGCACTTTTCATTCTGTACCATGCACTTTGCTCTCAGCGTTTTGTATTTACATTCTGCACTCAGCATTCTGTATTCTTATATGGTTATTGCTCTGTTTCTCACAGTTATGGGTCTACGTATACTTCCCGATACTAGCCACAGAGCTTGAGGTGGAGGTGCCCCTCACGACCCCGTATTCACTTGTATTTGAGAGCCAGTACCGGCCGAGACCTCGGGAGTCTTTCCTCTACCTGCGACAGTACTTTGACACAGTGCGGACGTCAAAGGTATTTTAGAACCCTCAGTTCTTCATGTTTCCAATCTTTGATTTATCTTGCTCATTTGCAATTTTTGATCAGTTTATACATTGGTTATCCGCAGATCACCTGGCAGCCCTGGGCGCCTTTCGGCAGAGACCTCCGATTCCATTTTGCCGGAGCGTGGGGAGCCTCTCGATATAGGATCCTATTTGAGGGGCCAGTTGGGAGGGCCTGGTTTCTGGGAGATCGCTTCTTGCGTCAGGTATAGGGCTACCTTGAGCAAGACATTCCTTCAGCGCCTCCAGATGATATGCGGACCGCTTGTAGGCTCTCTCCCCAGGAGGTCGTTGATGCTATGCAAGGTACCGATGCCTTCCTATATCTGGAGCAGGGGCAGTATGCGACCTACCGCCACACCTATTTGATGCCTCCACTGACGGGAGTCCGTACCCCAACGAGGAGGTCTGCTGGTATGCCTTCATCGAGCAGGGCTCGGGCTGCAGATGTTCCTTCCACCAGCAGGGCTGGCACATCTAGAGGTGGGGGTGGACTGGTTCCCCCGATTCCTCCAACTCATCATCATCCTAGATGGCCAGATATGCCGACTGAGTTGATGGGATGGCAATATAGGACCACCTCCCCGATTCCGATTCCGATAGAGCCTCCGATGCCTGGCCACTGATATGTCAGAGACCCCGACTCACCACCGGTATGCTTTACAGCTTTGATTCATTACTCAGATACTTGGATGTTCATTCCTTTACTGATACTCTTGCCTTTGCATCTGCAGCCTCCTGTCGAGTATATAGATGAGGTGCTCGAGATGGTAGCCTCACTTGAGGGGATGGTCCTGCGGAGAGAGGCGCAGTTGTCCATCACGGGTTTCCAGGTACCCTTCAGTTTTCTGGCATTTATCATACTTCTGATGACATGCTGATCTTGAATATTTTTCTACATTGATAGGCTGCCTGTGTAGAGCACATCTGACACACACCACATTCATGCACAATTCCTACATACATCCACTCTGTGAGGTTTGTTTGCATCTGTATCTGATATACATGTTTTGGCTGATGTATTCAAACTGCATTCTTCATTTTCAGATGCCTCCGGTGTATGCTCAGTCACAGGCTGGGCCATCCAGGCCTTCCCGAGGAGCCGGGCCATCTAGGCCTTCCCAAGGAGCTGGGAGAGGGGAGTCGTCTCGCGGACGAGGTGGACGCAGGGCGCGCATCATAGAGGAAGAGCCCAGCGAGGAAGAGGAGGAGGCTGCAAATCCCCAGTCAGAGACATCCGCTGGTAAAGAGGGTGGCTCCAATTCTGGTTCCGGTAGTGGAGATGAGGCTGAGGAGGGTTCCGAGGATGGTAGCCCCAACTCAGATGATGGTGATGATGGTGTGGAGTCCGTTCCGCAGAAGAGGACGAAGAGGGCCTCTTATTCCTGCTCTTGAGAGCATAGATGCGGCTGTTCCCTGCTTTATTTACCTTTTTACTAGTAGTTGTAGCACATTGTATATTGTTAGGCAGTTTTATTTTTGTAAAAATTGTACCATTGTTGTAAAATGTTATAACAAAAGAAGCATGATGGAATGAAACAACTTTTGAAAAAGTGTTGCATTTTATGTTCTTAGCATCGTATCCCATCATTTTGCACGAAAATGGGATCGAATGGAAATGTGCGTTGTGTATTTGCCCAGGCAGGTAGTAAACCGTCACAACAAACTAAACAACTTAACTTACTAAGAAATAACAAAATCTTAGCAAGTTTACAACTCGATAAGCAATACACAACAAAGTTGATGACTCGATAGGTAAGGCACAACAGATTCGTTTTAACATAAGTAAAACCTCAATGTACGAAACCTGACAGCTCGACCAACTTAACAACTCGATAAGCAAAACAACAACTCGATAAGCAAGACAATAACTCGATAATCAAGACAACAACTCGATACGCAAGACTTAGCAACAACTTTATAAACAAAGTGCATTTCGGACGATTTGGGTGACGAAATGCATCCGAAACTGCGGGAAATGGATGCCTCCAAAACTCCCGGTGCATGGAAATGCCAGGAACTTCCTTCCAGAGGGTAAAACAGTACCAGAAATCCACTTGGGAGCATGGCCGGCCACCTTTGGGAACTGGCCGGCCAGTTTTTGCATTAGAGAGGAGAGGGGTGGTCGGCCTGCCAGAAAAGGTGGCCGGCCGGCCACCTTGCCCAGCAACCACCAAATTTTTGACACGTGTCCCCCGAATAGTGTCTTATCCTCTTTAAAAGCTCTAGCCTCGTGGTTGATTCATTTCATTTCAGTTTTGCACCAAAATGGAGGCGTTTCTCGTCGAAAACCTCACAGCTTGGATCGCTTCTCTAGATGGCTCGGAAAAGTTGAACTTCCGGGGCTTCGGCTTGAATGCACTATTCATGCTGAGCCGTACTCCACTGCACCTTTCCTTTCTTCATGCCGCGGCGAGGTTTTGGAACCCGATAACTCATCTCTTCAGCTTCGGCGGGCAAGAGGTGTGTCCAACTTTCGAAGATTTTCAAGTTTTGATGGAATCTGAACGTCCTAAAGAAATTTTGCCTCAGTTTCGCTTCGGTCACACCCAAACTTTAGGGCGGATGTGTGGACTCACTATGCATGATGCACGGTCTCTGATCTGTAACGGGGAACTGGACATCCTCGGCCTGATTCATCACTTTTCTGACGCCGGTGACCGCGGCAACCATCATTGGCAAGGTTTTCGGCAACACGCCATTTGCTTGTGCATGCTATCTCACTTTTTGCTTGCCCCAGGTTACAGTGGATCTAGCATCCGTCTGATTGAAGTTGTGCAAGGCTTGAAGGAAGGAAAGAGCTACATCACCATGACTTTGGCCGAGAAACTGATGGGTTTAGATGCTTTCTATCGCCGGGAGATGACCAGATTCGCGGGGAGCCCACTACTGCTGCAGGTAATGTTTCCCACCCAATCTCACATATGTATTGCTCACATCACTCGGCCCTCGGGCTCGGTTTTTTCTCACAAAACCGTTTTCTTACTTTTCTCTCATCGTACATCTCTCTATTCTTTATTCTCTCATTTTTCATCCCTCCCCAAGTATGGTTGATGGATAAATTGCAGGTTGTGGACTCTTGCCCGGTCTACTCAGCTCGCGGCTACTTCTTTTGACAACGCCTAGTCGATGCCCCTGATGAGGAGTGGTGGTTTGACTGGATGTGCAATCTGTCTGCAGATCGCATTGCTTGGTGCTGTCCTTAGCTCAACCTTCCGGCAATGAGCTATAGCATGTCCCGGCAGACCGAGATCCAGTTGATTGGTCTGACCCACTGTGTGTTCTACTTTCCATTCCAGCTCCTATGCTAGTTCGGTCATGATCAAACTTGCCTGCCAGAGGGGATAGAGTATCCTGCCACATTCCTGGTTCGAGGCGCATAACTTGCTCGGTATGCCACAGCATGGAGGACTAGAGAGCTCCTGGCCCCTGCTCCCACTTTCAGTTGCATTTTGTCTGACGAGTGCTTCGATTGGCTCAATGAAGAGGCACAGATTGGACCCAGCTTGGCATCAGAGGCTTCGACCAGCTCTGGGAGGGGGCGCAGGGACACCTGACTTATCTATGCCCCGGATTTATCGCTTTACTAGTACTTTCAAGTTTCTTTATGAATGTAATAAAAAATAACTTCAATTTGTATGCAAGAGCAGGAGAACTCTGTATTGAAATCAATGAAATTGAAGGTTGTGGGTACTGGAAATTTTCCGCTTTGGTCCAAAAATGGTCATAGTTGTAAAAAGATTAATTTGAACAAAGTCAACTTTTATTAAAACTTTTCAAAACTATTTTCGATATGGATCAGAACTGGACACGCCTGAGATCTGTCACTAAGATGCACAACCCCAGACCCCTGCAACTGGAAAGTTGCCCCTAGTCTGAATGGCACCACAGCACTGCATGGCAACGGAAAGTTGCCCCTAGTCTGAAAAGCACTGTGCCGGAGATCACGATGAATGCTAATGGACAAAGATGACCGAGATGATCAAAATGGACAAAGTTGATCGGGGAAAAGTTTATGGCTGAACTTCAGGATGAAGTTGCCTACATATCCCAAAGATGGGAATCAAGCCTTACGTAGTTCAGGCTCGGGTTCACTCGGGTATTTTCACTCTCATTTTACGCTCTAACTTTTGCCAAGGCCGCCCTTTGCGGGTTTTCAACCTTGCGAGCTCAGTTTTTATAGTTTCAAATTTTTTGTACTCTGAGTTTTACCTAGGTCGCCCTTTCAGGTTTTCGGCCTAGCGAGCCTCAGGGGTAATATTTCTTCAACTTGTCCATATTGATCGGTTGTAAGAACTCTAAGCCATCTAGATCCATCAGAACCACAGCTCCACCTGACCAGATAGACTTAATGATGTAGGGACCAGTCCAATTGGGCCTAAACTTGCCCCTTGGGTCGTGGATGGGAGCTCAGTTGTCCTTGAGCACCAAATCTCCTTCCTTTAGATTCCTAGACTTAACTTTCTTGTTGAAAGCCCAGGCAATTCTGCGCTGATAACCTTGAACATGGTACAGTGCTTTCAGTCTTCTCTCATCAAAAAGCATGAGTTCCTCAAACCTGCTCTACTACCAATCTGCTTCAGCTATCTAACACTCAGCCAGTACTCGCAATGACGGAACCCCAATCTCGATAGGTAGAACGGCCTCCATCCCATAAACCAATGAATACGGAGTTGCCCCAGTAGAAGTTCTGATTGAAGTCCGGTAGCCCCACAGAGCAAACAGCAGCTTATTTGGCCAATCCCGGTAGGTTTCCACCATCTTCTGCAATATGTGTTTGATGTTCTTGTTGGCGGCCTCAACCGCTCCATTGGTTTGCGGCCGATAGGTAGATGACTTATGAAAAGCTACATTGTATTTCTCCAACAAGTCAATCACTTCTTTATTGAAATGGGAACCGTTATCTGAAATTATCTCGTTTGGGACTCCGTAGCGACAGATGATGTTGTTTCTGATAAACTTCGCAACATGTAAAGCCTTCAACACCGCATAGGATTGGGCCTCGACCCACTTCGTGAAATAATCTATCGCGACCAGGATGAACTCATGCCCATTCAGCCCCTTTGGAGTAACAGCCCCGATCACATCAATTCCTCAGACTGAAAATGGCCATAGCGAAGTCATATTATACAGCTTCGACGGCGGAATGTTTATGTGATTTGCATGAATTTGACACTTGTGGCATCGCCGAACAAAACTGATACAGTCCTCCTCCATGGTGAACCAGTAGTAACCCCATCTGAGGATCTTCTGTGCTAGCATTACCCCATTCATGTGTGCACCACATTCCCCTCCATGGATGGCTTCCATTAGACATTTTGATTTTTCGGCATCGACACACAGCTTATGCATTCCCAGATGTCCTCTTTTATACAGCTTACCTCCGCAGATGATGAACTGAACAGCCATTCTTCTGATTGCCCTTTTATCCTTGGCATTTACCCCTGGCGAGTATGCTTCCTTCTCCAGGAAATTCCAAATGTCGTAATACCAGGGGTTTTCGTCCTGAACCTCATCTATAGTAGCAATCGACTCATAGGCTGGCGCAAATTTCTGGTCAATGATGACTGGACGCATCCGAACTCCGAACGGGATGTCTATCATGGAAGACAGAGTTGTTAAAGAATCTACGAACCTATTGTTCTCTCTTAGTAGATGAGGAAAGTTTAGCTTCTCAAACCGAGGAATTAACAAGTCCAAGGTCTGGTGATACATCATCATCTTTTCTTCTTTGACTTTCCAGTCTCCTTTTGCTTGAGACACAACAAGGTTCGAGTCCCCGATAACGTCCAACTGTCTTGTCCCTAGTTCCAGGGCTGCTTCTAGACCGGCAATGCATGCCTCATATTCTGCTTCGTTGTTCGAGACTTTGAACCAGAGTTTGAAGGCTAGAGGGATACGAGACTTGTCAGGTGCTATCAACAACACTCCTATCCCATACCCGTACTGGTTTGACGTTCTGTCAAAGTACATCGTCCAAAATTCGTCGTCGATATGCAAAATGGCTTCATCCGGGAATAAGTACTCGACTGCTTCACCCCCTTCCACTGGATGATCGGCTAAGAATTGCCATCGCTTCTTCCTTGATCGACTTATGCGTTGCATACTTCAGATCGAATTCAGAGAGCAACAGTAACCAACGAGCTAGCCTACCCGTAAGTGCTGGTTTCTCGAAAAGATATTTGATGGGATCAAGTCGTGAAACTAACATTACGGAGTGAGCTAACAGGTAGTGCCGCAGCTTCCTGGTAGCCCATACCAAAGCTAAGCAAGCCTTCTCCAATGGTGTGTAATGAGTCTCATACTCTAGCATCTTCTTGCTCAGATAGTAGATGGCTTTCTCCACCTTGTCCTCTGATTCTTGTGCGAGCATACAGCCCATTATAGTCTCAGTCACTGAAATGTACAATATCAACGGTTTCCCCGGCTTTGGCGGTGACAACACGGGCGGGTTCTGTAAGTATTCCTTGATCTGTTCAAAAGCAGCTTGGCATTGGCCGTCCCATTGGAACTTCTTGCCTTTCTTCAGGAGACCAAAAAGTGGTTCACAAGTCAAGGTTAATTTTAAGATAAACCGTCTTATGAATTGCACTTTACCTAGAAAGCCTCGCACCTCCTTTTCAGTCCTTGGTAGGGGCATTTCTAGGATGGCCTTGATTTTGGAAGGGTCGACTTTGATACCTCTTTGTGTAATCAGAAATCCTAGCATTTTTCCCGCTGTAACACCGAACGTACATTTCTGAGGATTCAGCCGCAATCAGAATTCTTTGATCCTTTGAAAGAACTTTTGCAAGGCGGTGTAGTGGCCCTCTCTTTCTTTGGACTTGACAATCATGTCGTCCACATACACCTCAACCTCTTTGTGGATCATGTCGTGCAATATTGTGGTCACGGCTCGTTGATAAGTAACTCCAGCATTCTTCAACCCCTACGGGGTGGTGAATGTAGTCCTTTCCTGGTCTTCAGGTGCCATCACTATCTGATTGTACCCTGAGAAGCCATCCATGAATGAGAGCAAAGCATGCCCTGTTGTGAAGTCCACTAGCTCGTCAATATGCGGCAAGGGAAAGTCGTCCTTTGGACTAGCTCTGTTCAAATTCCTGAAATCCACGCATACTTGAATTCTGCCATCCTTTTTCGGCACTGGAACGATGTTGACCAACCAAGTCGGGTATTCGGATACTAGCAGGAAGCCTGCGTCGATTTGCTTGGTGACCTCTTCCTTAATCTTGAGAGCCCAGTCCGGGCGGATCCTTCTAAGTTTCTGCTTGACTGGTCAGGCCTCGAGGTCAAGAGGGATCCGGTGCTATACAATCTCAGGATCGATCCCAGGCATGTCTTTGTAGAACCACGCGAAAACATCTTTGAAATCTTTTAATAAAGCGACTAAACGCTTGCGTTCCTTCGAAGACAACGTGGACCCGATCTGGACCAGCCGCGGGTTCTTCTCAGTACCAATATTTACGGTAGTGATTTCATCCATTAGGGGTTTAACATATCTCTCTTGCTCCTGTTCAATTAAGCGTTACAAAACCGGAGGAATTTCTTCCTCGTCGTTTTCATCAAAATTTTGAAAGTCTGAGTTTATACAACAAATCATAGGCACAAAAAAGAACTCAGAAACCACAGTCACTTGATTCTCATTAAGCACATCCAAATCGTTCGATTCCTCGGCTACAACAGACTCAAATGAGAAAAAAGAAGACGACCTGGACAAGACTGTGGCATCCGGGTTATCATCCCCAAGATTGCCAGACTCAGACTCAGTCGAGCTGGAACCTGATTCCGACTCACAAGATTCGGTGGAATCAGATTCCGGCTCACTACCTGACCCGGTGCTACTAGACAAAAATCCCTCTTCTTATTGCCAAGTAAGAGAGGGTACGATAGATGCATCCAAAATAGTTGCTGGTAGGCTCGCAGCCGTTTCATCCCCAATCATGGAAACCGAGAAGTTATCCCCCAAGCACTTATGGTCGATCGGAGGATCTGAAAGTAGACATGCCAGTGCTACCCCCATTTCAATCTCAGCGCCCTCGGAATCCACTGCCTTACACTGCTCAACCTCAGCTGATGGGTCTGTCTGCTCTTCAGCAACGTCATCCCCAGATAATTGTAGGTCGAAGAAGATTTTGAAGCCTGGCACGCACTTCCTCTCCGCGTTTAGCCACAGCTCGAGGAAGCCACAGAACGGAAAGTCTTCCCTCTCCCGGATGAAGCGTCCGTTTAGGGTACCCTGAATGGGCCAGTACATTAAGTCAAAAGGCTTCCCCGCCTTCTTTGCTCTGGCTCTCCTAGCCATTTCCTTCCCCTTTCGTATCCAATCCTCTTTGGTGGGCTGATAACCCAATCCAAAGGTATGAGGGTTATGTGGCACTTCGGCCAATGCTGCGACCCCTTTCCGGCCGCTCCTTTCTAATCCCATCCCAGGGATGTGTTGTAGCTTGTTCATGAGGTATACAGATTGAGCACTGACGTACACTCCCTCATTAACAGCCATGATATCCTGCACAACCCGAGCCTCAGCCAGAGTAAACCCTGATAAGAACACATCCTCCATGCCGTGCTCAATTTCCAAGACTGGTGTGGACACTTCTGGCGGTGGATGAATTGACGAATTCCCGAAGACAATGGCCACCCTTCCCGTGAGGGTACTTCAGCATCTGATGCAAAGTGGAAGAGATTGCCTTCACTTGGTGCAACTACGGCCGCCCCAAGAGTAGATTGAAGGTTGCAAGAACGTCCAAGACATGGAATTCAATGTTGTGTTGTCCTGGACCAACCTGGGTCTGAATTTTTACAGTCCCCATCACCTCCCTGCTAGTGTTATCATAGGCTCTGATCACTTGAGTAGTCGGTACGAAGTCTGCGGGCTTTAACCCGATTGCATATGTTGTCCTTGACGGGCACACATTAATGGCGGATCTCGTGTCGACAAGAACCACTGGCACCCACTTGTCTCTACATTCCATAGAGATGTAGAGGGGTTTGTTATGATTTGCGCCCTCAGGCGGCAGTTCTTTGTCCGAAAAGGTTATCGTCGGGGAACCTCCTCCCGGAAAGACCAGTCCAACTAGCTGCTCTGGTGTGGTATCTATAGAGAGTTTAGCCTTGTCCATAGCAGATAGGACAGCCTGTCTGTGCACTCGTGACGCCATAAGCAGTCCCCAGATGGAGATGTCTGCTTGTATCTTTTTTAACTGCTTCAGCACAGCTTCCTCTTCGATTTGCTTCTCCTTCTGTCTCTCAGCTTCCTTATCCTTCCCAGATGCCTCTGGTTGGTCTAGGTGCGGGGGCTTGAAATACCGCCTGCTTCTTGTCATGTGATCAACCTCGTCGAGATACCAGGTGTCGTCTGGTTGATTGCTCTCCCAATCATCGTCTGTGTGGGCAAGACATAAATCATCGTCTTCCCACCACATCCCGTTGGCATTCGAAAGGCACCTGTCTGGCTCCAGCATGATTGTACTTGCAGCACTTTCAGCCCACGTGCTTACAGCATCTTCTGTCTTCGTGCCCACAGCACTTTCAATCCCTTCATGGGTTTTGGCTTTCCCGGTTCTCTCAGAACCCTGTTGTTCCACCTGCTTCAGCGCAGTCTGTTGTTCAGCTTTCCCTATATTCTGAGCGAAATTCTTGGTACTGGCGCTCTCCGACAATGTACTTTGAATTTCGGCCCTTCCGGCCTCAACTGATACCCTCGCCCCTGCTAGGCCCTGTTCTGGTTGGAACTCTTCCACCACATCCGATTGATCATCCAGCCATCCAGTGCCCTCTACCGATTCTTCATAATCAAACCAGTTGACTGCTACGCCCCCTGATTCTGGGTCATCGAAAAACTGTAGGTTGGCAAAGCTCTCTTCTACGGCCGTCAAATCATCTGTTCCCTGCTCAAGTCTATCCCCCCGGATCACACACAGTTTTGCTCTCTCTGGCAATTCAATACTTGGCTCAAACTGGCCTGCTGACAGAATGTACTCACTCGGATCGTAGGCTTCCTCAGCAAAATTCCCAGACTGCTCAATCCCTGACTTAACAGTTCCGTCCTCCTCTGCAGTCTCCCTTGCACTCTCTTCCACGACCACCACCATTGGCTCAGGTTGGGTTGTAGAGATGTCCAACATGCACAAAAGGTCAGTGCAGTCGAGAAGGAGCACCTCCAGCTTAGGTAGATGGGAAGGAGTGATATAAATGCTAGGATCGTAAGACACGGCCCCAGTTTGGATAAAGTTGACTCTTTTGGGAGGTGGAGCTTGGTTGTGTGTAGGGAGTGGGTTGGTTGTGACATTAGGTCTTTCTGGTGGCAAGATCATCTGTTTGTCAACGAGATCTTGAATCTCGTGACGCAATCTGAAGCATTTTTCGGTGTCATGACCGTGTTGCTGGTGATATGCACAATATTTGGTTGGGTTGTGAGTGGGGGGTAGCGGATTTGGTAATGGCCTCGGCTCTAGGGGTTTTAGATGCCCTTTTCTGATTAAGACCCCTAGAGCTTTGGACAGGGGCATGTACAAAGGGGTGAAGGTTCTTTGGCCTCTAGGTTGGTATTTAGTGGTCTGGTACTACTTCCGGATGCATCGGAGAAGGGTGTGGCCGCCATGGGCCTTGGAAGGGGAGGGGGAATGGTGGCGACCATGCTAACCTCCGAAGTTCTTGCAGTTGCAGCGCCGCTCGGACCTGCATTGTTGTTGCGGTTAAAAGTTCTCCGGGGTTGCTCCCTGTCTTGGTCAATCAGACCTTATTTCATTGCATCTTCGATTTGTACCTCCATCTCGTGCAGATCCGAAAAGGTGGGGAATGGGAGCACAATCATTTTTTGCATCAGTTTTGGCTGGAGATTGCGCACAATCATCCTGATCTGGTCCTTATTGGTGGGCCTTAAAGTCATCATTGAGGCCTTCGCCCTCCACCGGGTTATGAAATCCGAGAAACTCTCTTTGGGCTCCTGCCTTGTTGTTTCGAGATCACGAGTTGTAATCATAATTTGAGTGTTGTAAGAGTATTGTGCAACAAAGGCCTCGAACATTTCATCCCAACTCCGCTTGACATCATCCTCCAACTTCGCATACCAGATAGCGGCGACACCCGATAGGGTCCGGCCGAATAGCGAAAGCTTCTGTGGTCTGGTTAGGCCCATTGGCCACAGTATATCTGAAAATAGCCAGAGGTGGACCATGGGATCCCCAAATCCATCGAAGCGATCGATCTGCGACATTTTGAATCTGTCCAGCAATGTCACGGCTACATCAGTATATCTGTCCTCGATATCCGGGATAGCCTTTACTCCCTGGGATTTTTTGAATAGCTTCTTGTAACAACCCTCGTACCGATTACTGAAAAACCACTGAATTATATACTGATTATTGCTAAACTGGACCGCTAATGACTGATAATTGGATTAACTGAAGTACTGAATGGACTGATCGAAATCGAACTGAAATCGAATAAGTTTCCCTATTGAATTGCATATTGTATCTGTTTGATTGATTGATTTATTTGTTTAAATTCAGATGTTTAAACTGCTAATTGAAGGCCTTATCGGCGGCCGATGTAGAAACCATTTAGTGTTTTATAATCAGTAGAATATTTGTGATTTATTGGTATATTTATCTGAAAATCGATTAGGAATGGTTAAATTAGATTAAATATTGATTAATTGAAGAGTAGGATTATAGCTTAATCCATGCATGCATGTTTGAATTGATGAGTTTGAGTTGAATCCATGGTAAAAATGTACATGCATGCTCATATTCATGTTTAAATCCATGTATTCATCATGTTCTTGAAGAAATGAGTCCATTTGGACAAGAATTGAAGCTTAAATTTGGTTTGAAGTTCATGCATTGCATGTTTTGAAAGTGTTCTTGAAATGGGTTTGAAAAATGGCTTTAATTGACCAACCCTTGGCCCTTGCATGTGCAAATTAGCTTTTGAAACTTGTTATACATTGAGTTTAAGTGTATTTTCCAGAATTTGGGGCCAAGAGGTTGAGTTTTGGATGGTTGAATGCTTGGTTCGAACTTGGGAGACAAATCTGGAAATTCCAGATTTGGCTTTCTCGCTCAAGCGAAGGATTACTTGCTCGAGCGAGACCTTTGATTTGGTAAGCTCGCTCGAGCGAGAATCGAGCGTGGTATCGCGCGTAAAAATCGAGCATCCAGTACTTTTACTGTTTCATCAGATCGCTCGAGCGAAGGATTGTCCGCTCGAGCGAAGCCTTTGACTTTGGAAGCTCGCTCGAGCGAAGGAAGGCTCGCTCGAGCGAGACCCCTGTTTTCAGCAACTTTTGAAAAATGCCTTCCAACTGTAATATTGCATCCTCATCCCATTCTAGGCATTCTTAGGCCTAGTTTAAGACATCTTAATGAGGATTTAGACATAGAACCACACCGAGGAAATTTAGGGATTTAATTATCATCCTTCCGACTGTGAACTTAGTGTGTGTTCTATTTGTTAACTGTTTAGGGTTGGCTCTCGAGGGGCCGCTCTAGTCGCTATTAGCCCAATCTCTGTGAGTAACAGACTGTGTAAAGATATGTTCAAAATGGTTATACTTTGATTACTGAACTGAACTGTTATTGAACTGATATTGTTTATTGAATGAATGTATGTCCTGTATTTCAAACTGTATTGTGGCATACTTAGCACCCACTGTTATTGGTATTCTGAGCTTCTGTCGGTTTCCTTGTGGAACCATATTGTTTATCGATTGATGGCCATCATTATTGTTGGGTCTGTTAAGGCCCGGTCCTTTTGGACCTACTGTTTATAGGCTAATGGATGTACCACATATGACTGATTGATTGAAATACTGATCGACTGAATTACTGAAAGACTGAAATATTGTATAATGAATTGATTTCATTACTGTAAGGGCATTCATTCATAACCCCTTTACACATTATGTTATTCACTGGGCTTTAGCTCACTGTTTATATATATATATATATATATATGTAGGTTCTCAGCAGCCAGACCGGAGCTAGGAGCGTGGGTCAGTCCCCAGTTTTGTCCGGCCAGCCTGTGTGCCTCACAGCGAGGTTCCTAGTCGCCATGCTATGGCTTGGGGTGTTTTTGTTTCCCCCACCTGTCTCCCTACTGTTTTGTAATACTGTATAGACTGTCTACTGTTTTACCGTACTGTTGTCTAGGGATGTGACCCCTGAACTGACTGACTGTGAATGATTGTATAAACTGTACTGTT
The DNA here is from genome assembly GCA_025200525.1 of Camellia lanceoleosa. NCBI lineage: Eukaryota > Viridiplantae > Streptophyta > Magnoliopsida > Ericales > Theaceae > Camellia > Camellia lanceoleosa. The sequence continues at coordinate 165,140,448 of CM045762.1, read as the reverse complement.
CTGAACTGTATGAATGCATAAAAATGTTTTTGGCATACAGATTTTCACAGCTCAACGGACACTAGTTATTTACTGTATTGGCTTCCGCCAGGCCCTATACTGCTTAATCAGATATTGTTCAAGGCCTTTGGTAATCACGGACATCGCGATTCTGATGCTAAACCCATAGGGCCGGGTTTGGGTCGTGACACTTCTCGAGCTTGCTCAATTTCAGTGCTGTAGGGTCTACTTCGAACTCGAAGGGAGAGTCCGGGTGGTTGACGGGTGTATGTACTTTGGACAGTTGAGGCGGAAGTGGGGGCGGAGCTGGCCCCGTTGGAAGGTCTGTGTCCTCCTGGATGTTCTGGACATTTGGTAAGGTGTTTTGGGCGTTTGGCAGGATATTCTAGGTAGTTGGTGTCTGCTCGGGTATTAGGATCCCTGGTGGGGGAGGATTTAGATGTGAGGCTGATGCTCCGGCTTGCTGCTGTAGCCGGGTAATCAGTTCGCCTGTTGGACGATGATTGTGGCCTGTTGTTTAGCGAACTCCGCTTGGTGGACAACGTCCTCCTGCATCTACCTCATGCTCTCTTGGAGCTGTCGCATCATTTCTTCCATCCCGGCCATGTTCTACTGATCTTGCTGACTGACTGGTATGTGTATCTCTATGGCAGAAACTGAGACCTCAGCTCGACTGTTCACTGTTAGGGTAGGCAACTACTCTGGTAACCTCTGCTCAGACACACTGCGACTTCTCGGCCTTCTTCTAACAACTGGGGGTAGAGAATGGAACACTGGCTGTCCGTCAACCAGATCCTCAGATCGATTGAGCCGACGACCTCTTGTCCAAAGTGCTTGGGGAATATCTGCCGGGTTTGAAGCAATTATGCTAAAACTATCCTAGCAAAAAGATAAATAAAGCAATAAGGAAATAAACAACCAGATAAATGAACAGCATAACAGCTTAAAATAAATACACAACACACGGCTGGGCATAACAACACACGGTCGATAAGCTGAATACACACTGTCCTCAAACACTAATCATTATCCCTGAATCACTGTCCCCAAAAACTGAATCTGATACCCGCAGATAACTGATTCTCAAACACTGACTGATGCCCGCAGGCCTGATGCCCAAACTCATAAACTGATACATGCATTTCCCTGTAGAGATGCACTCTAAAAGCACATAACAGATAAGTGAGAGCCAAAACACCCCTATGTTGGGGTAGGGTTTCCCTGTCCTATTTTGTTAGAAGCTAGGGTTTCACTACGCACGCAGCGGTTTCAAACAACCTATATCGGGTAAGCAACCTGTCCTAGTTTGGAATGGTCATTATGGATCCGAATATGCACTAGGTCGAATGGCAAAAGGGTGCCCCAGTAAAACCGGGGTTTGTGTTCCCATACTGGCAGAGCCCGTAACCGGTAAGCCTTATGGCACGCCTTCCGCAAAAGCCAGAATAGCAGATGGCAAACATGGTGTCCTAGGCGCACCAATGCAAATGCAATGCAAAGAAACATACACGTGTAGTCAAAACCAGATATCATGAGTTCGAGTCAAGTTCTCTAAATCCCCAGCAGAGTCGCCAGAAACTGTGGATGTCCCCGAACGCCCTAGGAGGGATGATGTCCCGTTCTGTTCATTTTGGGCTCACTACAGTTCGGACTCAAATTGTCACGGTTCTTAATCTGAACCAAAGAGTCCAAATCCAGCAAATCGTTTTGTGAAAACAGATTTTTTGAATGAAGTGCCAAACATGGACTGTTTTGGCAGATACAGAGTCGCCACCTAAATATTTTATTTTTGGAAAATTTAGGAAACCCTGACTCGTGCCTATGGCCACGTGTCTGTCATCACCAAAGTTGCCTCAGCTCGAGAACTTGGGTACGATTGGGGAAAGTCACTTCGTGAGCACCCCCGCTCGCCCGATCAAAGATCGGCCTCTACTAACCATGATATCTAGTTTTGAAAACATTATGCATTCTTATTCCGGTTATTAGCCTAGATTTAATATGTGATGCACACAACATGCAAGTATAGACCAGGTCGCCTGAATTGGAACAAAACATTTCATGTTTGTTTTTTTGAAAGATGGTTTGCTACCCGCAAGTAGGCTTAAAATGCAGATTTTGCCACCCTCAGGTGGGCTTAAAAAAGATGGTTTTGCCACTATCTAGTGGGCTTAAAACTCACAGTCAATGCATTGTTCCAATCCAAATAACCCAACCTTCACCCACAGGCATTCAGGCAGTTATATCACATAATCAAATAGCCTCATGGTAAACATGCTATCATGGCAATCACTCACACACATGCAAGGATGCTAAAGCATAAAAACTTACCGAGTACTCCAAGCCAAAACAGAAGCTAATTAGAAATCATGCATGATCCTAACTATACAGAAATGCCTAATGCAACACATGCAAAAATGCAACTATAACAGGCTCGGCTATTCTAAACATGGCATATGGAATGCTACAGCTAACAAGTATTCAACTTGGAATTGAAATAGAATGTAGTGAATTATGATGTGCCGAGCCCGATGCATGCAAAATAGATGAATGAATGCAAATATGCTATCATACTGTATGCTAAATGAAACATGCCCTAATCTAACCATCATAAGCTGGTAAATAAAAGGAAGAGAAAGACGTGGGGTTGGAAGACATACATCACACACACGCACACTTATTACAGTATTGCCCTCGCTCGGAGGGTCCGAATAAATAATATACAGTCCCAAATGAATAGTACAGTCCGAATGAATAGTTACAGTCCGAATAAATACAAAATCCTTATTAATTAACAAATTAAACTAGGAAAGCTGTAAACTAGCATGCAAGCTAGAGACTGCCTCGACTCTGCTCCGCATGATGAATGATGCATGTTCGGGTCGCTTGGCGCAGAAATCTATCGCGATGCCCCAATTAGCCTCTGTTTGCAATTGATGCCGGAATGCTGTGCAAGGCTTTTGAAAGCTGCTAATTTCTGATTTGCTGCAACAGAGAACAGGAAAGGGGCATAGCAATGTATTTTCACATATGTATGCTTGACTACTCTTCAGGAAGTGTAGTCCTCGATCCTCGTGTCACCAATCACGCATCTCGATGCATGATGGTCGAAAAGTTGAATTGCACGACTTAATATGAAATGAATGCACACATAAACACAACAAGACCGAGACTCCATCATGGATAATCCGGAGTGTTGGTGACCGGGAATTGAGACACGTTCCGTCACTCGGAGTACGAAACGTCCGTCGTTTCCCATGCTCGGGCTAACTCCTATCCCAAACACAATGCAATGTGCATGACATGCATGAATGCGACTAATATACAACCTAGCATACACAATGCTATGGAATGGCATACACAATGCTCGATGTAACACGACATGCACGATGCTCTAACATGCAACCTAGCATACGCAATGTTATGAAATGAAATGGCATACGCAATGCATGATGGACTTACACCAACATGAGTGGACCTCAGCCACACTCACATCAGTAGCCATAAGATGAAAATTAGACACTCGAGATGCGTGCACACATGCACGTAGGCCTGTAAATGGATCGGATTCGGATCGGATCTGTCAAAATCCGAATCCGATCCGATTAAGACAAATCCGAATCCGATCCGAATCCGTTTAAGTCTATATCCGATTATAGATATCCGAATCCGAATCCGATGATTTCGGATATCCGATCCGATAATCCGATCCGATCCATTTATTTATTTATTGAGCTACAATTTTATATAATTTGATTTTTTTTTTTTTTTTTTTTCATTTTGTGTTTTTTTATTCAAATTGAGAATAATCGGATCGGATTATCGGATTACCGGATCGGGTCGGATTTTTGCATATTCGATCCGTTTAATAAACGGATTAAACGGATTCGGATTATCGGATTATCGGATCGGATTTTTTATAAACGGATTCGGATTATCGGATCGGATTCGGGTCGGATTCGGATTAAATCCGATCCATTGACAGCCCTACATGCACGCGAACCGAGGACCGACCCTAAGGCACGAATGCCACTCTACCAAAGCATGGCAAGGCATGGAATATGGCATACAAACACGCAAATTTCAGCACTAAAATATGATGCTAAACAGCCCCGAAACATGGCAATATGGCACCCGATGCATGAGATGAACCCCGGAACTCAAAACTAGGCATACGCAATGACCTATAGCTATACAAAACATGCATTATTTGATCATGAAGCATGAAGACAGAGTCAAGGAAGTCCTAAAACATGAACTTTTCCAGTTTAAAGCATGGCCAAAAAGTGCTAGCAAGATGGACTAAAATAGCATGCGATTTTGACTATCAAACATGGATTACATGGCACGTATATGAAGCAAGTGAGAACTCATCAAACCAGAAAAAATCAGTGAACTAAACATGCCAAAATATGCCCAAATACACATGGAAAGGCAGCCAACACATGACAAATGAGGGGTTCCTTTGAAAGGGCATACAAGGGGTTATTAAGCACATGCAAGATAGACATGAAGCATGACCAAAAAAACTATGGAAATCAAATATGGTAGTCCCAAATTTCACCAAATTGACCCTGGAATGTGACTTCAAATCATGCAAGATAGGGTCTCTTTGGAAGGCCAAAATGACTACCAAACAAGTCAAGGTGAGAGGGGGTCACCCCCCTCTAATTTGGAGGCTCAAAACAGCATCAAAGCCACTGGAAATCCACTAGATTCCAGTGGCTAGAAGGTCAAACAAGGCATGCAACAAGGGGTAGGGTGTAAGGCTCAAAATAAGAGGGAATCAAGCATACAAAGAAGCATGTTACCTCAAATAAGAAAATTCCCTCAATAAAACATGAAGATGATTTCAAAAACAACCTATTTCCAGTTTATAATAAGTCTCAAAAAAGAACATAAATAGGGCTAATCTATCATGCAAAAATAGCCCTAAAAGAGAGAATAGAGACAAGGGACAGAAGCTGGTCCCAGATGGAAAAGATCTCTTCAACAAAGTTGAAGAGGGGCTCAAAACATGGCATTTTACAGTTTACATCAAGCCTTGAAAATGAACACAAGTGAGGCTAAATCAACATGCAAGAAAAAGGCCTCAAAAAGGGATAAAAGAGACAAGTGGTAGCAGCTGACCTCAAAAAGAGGGCTCAAAACAAGGCATTTCACAGTTTATGACCAAGTCCAAAACAGCTCACAAATAAGCCTAAAATATTATGCAAAAATAGGCCTAAAAGAGAGTTTAAACACAAAGGATAAGGAGGAGTCCTCAAATAGGGAAAGACCCTTGATCAAACATGGAGATGAACTCAAAATATGACTATTTACAGTTTGGGTCAGTGCCCAAAAATGCTTGCAAGTATGGCTTATAAATGAACCAAGAAAAGACTAAAAAATGAGGGAAGAAGACTCACCCTTGTAGAGCAGCAACACAGCAGCTTTTGGAACAAGAAATAGTGCTCCTAACCTCTGAAAAACAGCCTCAAGTTTCTGGAATGGAGTGTGGAGGTGTTGTGCTATGGCTTGTAGTGTAAATAGTGTAAGACTTTTAGGGTTTTGAGGCTTGGAAGAAAGGGAGAGGAAGAGATGTAAGTAAGGCTCTAAACAAAATTTTGTAAACCCCTAAAATGGAGCTGGGGGGTCTGGTTTTATAGAGGGAGGAGTGGAGGAAAGGGGGGGAAATCAAATTCAAATTTCCCCCCCAAAAGACCTCCCATCGGATACAGGATCTGGGGAGGGAAAAGGAGGGTACAACTGTAAGGAGCCAGGTGAGAGGGTCATGGCCGGCCAGGTTCAGAGGGTTCAGGTGGCCGGCCGGCCAGGGTCAAAAGGTTCAATGAGATTTGTTGGCCGGCCACCCCCAAAAGGTGGCCTCCCATGTGTGCACAACACAGATATGTGGAAAAAACCCTGAAAATGTGAACCAAGAGGGAGAAAAACCAACTTTCTAGAGGGGTTCAAAAGGGTCAGGAACAATTGCTGGCCGGCCATGTCATATTGGTGGCCTCCCAGGTGTGTACAACACAAATATGTGGTTGAGGGCCAAAGAAAGTGGCCCGGGAATGGTCAACACCAACTTTCTAGCGAGGAAAACGGGCGACGGAGAGCGATGAAGGAATAAAGCTGGTCTTCAGAACAATTGCTGGCCTCCCACCCTTCTACGACCTTCATAACAATGAAAATAAGGTCCTTGCCAAAAATGGACCCAAACCGATGCAAAACGAAGGTTCGGGGGCCGAAACACGACCGTGGCCAGGCCTATTAAGCACCGGAGGTGGCGTTTGACCACGAAGTTGGTCTCTCGAGCCACAGTGTCCCTTAAAAGGGAGGAAATAAGATGTGTGCCAAAAATCAGAGCAAACGGAGGTGGTTAAGCGGTCCCGAACCGAGGCATACGGCCGATGGCTCCGAAAACTGGAAATCGGGCTCCAAACGGGAAAAATGGCCTACGACGACGAAATGTAGCCTACGGCCACTGAGAGATGGTCTACGAGACCTCTCCCTCCCTTCAGGAAGAGAAAACGGAGAAAACGGGACCCGGTTCTCAAACCGAGGCAAGGCACAAAAGAGTCCGGAAGTTCGGAGGCAAGGCTCGCAGCCGTGACTCCGTAACCTCAGAACGAGCACGCTATGCAACATCACCGAGCGCTCAATTGATGACATCTGAGTCTGAAGGTCGGTCAAAAATGGGGTCTCTACACATAGTCACAACAAAACCTTTTAAGTAGAAATTGACATTCCTAGCTTGCCACGAATAAAATTGAAACGATCCTCACTTAAGGGTTTTGTGAAAATATCCATCAATTGCTTGTCGATGTTTATAAATTCAAGTACAATATCCCATTTTTGAACATGATCTCTTAAAAAATGATGTCGAATTTCAATATGTTTTGTTCATGAGTGTTGAACCGGATTTTTTCTTAAATTGATGGCACTAGTATTATCACATTTAATAGGGATATGATCATAATACAAATCAAAGTCCTCCAATTGTTGTTTCAACCAAAATATTTGGGCACAACAACTTTCGGAAGCTATATATTCAGCTTCGGCCGTTGATAAAGCAACAGAATTTTACTCTTTGCTAAACCAAGATACTAATGAGTTACCAAAGAAGTGACAAATGCCACTAGTGCTTTTTCTATCAAGTTTGCATTCGGTAAAGTCGGCATCCGAGTAACTAATTAAATCAAATGCAACACCTCTAGAATCAAATAGTCCCAAATTTTGAGTGCCAACAAGATATCTAAAAATTCTTTTAATAACACTAAGATGTGATTCCTTAGGATTTGATTGATATCTAACATACATACAAACACTAAACATAATATCGGGTCTACTTGCGGTTAAATAAAGAAGTGAGCCGATCATACCTCGATATTTTGTTTGATCAATGGACTTACCTTTTTCATCCTTGTCTAGTTTAATGGATGTGCTCATAGGTGTTCCAGTTATTTTTGAGTGATACATACCAAACTTTTTGAGTAGTTCTTTTGTGTACTTAACTTGGTTGATAAAAATTCCTTTCTTACATTGTTTGATTTGAAATCCAAGGAAATAATTTAGCTTCCTCATCATACTCATTTCAAACTCACCTTGCATACACTTAGCAAATTCCTTACACAAGGTTTCATTAGTAGCACCAAATATAATGTCATCTACATATATTTGCACAATAAGTAAATCATCATTTATAGTTTTAACAAAAAGTGTTGTGTCAATCGTTCCTCTAGAAAAATTATTTTCAATCAAAAATTTACTCACTCGTTCATACCATGCACGAGGTGCTTGTTTCAAACCATATAGAGCTTTTGATAGTTTAAAAACATGATTCAGAAAAGTATGATCTTCAAAACTTAGAAGTTGTTTAACATAAACTTCCTCATTTATGAAACCATTTAGAAAAGCACTTTTTACATCCATTTGATAAAGTTTGAAATTTGTAAAACACGCAAATGCGAGTAACATGCGAATGGCTTCTAATCTAACAACTAGAGCAAAGGTTTCATCGAAATCAATACATTCTTTTTGATTGTATCCTTGTGCAACAAGTCTACCCTTGTTTCTTATAATTGTGCCAGATTCATCAAGCTTGTTTTGAAAGATCCATTTGGTACCAATAATGGTATAATCTTTAGGTTTTGGCACAAGCTCCCACACTTTGTTTCTCTAAAATATGTTAAGCTCTTCATGCAAATCTATCATCCAATATTCATCGAATTCGGCTTCTTGAAAGTTTTTAGGCTCAATCTGTGAGAAAAAAAGCCAAGTTACAACAAATGTTTCTAAGTGAAGTGCAAGTTTCAATATCTTTTGTAGGGTCACCTAGGATTAAATCCTTAGGGTAATTATGAACAAACTTCCATTCTCTTGGCAAATCATCATTGCTTCCTCCTTCTTCTTGAGGTGGGAGAATAGGTTGTTCAATCTCTTTGTTCAATTTACATGGTTGGTTCTCTTCTTTGTAAATACTTGAATCTTTCACGTTTGGTTCCAAATTTATATTATCACTAACAATTTGCTTTTGAGCAGAGATGTTAGTTTCATCAAATGCCACATGTATAGATTCTTCCACAGCAAGAGTTCTTTTATTAAAAACACGATAAGCTTTGCTAGTTAAGGAATAGCCAAGAAAAATTGCTTCATCAGATTTTGAATCAAATTTACCTAAGTTATCCTTACCATTATTATGTACAAAACATTTACAACAAAAAATATGCAAGTGACTAATGTTGGGCTTTCTATTATGCCAAAGTTTATAAAGAGTCTTTTTGAGAATATGTCTAATTAATGCACGATTTAAAATATAGCATGCAGGGTGAACGGCTTTGGCCCAAAAATATTTAGGAAGATTATTTTCGCAAAGTATTGTTCTACTCATCTCTTCTAAATTTCTATTCTTCCTTTTTACTACACCATTTTGTTGAGGGGTTCTAGGTTCTAAAAAATTATGTCCAATACCATGCTCATCACAAAATAATTCAAATTTTTCATTTTCAAGTTCTCTACCATGGTCAGTTCGAATATTAGTAATAAGAAAGCCTTTTTCATTTTGAATTCTACGACAGAGTTTTGTAAAAGAAGAAAAGGTTTCATCTTTGTGTGCTAAAAACATAAGCCATGTAAATCTTGAATAATCATCAATAATAACAAGACAATAATATTTACCATCTAGACTAGATGTCCTTGAGGGACCAAATAAATCCATATGCAGAAGTTGTAAAGGTCTAGTTGTAGAAATGTGAGATTTTGATTTAAACGATATTTTAGTTTATTTTCCTTGTTGACAAGTACTACAAAAATGATTTTTTTCAAATTTAATTTTTGGAAGTCTAATGACCAAATCATTTCTCAAAATTTTAGCAATTAAATCCATATGAGCATGACCAAGTCTTCTATGCCATAACCAACTATTTTCATTATTAACATATAAACATTTAACATCACTAGCATAGAGATCATTGAGATGAAAAACATAATCGTGACGATTACCAACGAATAAAGCTTTATGATCATTTGTGCTTTCAATTGTGCAATGTGATTTATCAAAAATAACTCGATTGCTTTTATCACATAATTGACTAATACTAAGTAGATTATGCTTAATTCCATCAACAAGTAAAACATTTTCAATAGAAGAGTTAAGAGAAATACCGATGCTACCAATACCGATGATTTTTCCTTTCTTGTTGTCTCCAAAAGTAACAAAGCCTCCATCTTTGGATGACAGTGTAGTAAAGAAGGATTTATCTCTGGTCATGTATCTGGAACATCCACTATCAAGGTACCACTTCCTTTCTTTAGCTTTGGACTTAAAGCAAACCTAGAAGATGACAATCCAGTGTTGGTTTTTGGTACCCATAATTTCTTGGGTCTTTCTTAGTTAGTTTTATTAGATCCCTTAATAATCCAAATCTTTTTAATTCCTATGTTCATATTCTTTTTGAATGGACAATAAGATATATAATGGCCTTTTTTTTCTACAATAATGACAAATAATATGAGGGTGTGTCGTGAGAGGTGCCTTTTCAAAAATTATATTGAGATTCTTTTGTTTCTTAATAGGGTCATATCTAATACCCGCTTTATCAAAAACACATCTTTGATTTCAAAGAAGTATGTTGAGATTATCTCTACCTTTTACAAAATTTTCAAGTGTTTTTGTTAAATCATCAACATTGTTTTTTAAAGTAGTTTTCTCATTAGAGATAGTATCAAAATCATTTTTCAAAACAATTTTTTTTCTTTATTTAATTCTTCTACATTAATAGATAAAGATGCAACAGATTTCTTCAACACATTGTTTTTGGCACAAACTTTTCTAAATTCATCTTGTAGTTCATGGAATGCACTTTCAAGTTCTTCATAAAGAGTAGTTACCTCATCTTAAGTAGAGTCTTCATCTTCAAGAGCCATAGACATAAGTTGGCTACTTTATTTTCAATTTCATCACTTAAACTTTCATCTTCACTTTCTCCCTAAGCTGCTACTATGGCCTTTTTGTTTTTGTTTTTTGTTTTTTTTTTTTTTTTTTGTAGTATTTTCCTATGATTCTTCAATTTTGGACAATCCATCTTCATATGTCTAGGATTTTTGCACTCATAGCAAATAATAGGCTCTTTCTTGTTATCTTTGTTGTACTATTTCTTGAAAGGTCTTCTTCCTTCATAATTGCTTTTCTTGAAGTGATTTTTGAGATTTCTACTAAACATGGCATAGCTTTCATCCTCAATGGAGTTTTCATGTTCTTCTTCATTTGATGAGGCTTTGAATGCAATTCCACTTTTCTTTTTGTTCTCAACACCCTCATGTCCTTTCATGGTGATCTCACAAATCATAAGGGAACCCATAAGCTCATTCAATTCAAGTGTGGAGAGATTTTTGGCTTTTATAATGGCCGTGACCTTGGCTTCCCAATTCTTTGGTAAACACCTAAGAATTTTTCTTACCAACTCACTGTTAGTATAAGTTTTGCCAAGAGATTTCAAAGAGTTTACAATTTCAGTAAATCTAGTAAACATACTTGAAATAGATTCATCAGAGTTCATTTTAAACAATTCATAACTACGAATAAGCATATCAATATGAGATTCCTTCACTTGGTTGGTACCTTTATACGTTACCTCAAGTTTGTCTCAAATTTCTTTGCCGAATCACAACTTGAAATTCTATTATACTCCTTAGAGTCTAATCCACAAACAAGGGTGAGTTTGACTTTAGCATTGACTTGCAATAATTTATGATCCCTCTCATCACATTCATCTTCAGTTTTAGGTACACTACTATTGTTTACTAATTTGGTAGGAATTTTTAGACATTTGGTGACAATAATCCACATGGCATAGTCAGTGGCTTGTAGGTATAGGGTCATCTTATCCTTCCAATGACTATAGTTGTTTTCGTTAAATAATGGTGGCCTATTTGTGGCTTGTCCTTCAGCTAAGGTTGCCATGGATCGAAACTCCCAGATGGTTAAATCTAAAACAAACGTCTAGGCTCTGATAGCAATTGTTACCCAAAAGACAACCTAAGAAGGGGGGATGAATTAAGTTTTTACAAATAAAAATAATAATACCCTAATAAAAATTATGACTAGCACAATAGATAAATATAGTTAATGAAATAAAAATAATTAAAACAAGTGTTCTAACAACTATATCAGTTAATGATTTTAGCACAGTAAAAATGTGAAATATAGTTATGGCAATTTAAATAAAATAAAGAGATAAGGGAGAGAGAGACAAACAAATTTATAGTGGTTCGGTTTTAACTCGGCTTACATCCACTCCCCAAGTTTCACTTGAGATTTTTCACTATACTCTAACTTCACAGGGTGCTAGCAACCTTTTCACAGATTGAGCAATCCTCCACAGATTTTATATAGACTTTCTAAGTCAAGAACACTGAGTGTACTATACTCTTACAAGGTTGAAAAGAATGTGTTTTTGCTTTCGCAGAAAGTTACAAGAATTATTTCTCAAAAATAGATATAAAAATGAAGCTCTGATTTTTCTGTAAACCTCACATAGGAAAGATGGGCTTAAAGCTATACGTCTCGGTGTATAATTTCTGAAAGAGGATGTAAACAGAAATTGAAGAACACTTCTCAGAGAATTTTTCAGAGAATAGATGTGAGTGATTATAGATCAAAGAATATTTTTTGATTTTTTTATAACTTGTTTACATTAGAGGCTTTGGTATACATAATAAAACTTATAACCGTTTATAGCCGTTGTACTCCATCATTACTGATTTGAATATCTTTCAGTCCATTATTACTAATTTGAATATCATCCACTTGAACCTTTTGGCCTACTGCTGTGCTGAGCTGTTTGAACCTCTGGTTTGGGAATTATTTTTGGGTTGAAATGAACTCCTAATTTAGCAAATATTAAATATATTTAAACAATATTTAGGATAAAAGTTTAGGTGAGAAATAATGGGATAAAATAAATTTTGATTCTATTTTTCTCTTTCAAATAAATTAAAACATAATTTAAATAAATCATCAAAATAAATTTTGGATTCTATTAAACCAAAATTAAATAAATCATCAAAAGAAATTTTGGATTCTATTTTTCTTTTTCAAATAAATTAAAACATAATTTAAATAAATCATCAAAATAAATTTTGGATTCTATTTTTCTCTTTCAAATAAATTAAAACATAATTAAATAAATCATCAAAATAAATAAGTTTAACACCTCTCGCCTAGCCAAATCTCTTGGCATTTTCAAAATCCAGCTCTTTGTTTTTTCCAAAATTTAATTAATCAAATTAAATTGAAATTGGTACCAAACTTTCAAAACAATATATAGAATAAGTACGAAATCAAACTGAACTATAAAGTGAATAATTAAATTCAAGAAAATTTCGAAAGTCCAATATTATTTCTTATTCTACGCAAAGGTAATATTGTTCAAATAAAATTAGTAGTCCAATTTACTAATTCTAATTTATTTTATTTTTTTGTATTATATATCATCCTCTCTCGCTTAGGTAAACATATAAAGAAAGTTAGTTACAAAAGAAAATAATCAAACAAATCAAATAAAATAGTAAGAATCGTGTATAATAAAATTTTTATTTAAACACTAACAATCAAATAACTTATGCAATAACAACTAATTAATATAAAATAAATTTTATGAATAAATTATTATAAATAAACAACTCAAAACAACCCAATAACTCTAGACAATTAAATTAATTTTAATTCCAAGAGTTACTAGATTAAATTAAAATAAAAGTGAAATTGTTTTTCCAAAATTATTTATAATGAACCTGTTTTAAGATTGTTAGTATTTTCCATAAAAATACAAGAAAATTATATATAATGAATTTAATAGAAATGACAAAACAATTATATTATTATTTTTTATTATTAAAGAATGAAATATACAATAAATTATAGAACTAAAAAAAACACAAGAATGAATTAGATTATACCATGGAACATATTACAAGATTGATTCAAATGGACATATAAAATAATATACAAGAAATTATTTCAATTTAAAATTTTGAAGAACAAAAGATAAAGGATGCAAATCGATACATGTGTGGTACCACAGTTTCCTTAAAATATATTCACCACCTCTCGATGGGTGCTGGAGGTATGCCGACGTCTATCTCCCAAGATACGATGGTTGAAACTAGCTAATATAGAAGCACTTTCTGAATAGTTTCGGCGAACTTAACAATGGCTGCACTCTCTCTAACAAGAACCAAAGAAGGAGCTAGCAAAAGAAGATAGAAAAAAAAAAATTTAGTGTTAAAAATCATCTCCAACTTTTATTTGAAAGCACCATCTTATTTTCCATCACAAAACCTCTCTAAAAAAACAACCTACTAAATTGGAGGAGAAAGGCCTTTGTTTATACTAGTATGGGGAGCCTTAGCCATGAAGGCTAACATCAATGGGATCATCAAATGTCATCAACTCTAGCCATTAAGGCTAGAGTTACAAAGGTTCAAAACTCCAAAATCATTATATAAATCATAATGTGTATATAATGTATAAGTTTTGAGAATTAATCTAGATGGAATGCAAAATGGATACGGGTGTTGGGTCACAACTTGATCTAAGCCCAATCTCAAATACATGCACAAACTAAGCCCATTAGAGTTCAGCCCAAAGCTTAAGACTAGGTCCAAGTCCAAGTTTAAAACCAAACCCAGCACATGCATAAATACAAGTCTAGGCCCAGTCCAAACCAAGACTAAGTCCAAATCTAAACTAAATTTTATTGATGCCCAGTTTATGAGACAATTATCATTCACAACTCAATGGTTTCAGCTCATTATTCTTCTATTGCAATCTTCTCACTTCAGAGAATACAAAACCACTCTGACCCATCTTAACTAGCGGTTAGGTCCCACTTTAATTTTGAATTAAAGTTGCCGAAATCCATTATTTTCCGACAATAAAATCATTAATAACATCAAAACAAATAATTCATTAATAGCAAAAGAAGATAGGAAAAAATTTCTTTGGTGTTAAAAATCATCTCCAACTTTTATTTGCAACCACCATCTTATTTTCCATCACAAAACCTCTCTAAAAAAACAACCTACTAAATTGGAGGAGGAAGGCCTTTGTTTATACTAGTATAGGGAGCCTTAGCCATGAAGGCTAACATCAATGGGATCATCAAAGGTTATTAACTCTAGCCATTAAGGCTAGAGTTACAAAGGTTTAAAACTCCAAAACCATTATATAAATCATAATGTGTATATAATGTATAAGTTTTGAAAATTAATCTAGATGGAATGCAAAATGGATACGAGTGTTGGGTCACAACTCAATCTAAGCCTGAAAAATTTAGAAATCCCCTAGATGTTGATTTGTGATTATGTATCAATTTTAAGCAATAAACAACAATCCCAATCAAGCAATCAAGAAAAATCGACACAACGATTTTACGTGAAAAAACCACAATTGGACACATCCAATTGTGATAAAAACCACGGGCAACTGCCACAAAACAATCCACTAAGAAGATATAAAGGAATTACATAGGTATACTCTCAATTATCTAGCGAATCCACGTCCGAATTGAACTAACCTCTATGTGTCTCTTCTAACCCCATCTTCACCTCGGAATTGTCTTGACGATGAGCCACTCCAGAATCTACCAAAGCTTCAAGCTCGAATTCTTTAGAATCTACCGAAGAACAACTCTTTCTTTTGTGTAAAACAAACAAATAATCCTTTGATGTATACTCTTTAAACAATGAGTTGAATACTCAATCAAAAACATCAAAGAAAACTAGCAAAATATCCTCAAATATAAACCTTAGAACCCAAGAAGAAGATCTGGAGAAGTAATCCTAGATTTGGACTGAAACACGTATTTATAGAAAACTGTCCCGCGATCTCCGCTTGAGCGTCAGAGTGGCCGCTCGAGCGGACCTACGCTCAAGCGCGGAAAGTTCCGCTCGAGCGGGAAAAAACAATATCCAGTATTTTTGCAGGCGAACTAAACTTCTAGAACTCAGCATTCTCCGCTCGAGCGGGGGAATGTCCGCTCGAGTGGACAGGCAACTTTAAATGCATTTTTGCATTTTGCTTCGGGGGCGCTGCCCCTCGACCCCACCGTGGCGCTACCTCGGACCTGCCAAGGGGCGCTGCCCCCTGGACCCTCGCGAGCTGATCGGGCAGCTCAATCCCCGTCATAATCAGCGAAGTGCCAATCTTGAAAATATTAACATCACAAAACTTCTTTACAAGGCCCAATTCGGGTTGGATTCGCATCTAAAAACTCATAACCTCACTGAAATAAAAAGTGCGAAAGCAAATACAACTAAAAGAAGTTTTGTCAAACGGGGTTGACAAGAATAAAACCTAACAAAGCCCAATCTCAAATACATGCACAAACTAAGCCCATTAGAGTTCAGCCGAAAGCATAAGACTAGGTCCAAGTCCAAGTCTAAGATCAAACCCAACACATGCACAAGTACAAGTCTAGGCCTAGTCCAAACCAAAACTAAGTCTAAATCTAAATAAAATTTTATTGATGCCCACTTTATGAGACAATTATTATTCACAACTCAATGGTTTCAGGTCATTATTCTTCTATTGCAATCTTCTCACTTCAGAGAATACAAAACCACTCAGACCCATCTCAACTGGCAGTTGGGTCCCACTTTAATTTCGAATTAAAGTTGCCGAAATCCATTATTTTCTAACAATAAAATCATTAATAACATCAAAACAAATCATTTATATAATGTAAGAGAGATGCCTCTGTAATCTTTACAATTTACGAGTGAGAAAAAAAAGAGTAAGATTTTATATTGTGTTACTTACATTTATAATATAATATATATTCAATATAATCTAATGGTATAAATTACTTTAATATTATTCAATGGCTAATAATTTATATATATTTAATATTTTTATGTATTTATATATAATTCAGGTTTCAGGTTATTTGATTTTTTTATCCAAACCCGTTCAAATTTAATTTAATATTTTAAATTTTTGTCTAAACTCGTAGTAAATTCAAAAATATTTTTTCTAAACCCTAAAAAAATTTGGCCGGCCACCCAAGCTGCACTCCTAATTTCTAACATTATTGATTTGGATCTATTTCCAAAAAAAAAAAAAAAACTCGAGGGATTAAATGGATGAGGTTGGTAGTTTGGAGATAGAATAAAAAAAGAAAAGAAAAGTTAAGGATAATGAAAAAATTTTCATGAAAATGATCATGGAAGAATTATGATCTTTGGATTACCTTGATTAGTGTGTGGTACTTTTATTTTAAGTGTAATCCAAGAGTCATAAATCTTTCATGATCATTTTCATGAAATTTTTTTCATGATACCTAGTATTGCTCAAAAAAAAAAAATGATAATAATTTGAGAAAAATGTCGAATTAAGATGTAATAATATTATGAATTTAGACTTGATTATCTAAAAATTATTCAAAATTATTTAAATTTATTCTACATATCAATTTTATATATACTACACAAATTTAATTTTCACTATACAACCAACAACCCAGACTTATTCATTAATATGACCCCATAGCTTTATACCTAACGGCTAAGAAAATTCATAAAAAGTGTGGGCATTGAACATTAGAGAAATGTTACAAATTACTGAAAGGAAATTAACTACATGAAATAATTTTAATCATGCATATCATATGGGAATGATGGATCTAGGGGGCGGTGGGTGCAGTGGCACTCCTAAAAATTTTAAAAATGATATATATTATACTAATAATTAATAAGATAATTTCAATTAAAGTATTTCACACTTTCAAAATTATAAAGATTTACTCCTGTAATTATTCACTTTACAAACTTTTAAAAAATGTTTCTAAATCAAGTTTTATCAAATATTGATCTATTTTATTTATTATTTGTATTATTTGTTATATTTATGTATTGTTTAGAGTTACTTATATTCTTCTATTTATTCTTATTGGTTACTATTCTTGTTTTTTTGTTCATATGTCATTTAGGTTTGTTTTTTTTGTTCCATAAATCACACTTTAATTTGCTTATACATCTTATTTTACATTCATTATTTTTTGTAAGAATTTTTTTAAGATCCATGATATTAGGATTTTATAAGATAAATGACATACAATATTTTTATAGTAGTTAAGGTCTGTCAACATTTTCATAGAGAAAATTTGACTCAAAGAAAATTTGCCTCAACTCATAGAAATTTCTATTTTCACAGAGAAATTTTTTTGACTTCATAGAGAAATTTTGAAATTTCTCTTATTTTATACCAGAGAAATTTTGAAAATTTTCTAAGTCGGGCCAAAATTTCTTTGAATCGGTCAAAATTTCTCTGAGTGGGGCAAAATTTCTCTTAGTCAATTTTTTTTTGTGAAAATGTTAAGGCACCTTAGCTAATAAAAAAAAATATCTTAGACCTCTCCTATTACACAAAATTGGAGAGGGATGTTTCACTAATTTTTCCTATTTTTTGTTCATTATTTAGAAATACGAATATTATCCACGTTCAACATGGCATTCTTAACAACAATTTCATAAAATTTAATACCGCTTATTGAAAAGGATTATTATTTTACTCATAAAAATATATATTATCCACTTTTTAGTGCTACTTTAAATCAAAACTTAAAATTTAATAATAAATTTTTTCGATAAAAAATTACATGTGTTTTTGTACTTCCAGGGCATGTTTGTTTGGACGGACTGGATAAGGGGGATTGAAATCCACCGAACTGTTAAATTTGGGATGCATTGTCCACAGACTATTTGGTTGGACTGGATTTATATTCCATATTTGTTTTGTCATGGCATTAGATATCAGGAAAAGACTATTTGGTTTGATAGGATATGAATCATATATTTGTTTGGGATATTCTGGAGAAGGATAAATGTTCAAATGACTATTTTATATTTTTCAATTATTTACTAAGTAATAACAATATTAAAAATATTTTAATTATTTTTAACTAGACTAAATAAAAATTTATTTTATTTTATTTTTTACACAATTAAATAAATTTATTTTTAAAAAATTAAATAAATAAAATATCAATAAAAATATATATTATTTTTTAATTAAAATTTTAAGTAAATTTATTTTAAAAAATAATAATAATTAAATAATGAAATTAAATAAAACATCTATTAAAATTTAAATAATGAAATTAAATAAAATATAAACAAAATTTTAAAATAAAACATCAATAAAATATCTATAAAAAATTATTTTAAAAAATTAAATAAATAAAACATCAATAAAAATTAAATAAAATTATTTTATTTTTAAATTGAGACATTTAAATTTTATTAAATTTTACTAAATATAATACATAATTAAATAATAGATGGTCAAAATAATCATTTCACTACCTAATCTCATATCTCCCCTTATTCCTTCACTTTTGTCCTCCTATGGGACACAATAGTCCAATAGATTTGGGACTAGTAGTCCGATGTCAAAATTTTGAACCAAACAACGAATTATTAGTCCAGATGGACTAATAGTCCAATCCCACCCCTTAATCCATCAAGACAAACACCACCCCAAAATTTAAATGCTGGATCCATCCCTATCAAATGGTGAAATTCATCATAAAAGATATATTTTCACTTAGATTACTTCACTTATATTTTATGTATGATTCTATGATAAATTTAGTGTTCATAGATTTATTGAAATCAATTTTGTTGTTATTGATTGTGCGTTGCTTCTAGATTAAAGTGAAAATTTGGAACTAATTAATAGTAACAGTTTTCATGGTTGAAGGATGGTTAATTATAAATAAGATTTCTTAAGACTTTGTTTAGAAATTAACTATTTTGGTAGGGTGTTTTTATTTTTTTTTTTATGAAAAAAATAAATAGAGCAATAGAGAAAGTGATATAAGGGTGTTTTGAGAAGATGGTAAAAAGTTGGCTTTTGACTTTTTATCAAACTTTTTGATTTTTTTGGAAAGTGATTTTGGAAGTTGGTAAAAAAAACTGTTTTTTTGCTTTTTTATTTTTGGTGTCACATCACATTAAAATGACCAAAATACCCTCACCAAACTTAGAAAATTTACTTTTTGACCCATGTGGTTGTTTGAACAATTACATAATTTCATGGAGGGCAATTATGTAATTTCACTACCTATGTTTTTGTCCCTTCTCAAATCAGCCTGCTTGCTTTTTAGCCTCCATTTGAGAATCGGGTTGGCTTTTTGACTTTTTTAGCCTGGGGCTAAAAAATCTGATTTGGGAAGGACTTTTAGCTTTTTTGACTTATTTTGTGAAAGAAAGAATGTAATGATTATGAGTTGGATGTGATGTTTTGTCTTATTGGACTACAATAGCCTATTTTGTCTTATATGACTATTTTAACCCAAATCTTACTTCCCAGACGGAGGCTTATGTTGCTAGTGGCTTTTTTGGAATGCTACAAAATGCAGCTTCTTGCTCTCTTCTCAAATGGCCACATAACAACTTACAGTGACTTTTGATATTTTTGGCTAAAAAAACCAAAGTCTCCAAATGCGGCCTAAAGAAAAATTATTAGGAAACTGAAAAAAAAAAATAAAAAAGAAAAAATAAAAAATAAAAAAGAAAAAATAAAAGTCTCGAATTGAACACAGAGAGAAGTTAATTGTTGAATAATCCGTACCCCAGTGCACGAATGATTGGTTGTACACAAACATAATTAAGAGCTTCGTAGAAGAATCTTACATTAAACTATGTATGCAATTTTAATAGAGATATACATACAATATAGTGAAATTTCGTGGTCATACTTGCTGTTATATGTTCCCTCCACCCAACCGACCCCATTAATTGAGTGCAAGTGAGAGAGAGAGGCAGCCGCATGTGAAAAAATGTAAATTTTTTTTTTTTTTTTTTAAGGATAATTTATCTCTGTTAAAATTAAAATTTAGAAAAAATAAAATTACACTACAATAAATTAAAATTTTAAAAACAAAAATTTAACAATAAAATTACTTTTATGAACAAAATATTTTTATTGTTAAAAGTGTTATTGTTGTATTTTAAATAAATTACACATTGCTCTTTTTATGTTTGGTCACTTTTTTACTTTAGTCCTTAAAGTGTTTTTTTCCCCACTTTGCCTCTTTATATATATATATATATATACATTAGTTTACTCCTAAAACTAACTTGTGTTAAAAATTAAATAGAAAATGACACATTTGACAGTCACGTGACTTAATTTTTTTTATTATATATAACGCATATATCTGACATAAACTCAAACCCCAATTATCGTGGCATTTTCTATTTAATTTTGAACAAAAGTTAGTTTTAAGAGGAAATCGAAAAAAAAAAAATGAAACATGAAGGGCTAAAGTGAGAAAAAACAAACTTTAAGGACCAAAATGAGAATGACCGAATATAAAGGGGATAAAGTGTAATTTACCCTTATATTTTTAGCAATGAAATTGAATATTTAGTGATGAAAAACTATCTGTATTGGATCAAATATTTTGTTTTAAAAAATAATTTTTTTGGGACTAAATTATTTTATTCTTAAAAAATAGATTTATGAGCGACATTTTTAAAATGGAAATTTTATTTTTAACTTCCTCATCATAAGTTTTTAGTACTTTTTTTTTTTTAATCAAAGTTTTTTTGGGACCAAATTTATTTGACTTTTAGTCAGAAAACTAAGTGAGATTTTATTTTATTTTTTCAAAACTTCGTATTTATTATGGATCTTATTTGATAGATCTCGACGAGATGATTCCAAAAATATATATTTTATAAAATATGGAGTTTCAGATCAAAAATTATCAAATTTTAAAGTTTTGAAATGCACTTCAAAATACAACTTGTCTACCATGACGAGAGGTGGTGTTGGAATTTCATAGTACCATATGTTAAAAGGGCATTCTTGACATTTATGTTGAAATTTGTTCTTATCTTCATGAAATTTCAAATCTTAGGGACTTTAACTACCAAATAAATTGTGGTTGTCCTTAAACTCTTACACAAATATGTAGAGGGATCACTTCTAATTTTTACTTTTTTGGATTGTTACTAAAAATTATTTTTTTGACTTTTCAAGACTACCTTATAGCAACTATTCTTGCAACAACTAAAATTGGTCTTCAAATATTTTTTGTAACAGAATTTTTATTTCTGAGAGCAAAATAGTTTGGTTTCTAAAACTCCTTTTTTTTTTTTTTTTTTTTTTTTGAATGGCAAACAAAAAACTATATTAATATATAAAAAAAAGTACAAGGTATCAAACAACATCATTTGCTAACACCCCCAAAGTTAGTGAAAAACCAACTAGAAAAGCAAAACAAACACCTCAATACAAAGCCCATAGCACAGCATAACAAAACAGAAACCAAGCGCACAGAGCTGCAAACAGAACATGTACCAATCCCACAGATCTGCAAACCCACAGACCCATAGAGCTGCAAACAAAATCATTTATGCAAACAAACTCAGCCACCAAATCCATAGAGCTACAAACAGAACAGATACAGAGCCAGACCATAAACAGTTGTTACTGCACACCAGGAGACATGGTTGTCATTGTAAATTGCAATGATTCTTGCCACCTAAACAAACTCTAATCTGCCAGATGTTGTAGATAAAGTCATTAATAGTAAACTGACAATCCTTAGAAGAAGCTTTCAGCTAAATAGCTAATCTAATAATAATTGTCTCCTGCAACTCCTCCATACCTGGCTGAACATTATTGAACAAGCAATCATTCCGATGTTTCCAGATGGAGCTGAGAGCAACTAAAGGGATAGCTTTCCATATCCTCCTTTCAGTTTTCATGAGGCAGTTCCCAGCCCACTAATGCAATAAGCAGTCAACAGAACCAGGCATAACCCATATTATTCCCCACCACTGTAATTGACCAGTCTAGACCTTCCAAACCACAGGGCAAGAAATGAGAACATGTTCGACAGATTTGCCTTAGATTTACCAAAAATACACACAGTGGATGCTCCTTTACCCAGAACTCCAATCCATTGAAGGAAAACAAAAGTTTTAAGTTTATGTTTCCAAGCTAACCACCCAGAAAATTGAACTTTGGGAGGGAGATAATTAATCTACACCAACCTACTAGAACTCTCAAATACACCAAAACCCAATTCACAGTGCCTATAAAGAGATGCAACAAAGGACTAACCTGTTTGACATGGAAGCCACCTTGGTTTATCTTTTTTACCCGAACAAAGTATAGGTGTTGCTCTTAACACTTCAGTGAGTCTGGATGCCTCCTTACCCTCCCACTGTAGCAAAGGTCTTCTTAAACTGAGATCCCACATCTTAGAGCTTCCTTTGTTATCAACAAAGAACTTGAGGGAACCATTCTTAACAGTGGACAGAGAATAAAGTTTAGGGAAACCCTCTTTTAGACAAAAGTCACCACACCATTTATCTCCCAAAATCTCACTCTACTCCCATTACCCACTTTAATATGAAGATTGTCAACAAAAAATTGTAGAAGGGTGTTTCTTTGCTCTGCAACAGCTAGTATATCACCCCATACCTTAGACCATCTTATGCCAATAGTTTGATTTGGAAGCCATGCTCCTTTTTTAATTTTATATCTATTGTAGACCACTTTTTTTCATAGTGCCTCATCTTCATTGGCAAATCTCCACCACCACTTCATTAATAGGCAAGTATTAACCTCTCTGATTCTCCTAATTCCCAACCCACCTTGGCTAATGTTTTTGGTCACCTCTTTCCATTGCACTAGATAAATCTTTTTTTTTTCAATTCTGTGCCCGCCCTACAAGAAAGTAGCTTGTAATCGATCGATTTCCTTCGCAACACCTTATGGTATCTTGAATAGTGATAGATAACACACAGGCAAACTGGACAGCACTGACTTGATTAGTGTCAGTCTGCCAGCAAAGGAAAGAAACCTCCTTTTCCACCCAGCAAGTCTAATTTTGATCTTGTCAATGACAGGTTTCCAAACCTTCTTTCTGGTTGGAGAAGCACCCAAAGGTAAACTAAGGAATTTCAGTGGTATACTCTGGGTTTTACAATTAAGCAAAATAGCAAAATCCTTGAGAAAACTATCAGAAATTCCTATCCCACAAACCACACTCTTATGACAATTAATCTTAAGCCCTAAGACCATTTCAAAACATCTTAAGATTCTTTTCAAATTCATCACCTCCTGCACATCAGCTTTACAGAATAGTAATGAATCATCAGCAAATTGTAGATGTGAAACAACCACCCCATTGACACCAATATGTATCCCTTTAATCAATCCCAACTCCTTTGCTCTAAGCAGTAGAATATTAAGGCCTTCAGCTGCCAAATTAAACAGAAAAGGCGATAATGGATCACCCTGTTTGAGACTTTTTTGAGGACTAAACTCTTTAGTTGGTGACCCATTCACAAGTACTGAAATTCTAGCAGTTGAAATACACTCTTTCATCCAAGAAATCCATTTAGAACCAAAACCAAAATTTGATAACATGGAAAAAAAAAAAACCCCAATTGATGGAGTCATAAGCTTTCTTAAAATCAAGTTTGAACAACAGCCCCTTCTTCTTGGCTTTCTTCCACCCATCTATAATTTCATTCGCAATCAAAATCCCATCCAAGATATTTCTTCTACCCGAAAAAGCTGATTGAGTTTCACTAATTACTTCTGGCAAAACTGGTTTTAGTCTACTTTCAAGAACCTTAGACAACAACTTGTACATTGACCCAATCAAGCTTCTTGGCCTATATTCATTTAGATTGAGAGCATTGACCTTCTTAGGAATTAATGTGATGAAAGAGCTATTCATCCTATAAGCCAATCTACCCATACTATAAAACTCCTTCATGAAAAGCATCGCCTCTTCTTTAAACACCTTCCAGTTCTTTTGAAAACACATGAAGTTGAAGCCATCTGGACCTAGTGCTTTATTCTTATTGCATTCTTGTACTGCTGCCCACATCTCCTCCTCCAAGAACTTTGCTTCCAACTGCTGAAAACAAGCACTACAGCTAACACTCTTGAAGTCACCAATTAATACAGGTCTGATACTCCATTCTTCTAAAAAGTGCCTGTTAAAATGAAACCATACCTCTTGCTTTAATTGCTCTGGATCCTCAACCACCCTCTTTTCAACTTAAATAAAATTCAATGTATTCTTACTTTGCCTACTGCTAACCATCACATGAAAAAACCTTGTGTTTCTGTCCCCTTTTAAAGTCCACTCCAATCTTGACTTTTGCAACCATTCTTATTCCAACATTCTGCTGAGCCTCCACATTTTACTTCTTACCTCTCTTTTTAACTTCAACTTTGCATCCAACAAGAGTCTATTTTCAGCCAATAAATCCAAAGAATGCAGCTGACTCTCAACTTCTTTAATTTTTTCTGAGACATTACCAAACAGCTTTTTGCTCTATTTCTTTAATGCTAACTTCAATGCATGTAATTTTCCTTTGCAATATGAAACCTGCTCTGCCATTTATTTGTGTCTCTTGCCAAGCTTTCACCAGAAAGGATGCAAAATTAGGGTACAGCAGCTACGCATTTGTGAACTAAAAAGGTTTGGGTCCCTAGTCCCTATCATCTTCCAATAGTACTAAAGGGCAATGATAAAAAATGAGTCTAGCTAGTCCCTAAAGTTTGAGCTTGAATCTTTCTAACCACTCAGGACTAAGCAGGAATCTATCAATTTTACTCCATTTGTTTCCATCAATTGCATTGCACCAAGCGAATTTCCTACCCATTATTTGTATCTCAATCAACTTACATCTATCTATGAAATCATTGAAGTCTTTCATACCCCTATCCCTTCCTAAACATCCCACTCTATCATCCATAATTCTAATTTCATTAAAATCACCACCTACACACCAAGGTGTAGGGAAAGATGCTTTCAAGTTCATTAGACTTTCCCATAATCTCCCTCTTCTCACAATATCATTAGGAGCATACACATTGATAACAACACATTCAAAAGAGTTGAAAACGGTACCTACAAGCATAATGAAACTTCTATTACTGCAACAATTTGAGAGCTGGAACACCTTAGGGTCCCAAATGCAAAGTAACCCCCCTGCCCGACCCTTAGCATCAACAACCAGGAACTCCATTTTATCGCTAGGCCATACTCTTTTAATATCTACACTTGAAAGGCTTGCTTTTTTTGTTTCTTGAAATAAAGCCAAATCAATTTTCCTATCTAACAAGAGCTTCCTAATTTTTCTCATCTTCTCAGGCCTTCCAATGCCTCTGATATTCCAGCTTAACCACTTCATAGCAACAAGTCTAACGCTCTTCAAACACACCGAGTGGGAACTGATTATGCTGCCCCATTAGCCCTAACTCCAATTCTTTCTTCATTCATCTCCTCTATCTGAACAATTTTTTAAAGCACTTCCTCATCTTGCCCTATGCAATCAATCTCTAAACTTTTACCCAGAAGAAGTGTGAGTTGAGCCTCATGTAGTTTGCCTTTGAAGCAATTAAGATTAGATTTACCTGAAGCAGACTTTAACACAACAACAGCTGCACCTTTGTGGTTACTTTTACAGGATCCAACCCCCCTACCCTAATCTTCTAGTAAACCCAGAAAATCCACCAACTATCATGGAATTTCTAGCACCCACTTTTCCTTTCCCTTTCCCTTTATTATTTCTAGGCTTCATCTTATTAGAAATATATTCACTAATGGATATACTAAGAGTATCACCATCACCAGACTTAGAATCCAATACAATAGGCCCATGCTCAGCCCACCCATTTGGCTGGCAAATATCATATCCATGATGTTGAATTGTACCTGGCCCATTGAACTGAGTACTTCTATGCTTATGGCCCAAGAGAACTTCAAAATTTATACCTGATCTAGCCCTCGAAAACCCACTCAAACTTCTCACAAAACCTGGTATATGGGTATGTCTACCTACTTTTAGAGTCTCATCATTACACCCTTGCTGTAAGCATTCTTTTTCCTTTATCATTGTCTCTGCCTCACGTGTGCCATCTTCAATTGCTTTTCCAAGACTCTCTGCATTCTTGCTTTTGTCAACCTCAATTGATTTGCCAATGTAATCTTCAGACTCCTCAACTATTGGGATCTCCATCAAGCTACCAGCTACTTCTACCTTACATTCTTCTTCCCCCCTAGTTAGCAAATCCCCTTCAGCCAGCTCATTGTTATCTTCCACATCATCAACCACCATATCTGCCAGGTCATCTTCATCTTCTTCTACTCTGGGAATATCAATGGGTTGCACCTCACCATTGACATTAGAGCTGACATACTCGCCAACACCTTCAACTCTGCTGCATATGTGTAGACGTCCCCGAACGCCCCGGGAGGGTTAAGTCCTGTTCCATTCATATTGGGGTCACTACAGTTCAAGGACTCAAATGTCACGGTTCTTAATCTTGAACCAAAGAGTCCAAATCCGACAAATCCTTTTGAGAAAACTGATTTTTAGAAAGAAGTGCCAAACATGGACTGCTTTGCCAGATACAGAGTCGTCACCTAAATATTTTTTATGGGGAAATTTAGGAAACCTTGACTCGGTACCAAAGGTCACGTGTCCGTCATCACCAAAGTTGCCTCGGCTCAGGAACTTGGGTACAATTGGGGAAGGTCACTTCGTGAGCACCCCCGCTCGCCCGGTCAAAGACCGGCCTCTACTAACCGTGATATCTAGTTTTGAAAACATTGTGTGTTCTTATTCCGGTTATTAGCCTAGATTTACTATGTGATGCGCCTGACATACAAGTATAAATGGAGTCGCTGAATTGGAACAAAACACTTCATGTTTGTTTGTTTGAAAATGGTTTGATGGTGCTACTCGCAAGTAGGCTAAGACGTGGATTTGCCACCCTCGGGTGGGCTTAAGAAAACATGATTTTGCCACTATCTAGTGGGCTTCAAAACAAACATTTGATGAATTGTTCCAATCCAAATAACCCAACCTCCACCCACAGGCATTCAAGCAGTTATATCACATAAGCAAATAGCCTCATGGTAAGCATGCTATCATGGCAGTCACTCACATGCATGCAAGGATGCTAAAGCATAAAACTCACCGAGTACTCCAAGCCAAAACAGAAACTCATTAGAAATCATGCATGATCCTAAATATCTGAGATTGCCTAATGCAACACATGCAAAAATGCAAACTATAGCGAGGCTTGGCTATCCTAAACATGGCATATGGAATGCTACTACCATGTATTCAACTTGGAATTGAAATACAAATGCAGTTAGTATGATGCTTGAGCAGGTGCATGTAAAGCAGATGAATGAATGCAAACATGCTATCATCTTGTATGCTAATTGAAATATGCCGTAATCTATCCATCATAGCCAGGTAAATAAAAGAGAAGAAAAGGCGTGGGATTGGAAGACATACATCACACTCACCACACTTATTACAATTTTGCCCTCGTGCGAGAGGTCGAATAAATATCTGATCCGAATAAAAGAATAGTATAGTCCAAATAATACAGTCCATATAATGTACAAATTCCTAATTAATTAACAGATTAACTAAGAAAGCTGTAAAACTGGCATGCAAGCCAGTGACTGCCTTGATTCCGCTCCGGGTGATGAATGATGCATGTTCGGGTTGCCTTTGTGCAGAAATCCATAACGATGCCCCAATTAGCCTCTGTTTGCACATGTTCTTGAAATGCGTGCCAAGCTCCGAAAAGTTGCTGATTCTTCATTTTGCTGCAACAGAGAGCAGGAAAGGGACATGGCAATGTATTTTCACAAATGTATGCATGTCTCGATCCTCGTGCCACCAATCACGCATATCGATGCATGATGGCCGAGGAGTCGAATTGCACAACTCAATATGAAATGAATGCATATGAAAATATAACTAAACCTAACTCCATCATGGATAATTCGGAGTGTCGGTGACTTGGGAATTGAGACACGTTCCGTCACTCGGAGTACGAAACGGTACCTCGTTTCTCATGCTCGGGCTAACTCCTATCCCGAACACAATGCAATATGCATGATATGCATGAAATGCAACTAAGATACCACCTAACATGCAAAATTCTATGAAATGGCATACACGATGCACGAGGGAACATGGCATACATAATGCGCTAACATACAACCTAGCATACACAATGCTATGGAATGAAATGGCATACACAATGCATAATGGACTTACACTAACATGAGTGGACCTCAGCCACACTCACACAAGAGGCCATAATGATGAAAATGAGGCAACTCGAGATGTGTGCATACATGCACGCAAACCGAGAACCGAACCTACGGCACGGAATGCCACTCTAACAAGACATGGAAAAACACAAAAAATGGCATACTATCATGCAAAAATCATAGGTAAAATGAGATGCAAAATAGCCCCGAAACCCGGTAAAATGAAACCCGATGCATGAAACGAGTCCCGAAACACGGGTTTTGGCGTATGAAATGGCCTATAACTATACAATGAATACATAATTTGAATATGAAATGAAAATACAGAAGCAAGGAAGCCCCGAGAAAAGCATTTTTACAGTTTATAGTGAGGCCAAACAGTGGGCCCAAGTAGGGCTAAATTAGCATACAAAAATGGCTCCGCAAGGGAGGTAATGAAGCAAGTCACAAATGCTGGCCCCAAACAGAGAAGGGGCTTTCTAAAATATTGAAGAGGGGCCAAAAATATGATGTTTTACATTTTATGACAAGTCCCAAAAACAGATAAAAATATGCCAAAGATCTCATGCAAGAAATGAGCCAACCAAGGGGCAAAGAAGCAAGTAGTGGATGGAGGCCTCAAAAAAGTGAGGGTCCTTCAACAATGTTTAATAGGGACCCAAAATAAGGCTTTTTACAGTTGATGGAAGAGCTCAAAACAGTGTACAAATAGGCTCAAAATATCATGCAAAATGAGGCCACCAAAAGGGCTATAACATGAAGTATACAAAGGGTGTCTCAAAAAGACATAGACCCTTAATGAAACATTAATAGGGGGTCAAAATAAGGCCATTTTAAGTTTGGACCAAAGTCCAAAAACAGAGACACAATAGGCTAATAAATCATGCAAAAAAGGGAACCAAAGAGGAGTATAATGGCAAGTGGTACATGGAGGTCCCAAACAGTGGTGAGCCCTTCTTCAATATTGAATAAGGGATCAAAATAAGCTCAGTTATAGTTTATATCATGCCTCAAAACAGATTACACATAGGCCAAAAATACTATGCAAGATAATGGCATACAAATAGATATTGAAGCAAGTGTAAAATGGGGATCCCAAACAGGGTAAGACCCTTAATGAAATAGAAAAATGAACTCAAAAAAATGACATTTTCAGTTATTTCCGGAGCTCAAAAAAGCAAGCAAAAGGGGCTAAGAAAACTTGCAAAAATGAGCTAGAAAAGGGGGAAGTGATGCTTACCCTTGAAGACTAATCCTTTGCTACTTCTTGGACCAAGAAAAGCTGCCTCCTAGCCTCTGAGAAGACCTCCAAGCTGCTGGAAATGGAAGTGGTAGTGTGGTGCTAGGTGGTGGTGTGAAAAAGGGGTAGAACTTGGTTGTTTTTAGGGTTAAAGAAGGAGATGGAGGGAGGTATGTATATTCAAGCTCAAGGCAATTTTTCCAACCCTTGGACCAATGCTGGAGGCCAGTTATATAGACCAAAGAGGGGGATAAAATGAGGGAAAAAATGGGGGGAAAACAAGCCAAGTTTCCCCCCAAAAGTTGTCCCCGGATCTGATTTTTGGGGAAAAAAAGTATCTGTTGTAATGTACTCACCACGAGGAGCAAGTAGGCCAGTTTTGGAGGCTGCGGTGGCGTGGCCACCCCATGGCCGGCCGACCAGTCAAAAGGCCAAGGTGAATTAATGGCCGGCCACCACAAATTAGTGTCCTCCCAGATGCCCACAACACAGCCATGTGGTCCAAAATTGGAGGAAGTGAAACAGGAGAGAGAACAAGCCATTTTTCAAAGGGGTTCAAAAGGTTCAGATGGAATTACTGGCCGGCCATGTGATATTTGTGTCCTCCCAGATGTGTACAACACAAATATGTGGTTTGGAGCTGAAGAAAATGGCCTTAGGGTGGTCAACATTGGCTTTGAAGTGAGAAAAATGGGCGTCGGAGGGCGATGAAGGAATATAACTGGTTGCTGAAACAATTACTGGCCTCCCACCCTTCTATGACCTTCCTGGTGATGAAACAGAGGTCCCTGCCAAAAATGAACGAAAACCGATGCAAAATGAAGGTTTGGGGCGAAAGCTTGATCGAGGCCCAGCTATTGTTAGGCACGGGGTGGTGTTCGACCACGAAGTGGAGTCTCTCAGACCACGTGTCCCACAAAGGGAGTAAATAAGATGCATGCCAAGAATCCCAGCAAACGGAGATAGTTAGGCGGTCCCGAACCGAGGCACAGCGACTCTGGCAGAGGCAAGACTCGAAATGGAAAGAATGGCCTACGACCACGAAATGTAGCCCACGGCCACTGAGAGATGGTCTACGAGACCTCTCCCTCCCTTTGGGAAGAGAAACAGAGAAAATCGAGCTTGGTTCGCAAACCAAGGGAAGGCACAGAAAAGCCCAGAAGTTCAGAGGCAGGGCTCACGGCCGAGACTCTGAAACCTCTGGACGAGCACGATATGCAATATCACTAAGCGCTCAATCGGTGACGTCTGAGTCTTAAGGTCGGTCAAAAATGGGGTGTCTACAATTGCCCCTCTTTGATAGAACTCGGAAGTCACAAGTGACGGGAGTGAATGTCAAAGCCCAGAGACGACCCATTTTTGGCAAGGCCGAAGACTTAGACAATCATACAAGATGAACAGAGATATGCCCGCAGGTGTGCCCGCAGGCAAGCGGGCAAAATGCAAAGCGATATGCACAGAGCCAGATGTAACTTAATGATCATGCAAATGCAGCAAGCTGTAATGAAGCAAGTATTCGCAAATAGATGCAACAGTTTTAAGCAAGAATGCGAAGCAACAACTACATTTCATGCAGTTAAGAATGCGGAGAATTGTTCAACTCTCGTCACGTCTCACACGGAGAAGATACGATACCTGCGCGATTCGTCTGGTTGCACCAGCTTCGAATGAACCGTACATACAATATCGTGCCTGCGAAAGAGAGAAACTCAACAAGCACAACATGTTTAGCAAGATATATCCAATGTGATATCGAAAGTTCGACAAAAGCGGTGTCGGTGGGTGAATGCATCGCGATGCGAAAAGGAGGCGTCGTGACAACGCAAGCTTAAACTCTGAGGCATGGTAATATCAAGAAAACATGCATGACAATGCAAGTATGTTCATGAGAATGCAAGTTATGTGCATGATAATGCAAAAGCGAGCATAAATTAGGGTGCACGTTTGTTCACGAAACAACAAGCAAGGAAGCAGCGTTTTGGCGAAGCGACTTCGATCGTGGCCTCTAGTGCACCGGAGATTACAACATGTTTTGAAAAGGATACACTTTGATTTTGATGAATAATGATGAGACACATGTCAGAAATTGAAGCTGAAGTTCCGGCGGAGCGATTTCGTGACAGAAAGTGCACTTTTCTTGAACATTTGCAAGTCCCGGGAACTCCAATCTTCCTCAAAATTTGCAGAGAGCTAGGTGGGCATGTAGGGAACACCACCGGCCACTTTTCAAAAAGAGAATGGCCAGCCAGCCAGAAAAGGTGGCCGGCCAGCCACCTGCCCAAATCCGCGGGCATTTTGGTCTTTTCACCTTCTTTTCTTTAAATCTACTTACCCAAACACTTTGAGCTCATAACTTCAAGTCTGAAATCATCTTCTCCTCCCTCCCAAACCATTTTCCTCTCCATCTCTGAGCTCTATACGCGTTTTTCAACCCCCCACGCAAGTTGTTTTCACGAAAACTTTCAGTTTTAAACACTTTGAACCGATTAAATTTTGATTTCGGGGCTTCTTTTCTCATTTTCGCTACTTGAGGTAAGTTTGTCTCAATATTTGGAAGATTTTCTCGGGGGTTGACTTTTGTTGACTTTTTCATTTCCCGAGAGTTGACTTTTGTTGACTTTTTCCAATTTTGGCTCATTTTTGCTCCTTTTTGCAGATTTTCTGAAATGGCCGGTCATTTTCCTCACGGCGGAGGTCCTCCGTTTGCCGGGGATGATTTTGATGTCATGACTCTGCCTCCGAGGGTTCGACTCTTCATTCCCGAGAGGTACTGTCACGACCCAAACCCGCCCCTATAGGTTTGGCGATGTAACAGGCCAGTAATCCGTGGATTACCTACGGCCTCTAAAGACATTAACAAATATTAAGGGGCTACGGAAGCAATAATGTAAAATAAACAAGGTCCAATGAGCTGTGATGACATACATGGGACAGTAAATTTAAAACTTATTTATATATATAAACATACTAGTCAGATACACCCATATGTAAAAAATATTTACATCAAGTACTCCCAAGATCCGACTTTACAAAAACACAACCATCGACCAGTATGAAATGCAAAACTGCCCAAACATCAGGCTTCAAGCGGAACCTCCTCGGGAGGCGCAACAGGTGGCTTGACCAAAACAAAACGAAACAGAGGGCCCTTAACTCTGGCCAGGGTCTTGTGCCGGCTTACCTACATATATAATACAAACTATGAGCGAAAGCCCAGTGAATAATAATAGAGTAAAGGGGTTTAATGAATGATGTCCATCACAGAATTAGAAATCAGAGTTCATATCAGAAACATAATCATGTTCATGTTCATATTCGTATCAAAACAGATTCATGTACTTGTACAACATCATTTCCATAATCAGGTTTGTAACATAATCATACGTGGTACATCCAATAGCATTCACAAATCTGATGACCCATAAAGGGACCTGATGACCCATAAAAGGGACAGCCTTGAAGGCTTTCTGATGACTCATGTGCACAGAGACGTTCTGATGACCCATAAAGGGACCTGATGACCCATAAAGGGACGCATATCATGTAGTGCTAAGGATGCCACGATTAACTTTTAGAATCTTGGACAATCATTCATTCATTTCCAACATATCATCGCTTTTCAAAGAATCAATCATTTCGTATCATAGTATACTGAAAATACATAGCATTGAACATAACTTTACAAAGTTATTACTCACAGTGGGCATTGATACAAGTAGACGAAGTCAAAGGGTCAACAGATTGCGGCACGTGACCTACATAACACATTACGGGTACACACTTTGAAACATTTACTTCAATTGTACAAAACTCACATCCATGATTCTAAGTGTGTATCTAACCCCTTACCCTTAGTATGGAGTCTTAAGCATGGCCTAGGAATGCCTAGGATGGAATGGGGGTGTAAAAATGCCTTAGAAAATGTTTTTCAAAAGTTGCTGAAAACAGGGGCCTTGCTCGAGCGAGCCTTCCTTCGCTCGAGCGAGCTTCCAAAATCAAAGGCTTTGCTCGAGCGAACAATCCTTCGCTCGAGCGGTCTGATGAAACAGTAAAAGTACTGGATGCTCGAATTTTACGCTTGAGCCACCAATCCTTCACTCGAGCGTGGCTCGAGTAGCGTTGGTCGCCGGCGAGAATCGCCGCTCGAGCGAAGAAGCCAAATCTGGAATTTCCAGATTTGTCTTCCCAACTCAAACCAAGCATTCTACCACTCTATACTCGACCCCTTGGGCCCAAATTCTGGAAAAACATTTCAAACTCATAGTATATCAAGTTTCGAAAGCCAATTTGTAAATTCAAGGGCCAAGGGTGAGTCAATTTGAGCACCATTTCCATAAATTTTCAAGAACAATGCTCAAACACACATGCATGAGTTTAATTTCATTCCAAAGCTCCAAACAATGATCAAATGGCCAATTTGGTGGAAAAACATGATGAATACATGGATAATTCTTAGGAAATGAACATGCATGCAAATCTTCATGAAGAACAACCTCAAAATCTAAGAACAAGTGCATGCATGCATGAGCTAAGTTCTAATTCAACATCTAGAACCAATTTCTAAACTCCACCCTTAAATGGACCATCTATAATACAAGAACCATCTTAAATACAACAATGAGAGGTTGAATTTTCATACCTAAATCTTGAATTTAAGTTGTAGGAGCTTAATTGCCAATACTCTTTTCAATTCTTCCAAATTCCCAAGCCAATGCAAGGTGAAGTCAATTCCCTCTCTCTCTCTCCCTAGGGTCGGTTGAACTCTCTCATTTGGGCTGAGGAAAATGTTTTGTTTAAGTGTAACAAGCTCAAAACATGTTGCCTACAAGACCCACTAACAATGGCAAAAGGGTAATTACGGCAACTTAGGTGTTTTGCTTATTTTAATCTAATTTAATCACACCTAATCACATTTTGAATAAAAATACCATTAAATCACATAAAATCCAACTAGTCTAAAACGCTAATCGATTTGAATCGGGTGATAAGACTTCGATTTGCAATTAAAGTTTTGAGCAGCGAGCAGATATTCCGACTCCAAGCAGATAAAACACATAATTCATGCAATACACATGTAAATTAGTCCGAATTTCCTCTTAATTATTATTAGGCTTAATTAAGTTCCATTTAACGTTAATCCGGTCAGGTTATTACAGTCGCCCAAGACGCACACCGTTCTTCGTGGTAGTTTTTCGTCACTTCACCGACTTTAATGGCGAGCACTGGAGATCTGCTTGCGGAGCAGCAGTATCACCTCTCCCACGAGGCACGAGAGGTATTTACTTTGTTTTTTACCTTTTCTGCAACATATTCTGTGTTTTTCATGCACTTCGTGTCTTTGCCGTGTTTGTCTGCTCATTTTGAGTAAGCAGCTTATTTAGAATGTTTAGTTCATGACACAGCATCCTGTTTGCATTCTGAACACACAATTCAATCACTTGAATTTCTGAACACTGGGCCCATAAATTGATTGTGGATGCACGGCACACACTAGTAGGGAATTGAACACACGGCCCAATACTCGAATTCTGAGATGAACACACACAGCCCATTCTTTGATGTCGAACACACAGTTCATGTAGACATCCCATTTTTGACCGACCTTAAGACTCAGACGTCACCAGCTGAGCGCTCGGTGATATTTCATGTTGTGCTCATCCAGAAGTTTCAGAGTCGCGACTGCGCGCCCTGCCTCCAAACTCCCGAGCTTTTCTGTGCCTTGCCTCGATTTGCGAACCAGGCTCGGTTTTCTCTGTTTTCTTTCCTGAAGGAAGGGAGTGGTCCTGTAGGCTATCTCTCGGCGGCCGTGGGCTACTTTTCGTGGCTGTAGGCCATTTTGCCCATTTCGGAGCCCGGTTCCCGGTTTTCGGGACCATCAGGCCGTGTGCCTCGGTTCGGGACCGCCCAACCATCTCCGATTTCTCCGGTTTTTGGCAAGTGCCTCTGTTTTATTATTTTGGGGAACACTGGGGCCTCTGATGCCCACTTCGTGACCGAACACCACTTTCGGTGCTTACAGCCTATTTTCGGGACCCCGAACTGCGTGATTTGGGCCCCGAGCATTCATTTCGTATCGGTTTTTGTTCATTGTCGGCGAGGACCTCTGTTTTATCATACTGAGGAACACTGGGGCCTCTGATGCCCACTTCGTGGCCGAATGCCACTTTCGGTGCCTGCAGCCTATTTTTGGGCCCCCGAATCGCGCGGTTTAGGCCCCGAGCGTTCATTTTTCATTAGTTTTTGTTCAATTTTGGCAGGTACCTCTGTTTTAACATCAGGAAGATCACTGGAGGGTGGAAGGCCAGCAATTGTTCCAGAAAACCAGTTTCGCTCCTCCGGCGCCCGTTTTGCTCATAGGGCCAATGTTGAACACCCTAGTGATATTTTCTTGAGGACTACATATTTGTGATGAGGGGACATGGGAGGACCCCAAAAAGTGGTGGTCGGCCAGTAATTATGATTTTCATTTTTGAGCCTCTCTTTCAAATGCAATGTTGTGACTCCTGTTTCAGAGTTGCCAAATTCCAACCTTGGAACCTTGTTCTACACACCTGGGAGGACACCAAAACATGGTGGTCGGCCAGCAATTGTTACTTTCATTTTTGAGCCTCTCCTTCAAGTTCAATGTTTTGTCTCCTGTTTCAGAGTTGCCAAATTCCAACCTTGGGGCCTTGTTCTACACACATGGGAGGACACCAAAATGTGGTGGTCGGCCAGTAATTGTTCTGTTCCTTTTTTGACCATGGCCGGCCGGCTAGGGAGAGTGGCTGGCCGACCAGTTGGGGTGGCCGGCCGGCCACCTTCAAGAAATCCACCTGGCCGGCCAGCTTTCTGCTTTTGAACCCCTTACAGCTGTCCAGCTGCTTTTCAAAATATCTTGATCCTCCGAGGGATATTTTGGGAGGGAAAGCTTGGGTACATTTCCCTCCCCTTTTACACCCCTTTTGGTCTATTTAAGGGGCTGGACAGCTCCTTGGTTGAGGTTAGAAAAATTCATCTCAAGACTTCATCTTCCAAAACCTCCATTTCCATAGCCAAAAACTCCAAAAACCTTCAAGGTTCTAGGCCATTCCTTAATCAACCCTAAGCCTCACCATCACCACCTCCATTCCAGCAGCAAAGGAGGGTTTTTCAAAGGCTAAGGACCAACAAATTGAAGCCAAGAAGCAACAAAAGACTTGTCTCCAAGGGTAAGACTCTAATTCCCTTTTTCTAGCACAATTTTGAATCAATTCTTTACCCTATTTGCTTTTTGTTTTGGGCTCCGACCCCTACTGGTTTTGTTCTTATTTTGATCCCCTCTACAACTTTGTAGAAGGGCTCAGCTCTGTTTGGTGTCTCCATGATGCACCTCTTTCAATATCACTCTTTATGCCATTATTTTGCATGCTTTATTTGGCTTATGAGTGATCCATTTTCAAGCCTGATATATACTGTGAGTGGGCCTATTTTGAACCCTTATTCAACTTTGAAGAAGGGCTCAATCATGTTTGGCCTCTCTATCATGCACTTTCTTTGTAATCCTCCATATTTTCCGTAAAATTGCATGATTTATTTGGCCTATTTTTGATCTGATTTGGAGCATCTCATGAACTAATATTGTGCTTATTTTGAGTCCCTCTTCAACATTGAAGAAGGGCTCAACCTGGTTTTCATGCTCTACATGCCACTTGCTTTGAATTCATGTTCTACTCCTATTTTGCATGCCTCTTCAAGCTTATTTGGCTTCTGTTTTCAGCCTTCATCAGGCTTGAAAAGAGCCTTATTTAGGCCTTATCTTCATGTTTTGTTAAGGGTCTTAGGCCATTTGGTAATTTTTTTTGGTACTTCATGTTATACCCCCTTTTTGGTTCATTATTTTGCATGCTTTGTTAGGCTTGCTTAGCTTCTGTTTTCAGCCTTCATCAGGCTTATAAAGTGTCTTAAAATGACCCATTCTTCATTTTTTGTTAAGGGTCCAAGGTTGTTTGATGCATGCTTTTGGTACCTCATGTTATAGCCTTCGTTGGCATATTATTTTTCATGCTATGTTTAGCCTATCTACATACTGAATTGGGGGATGTCATCTCTTTTAAATGTGCATATTTTTTGGCCCTATTTAATTTTGTAGAACTGTGTTTTTAATTTTGAGCAATGTATATACCACTTGCTTTGTAATTCTCCTCTTTTCCCCCATTTTTGCAAGTTATTTTTGCCATACTTGTGATCATTGTTTGGCCATACTTTGTACTGAAAATGTGCTAGTTTAGGGGCTTCCTTGCTACTGTTTTATATGTTATGCCCATATAATGCATGTTTAGTAGGGCTGTAGGCCATTTCGGGTGCTTTACATTGCATTTCGGGCATCGGGTGTAATTTTGCTATAATTCGGAGGCTGTTTTGCATCATTTTAGCTGTTGAAATTTGCATTTTTCATATGCCATATGCCACGTCTCGTTTGCATGCCATTTTTGTGCCTTAGGGCCATGCCTCGGTTTGCGTGCCGTGTGCGCGCATTTCGAGGCAACTTGTTTTCATCTTTCGACATCCTATATGAGTGCGGCTGAGGCCCTCCCATGTTGGTATAAGCCCGTCGTTGCATTTTACATGCCATTCTGCATGCCTCGGTTTGCGTGCCCGCAGCGCATTCAGGCGCGCCCTCATCTTTTTATCCGACGGCATCTTATGTGAGTGCGGCTGAGGCCCTCTCATGTTAGTGTAAGCCCAATTTGTATTTTCATGCCTTTATATCATTGCCTCGGTTTGCGTGCCTGTGGGCACGCGTTTCGAGGCACTTCTTTTTTTTTTATCCAACGGCATCTTATGTGAGTGCGGCTGAGGCTCTCTCATGTTAGTATAAGCCCATCTTGCATCGTGTATGCCATTTTAGATCTGTTGCATTCCGTATGCCATTTCTTGGTTTGCGTGCCCGTGGGCACGCATTTCGAGGCATTTCATTTTAGTCTCATTGTATATCATATTTCATGCCATTTCATGCCTTAGGATCATTGCCTCGGTTTGCGTGCCCGCGTGCACGCATTTCGAGGCATCTCATTTTCATAGCATTGTGTATGTTAGGATTGCATACTAGCTGCATTTCTTGCATATCATGCATATTGCATCGTGTCCGGGATAGGTGTTAGCAGCACGGAAGCGAGCGTTCGTACTCAAGTGACGAGCGGGTCTCAATTCCCAAGTCACCAACACTCCGGATTACCCATGATGGAGTTAGGTTTTATTGTAGCATTCATATGCATTCATCCTATATTGAGTTGTGCAATCCGACTCATCGGTCATCATGCATCGATATGCGTGATTGATGACACGAGGATCGAGGCATGCATATATTTGTGAAATACATTGCTATGCCCTTTTCCTGCTCTCTGTTGCAGCAAAATCAAGGATCAACAACTTTTGGTCGACCGCATTTAGAAAATTGCAAGCGAGGCTAATTGGGGCATCGATTGGATTTCAGGCCGAAGCGACCCGGCATACACTATTCATCAGAAGCAAGGCACCCCCTGGCTTGCATGCCAGTTTACAATCTTTCTTTATTTAATTTGTAAATTAATTTGGATTTTGTATATTATTCAGACTGTACTATTCTTTTATTCGGGTCTGTATTATTTATTCGGACCCTCTGCGCGAGGGCAATGTTGTAATAAGGGTGTGTGAGTGTGATGTATGTCTTCCAACCACCATTTCTTTCTCCCTTTTATTTACACCTTACGATGGTTAGATATAGGGCATATCTCAATTAGCATCTGATGTAATGACATGTTTGCATCATTCATCTGTTTTTGCATACTTGGGCTCGGCGCATCATAAAAACTGCATCTGTATTTCAATTCCAAATTGAATACATGCTAACTGTAGCATCTCATATACCATGTTTAGAATAGCCGAGCCTGCTATAGTTGCATTTCGCATGTGTTGCATTAGGCATTTCAGCACATTTAGGATCATGCATGATTTCTAATCAGCTTTTGTTTTGGCTAGGAGTACTCGGTGAGTTTTATGCTTTAGCATCCTCGCATGCGTATGAGTGTTACCATGAATAGCATGCTTACCATGAGGCTATGTGCTTATATGATATAACTGCCTTGAATGCCTGTGGGTGGAGGTTGAGTTATCTGAATTGGGACAATTCATCAAATGCTTGTTTTAAGCCCACTAGATAGTGGCAAAATCATGTTTTCTAAGCCCACCCGAGGGTGGCAAATCCACGTCTTAGCCTACTTGCGAGTAGCACCGTCAAACCATTTTCAAACAAACAAGCATAAAATGTTTTGTTCCAATTCAAGCGATTCAGTCTATACTTGTATGCTGTGCGCATCACATAGTAACCTAGGCTAATAACCGGAATAAGAACGTACAAAGTTTTCAAAAACTGATATCATGGTTAGTAGAGGCCGGTCTTTGGCCGGCGAAAGGGTGCTCACGATGTGACCTTCCCAATCGTACCCAAGTTCGAGCCAACTTTGGTGATAGCGGACACGTGGCCTTTGGCACCGAGTTAGGGTTTCCTAAATTTCCCATTTAAAAATATTTAGGTGACGACTCTGTTATCTGGCAAAGCAGTCCATGTTTGGTACTTCTTTTCAAAAAATCTGTTTTTCTTCAAAACGATTTGCCAGAGTTGGACTCTTTGGTTCAGATGTAGAACCGCAACAAAATCAAGTCCGAACTGTAGCCAGGTCCGTCGCGGGCTTGTTACAGTTTCTGGCGACTCTGCTGGGGATTTAGAGAACTTGACTCGAACTCGTGATATCTGCTTTTGACTACACTTGTTTGTTTTTTTGCATTGCATTTGCATTGGTGCGCCTAGGACACCGTGTTTGCCATATGCCATTCCCGAACGATTTGCCGGAGGCTTGTCTTGTCAAGGCATGTCCATAAGGCTGATTGGCTCTGGGCTCTGACAGCATGGGAACACAAACCCCGGTTTTCCCGGGGCACCCTTTTTGACCATTCGACCTAGTGCATATTCGAATCCATAGTGACCATTCCAAACTAGGACAGGTTGCTTACCCGTTTATAGGTTGTTTGAAGCCGCTGTGTGCGTAATGAAACCCTAGCTCCTGACAAAATAGGACAGGGAAACCCTACCCCAACATAGGGGTGTTTTGGCTCTCACTTATCTGCTATGTGCTTGTTAGAGTGCATCTCTACAGGGAATGCATGTATCAGTTGAGTTTGGGCATCAGGCCTGCAGGCATCATTCAGTGTCTGAGAATCAGTTGTCTGCGGATATCAGATTGATTTAGGGAAACGATGTCTGAGCATAGTGATCGATGGTTGAGGCGATGTATTTCGGCTTATTAACTGCGTGTTGTATGCTTGTATGTGTGTTGTGTGTATTTAAATTAATTTGTTATGCCCGTTTTACGGTCATTTATTTCCTTTTGCTTTATTATCTTTTTTTCTAGGCGGGTTTGTAGCACGATTGCTTCCGAGCGATCGATACTTCCCAAGCAATTTGGACACGAGGTCGCCGACTCAACCGATCCGAGGATCTAGTTGACGGACATCCGTGTTCCACTCTTTACCCCGATCACGAAGAAGGCGAGAAGGCACAAGGTGTCGAGCACGGATCACGAACGCATCTACTCTAGTGTCGAACGGTCGGGTTGAGATTCTGTTTACGCTATAGAGATACACTTGCGGTTATTGAGATGGAACAACGAGAATCCAACAATGGAGGCAATGATCGCGAGATGAATGAGAGCATGAAACAAATGCAAGATGATGCTATCCGCGGTGAATTTTCTAACTGAAGAGCATTTGTCATGGCCCAGCGATCTGGTGATCACGGTTACAATGAAGAATGCATACGCTTCACACCAGTCCCTCCTCCACTAGGGCGATTAGGTTCCTCCTCCACGGGGCCCCATTACCCGAGCAGATATCTCTTGGCGAATGCTCCTCCAAATCCCAGAATACCAGAATACCCTCCCAAATCCAGAGCGCTACGCCAAACTTCCAAAACACCCAAAGGACACGGGTCTTCCAGGTGGCTCGCCCCTTCTGCCAGAATGTCCAAAAATATTACACCCAATCACGGACTCTCCATTCGAGTTTGAGGTAGACGAACGACTGAAATTGAGCAAGTTGGAAAAGCTCTTCAAGAAATCACAGGGGGTGAAGGCCATCCCAGATATTGAAGACGGCTACACTGATGTGGCCGTAACATTGCCGGACATATTTAAGATGCTCCAGATCGATCGCGTTGATGGATCCGGGACCCCATGGTTCATCTACTGTTTTCGGACATCTTGCGACCAATGGGCCTAACAGGACTCTGAAACTCTCCTTTGTTTGGCGAACCTGTCGAGTGGCCGCCAACTGGTATGCAAAGTTGGATAATGATGTCAAGAGGAACTGGGATGAGTTGGCTGAAGCCTTCGTTGCACAATATTCATATAATACTCAGATCGAGATTACAACACGTGATCTCAAGACAACAAGCGAGAACAGAAAAGACTTTCTCGATTTTGTCACTCGGTGGAGCAAAGGCATCAATGATGACCTTAAGGCCAATGATAAAGATCAAATCCGGATGATTGTGCGCAATCTCCAACCAAAACTTATCTGAAGATGATTGTAGTTCCTTCCCCACCTTCGCAGACTTACATGATATGGGGTGCAAATTGAGGATGCTATGAAGCAAGGGTTGATTGACCAGACGGGATCAGCCAGAAGAACATTCAACCGTAATAACAATGCGGGCCGAGTGGCTCTGCCAATACAAGAGCTTTAGAGGTCGGTATGGTCACCACCACTCCCCTCCCAACCAAGGCCATGGCCAGCCACCTTTCGATGCATCCGGGAGCAATAACCAAGCTTCAAGATACCAATCCGAGGTCAACGAACCTTCTCCCCACTACATATGCCTTTGTCCAAAGTCCTCGGGGTTCTAGTCGAGAAGGGGCATCTGAAACCCTTGGGCAAGGCCCCTCCAAATCCACTCCCCCTTTCCCACAACCCAGCCAAATATTGCAAATACCACCAGCAGCATGGTCATGATACCGACCAATGTTACAGGCTGCGTCATGAGATTCAAGACCTCATTGACAAAAACATCATTCTACCTCCTGAGAGACCCAGTGTCACAACTAACCCACTCCCAGCACATAACCAAGATCCACCCAAAAGAATCAATCTCATCCAAGCGGGACGTGTCTTCGACCCTAGTATCTACATTACTCCCTCCACCTACCCAAGCCGAAGGTGATCCTTCTGATAGCATTGACTTGTGCATGATGGACACCTCCACAACCCAACTGAGCCAAAGGTGGTGACCACGAAAATGGAGCAGGCGGGCTCGAGGAAACAAAGCTGTTGAGTCTGGGGTGGAGCGGTCGAGAATTGGTGGCAGAGCTTATAATCCGAGTGGATATATCTTGTCAATGAGGACCTAAAATTTGAGTGTGGGGCCGGAAGAAATTTGAATTGTGTATGATCCGGGAAAAACTTGAATCGGTGGGGATGATCGACAATGATGGAAGAGGACTTCGCCAACCTCCGGTTTTCAACGACCAAGAATCGGGGATGCATCAATCAACCGTTCGAATCTGAGTCGTGAAGTCGTCGGTGGTTGGATGATCGGCCGGACATTGTACCATTTGTGGCGGAAGGGCGAGGTCGAATTGAATTCAGGAGGCGCCGGTATGAAGAATTTCGCTCAGAGCAAGACACTTTGAAAACCGAACAATTATTTGGAGGAACAAGAAAAGAAATGGGATTACGAGAGGATCCGAAAAGCAAAGAACCATGAGGAAGTTGAAAGTCTTTGAAGCGAAAAGTGAACATCTTTGTGAGCACGTGGGAGGAAAATCTGAGAGCGCAAACAAGCCCGAACGACAGTGCTGTTAAATGCTAATGGAAT
Organism: Camellia lanceoleosa; assembly: GCA_025200525.1. NCBI lineage: Eukaryota > Viridiplantae > Streptophyta > Magnoliopsida > Ericales > Theaceae > Camellia > Camellia lanceoleosa. Next base: position 165,096,731 of record CM045762.1, on the reverse strand, counting down.
GTGGTGGGAAGATGACGACTTGTATCTCGCCCATGACGAAGGCGGGTGGGAGGCCAACCGCACATTTGGTATCTCAAGAGGTGGACCATATGACAAGAATGGGCGGTATTTCAAGCCCCACACCTTGATCAACGAAGCATCGGGGAAAGATAAAGAGCGGAAAACAGAGAGAAGCAAGTTGAAGAAGAGGCATCTTGAAGCGATTAAAGAAAATACAAGCGAACATCTCCATCTGAGGTGGCGCTTATGGCTTCAAGGGTGCATAGACAGTGTCCTACTCTGCTATGGACAAGGCCAAACTCTCCATCGAAACTACACCAGCAAGCGGTGGTTGGTTTTTCCGGGAGGAGGTTCCGGCATTGACCTGTTCGGACAAGGAGCCGCTGAGGCATGGATCATAAGGCCCCTCTCTCTGTAGAATGCGAGGACAAATGGATTCGGTGGTACTTGTTGATCTGGGTCCGCTATCAATGTCTGCGGCGAGCAGGCGTATGCAATTGGGTTAAAGCTGCGGACTTCACCGACTACTCAAGTGATCGAGCCTCGACAATACAAGTAGGGATGTCACTGGGATATAAAATCAAACCAAGATTGGGCTGGACAACACGAGGTAGATTTTCATGTCTTGGAGGTCCTGCATCCTTTAACATGCTTTTTGGGCGACCACGGTTTGCATCGGTGAAGGCCGTCTCATCTACTCTACATCAAATGGTGAAATACCCCTATGGAAAGGAGTAGCCATTGTTTTGGGAATTCATCAATCCATCCTCCTCAGGAATATCTCGCCGGTCTTGGAGATTGAACACGGCATGGAAGACATGTTCATATCGAGTTTACTTTTGAGGCAGGGTGGTGCAAAACATTATGGCTGTGAATGAGGGTGTGTATGTCAGTGCTCAAGCCGTCTACCTCATGAACAAGCTACAACATATCCCCGGGATGGGATTGGGAAGAAGCGCCAGGAAAGGAGTCGCAGCATTGGCCGAAGTGCCACACAATCCACATACCTTTGGACTGGGTTATCTGCCCACCAAAGAAGATTGGGCAAGGAAAGGGAAGGAAATGGCCAGCAGAGCTAGAGCGAAGCAGGCTGGGAAGCCTTTTGATCTAATGCACAGGCCCATCCAGGGTACCTGAGCAGACGCTTTATGCGGGAGGAAGACTTTCCATTTGCGGCTTCCCGAGCCATGGTTCAACGCGAGAGGAAGCGCGTACAGGTTTGAAATCTTCTTGACACGCAACTATCCGGGATGATGTTGCCCTGAGCGAACAGACCCAACAACTGAGGTTGAGCAGAATAAGGCAGTGGATCCTGAGAGCACAGAATTGGAAATGGGGGTAGCACTGGCATGTCTCCTCTCTAATCCTCCGATCGACCAAGATTGCTTGGGGAATAACTTCATGGTTTCCATGATTGGGGATGAAACGGCTGCTAGCCGACCAACAACTATCTTGGATGCATCAGTCGCACCCTCTCTCACCTGGCAATACGAGGAGGGATTTTTGTCCAGCGACAAGGTCGGGTAGTGAGCGAATCTGATTCCAGGAGTCTGTGAGTGAATCGATTCAGCTCGACTGAGTCTGAGTCTGGTACTCCTGGGGGTGCCAACCCGGATGCCACAGTTCTGTCCAGGTCGTCTTTTTCCTTTTCATTTGAGTCTGTTATAACCGATGAATTGGATGATTTGGATGTGCCTAATGAGAATGAAGCTGTGGTTTAAGTACTTTTCGTGCCCTAATTTATTGCATTAATTCATACTTTCAAAATTTTGATCAAAAGCACGAGGGCGAAGTTCCTCCGGTTTCTAGCGTTTAATTGAGCAAGAGCAAGAGATTTGTTAAGCCATTAATGGATGAAATCATTTCCGTGAACATTAGTCTTGAGGAGGACCATGGCTGGTCCAGATCGGGTCCACGTTGTCTTCGGAGGAACGGCGCTTAGTCGCTTTATTAAAAGATTTCAAAGATGTTTTCGCGTGGTCCCACGAAGACATGCCTAGAATCGATCTGAGATTATGCGACATCGGATCCCCTTGACCCCGAGGCCCGACACATCAGCGAAGCTCGAAGGATCCGCGGATTGGGCTCTTATGATTAAGGAAGAGGTCACCAAGCAAATTGACTGAGCTTCTCTTGGTATCTGAATATCCGACTTGGTTGGCTAATATTGTTCGGTGCCAAGAAAGATGGCGGGATTGGTGTGTGTAGACTTTAGGGATTTGAGCAGCTAGTCCGAAGGGCGACTTTCCCTACCGCATCGATGAGTTAGTGGACTTCACGGCGGGGCATGCATTGCTCTCATTCATGGATGACTTCTCAGTACAACTAGATAGTGATGGCGCCAGAAGATAGAAAAATTGCATTCACCACCAGTAGAACATATCTCTAGGGTAATGCCGTTTGGGTTAAAAACGCTGGGGCTACTTATCAGCAGACGCGACCACAATACTACATGATATGATCCACAAAGAGGTTGAGGTGCACGTGGACAACATGATTGTCAAGTCCAAGGAAAGAGGGCCACTACACGCCTTGCATAAGATTTTCCAAAGGATCGTGGAATTAGGTTCGGCTAAACCCTCAGAAATGTACATTTGGTGTTACAGCGGGAAAAATGCTGGGGTTTCTGATTACACAAAGGGGCATCGAGGTCGACCCTTCCAAAATCAAGGCCATCTTAGAAATGCCACCACCGAGGACTGAAAAAGAGGTGCGAGGCTTTCTGGGTAAAGTGCAATTCATAAGACGGTTTATTTCAAAACTAACCTTGACTTGTGAACCACTTTTTGGCCTCCTCAAGAAAGGAAAGAAGTTCCAATGGGACGGCCGATGTCAAAATTGCATTTGAGCAGTTAAAGAATATCTCTGAGAACCCACCCGTTTATCACCACGAGCAGGAAGCGATCGATTTTGTATCATCGCTGTTGAGACTACAATGGGCTGCATGCTTGCACAAGAATCAGAAGATAAGGTGGAAAGAGCCATCTATTATTTGAGCAAGAAGATGCTGGAATATGAGACCCGATATACACCGCTGGAAAAGGCTTGCTTAGCTCTGGTATGGGCTACCAGGAAGCTGCGGCACTACCTGTTAGCTCACTCTGTAATGTTGGTTTCACGACTTGATCCCATCAAATATCTTTTCGAGAAACCAGCGCTTACGGGTAGGCTAGCTCGTTGGTTGCTGTTGCTCTCCGAATTTGATCTCACATATGTGACCGCATAAGTCGATGAAAGGAAGAAGCGATGGTAGAGTTCCTTCGACCACCGGTTGAGGATGAAGCGATTGAGTACCTATTCAGGATGAATCAATTACGCATATCGACGAAACTTGGACAATGTACTTTTGAGGCGTCAAATCGGCATGGGTATGGGATAAGAGTGTTCGATAGCACCCGACAATTCCGTATCCTCTAGCCTTCAAACTCGGTTCAAAGTCTCAAATAATGAAGCGAGAATCTGGCGTGCATTCTTTGGTTTGGAAGCGACCCTAGAACTAGGGGCAAGGCAATTTGGATGTCATTGGGGATTCGAACCTTGTTGTGTCTCAAGCTAAAGGAGACTGGAAAGTTAAAGAGGAAAATATGATGATGTATCACCAAACCTTGGATTTGCTGATTCCTCGGTTTGAAAAGCTAAATTTCACTCATCTACTAAGAGAGAACAACAAGTTCGCAGATTCACTAGCAACTCTATCATCTATGATAAACATCCCGTGTGGAGTCCGGATGCGTCCAGTCATCATCGACCAGAAGTTTGTACCTGCCTATGAGTCGATTGCAGCCATAGATGAAGTTCAGGATGAACACCCTTGGTATTACGACATCTAGAACTTCTTGGAGAAAGAAACATACCTGCCAGGGGTAAATGCCAAAGACAAGAGAGCAATCAGGAGAATGTCAATTCAGTTCATCATCTGCGGGGGTAAACTATATAAACGGGGTCATCTGGGAATGCATAAACTGTGCGTTGATGCAGAAGAGTCAAAGCGCCTGATGGAAGCCATCCACGGGGGTGAATGCGGTGCACACATGAATGGGGTAATGTTGGCACGGAAAATCCTTAGACAAGGTTATTACTTGTCCACTATGGAGGAGGATTGTATTGGTTTTGTCCGGCGATGCCACAAATGTCAAATTCATGCAAATCGCATGAACATTCCGCCGTCAAAGCTGTACAACATGACCTCGCCATGGCCATTTTCTGTCTGGGGAATTGATGTAATCAGAGCCGTTACGCTGAAGGGGTCGAACGGGCATGAGTTCATCTTAGTAGCAATAGATTATTTCACAAAGTGGGTTGAGGCCCAATCTTACGCAGTGTTGAAAGCTTCACACGTTGCAAAATTCATTAGAAACAACATCATCTGTCGCTACGGGGTCCCAAATGAAATAGTTTCAGACAATGGTTCCCACTTCAAGAAGGAGGTGATTGATTTGTTGGAGAAATACAATGTGGCTTTTCATAAGTCGTCTACTTACCGGCATAAACCAACGGGCGATTGAGGCCGCCAACAAGAACATCAGCGCATACTACAGAAGATGGTGGAAACTTATCGGGACTGGCCAGATAAGCTGCCGTTTGCTCTGTGGGGCTACAGGACTTCGATCAGAACTTCTACTGGGGCGACTCCGTACTCATTGGTCTATGGGATGGAGGCCGTTCTACCTATTGAGATTGAGGTCCCGTCATTACAGTATTGGCGAATGCCGATAATTGGCGGATTAGCGAAGCAGATTTGAGGAACTTATGCTTTTCGATGAAAGAAGGCTGAAAGCACTGTACCACATCCAAGGTTATCAACGCAGAATCGCTCGGGCTTTCAACAAGAAGGTTAAGTCCAGGAACTTGAAAGAAGGAGATTTGGTACTCGAGGACAACCGAGCTCCCATCCACGACCCAAGAGGCAAGTTCAGACCCAATTGGACTGGTCCTTACATCATCAAGTCAATCTGAATTGGTGGTACATGGTTCGATGGATCTAGATGGCTTAGAGTTTTCCCAACCGATCAATATGGACAAGTTGAAGAAATACTACCCTGAGAGGCTCGCTGGGCGAAAACCGAAAAAGGCGACCTAGGCAAAACTTCGAGCATAGAAAAATTTGAAATTATAAAAGCTGAGCTCAAGGTTGAAAACCATAAAGGCGGCCTTGGCAAAAGTTAGAGCGCAAAGGAGAGTAAAAATACCGGCGAACCTAAGCCTGAACTACGTAAGACTTGATTCCCATCTTTGGGATACGTAGGCAGCTTCATCTTGAAGTTCAGTCACAATCTTTTCCCCGATCAACTTTTTCCATTCTGATCATCTCAGTCATCTCTATTCATCAGCATTTATTGTGATCTCCGGTACAGTATTATTCAAACTAGGGGCAACTTTCCGTTGCTATGAATTGCCAAGGCACTTTTCAAACTAGGGGCAACTTTCCAGTTGCTAGGATTCGGGGTTGTGCATCTCAGTGACAGATCTCAGGCGTGTCCAATTCTGATTCATATCGAAAATAGTTTTGAAAAGTTTTAATAAAAGTTGACTTTGTTCAAATTAGTCTTTTCACAACTAAAACCATTTTTGGACCAAAAGTAGAGAATTTTCAGTACCACAACCTTCAATTTCATTGATTTCAAAACAGAGTTCTTTTTGCTCTTGCATACAATTGAAGTTGCTTTTTATTACATTCATAACAAAAACTTGAAAGTACTAATAAAGCAATAAATCTGGGGCATAGTCAAGTCAGGTGTCCCTGCGCCCCCTTCTAGAGCTAGTTGAAGCCTCTAATGCCAACCTAGGCCCAACTTGCTTCTTATTTGAGCCAATCCCAAAGACTTTCGTCGGATAAAGTGCAAGCGAAAATAGGAGGCAGGGGCGAGGCTCTCTCTAACTCTCCATCTTTGCGGCTGTCGAGCCCATATGCGCCTCGAGCTGGAAATGTAGCGGATACTCTATCCTCCGGTGGGCAAGTCGATCACGGCCAAACCGCGCGAAAATCTGAGAATGGGAAATAGAACACCACGATGAGTCAAGCCGATCAGTCGAACCCCGACCTGCCGGGACATGCTATAGCTCATTGCCGGGAGATTGAGCCAAGGACAACGCCACGCAATGCAATCCGCCGACAAGTTGCACATCCATTCAAACCACCAGCTCTCATCAGGAGCATTCACTAGGCGTTGCCGAAAAAAGTAGCCACGCATTTGAGTAAGCGTGACAAGAGTCCACAACTTGCAACTTATCCATCAACCATATCGGGGAGGGATGAAAAATGAGAGAATAAAGAATAGAGATGTGCGATGAGAGAAAAGTAAGATGAGGGTTTTGTGAGAAAACCGAGGCCGAGGGCAGTGATGTGAGTAAATATACATGTGAGCTTGGGTGGGAAACATTACACCTGTGATGGTGGACTCCTTAAACCTGGTTGTCTCCCGGCGGTAGAAAGCATCTAAGCCCATCAGTGTCTTAGCCAATGTCATGGCGATACAGCTCTTCCCATCCCTCAAGCCTTGAGCGACTTCAATCAAACGGATGCTAGCTCCTCCGGAGCCCAAGACAAACAGAAAATGAGATAGTAGGCACAAGTAGAGGGCGTGCTGCCGGAAGCCTTGCCAATAGTGGTTGCTGCGGTCACCGGCATCAGAGAATCGGTAAATCAGGCTCGGGATATCCAACATGCCATCACCAATCAGAGATCTAGCATCATGCGCATTAAGACCGCACATCCGCCCTAAGGTTTGGGCATAGCTAAAATTGAGTTGGGGCAGAATTTCCTCGCCTCGCTCGGACTCCATCAAGATTTGAAAATCTTCAAAAGTAGGACATACCTCTTGCCCGCCAAAGCTAAAGACGTGCGTCACCGGGTTCCAAAACCTTGCCGCGGCATAGAGGAAAGGAAAATGCAGTGGAGTCCAGCCTAGCGTGAATAGTGCATTCAAGCCAAAACCAGGATGTGAGATTTTCTGTGAGAAATGCCTCCATTTTTGCGAGGAAAGATGATGAAATGAATGAGTTCCAAGGGTGGGGCTTTTATAGAGGGGCAAAACACTATTCAAAGGACACGTGTCAAATTTCTGGAGGTTGCAGGAGAGGTGACCGGCTGGCCATCTATCCTAGTAGGCCGGCCACCCTCTAGGCTCCAAATGCAAAATGTTTTCGGCCTCGCTTTGGTCCTATTTTGCCCGCCGGAGGGAAGCTTGAGGCACTTTCATGCATCGGGAATGTCGAAGGCCTCCATTTCTATCAGTTTCGGATACATTCCATTATTGTCCGTCCGAAGTACGTTTTGTTGTGTTTTGCTTATCGAGTTGTTGTTTTGTTTATCGAGTTGTAAGTTTTGTCGAGCTGTCGCATTTTGTGTTTTGAATTGTTACTTTTTGGTTATACAATTTTGTTAAGTCTTGTCTATTGAGTCGTTAACATTGTTGTACTTTGTTTATCAAGTTGTAAACTTGCTAAGATTCTGTTATTTCTTAGTGAGTCGAGTTGTTTTGATTTGTTGCGTCGGTTCATTACCTGACCCGGTAAATACATGAGGCACATTTTCATTCGATTCCATTTTTGTGCAAAATCATGCGATGCGATGCTAAGAGTTTCAAATACAAACATCTTTTCAAAAGCTGTTTTATTCCATCATGTTTTTACAACAAAATAAAGGTACAAGTTTTACAGAAAATAAAACTGCCTAACAATGTGCAAAGTGCTACAAACTACTAGTCAAAAAGTAAAATAAAGCAGGAAATAACATCAGTATCCTCGGGAACGGGAATGAGGAGGCCCTCTCATCCTCTTCTGTGGGATAACCTCTGCACCATCATCACCATCCGGATCAGAGCTGTCGTCCTCCGGATCCCCCTCAGCCTCGCCTCCGTTCCCGGAACCAAGACCGGAGCCTCTCTCCCCAGGAGATGTCTCTGACACACGGTCTGCGACCTCCTCCTCCTCATCCTCGACAATGGGTGCCCTGCGTCTGCGAGACGACCCTGCTCCCCGAGCTCCTCGGTAAGGCCTGGATGGCCCAGCTCCTCGGGGCCCAGTACCTCGAGTAGGTCTAACACCTCGACCTCTCTGGGAAGGCCCGGGTGGCCCACCTCGTGTCGAAGCATATACGGGAGGCATCTGAAAATGAAAAGTGCAATACATCAGCTCAAACATAAAAAGCAGGTGCAAGTACAGTATGTGAGTAGGGTGTGTGCCAGATGTGTTCTCTGACCCTATCAGTCTGTGAGAATGCTCAAAACCAGCATTAACAGAAATATGATAAATGCAAGAGAGATGAAGGGTACCTGGAAGCCCATGATAGACATCTGTGCCTCTCTACGCAGGACCATCCCCTCAAGTGAGGCTACCACCCCGAGCATCTGATCTATGTACTCCCGAGGTGGCTGCAGACACAAGCTCAACTCATCAAAAAATAAGCAACTGCCAAAATGTCTGTGTGATAAATGAAAAATGGTAGAACATACCGGTGGTGAGTCAGGATCACTGACATATCTGTGACCAGGCATCGGAGGCTCCATAGGGATCGGAATCGAAGTAGTCCCATCGCCAACTCGTCAACTCGATCGGCATATCGGCCATCGGGATGATCGAGTCGGAGGATCGGAGAATCGAATCGCCTCTACCTCTAGATGCACCGCCACTGCTAGAAGAGGGATGTCTGCAGCGACAGACACGACACGAAGATGGTGCGCCCGATGGGCCTCGATGGTGGAGCCGTACTCCGTCAAGGGGCATCGAGATATATCTTGGCGATAGGTGGCGTGGTTCCCTCAATGAGATGTAATAAAGCATCGGTGCCTGCATGTCCCTAGTGACCTCCTCGAGATAGCTGTCGGCGATCCGCATAGTGGGTGGAGGCCTGGCGGGAGGTCTGAGAATCATACCCCCACTGGCTGAAAGCGTTCCCGAGAACCAAGCCTGGCTGGTCCCTCGGCGAGGAACCTATCTTTGGGAACTAGTCGACCCTCGAGTCGATTCTCGAGATCGCGCCAAAGGCGCCTAAAGGTTGTCGGTGATCTACGGATAACCGGTGTACAAATCAATCGAAATCAAGAAATCTGAAGCGGATCGAAGATGAAAATGAAAAGGCGAGAGTTACGAAATACCTCTGTCGCGCGCACGGTGTCGAAGTACTGTCGTAGAGAGAAGAGAGTCTCTCGAGGCCTCGATAGGTGCTCGCCCTCAAACATCAATGAAAACGGAGTCATAGGAGGTCCTGCCACCTCCATCTCCGAGGCTAATGTGGGGAAATATGCATATACCCATAGCTGAGAAAAGCAATGCGGAATGTGAATACAAAGCGCTAAAGGCAGAATACAGAATGCAAAGTGCGCCGTGTGTGCAGTGAATAAGTAATGAGGAGCAAAAATGTAAATCAAGAGGACAGAATGTACCTCCCAAGCTCTCGATGGCCGTAGAGTAAGTCCCCAGCGTGCGAGGCTGCGCTCATGTAACAATAAAGGGTAGCAGGGCAGGCCGCAATCATCTTGATTGACTGTGATAGGTCTACTAGGGCACTCAGAGATCTGACCGACCATGTTCCTCTATCGACAAGCAGTGGTGCCAAAGAGAAACATGAGGAAACCATGGGTATACTGCTCGACCTCCTCGGGAGACTCAGGCTCCATCTATGGCCGCCGGAAATGGAAAGAGAACCAAGTATACCGAACCCTCCCGAAAGCTCTGTCTGATGGAAGTGCCCCAATAGATGCATCAGCGACCTCCTTGACCCATATCTTCGTAGGGAATGGGTCCACCGCCTATGTCTAGGCGGTGAGTCTGTGAAGTCGATGGGGTCATGGTCATATCCCCATGGCGAAAAATGGAAAGAATTGGTGGTGTCCCACCATCTCTCCTTGAGCGACAAACAATGTCCCTCGATAAGGCGGTGTGATAACCCCTGCAGAATGGTCCGAATCTGCGAAGTCAACCAAGTCGGGACGGCTTAGGAAGCTTCGGATACCACTCCCTCGGCGGTGGAGCCATATCCTCGTCTTGTGCGAGCCAACTGCATTGAATCGAATACATGTGTTCGATACACAATCTGAGCAGTGTGTGCAAACGAAATGAAGAAGGCGTGTGCAAATGAAATGAATGAGCTATGTACAAATCGATTGGAACGTGTGTTCACTTCAAATCTCTGGTTTGAGTGTTGATCGAAGTTTATGGCTGTGTGTTCTACTCTTAATCAGTGGGCTGCGTGTTCACTTCAAATCTGGGCTGTGTGTTTAGTAGATCAGAGTTTAGGGCTGTGTGTTCTACTCTTAATCAGTGGGCTGCGTGTTCAGAAAATCAGAGTTTTGGGCTACGTGTTCAATTCTTAATCAGTGGGCTGCGTGTTCACTTCAAATCTGGGCTGCGTGTTCGAGAAGTCGAGTTTTGGGTCTGCGTGTTCAATTCTTAATCGATTGGGGTGTGTTCACTTCAAATCAACATGTGTTGATAAATCGAGTTTTGGGTGCGTGTTCAATTCTTAATCGATTAACTGCATGTTCACTTCAAATCTGGGTGCGTGTTGATGAATCGAGTTTAGGGTGTGTTCAATTCTTAATCGATTAATCGTGTGTTCACTTCAAATCTGAAATGCGTGTTCGATGAATCGAGTTTAGGGTCAGGTGTTCTACTCTTAATCAGTGGGCTACGTGTTCACTTCAAATCTGGGCTGTGTGTTTAGTAGATCAGAGTTTAGGGCTGTGTGTTCTACTCTTAGTCAGTGGGCTGTGTGTTCACTTCAAATCTGGGCTGCGTGTTCAGAAAATCTGAGTTTGGGACTGTGTGTTCTACTCTTAGTCAGTATGTGCTGTGTGCTCATTTTCAACTTCGGGCTGTGTGTTCGACAAATCAGTGTTTGAGCTATGTGTTCAATTCCTAACTAATGTGTGCCGTGTGTTCACGATCAATCAATGAGCCTAGTGTTCATGAAATTCAAGTGTTTAAGTCACATGTTCAAGTTGCAAGCAAAGTTCTATGTCATAAGCTAAAAACTGTGTGTCTAAGCATGGCAAAAAAAATACAGCAAATGAAGTAAAATACCTCTCGTGCCTCGTGGGAGAGGTGCTGCTCCGGCTCTCACAGAAGAAGATCCCCTGGTACCCGATCGTTGAACTCGGTGAAATGACGGAAAACGGCTCATGAAGCCTATGTATCATTGGGTATATCGATCGGGAACAAAAGGGCGAACCCTCGGGGGCAATGTCATAATATCAAAATCATCTCCAGCGCCAGGAAAACCTCCACCGTGAGGGAAATGACCCGCCATGTCAAGAAATCTGCAAAGATAAGCAAAAATGAGCAAAATGAGCCAAAATTGGAAAAAGTCAACAAAAGTCAACTCTCGGGAAATGAAAAGTCAACAAAAGTCAACTCCCGAAAAAATCTTCCAAATAATGAGACAAACTTACCTCAAGTGGTGACAATGAGAAGAGAAGCCCCGGAATCAAAATTTAGTCGGCTCAAAGTGCTTAAGACTAGAAGATTTCGCGAAAACAACTTGTGTGGAAGGCCGGCGGGCGCATATAAAATGCAGATCTGAAGGAGAAAATGGTTTAGGGAGCAAGAGAAGGAGCTTTTGCAGCTGTGGGAATGATTTCGGAGGCAATGGAGGAGCATATATAAAGAAATGGCCGAAATGACCAAAATGCCCCTGCTTTTGGCAGGTGGGCCCACCTTTTGGTGGCTTGACCATTTGCTTTTCCTCCCCTGGCCGATGGCCTCTCCTAGGGAAATGGGCTGGCCGTTGGTGGTCCCCACCCCCTCCCCTACCTCTCTGCAAATTTTGAGGAAAATCGGAGTTCCCGGGACCTGAAAAAGTTCAAGAAAAGTGCACTTTCTGGCGCCGAATTGCTCCACCGGAACTTCAATTGCAATTTCTGACATGTGTCTCATCATTATTCATCAAAATCAGAGTGTATCCTTTTTAAACATGTTGTGACCTCTCCGGGAGGTGAATCAGAGGCCGCGATCGAGTTGCCGTCGCCGAAATGCGCGTTTCCCAGCTCGTTGTTACGCAACAAACGGGCATCCGGATTTGTACTCGTTTTGCATTGTTTGGCTTATAATTTGCATTCTCATGAATATTTTGCATTGTCATGCGTGATTTCTTGGTGTACAATACTTCTACGCTTGAGCATGCGTTGTCACGCATTATCTTTTCTCACATTGTGATGCATCCACTCGCCGACACTGCGTGTGTCAAACTTTCAGAATCACGGGAATCACATTGAATATATGTTGTTGGCATATTGTTCTTGTTGAATTTCTCTATTTTGCAGGCACGATATTGTATGTACGGTTCATTTGAAATTTGAGTGCGACTGCATTTAATCGCGCAGGTATCGTATCTTCTCCGTGTGAGACGCGACGAGAATTGAATAATTCTCCGCATTTCTAACTGCATGAAATGTAGTCGTTGCTTTGCATTCTTGCTTAAAACTGTTGCATCTATTTGTCAATACTTGCTTCATTACAGCTTGCTGCACTTGTATAATCACCTGGCTCCGTGCCTACCACTTGCATTTTGCCCCCTGCCCGAGGGCACGCCTGCGGGCACATTTCTGTTTATCTTGTATGATTGTCTAAGTCTTCGGCCTTGTCAAAAATGGGTCGTCTCTGGGCTTTGACATTCACTCCCGTCAATGTTATGACTTTCGACTTCTGTCAAAGAGGGGCAACTGTAGACACCCCATTTTTGACCGACCTTAAGACTCAGACGTCACCAGCTGAGCGCTCGGTGATATTTCATGTTGTGCTCATCCAGAAGTTTCAGAGTCGCGGCTACGCGCCCTGCCTCCAGACTCCCGAGCTTTTCTGTGCCTTGCCTCGGTTTGCGAACCAGGCTCGGTTTTCTCTGTTTTCTTTCCTGAAGGAAGGGAGTGGTCCTATAGGCTATCTCTCGGCGGCCGTGGGCTACTTTTTTGGGTCAGAGCCATTTTGCCCATTCGGAGGTTCCGGTTTGGGACCGTCAGGCCGTGTGCCTCGGTTCGGGACCGCCCAACCATCTCCGATTTCTCCGGTTTTTGGCAAGTGCCTCTGTTTTATCATTCTGGGGAACAGGGCCTCGATGCCCGCCGTGGCGAACACCACTTTCGGTGCTTACAGCCTATTTTCGGGACCCCGAACTGCGTGATTTGGGCCCCGAGCATTCATTTCGTATCGGTTTTTGTTCATTTTCGGCGGGGACCTCTGTTTTATCATACTGAGGAACACTGGGGCCTCTGATGCCCACTTCGTGGCCGAATGCCACTTTCGGTGCCTGCAGCCTATTTTCGGGCCCCCGAATCGCGCGGTTTAGGCCCCGAGCGTTCATTTTGCATTAGTTTTTGTTCAATTTTGGCAGGTACCTCTGTTTTAACATCAGGAAGATCACTGGAGGGTGGAAGGCCAGCAATTGTTCCAGAAAACCAGTTTCGCTCCTCCGGCGCCCGTTTTGCTCACTTCCGGGCCAATGTTGAACACCCTAGTGATATTTTCTTCGAGCCGGGACTACATATTTGTGATGAGGGGACATGGGAGGACCCCAAAAAGTGGTGGTCGGCCAGTAATTATGATTTTCATTTTTGAGCCTCTCTTTCAAATGCAATGTTGTGACTCATGTTTCAGAGTTGCCAAATTCCAACCTTAGAACCTTGTTCTACACACCTGGGAGGACACCAAAACATGGTGGTCGGCCAGCAATTGTTACTTTCATTTTTGAGCCTCTCCTTCAAGTTCAATGTTGTGTCTCCTGTTTCAGAGTTGCCAAATTCCAACCTTGGGGCCTTGTTCTACACACATGGGAGGACACCAAAATGTGGTGGTCGGCCAGTAATTGTTCTGTTCCTTTTTTCACCATGGCCGGCCGGCTAGGGAGAGTGGCTGGCCGACCAGTTGGGGTGGCCGGCCGGCCACCTTCAAGAAATCCACTTGGCCGGCCAGCTTTTCTGCTTTTGAACCCCTTACAGCTGTCCAGCTGCTTTTCAAAATATCTTGATCCTCCGAGGGATATTTTGGGAGGGAAAGCTTGGGTGCATTTCCCTCCCCTTTTACACCCCTTTTGGTCTATTTAAGGGGCTGGACAGCTCCTTGGTTGAGGTTAGAAAAATTCATCTCAAGACTTCATCTTCCAAAACCTCCATTTCCATAGCCAAAAACTCCAAAATCCTTCAAGGTTCTAGGCCATTCCTTCATCAACCCTAAGCCTCACCATCACCACCTCCATTCCAGCAGCAAAGGAGGGTTTTTCAAAGGCTAAGGACCAACAAATTGAAGCCAAGAAGCAACAAAAGACTTGTCTCCAAGGGTAAGACTCTAATTCTCTTTTTCTAGCACAATTTTGAATCAATTCTTTACCCTATTTTCTTTTTGTTTTGGGCTCCGACCCCTACTGGTTTTGTGCTTATTTTGAGCCCCTCTACAACTTTGTAGAAGGGCTCAGCTCTGTTTGGTGTCTCCATGATGCACCTCTTTCAATATCACTCTTTATGCCATTATTTTGCATGCTTTATTTGGCTTATGATTGATCCATTTTCAAGCCTGATATATACTGTGAGTGGGCCTATTTTGAACCCTTCTTCAACTTTGAAGAAGGGTTCAATCATGTTTGGCCTCTCTATCATGCACTTTCTTTGTAATCCTCCATATTTTCCGTAAAATTGCATGATTTATTTGGCCTATTTTTGATCTGATTTCGAGCATCTCATGAACTAATATTGTGCTTATTTTGATCCCCTCTTCAACATTGAAGAAGGGCTCAACCTGGTTTTCATGCTCTACATGCCACTTGCTTTGAATTCATGTTCTACTCCTATTTTGCATGCCTCTTTAAGCTTATTTGGCTTCTGTTTTCAGCCTTCATCAGGCTTGAAAAGAGCCTTATTTAGGCCTTATCTTCATGTTTTGTTAAGGGTCTTAGGCCATTTGGTAATTTTTTTTGGTACTTCATGTTATACCCCCTTTTTGGTTCATTATTTTGCATGCTTTGTTAGGCTTGCTTAGCTTCTGTTTTCAGCCTTCATCAGGCTTATAAAGTGTCTTAAAATGACCCATTATTCATGTTTTGTTAAGGGTCCAAGGTTGTTTGATGCATTCTTTTGGTACCTCATGTTATAGCCTTCGTTGGCTCATTATTTTGCATGCTATGTTTAGCCTATCTAAATACTGAATTGGGAGATTTCATCTCTTGTAAATGTGCATATTTTTGGCCCCTCTTTAATTTTGTACAACTGTGTTTTTCAGTTTGAGCAATGTATATACCACTTGCTTTGTAATTCTCCTATTTTCCCCCATTTTTGCAAGCTATTTTTGCCATACTTGTGATCATTGTTTGGCCATACTTTGTACTGAAAATGTGATAGTTTAGGGGCTGCCTTGCTACTGTTTTACATGTTATGTCCATATAATGCATGTTTAGTAGGGCTGTAGGCCATTTCAGGTGCTTTACATTGCATTTCGGGCATCGGGTGTAATTTTGCTATAATTCGGAGGCTGTTTTGCATCATTTTAGCTGTTGAAATTTGCATTTTTCATATGCCATATGCCACGTCTCATTTGCATGCCATTTTTGTGCCTTAGGGCCATGCCTCGGTTTGCGTGCCGTGTGCGCACATTTCGAGGCAACTTGTTTTCATCTTTCGGCATCCTATATGAGTGCGGCTGAGGCCCTCCCATGTTGGTATAAGCCCGTCGTTGCATTTTGCATGCCATTCCGCATGCCTCGGTTTGCGTGCCCGCAGGCACGCATTTCGAGGCGCCTCATCTTTTTATCCGA
Organism: Camellia lanceoleosa; assembly: GCA_025200525.1. NCBI lineage: Eukaryota > Viridiplantae > Streptophyta > Magnoliopsida > Ericales > Theaceae > Camellia > Camellia lanceoleosa. The sequence continues at coordinate 165,080,998 of CM045762.1, read as the reverse complement.
CGGCATCTTATGTGAGTGCGGCTGAGGCCCTCTCATGTTAGTGTAAGCCCAATTTGCATTTTCATGCCTTTATATCATTGCCTCGGTTTGCGTGCCCGTGGGCACGCGTTTCGAGACACTTCTTTTTTTTTTATCCAACGGCATCTTATGTGAGTGCGGCTGAGGCTCTCTCATGTTAGTATAAGCCCATCTTGCATCGTGTATGCCATTTTAGATCTGTTGCATTCCATATGCCATTTCCTCGGTTTGCGCTCCCGTGGGCACGCATTTCGAGGCATTTCATTTTAGTCTCATTGTATATCATATTTCATGCCATTTCATGCCTTAGGATCATTGCCTCGGTTTGCGTGCCCGCGTGCACGCATTTCGAGGCATCTCATTTTCATAGCATTGTGTATGTTAGGATTGCATACTAGCTGCATTTCTTGCATATCATGCATATTGCATCGTGTCCGGGATAGGTGTTAGCCCGGGCACGGGAAACGAGGCGCGTTTTGTACTCCAAGTGACGGAACGGGTCTCAATTCCCAAGTCACCAACACTCCGGATTACCCATGATGGAGTTAGGTTCTATTGTAGCATTCATATGCATTCATTCTATATTGAGTTGTGCAATCCGACTCCTCGGCCATCTTGCATCGATATGCGTGATTGATGGCACGAGGATCGAGGCATGCATATATTTGTGAAATACATTGCTATGCCCTTTTCGCTCTGTTGCGGAAAATCAAGGATCAAGAACTTTTCTGAGTCGACACGCATTTAGAAAATTGCAAATGAGGCTAATTGGGGCATCGGTGGATTTCGCCAAGGCGACCCAGCATACACTATTCATCGAAGCAAAGGCACCCGGCTTGCATGCCGATTCTGATCTTTCTTTGTTTAATTTGTAAATTAATTAGGATTTTGTATATTATTCGGACTGTACTATTCTTTTATTCGGGTCTGTATTATTTATTCGGACCCTCTGCGCGAGGGCAATGTTGTAATAAGGGTGTGTGAGTGTGATGTATGTCTTCCAACCACCATTTCTTTCTCCCTTTTATTTACCTGCTTACGATGGTTAGATATAGGGCATATCTCAATTAGCATACAGTATGACAGCATGTTTGCATCATTCATCTGTTTTTGCACGCACTGGGCTCGGCGCATCATAAAAACTGCATCTGTATTTCAATTCCAAATTGAATACATGCTAACTGTAGCATCTCATATACCATGTTTAGAATAGCCGAGCCTGCTATAGTTGCATTTCGTATGTGTTGCATTAGGCATTTCAGCACATTTAGGATCATGCATGATTTCTAATCAGCTTTTGTTTTGGCTAGGAGTACTCGGTAAGTTTTATGCTTTAGCATCCTCGCATGCGTGTGAGTGTTACCATGAATAGCATGCTTACCATGAGGCTATGTGCTTATATGATATAACTGCCTTGAATGCCTGTGGGTGGAGGTTGAGTTATCTGAATTGGCACAATTCATCAAATGCTTGTTTTAAGCCCACTAGATAGTGGCAAAATCATGTTTTCTAAGCCCACCCGAGGGTGGCAAATCCACATCTTAGCCTACTTGCGAGTAGCACCGTCAAACCATTTTCAAACAAACAAGCATAAAATGTTTTGTTCCAATTCAAGCGATTCAGTCTATACTTGTATGCTGTGCGCATCACATAGTAACCTAGGCTAATAACCGGAATAAGAACGTACAAAGTTTTCAAAAACAGATATCATGGTTAGTAGAGGCCGGTCTTTGACCGGGCGAGCGGGGGTGCTCACGATGTGACCTTCCCCAATCGTACCCAAGTTCCTGAGCCAACTTTGGTGATGACGGACACGTGGCCTTTGGCACCGAGTTAGGGCTTCCTAAATTTCCCATTTAAAAAATATTTAGGTGGCGACTCTGTTATCTGGCAAAGCAGTCCATGTTTGGTACTTCTTTTCAAAAAATCTGTTTTTCTTCAAAACGATTTGCCAGAGTTGGACTCTTTGGTTCAGATGTAGAACCGCAACAAAATCGAGTCCGAACTGTAGCGAGGTCCCTCGCGGGCTTGTTACAGTTCATTGTTGAGGTGAACACACGGCACACACTGATTGAGAGTTGAACACGCAGCCCAAACATTTGAGATGAACACGCAGCCATATTTTGATGTCGAACACACAGTTCGTCATTGAGGTGAACACACGGCACACACTGATTGATAATAGAACACGCAGCCCTAACTCGGATTTTCTGAACACACAGCACAAATTGAAGGTGAACACGCAACACATACTGATTGAGAGTAGAACACGCAGCCCTAACTCGAATTTTCTGAACACACAGCCCTAATTGAAGGTGAACACGCAGCACACACTGATTGAGAGTTTGAACACGCAGCCCAAATTGAAGGTGAACATGCAGCACACACTGATTGAGAGTGGAACACGCAGCCCTAATTGAAGGTGAACATGCAGCACACACTGATTTAGAGTAGAACACACAGCCCTAATTGAAGGTGAACACGCAGCACACGCTGATTGAGAGTTTGAACACGTAGCCTAAATTAAAGGTGAACACGCAGCACACACTGATTGAGAGTAGAACACGCAGCCTAAATTGAAGGTGAACACGCAGCACACACTGATTGAGAGTGGAACACGCAGCCCTAATTGAAGGTGAACACGCAGCACACACTGATTTTGAGTAGAACACACGTTACATTTTACTTTGCAAGACGCAGCCTATTTACTTGCACACAGCTTATTTATTTCATTTACACACAGCTCATTCATTTTATACTGACACATGTATTCATTCTGAATGCAGGTTGGTTCTCGCACTGTGAGGGGATACGGCTCCACCGCTGCTAGAGATTGGTATGCTGAGCTCCCGGAGGCTGTCTGGGATTTAGTTGATTTGGCGGGGTTCGGGTCCTTCTACGCTGGGTTATCGTGTTGTTCTGCTAGGAGGACACTGATGGCAGCTTTGGTGGAGAGATGGTGGGACACCACCAACTCCTTTCATTTTTCCGCCATCGATTTGATTATGACCTCACCGGGATTTTGTCAGTATTGATCGGCTCGACATAGGAGGTTGGCCCATTCCTTACGACGAGGACATGGGCGAATGGGAGGCCGCTTGGATACATTTGCTGGGGGCCCGCTCGCCTGTTGATAGAGCTTCAGGGAGAGTCCAATACACCTGGTTTTCTTCCCATTTTGAGGGGAGGATGGAGCAGGACTCGAGGAGGCAGAGCAAGATGTCTGGTTTTCTTATGTTCCTCTTCGGGACTACTCTGTTCGCCGATAGAGGGAACACGGTTGGGCTATATCTGTTGAGCGCTCTAGTGGACCTATCACAGGTGGGACGGTACGACTGGGGTGGCGCCGGCCTAGCTACCCTTTACTGCTACATGAGTGCGACCTCCCGCGGGCAGAGAGACTTACTAGGCGGTTATTGGAGAGCCTGGGAGGTACTTTTCTGTCCTCTTGATTTATATTTCTGCTCCTCATCACTTGTACATTGCACACACAATGCACTTTACACTCTGTATTTTGCCCTCAGCACTTTGTATTTACATTCTGCACTGCTTTCCTCAGTTATGGGTCTACGTATATTTCCCGACGTTAGCCCCAGAGTTGGTGGTGGCAGGGCCCCTCATGACCCCATACTCATTGGTATTCGAGGGCCAGCACCGGCCGAGACCCCGAGAGACTCTCTTTTATCTATGACAGTATTTTGACACTGTGCGGATGACGGAGGTATTTCAGAACTCTCAGTCCCTTCCGTTTTCATCTTTGATCTGCCCCATATATTCCTGATTTCTGATTGGTTTATGCACTTGTTATCCGCAGATTACATGGCAGCCCTGGGCGCCCTTGGGTGATGGTCTCCGATTTCAAGATATCTTGGGAGGATCGGGCACCTCCAAGACAGATCCCGCCAAGGACGGTTGGTAGAGCATGGTTTCGGGGGAACGCGGCGCTGTATGGGGTACACTTCAAGACCCTCCGCAAAGACTCCTCCAAGGTGCGATCGGCCGATAGGCTTTCTTTGCAGGATGTTGTTAGTGCTATGCTGGGCACTGATGCTTTGCTACATCTTGAGGAGGGGGACTATGCCACTTATCGCCACGTATATCTGATGCATTCCTTGACGGGAGTGCGATTCCATCGAGGCCTCTTTGGTGTGCCATCTTCGAGTCAGGCTCGTGCTACAGATATCCCTTCCTTCAGCAGGGCTGGTACATCTAGAGGTGGGGGTGGGTCGGTTCCCCCTATCCCTCCGACTCTTCATCATCTTGGGTGGCCAGACATGCCGACCGAGTTGACGAGCTGGCGATTTGGGGCTCCTTACCAGGTCCCGCAGGAGCCTCCCCTTCCTGACCATAGATATGTTAGAGATCCTGATTCACCACCGGTATGCTTTACAACTTTGATTTATCAGTCGGATACTTGGACATTCATTCCTTTACTGATGGTTTTGCATTTGTATCTGCAGCCTCCTGTTGAGTACGTGGATGAGATGCTTGGAGTGATGGCCGCATTTGAGGGCATGATCTCATGGAGGAGGCACCTGGCCATTATGGGTGTGCAGGTACTGTTCATCTTTCTTGCATTTATCATATTTCTGATGACACACTAGTTTTTAACATTCTACTGCATTGATAGGCTGTTTGTGTAGAACACATCTGACACACACCCCACTCACATACTGTACTTGCATCTGATTTTCATATTTGAACTGATGTATTGAACTCTTCACTTTCAGATGCCTCCTGTATATGCTCCGCCGCGGGCCGGGCCACCCGGGCCTTCTCAGGGAGGTCGATCGTCTGGACCTTTTCGAGGCGCTGGGCCATCTGGGCCCTTTCGAGGAGCTGGGCCATCCAGGCCTTTCCGAGGAGCTCGAGGAGGGTCCTCTCGCAGACGCAGGGCACATATTATAGAGGCGGAGCCCGATGAGGATGAGGAGGAGGAGGTCGCAGATCGTCAGTCGGAGACATCTGCTGAGGAGGGGGATTTCGGTCTTGGTTCCGGGAGCGGAGGCGAGGCTGAGGGGGATCCTGAGGATGACAACTCCGACCCGGATGATGATGGTGGTGCAGAGGTTGTCTCGCAGAAGAGGATGATGAGGGCCTTTCATTCCCGCTCCCGAGGGTATTGATGCTGTTGTTTCCTGCTTTATTTTCCTTTTTGCTAGTAATTTGTAGCACTTTGCATATTGTTAGGCAATTTTATTTTCTGTAAAACTTGTACCTTTATTTGTAAAAGGAAATATGATGGGGTGAAACAGCGTTTTTTAAAAAAAATGTTGTATTTTTATGCTCTCAGCATCGCATCGCATCATTTTGCACAAAAATGGGATTGAATGGAAATGTGCACTGTGTATTTACCGGGTCAGGTAATGAACCGACGCAACAAATCAAACAACTCGACTCACTAAGAAATAACAGAATCTTAGCAAGTTTACAACTCGATAAGCAAAATACAACAATGTTAACGACTCGATAAACAAGACTTAACAAAATTGCGTAAACAAAGAGTAACAACTCAAAACACAAAATACAACAGCTCGACAAAACTTACAACTCGATAAACAAAACGACAACTCGATAAGCAAAAATTACAACTTGATAAACAAAACAAAGCGTACTTCGGACGGTCTGGGCAACGGAACGCATCCGAAACAGAGGGAAATGGAGGCCTTCGATACATCCGATGCTTGGAAATGCCTGGAACTTTCCTCTGGAGGGCAAAACAGGACCAAAGGCATACATTGGAGCATGGCCGGCCAGTTTTTTGTATCTGAGGGGAGAAATGTGGCCGGCCAGCTGGAAAAGGTGGCCGGCCGGCCACTTATTTCAGCAGTCGTCAAATTTTTGACACGTGTCCCCTGAATAGTGTCCCATCCTCTATAAAAGCTCCAACCTCGGGACTCATTCATTTCATCACTGCTTTGCACAAAAAATGGAGGCATTTCTCATAGAAAATCTCACATCTTGGATCTCTTCACTAGATGGCTTGGAAAAGTTGAATTTCCGAGGTTTCAGCTTGAATGCACTATTCCCACTGAGCCGCACTCCGCTGCACTTTCCCTTCCTCCATGCCGCGGTGAGGTTTTGGAACCCAGTGACACATGTTTTCAGCTTCAGCGGGCAAGAGGTATGTCCAACTTTCGAAGATTTTCAGGTTTTGATGGAATCTGAACGCTGTGAAGAAATTCTGCCTCAATTTCGCTTTGGCCACACCCAAGCTTTAGGGGAAATGTGTGGGCTCACCATGCATGATGCTCGGTCTCGACCGCAACGGGAACCGGACGCTCGCTTGATCCATCGCTTTACGATCTTTGGCATCGGCAACCATTATTGGCAAGGCTTTCGGCAACACGCCCTTTGCTTGTGTATGCTATCCCACTTTCTGTTCACTTTAGGATTTGGTGGATCTAGCATCCGTCTGGTTGAAGTTGCTCACGGCTTGAGAGAAGGAAAGAGCTGTATCGCTATGACACTGGCCGAGACGTTGATGGGTTTGGATGCTTTCTATCGCCGGGAGACGACCAGATTTGCAGGGAGTCCACTATTGCTACAGGTAATGTCTCCCACCCGATCTTGCATATATATTTGCTCACATCACTCGGCCCTCAGGCTCAGTTTTTTCTCACAAAACCCTTTTCTTACTTTTCTCTCATCGCACATCTCTCTATTCTTTATTCTCTCATTTTTTGTCCCTCCCCAGGTATGGTTGATGGATAAATTGCATGTTGTGGACTCTTGTCCAGCCTACTCAGCCCGCGGCTACTTCTTTCGCCAACGCTTAGTTGATGCCCCTGATGAAAGGTGGTGGTTCGACTGGATGTGCAACTTGTCTGCAGATCGCATTGCTTGGCGCTGCCCTTGGCTCAATCTCCCAGCAATGGGTTATAGCATGTCCCGGCTGATCGGGATTCAGTTGATTGGTCTGACCCACTGTGTATTCTATTTTCCGTTCCGGTTCCTGCGTCAGTTTGGTCATGATCAGACTTGCCCACCAGAGGGGATTGAGTATCCGGCTGCTTTCCCGGTCCGAGGCGCACAACTTGCCCGATATGCCACGGCATGGAGGACTAGAGAACTCCTGGCCCCCGCCCCTACTTTCAACTGCACTTTGTCTGACGAGTGCTGGGATTGGCTCAATGAGGAGGCACAGACCGGGCCCAGCTTGGCATCAGAGGCTTCGACTAGCTCTGGGAGGGGGCGCAGGGACACCTGACTTGACTATGCCCCAGATTTATTGCCTTATTAGTACTTTCAAGTTTTCATTATGAGTGTAATAAAAAGCAACTTCAATTGTATGCAAGAGCAGGAGAACTCTGTTTTGAAATCAATGAAATTGAAGGTTGTGGTACTGAAAATTTTCCGCTTTGGTCCAAAAATGGTCTTAGTTGTGAAAAGATTAATTTGAACAAAGTCAACTTTTATTAAAACTTTTCAAAACTATTTTCGATATGGATCAAAACTGGACACGCCTGAGATCTGTCACTGAGATGCACAACCCCGAATCCTAGCAACTGGAAAGTTGCCCCTAGTCTGAATAGTACCGCAGCACTGTATGGCAACGGAAAGTTGCCCCTAGTCTGAATAGCACTGTACCGGAGATCACGATGAATGCTGATGGACAAAGATGACTGAGATGATCAATATGGACAAAGTTGATCGGGGAAAAGGTTGTGGCTGAACTTCAGAATGAAGCTGCCTACGTATCCCAAGGATGGGAATCAAGCCTTACGTAGTTCAGGCTTAGGTTCGCTCGGGTATTTTCACTCTCCTTTTGCGCTCTAACTTTTGCCAAGGCCGCCCTTTGCGGGTTTTCAACCTTGCGAGCTCAGTTTTTATAATTTCAAATTTTTTGTGCTCTGAGTTTTGCCTAGGTCGCCCTTTCGGGTTTTCGGCCTAGCGAGCCTCTCATGGGTAATATTTCTTCAACTTGTCCATGTTGATCGGTTGGGAAAACTCTAAGCCATCTAGATCCATCAGAACCACAGCTCCACCTGACCAGATTGACTTGATGATGTAGGGACCAGTCCAATTGGGTCTGAACTTGCCCCTTGGGTCGTGGATGGGAGCTCGGTTGTCTTTGAGTACCAAATCTCCTTCCTTTAAATTCCTGGACTTAACCTTCTTGTTGAAAGCCCGGGCGATTCTGCGTTGATAACCTTGGACATGGTACAGTGCTTTCAGTCTTCTTTCATCGAAAAGCATGAGTTCCTCAAATCTGCTCTGCTGCCAATCTGCCTCGGCTATTTGACACTCGGCTAATACTCGTAATGACGGGACCTCAATCTCAATGGGCAGAACGGCCTCCATCCCGTAAACCAATGAGTACGGAGTCGCCCCAGCAGAAGTTCTGATTGAAGTCCGGTAGCCCCACAGAGTGAACGGCAGCTTATCTGGCCAGTCCCGGTAGGTTTCCACCATCTTCTGCAGTATGTGCTTGATATTCTTGTTGGCGGCCTCAACCGCTCCATTGGTCTGCGGCCGATAGGTAGATGACTTATGAAAAGCCACATTGTATTTCTCCAACAAATCAATCACCTCCTTCTTGAAGTGGGAACCATTGTCTGAAATTATTTCGTTTGGGACCCCGTAGCGACAGATGATGTTGTTTTTGATAAATTTTGTGACGTGCGAAACCTTCAACACCACATAAGATTGGGCCTCAACCCACTTTGTGAAATAATCTATCGCTACCAAGATGAACTCATGCCCATTCGACCCCTTCGGCGTAACAGCTTCGATTACATCAATTCCCCAGACTGAAAATGGCCATGGCGAAGTCATGTTGTACAGCTTTGACGGCGGAATGTTCATGCGATTTGCATGAATCTGACATTTGTGGCATTGCCAGACGAAACCAATGCAATCCTCCTCCATGGTGGACCAGTAATAACCCTGTCTGAGGATCTTCCATGCCAACATTACCCCATTCATGTGCGCACCACATTCTCCCCCGTGGATGGCTTCCATCAGACGCTTTGACTCTTCGGCATCAACGCATAGTTTATGCATTCCCAGATGACCCCTTTTATACAGTTTACCCCCGTAGATGATGAACTGAACTGCCATTCTCCTGATTGCCCTTTTGTCTTTGGCATTTACCCCTGGCGGGTATGCTTCTTTCTCCAAGAAGTTCCAGATGTCGTAATACCAGGGGTTTTCGTCCTGAACTTCATCTATAGCGGCAATCGACTCGTAGGCAGGTGCAAATTTCTGGTCGATGATGACTGGACGCATCCGGACTCCACACGGGATGTCTATCATAGAAGATAGAGTTGCTAAAGAATCTGCGAACCTGTTGTTCTCTCTTAGTAGATGAGTAAAACTTAGCTTCTCAAACCGAGGAATCAGCAAATCCAAGGTCTGGTGATACATCATCATCTTTTCCTCTTTTACTTTCCAGTCTCCTTTAGCTTGAGACACAACAAGGTTCGAGTCCCCAATGACGTCCAACCGTCTTGCCCCTAGTTCCAGGGCTGCTTCTAGACCAGCAATGCACGCCTCATATTCTGCTTCGTTGTTCGAGACTTTGAATCGGAGTTTGAAGGCTAGAGGGATACGGGAATTGTCGGGTGCTATCAGCAACACCCCTATCCCATACCCGTATTGATTTGACGCTCCGTCAAAGTACATCGTCCAAGTTTCGTCGTCGATGCGTAAAATGGCTTCATCTAGGAATAAATACTCGACTGCTTCACCCCCTTTAACCGGATGGTCGGCAAGAAACTCTGCTACTGCTCTTCCTTTGACTGACTTGTGTGTGACATACTTCAAATCAAATTCGGAGAGCAACAGCAACCAACGAGCTAGCCTACCCGTAAGTGCTGGTTTCTCGAAAAGATATTTGATGGGATCGAGACGCGAAACCAACATTACGGAGTGAGCTAACAAGTAGTGCCGCAGCTTCCTGGTAGCCCATACCAAAGCTAAGCAAGCCTTTTCCAGTGGGGTGTAGCGGGTTTCGTACTCCAGCATCTTTTTGCTCAGATAGTAGATGGCTCTCTCCACCTTGTCTTCTGATTCTTGTGCAAGCATGCAGCCCATTGTAGTTTCAGTTACTAACAGATACAAAATCAACGGTTTCCCTGGTTCTGGCGGTGACAACACGGGCAGGTTCTGTAAATATTCTTTAATCTATTCAAAAGCAGCTTGACATCGGCCGTCCCATTGAAACTTTTTTCCTTTCTTGAGGAGGCCAAAAAGTGGTTCACAAGTCAAGGTTAATTTTGAGATAAACCGTCTTATGAATTGCACTTTACCCAGAAAGCCTCGCACCTCCTTTTTAGTCCTTGGTGGTGGCATTTCTAGGATGGCCTTGATTTTGGAAGGGTCGACCTCAATGCCCCTTTGTGTAATCAGAAACCCTAGCATTTTTCTCGCTGTAACATCGAATGTACATTTCTGAGGGTTTAGCCGCAACCGAAATTCCCTGATCCTTTGAAAAAACTTATATAAGGCGGTGTAGTGGCCCTCTCTTTCCTTGGACTTGATAATCATGTCGTCCACATACACCTCAACCTCTTTGTGGATCATATCATGTAATATTGTGGTCGCGGCCCGTTGATAAGTAGCTCCAGCATTCTTCAACCCAAACGGCATGACTCTATAGCAGTATGTCCCCCACGGGGTGGTGAATGCAGTCTTTTCCCGGTCTTCTGGTGCCATTACTATCTGGTTGTAGCCTGAGAAGCCATCCATAAATGAAAGCAATGCGTGCCCTGCTGTGAAATCCACCAACTCATCAATATGCGGTAAGGGAAAGTCGTCCTTCGGACTAGCTCTGTTCAAATCCCTGAAGTCCACGCATACTCGGATCCTGCCATCCTTCTTCGGCACCGGAACAATGTTAGCCAACCAAGTCGGATATTCTGATACCAGCAGGAAGCCTGCGTCGATTTGCTTGGTGACCTCTTCCTTAATTTTGAGAGCCCAGTCCGGGCGGATCCTCCTGAGTTTCTGCTTGACAGGTCGGGCCTCGAGGTCAAGGGGGATCCGATGCTGTACAATCTCAAATCAATTCCAGGCATGTCTTCGTAGGACCACGCGAAAGCATCTTTGAAATCTTTTAATAAAGCGACTAAGCACTCGCGTTCCTCCGAAGACAACGTGGACCCGATCTGGACCAGCCGCGGGTCCTCCTCAGTACCAATGTTCACGGTAGTGATTTCGTCCACTAGGGGTTTAACAAATCTTTCCTGCTCTTGCTCAATTAATTGTTGCAAAACCAGAGGAACTTCGTCCTCGTCGTTTTCAAAATTTTGAAAGTCTGAATTAATGCAATAAATTAAGGGCACAGAAAAGTACTCAGAAACCACAGTTACTTGATTCTCATTAAGTTCATCCAAATCGTCCGATTCGTTTACAACAGATTCAAATGAAAAGGAAAAAGACGACCTAGACAGGACTGTGGCATCCGGGCTAACATCCCTAGGAGTACCATACTCAGACTCAGTCGAGCTGGAATCTGATTCCGACTCACAAAACTCGGTGGAATCAGATTCCGGCTCACTACCTGACCCGGTGCTGCTGGACAAAAATCCCTCCTCGTATTGCCAAGTGAGAGAGAGTGCGATAGATGCATCCAAGATAGCTGCTGGTTGGCTCGCAGTCGTTTTATCCCCAATCATGGAAACCGCGAAGTTATCCCCCAAGCACTTATGGTCGATCAGAGGATCAGAAAGTAGACATGCCAGTGCTATCCCCATTTCGAATTCTGTGTCCTCAGGATCCACTGCCTTACACTACTCAACCTCAGCTGATGGGTCTGTTTGTGCTGTGGCAACGTCATCCCCTGATAGTTGCAGGTCGAAGAAGATCTCGAAGCCTGGCACGCGCTTCTTCTCCGCGTTTATCCACGGCTCTGGGAAGCCGCAAAATGGAAGGTCCTCCCCCTCCCAGACGAAGCGTCCGTTCAGGGTACCCTGAATGGGCCTATGTATTAACTCAAAAGGCTTCCCAGCCTGCTTTGCTCTGGCTCTTCCGGCCATTTCTTTTCCCTTCCTCACCCAGTCCTCTTTGGTGGGCAGATAACCCAAGCCAAAGGTATGAGGGTTATGTGGCACTTCGGCCAATGCTACAACGCCTTTCCGGCCGCTTCTTCCTAATCCCATCCCGGGGATGTGTTGTAGCTTGTTCATGAGGTAGACGGATTGAGCACTGACGTACACACCTTCATTCACAGCCATAATATTCTGCACCACCCGGGCCTCAGCCAAAGTGAACCCCGATAAGAACACATCCTCCGTGCCGTGCTCGATTTCCAAGACTGGTGTGGACACCTCTGGCGGCGAATGGATTGATGAATTCCCGAAAACAATAGCCACCCCCTTCCCGTGAGGGTACTTCAACATCTGATGTAGAGTGGAAGAGACTGCCTTCACTTGGTGCAGCCACGGCTGCCCCAAGAGTAGATTGAAGGTTGCGGGAACGTCTAAGACATGAAATTCAATGTTATGTTGTCCCGGACCAACCTGAGTCTGAATTTTGACAGTCCCCATCACTTCCCTGCTAGTATTATCATATGCCCTGATCACTTGAGTAGTCGGCACGAAGTCCGCGGGCTTCAACCCGATTGCATACGCTGTTCTGGCTGGGCAGACATTGATGGCGGACCCGGTATCAACAAGTACCACCGGTATCCACTTGTCTCTACACTCCACGGAGACATAGAGAGGTTTGTTATGATTTGTGCCCTCAGGCGGTAGTTCTTTTTCTGAAAAGGTTAATGCCGGGGAACCTCCTCCCGGAAAGACCAGCCTAACCAGCTGCTCTGGTGTAGTATCTGTAGAGAGTTTGGCCTTGTCCATAGCAGATAGGATAGCCTGTCTGTGTACTCGCGATGCCATAAGTAGTCCCTAGATGGAGATGTCAGCTTGTATCTTCTTCAATTTCTTGAGCACAACTTCTTCTTCAATCTGTTTCTCAGCTTCTTTGTCTTTCCCAGACGCCTCAGGTTGGTCTAAGTGCTAGGGCTTGAAATATCGCCCACTTCTTGTCGTATGAGCGATCTCGTCAATATACCAGGTATCATCTGGTTGGTTACTTCCCCAATCCTCATCTGTGTGGGCAAGACATAAGTCATCGTCTTCCCACCACATCCCGTCGGCAGCCGACAGACACCCGTCGGCAGCCGACAGACACCTGTCCGGCTCCGGTATGCTCGCATCGCAAAGACCTTCACCTCATGCCCGCAAAGATTGTTCCCGCACGCAAAGACTCTCGACCCCCACATGGGCCTTAGCTTTTCTGATTCTTTCGGAATCCTCAAATCTTTGTTCTTCCAACTGCGTCAGTACAGCTAGTGGGTCAATATTCCCTGCATTTACAATCCCCAAATTCTGAGCGAAATTCTTAGTGCCGGCGCTCTCCGGCGGTGTATTCTGGCTCTCGGCCCTTCCGGCTATCACTGATACTCTCGCCCCTGCCGGGCCTCGTTCTGGTTGATATTCTACGACGTCTGGTTGATCATCTAACCATCCGATAACTTCTGCTGACTCCTCATATTCAAACCAGTTGATTGCGGCATCTCCTGATTCTTGGTCACTGAAGAACTGGAGGTTGGCAAAGTCCTCTCCCACAGTTGTTAGATCATCTGTTCCCCTTTCAAATCTGTCCCCCTGAATCACACGTAATTCTGCTCTTTCTGGTAGCCCTGCACTCAGCTCAGACCGGCCCACTGATTGGATGTATTCACTCGAATCATAAGCTCCTTCAGCAAGATTCCAGGATTGTTCAATCTCAGACTCAGCAACTCCCTTTTCTTCTGAAATCTGCCCTGTCCCATTTTCGGTGGTCACCACCACTGGCTTAGATTGGGTTGTGGAGATATCCATCATGCACAAGTCAGTGCAGACAGGAAGGATCACCTCCGGCTTAGGTAGGTGGGATGGGGTGATATAGATACTAGGATCGTAAGACACGACCCCAGTTTGGATGAAGTTGATTCTGTTGGGAGCAGGGGCTTGGTTATGTGGTGGGAGAGGATTTGTCGTGACGTTGGGTTTTTCGAGAGGCGCGATCACCTGCTTGTCGATAAGATCCTGGATCTCATGACGCAATCTGAAACAACGGTCGGTGTCATCCCCGTGCTATTGGTGATACGCGCAGTATTTTGCCGGGTCATGAAAGGGAGGGAGTGGATTTGGTAGCGGCCTCGGCTCTAGGGGCGTCAAATGCTACTTCCTGATCAATACCCCCAGAGCTTTGGATAGGGGCATATATAGGGGAGTGAAGGTTCTTTGGCCTCTGGGTTGATATTTGGTGTTTTGGGTATTGCTTCCAGATGCGCCAGAGAAAGGCGTGGCTGTCGTGGGTCTTGGGAGAGGGGGAGTGGTGGTGACCATGCTCACCTCTGGCTTCGTCTTGCGATTCTGGCGCCACTGCGTTATTATTACGATTGAAAGTCCTTCTGGGTTGCTCCTTATCCTGGTCGATCAGACCTTGTTTTATGGCATCCTCAATCTGTACCCCCATCTCGTGTAAATCTGAGAAGGTGGGAAAGGGAAGTACGATCATCTTCTGCATCAATTTCGGTTGGAGATTGCGCACAATCATCCTGATTTGATCTTTGTCTGTAGGCCTCAAGGTCATCATCGATGCCTTTGCCCTCCAACGAGTTACAAATTCTGAGAAAGTCTCCTTGGGTTCCTGCCTCGTTGTTTCGAGATCACGAGTTGTAATCTCGATCTATGTATTGTACGAGTACTGTGCGACAAAGGCCTCAGTCATTTCATCCCAGCTTCTTTTTACCTCATCTTCTAACTTCGCGTACCAAATGGCCGCCACACCCGACAAAGTTCGGCCAAACAGGGAAAACTTTTGTGGTCGGGTTAGGCCCATTGGCCGTAGGATGTCTGAGAATAGCCGAAGATGGACCATGGGATCTCCGGACCCGTCGAAGCGGTCAATTTGTGGCATCTTGAATCTGTCTGGCAATGTTACGGCTACATCGGTGTACCTATTTTCAATGTCCGGAATGGCTTTTACCCCTTGTGATTTCTTGAAAAGCTTCTCAAGCTTGCTCAGTTTTAGGGCTGTATGGTCGATTTCGAACTCAAAGGGAGAGTCCAGGTGGTTGGGTATATGAGTCTTGGACAGCTGAGGTGGAAGCGGGGGCGGAGCTAGCCCCGTTGGAAGGTTTGTGTCCTCTTGGATATTCTGGACATTTGGCACGGTGTTCTGGGTGTTTGGCAGAGCATTCAACGATGAGGAGCTCGCCGTAATGGGGGCCCTGGTGGAGGAGGAACCTGATGAGAAGCAGATGCTGCATTCTGTTGTTGTAGTCTAGTGATGAGCTCGGCCTGCTGGGCCATGACTGTGGCCTGTTGCTTAGAAAATTCCGCTTAGCGGATGGCATCCTCCTGTATCTGTCTCATGCTCTCTTGCATTTGACGCATCATTTCCTCTATCTCGGCCATATTCTGTTGGTCCAGCTGACTGACCGGTAAGTGTATCTATATGGCGGAAATAGAAATCCCAACCTGACTGTTTGCTGCTAAAGTAGCCCGCTGTCCTGGTAATCTCTGCTCTGACACACTGCGCCTCCTTAGCCTTCTTCTAACAACTGGGGGTAGGGAGTGGAACACTGGATGTCCGTCAACCAGATCCTCAGATCGATTGAGTCGGCGACCTTGTGTCCAAAGTGCTTGGGGAATATCTACTGGTTCAGAAGTAATTGTGCTAAAAACCCTGCCCCTAGCAAAAAGATAAATAAAGCGAAAAAGAAATAAATAACCAGATAAACGGACAGTATAACAGCTTAAATTAAAAACACAACACATGGCTGGGCATAATAACACACGGCTGGTAAGCTGAATACATACTGTCCTCAAACACTGATCAATATCCCTGAATCACTATCCCCAAAACTGAATCAGATACCCGCAGATAACTGATTCTCAAATAATGACTGATGCCCGCAGGCCTGATGCCCAAACTCATAAACTGATGCATGCATTCCTGTAAAGACGCACTCTAAAAGCACATAACAGATAAGTGAGAGCCAAAACACCCTTATGTTGGGGTAGGGTTTCCCTGTCCTATTTTGTCAGGAGCTAGGGTTTCACTACGCACGCAGCGGTTTCAAACAACCTATAAACGGGTAAGCAACCTGTCCTAGTTTGGAATGGTCACTATGGATCCGAATATGCACTAGGTCGAATGGTCAAAAGGGTGCCGGTAAAAACCGGGTTTGTGTTCCTATCTCGGCAGAGCCCACAACCGTCGACCTTATGGTCATGCCTTGACAAGACAAGCCTCCCAAGAAACCGTTCAGGAATAGCAGATGGCAAACACGGTGTCCTAGGCGCACCAATGCAAATGCAATGCAAAGAAACACACAAGTGTAGTCAAAACCAGATATCATGAGTTTGAGTCAAGTTCTCTCAACTCCCCAGCAAAGTCGCCAGAATCAGAGACGCCCCGAACGCCCGGAGGGTTAAGTCCTGCCTGCTCATATTGGGGTCACTACAGTTCAAGGACTCAAATGTCACGGTTCTTAATCTTAAACCAAAGAGTCCAAATCCGGCAAATCTTTTTGAGAAAACTGATTTTTAGAAAGAAGTGCCAAACATGGACTGCTTTGCCAGATACAGAGTCGCCACCTAAATATTTTTTATGGGGAAATTTAGGAAACCTTGACTCGGTGCCAAAGGCCACGTGTCCGTCATCACCAAAGTTGCCTCGGCTCGGGAACTTGGGTACGATTAGGGAAGGTCACTTCGTGAGCACCCCCGCTCGCCCGGTCAAAGACCGGCCTCTACTAACCGTGATATCTTGTTTTGAAAACATTGTGTGTTCTTATTCCGGTTATTAGCCTAGATTTACTATGTGATGCGCACAGCATACAAGTATAGACTGGGTCGCCTGAATTGGAACAAAACACTTCATGTTTGTTTGTTTGAAAATGGTTTGATAGTGCTACTCGCAAGTAGGCTAAGACGTGGATTTGCCATCCTCGGGTGGGCTTAAGAAAACATGATTTTGCCACTATCTAGTGGGCTTTAAAACAAACATTTGATGAATTGTTCCAATCCAAATAACCTAACCTCCACCCACAGGCATTCAAGCAGTTATATCACATAAGCAAATAGCCTCATAGTAAGCATGCTATCATGGCAGTCACTCACACGCATGCAAGGATGCTAAAGCATAAAACTCACCGAGTACTCCAAGCCAAAACAGAAACTCATTAGAAATCATGCATGATCCTAAATATACAGGATTGCCTAATGCAACACATGCAAAAATGCAAACTATAGCAGGCTCGGTTATTCTAAACATGGCATATGGAATGCTACAACTATCATGTATTCAACTTGGAATTGAAATACAAATGCAGTTAGTATGATGCGCCGAGCCCGGTGCATGTAAAACAAATGAATGAATGCAAACATGCTATCATACTGTATGCTAATTGAAATATGCCCTAATCTAACCATCATAAGCAGGTAAATAAAAGGGAAGAAAGACGTGGGATTGGAAGACATACATCACACTCACCCACACTTATTACAATTTTGCCCTCGCACAGAGGGTCCGAATAAATATACAGTCTCGAATAAAAGAATAGTACAGTCCAAATAATACAGTCCAAATAATGTACAAATTCCTAATTAATTAACAGATTAACTAAGAAAGCTGTAAAACTGGCATGCAAGCTAGGGACTGCCTTGATTCCGCTCCGGGTGATGAATGATGCATGTTCGGGTTGTCTTTGTGCGGAAATCCATGACGATGCCCCAATTAGCCTCTGTTTGCACCTGTTGTTGAAATGCGTGCCAAGCTCCGAAAAGTTGCTGATTCTTCATTTTGCTGCAACAGAGAGCAGGAAAGGGGCATGGCAATGTATTTTCACAAATGTATACATGTCTCGATCCTCATGCCACCAATCACGCATATCGATGCATGATGGTCGAGGAGTCGAATTGCACAACTCAATATGAAATGAATGCATATGAAAATACAACTAAACCTAACTCCATCATGGATAATCCGGAGTGTCGGTGACTTGGGAATTGAGACACGTTCCGTCACTCGGAGTACGAAACGTACCTCGTTTCCCGTGCTCGGGCTAACTCCTATCCCGAACACAATGCAATATGCATGATATGCATGAAATGCAACTAAGATACCACCTAACATGCAAAATGCTATGAAATGGCATACACGATGCACGAGGGAACATGGCATACACAATGCGCTAACATACAACCTAGCATACACAATACTATGGAATGAAATGGCATACACAATGCATAATGGACTTACACTAACATGAGTGGACCTCAGCCACACTCACACAAGAGGCCATAATGATGAAAATAAGGCAACTCGAGATGTGTGCATGCGTGCACGCAAACCGAGAACCGAACCTACGGCACGGAATGCCACTCTAACAAGACATGGCAAAACACAAAAAATGGCATACTATCATGCAAAAATCAGAGGCAAAATGAGATGCAAAATAGTCCCGAAACCCGGTAAAATGAAACCCGATGCATGAAACGAGTCCCAAAACACGGGTTTTGGCGCATGAAATGGCCTATAACTATACAATGCATACATAATTTGAATATGAAATGAAAATACAGAAGAAAGGCAGCCCCGAGTGAGGCCAAACAGTGGGCCCAAGTAGGGCTAAATTAGCATACAAAAATGGCTCCGCAAGGGAGGTAATGAAGCAAGTCACAAATTCTGGCCCCAACAGAGAAGGGGCCTTCTAAAATATTGAAGAGGGGCCAAAAATATGATATTTTACAGTTTGTGACAGGTCCCAAAAACAGATACAAATATGCCAAAGATCTCATGCAAGAAATGAGCCAACCAAGGGGCAAAGAAGCAAGTAGTTTCTGGAGGCCTCAAACAAGTGAGGGTCCTTCAAAAATGTTGAAGAGAGACCCAAAATAAGACTTTTTACAGTTGATGGCCGAGCTCAAAACAGTGTACAAATAGGCTCAAAATATCATGCAAAATGAGGCCACCAAAAGGGCTATAACATGAAGTATACAAAGAGTGTCTCAAACAGCCATAGACCCTTAATGAAACATGAAGAGGGGGTCAAAATAAGGCCATTTTCAGTTCAGACCAAAGTCCAAAAATAGAGACACAATAGGCTAATAAATCATGCAAAAAAGGGAACCAAAGAGGAGTATAATGGCAAGTGGTACATGGAGGTCCCAAAAAGTGGTGATCCACTATTCAATGTTGAAGAAGGGCTCAAAATAAGCTTAGTTACAGTTTATATCATGCCTCAAAATAGATTACACATAGGCCAAAAATACTATGCAAGATAATGGCATACAAAGGGATATTGAAGCAAGTGTAAAATGGGGGTCCCAAAAAGGGTAAGACCCTTAATGAAATAGAAAAATGAGCTCAAAAAAATGACATTTTAAGTTATGGCCGGAGCTCAAAACAGCAAGCAAAAGGGGCTAAGAAAACTTGCAAAAATGAGCTAGAAAATGGGAAAGTGATGCTTACCCTTGAAAACTAATCCTTTGCTACTTCTTGGACCAAGAAAAGCTACCTCCTAGCCTCTGAGAAGACCTCCAAGCTGTTGGAAATGGAAGTGGTAGTGTGGTGCTAGGTGGTGGTGTGAAAAAGGGGTAGAACTTGGTTGTTTTTGAGGGTTAAAGAGGGAGATGGAGGGAGGTATGTATATGCAAGCTCAAGGCAATTTTTCCAACCCTTGGACCAATGCTGGAGGCCAGTTATATAGACCAAAGAGGGGGAGAAAAGGAGGGAAAAAATGGGGAGAAAACAAGCCAAGTTTCCCCCCAAAAGTTGTCCCCCCCGGATACAGATTTTTTGGGTGAAAAAAGTGTACAGCTATAATGTACTCACCCTGAGGAGCAAGGCCGGCCAAGTTTTGGAGCTACAGGTGGCTGGCTGGCCACCCCCTATGGCAGGTCGGCTAGGGGTCAAAAAGGCCAAGGTGAATTAATGGCCGGCCACCACAAATTGGTGTCCTCACAGATGCCCTCAACACAGCCCTGTGGTCCAAAATTGGAGGAAGTGAAACAGGAGAGAGAACAAGCCATTTTTCAAAGGGGTTCAAAAGGTTCAAATGGAGTTACTGGCCGGCCATGTGATATTTGTGTCCTCCCAGATGTGTACAACACAAATATGTGGTTTAGAGCTGAAGAAAGTGGCCTTAGGGTGGTCAACATTGGCTTTGAAGTGAGAAAAATGGGCGTCAGAGGGCAATGAAGGAATATAACTGGTTACTGAAACAATTACTGACCTCCCACCCTTCTATGACCTTCCTGGTGATGAAACAGAGGTCCTTGCCAAAAATGAACGAAAACCGATGCAAAATGAAGGTTTGGGGACCGAAACGCGCAGTCTGAGGCCCCGAAAACTGACTGTTAGGCATCGGGAGTGGTGTTCGACCACGAAGTGGGTCTCTCAGACCACAGTGTCCCTCAAAAGGGAGTAAATAAGATTCATGCCAAAAATCGGAGCAAACGGAGGTAGTTAGGCGGTCCCGAACCGAGGCACACGGCCTGACGGCTCCAAAAACTAGGAACCGAGCTCCGAAATGGAAAGAATGGCCTACAACCACGAAATGTAGCCCACGGCCACTGAGAGATGGTCTACGAGACCTCTCCCTCCCTTTGGGAAGAGAAACAGAGAAAACCGAGCTTGGTTCGCAAACCGAGGCAAGGCACAGAAAAGCCCGGAAGTTCGGAGGCAGGGCTCACGGCCGAGACTTTGAAACCTCTGGACGAGCACGATATGCAACATCACCAAGCGCTCAATCGGTGACGTCTGAGTCTTAAGGTCGGTCAAAAATGGGGTGTCTACAATGTGCAAGTCGCTTTTACCTCCTTCACAATCTGCTCTTCACAAACTCTTATAAGATATATTCTTCCCTTACAATCCAGATTTATATTTGTATTTATTGGCTCCATAACTCTTGTGGCAATCTTTATCTTTCCACATTGAAAAGTTACAGTCTCACAGGTATCGCCATCAAAATAAATCACCTCTCTCATAATCTTCCAATCTTTCTGAAGGTATCTGTATTCCATACATTGAGTGGTATTCCATAGCAACTTAGCCATACAAACATCTTTTGCTCAAGATATAGATCTGTTGACCATTCCTTTATGTACTCACTCTATTCCTAAAACCAGACAATAAGCTTGTTTTTATTGATTCTCATATCCTTCTTTGACTGGAAAGTTATCACAACATCACGGCCTCCACCCTCTCTTACTAACACATCAGTCATTTCTTTTTGTTTGAGTTCTTCTTTGATTGCCAAAACAGATAATATTGGTTTGAGCCTTAGAATAATGCTTTCATACAGCCATCAATTGCCTATCTCCTCTACATTAATAGTAATGTTATGTTTGTCGACTGAGGTTGCTCCTTTTAGAACCTCTACAAACGATCTTCTATCAATGCCCTGGTTCAAACTTTTCGTCATAGAGTTTACTGTTACATTTTTTCCCTCAAATGTCCTTCTTATTGCAGGCTTCAACCATTTGTTTTCTCCATTGTCCTTCCCATACTTTGCAATTTTTACAGTCAGTTTTCTATCATCTATCCATAGCCCATTTGTTTTTTGTGCTGCCACATTGGCTGTAACATGGCAGTCAAAATGCACAAAACCAAATCTTGTGTTTGATGATCTCCTTCTGTTTTGAGGAATGAATACATCCCTAACCACCCCAAACTTAGTGAACAACTCTTGCAAACCTCTTGGATTCATTGCTTCAGGTATATTGTCCACAAACAAAGTGAATAGACCTGATCTTCCTCCATCAATCCTTACTCCTTGGTTCCTTGATCTTCCTCTCTGCTTCAACACTGGAATCCACCCTCCTTGCTCCCTTTTGCCTTCCATTTCCTTCTTAGTTGGGAGCACCAGAAAGGCTTGCCAAAGCTGGTGCTCTTAGAAGTTATGTGGTTCAACTTATACGTCCATGAACAAGATAACAACAATACTTCACTATGTAGAAAACAAGTTTACAATAATTAATTGTCTCTCACACTCTCAAATCCCCTAGAATATACCCAAATTGTCTCTCACACTCTAAAACTCTTATTTGTTATAATGTTAGTTTCATACTTTTGACATAATTATATTTTTTCAAATTTTAATTCATATAATAGTTAGATTATTTTTTTCATCAATAATTTGTTAGTCGTATGAATGAAAAAAAAATATTATTTTCATTTATTTTCTACTAAATGTACATTTATTAATTTATTTCAATATCTATCCACCATCTACATTAGTTTCTACAAAAAATATCCATCTATTTTTTTGCATAGGTTTGTGATCAAATCATGTGGATATTGATATTTGACCAATTTAATCTTTTACATGAATGATTCGTTTAGTGAACTCTACAAAATAAACAATTTAGATTACTAAAATAAATCTAATAAGGGCCATAAAAAAATAAACTACAGCACCTATTCCATTTTGATAGAGTGAAGAGAAACCTTCCTTTAAAAATGAAAAATAGATTTAAATTTCACATAGTAAAAAATGAAAAATCAAATTAAAACAAAATGAAAAGAAAAGTAGATGTCATAAGGCCAACATTATACTACTCAACCAAAAGTTGCCCTATTTTCTTTTGATATAATTAAATTTATATTTGAATGAAATGAACAAAAGAGAATGAGTGAGAATCTTATAATCAGGCATATTGTCTAGTTTTTGTGTAGCATCATTTTGTGGTGTGCAATTGTAAATTTAATTTTTAAAGAGAGAAGTTTAACAATCTATGTGATATTTATTTCTTTCCTATGATGGAGGTAGTATATAGATGGAGTGAGGCTTCGTTTGAGAACAGACTATTGTAGTAATTTTTTGACTTTTTATGAAAATATATACAAAAAGATAAAGATAATGTTGTGACAACTTATAGTGATTTTTGACTTTTTGACTAAAATGATTACTCCTCAAACGAGGCCTAATTAAGCTTGTTGGCCTTTGTGGTTGTTGCCTTTGAAATTATTGTCGGGCTAATAGTCACAAAGATATAATATAAGTGTTATAATTAGCATTCCATTAATTATTTTGAACTTCTTATTTTTTAGTTTTTTTTTTATTACAATAATAATCTCCAGTGAAATTACTAAAAATGACATTAATAATTTTGGGACACTCAATCTCACAATTAAGCCTACATACCTATTACATCATGAGTTAGGACTTATGAGAGTATCCACCTTCACCACCGCCCATCCATCTTCCCAAAATCCCACCTTCAAAATCTATCCACCCTTGAAACCTTGAAAACATTTTGGCGGCAAAATTCTGGCGATAACGATGGTAACCATTTGATTAAATACACTTCTTCGGCAATGACAATGAGTGAATTTTTTTTTAGCAACCACAACTCTATGAGACGAGAGGAGTACAACAATAAAAACTTAGAAAATATTCATAGTTTTTATAGTGTTCTTAACTTAGAGAAGATTGGCCTTATAAATGTAAGTTTCTTGAAAAAAATTACAAAAATAATAAAAACTGTTCGTTATTTTTTTGGAACTAAACTCCCGAACATATGGTTGAAATTCGAAAATATAGGCCCGAACATTATTTATTTATTCGGGAATAGATAACCGAACATTTCTTATTTGTTCTGGAACAAATAACCAAAGCAGCAACAGAAGCAAGCAAACAAAGGAGGTCGGACTACACTTGGATGGTCAATCGGTGGGTGAAATCCTACTCAATTTTTGCTCACACAAAGAGCATACAAATACAGTGAGGCCATGGATGAATCATATAAAACCAACCAAAGAAGTATAAAAGAGGATTCTGTTGTGTGTGAAAAGAGATAAAAAGAAAAAAAAATCAAACAGATTGACAAATCTCGTAATGAAGTAGAGAAAAAACTTCTTAATCACCACAAATTTTTTTTTCATTGGTTTTGGAAAGTTCCACCGTTATGAATTTTGTTAGGATTTTGGAAGAAAGGCTTTTTGGGGTGTAGGGCATGTGGGGTGTGCATTTGAATGGGTGAAATATTTTATAAGAATAATTTTTGTATTTTTTGGGAGAAAATAAATTTTTGGGGTTTTACAATTTATAAGTGAGGCTCCAAAGAAATTAGGGGTCCAAAATAGTTGATAGAGTGCTAATAGCAGCACTCTACAATATACTTCTCATACCTTTAATTACTTTCTTACCCGTTCCTTAAAAAATAAAATAAAAATTCTCAAAATGATTTACATTCTTGAACGGATGGGAGTTCTTTCACAGGGATGTAGTTTCTATGAGAATCTTATTTGATTTAGAAGGTAATTAGAAATTATATTTCATTTTAAAACAACATAATGAAAATAAATTGTTTGTCACAAAATTTATTTGAGCTGATTTCTGGGAGTTCATATTTTTTGATCAACAACAAAGATCCCTTTATTGATGATGGAAACCTTATAAGAAGGAAGAAACATCAACAAAAGAGAGGAAAGATGCAAGCCATCACATGGTAGCACCAAACCAAAACCCTGTTGATGAGGAACCAGAGAGACCACTTACGTGCATACACACAATAGAATTCACAAAGAAAATTAGCCCACAAGAAGATACTGAGATTAGCCAAAAGCGACATCTGAAATTCTATGAGCTTAGCCCGGCATACATACACTGGCGAAATTCACAATGAGATCAACAGATTACTACACAGCAGCTCCACAGAATATACCACTCAAGCACACAGCATCACACAGATTAGCCTCAGATGCAGATTATCCCACAGCAAAATAAGCAACCTAATCCAACTATAAGCACATCCAAAATAAGCATGGATACAGAGTGACAGATTAGCACACAGCATCACACACACAGCAGGTTCACAGCAGCAATCATCAGATTAACACACAGCAGTATACACACAGCAGCTCCACAGATTAGCAAATTATATACACTGATTATATCAGACCATACACCCCAAAACCAGTCCAGAATCCAAATTCAGCAGGCTATAAGTTGAACAGAAACCATGGCCTTCCTCAAATGCATTCCTTAACCTGAGCCAAATTGATGGTTAAATCCAAAACAGAGTACCTGATCTTTTTTACAGTAGCTTTAACCCATAAAGCAAATCTAATCTTTATCAGCCCACCTAACTCAGATGCACATGGTTGCACTCCACTGAACAAACATTCATTCCTTAACTTCCAGATGGACCAAAGTATAATACAAGGCAAGGCTCTCCACAATCTCCTAGCTAATTTCTTATACTTCCACCCTATCCACCAATGAAACAATCCATCAATATTCCTTGGCACCACCCATATACACCCTCACCAAATCATTACATCAGACCACACCTGCCGTGAGAATGGATAGTGAAGTAATACATGCATAGCAGATTCATTCTCAACTTTGCAAAAAACACATAGCACAGGAGTCTCATTGTTCAGCACACCTATATGTTTTAAAAAGACCCCTGTTTTCACTCTATTCCTCCAGACCAACCACCCAAAAAATTGGACTTTGGGGGGAATGTCATTATTCCACACAAACTTACAAAATTGGAGATAAGGGCCCAAGAGGGAATCACTATACCGATAAATATCTGAGGCCTTAAACTTGTCACCAATACCGATAAATATCTGGGAGTTCATGGCAACTATTTGGTACAAAGTTCAAAAATTAATGGTGAGATAGTGTATTAAAATATTTAAAGCAATACTCTTTCTCTCATATATCTTCTTTACTTATCAATCAATTATAGTACTTAACATTATTGGGTCTAAAAAATAAGTTTGTATATAATTTTCTTAACTTTTAAATAAGTTTAAAAAATTAATTATTTAAAAATTAAGAGAAAACTGCTTTTAATTTTTAATTTTTAACTTACAATAAATAATACCTCAAATTAATCGGTAAATACCGAGTTATCAAAAAAAAAAAAAAAAAAAATTTACATCAAGCATACTCATTGTGAAAACTTTAAATTATTTGAATCATTTAAATAACCAAAACTCAACTTAAAAAATGAAAATGAAAATGAAAGTGAAAAAACAAAACCACTTCCTAATATATTCATACAAGAATGATAACCGTCACTTTCAAAAAAATGATTTTCACTGTCAAATACACGAAAGAACTGTACTTTCCTATTTGTTTATTAATAGTAAGATATCAAAGATACTTTTTAAAACAATTCAATGATTAAGACTTGAGAATCAAGAACTCTCATCAAAATCACCCATTTCTTTACCTAGTCTATATTTTTCACGCTCTACTTATTTCCAAAATAGTCATCGGGCGTTTAGAAAGTAATTATTTTAATTTTTTTAATAAAATGACGTGTAAAAAAATAAATAATAATATGACAATTTATAATAATTTTTAATTTTTTAGTTATTTTCTTTCCTTCCTAGCTAAGGCCTCGATTACATAAAAGATTAAACTAGGGAATTAGATTTCCTAGACATAATTTATTTATTTATTTTTAAATAATGTGCAGTTTCAAATCAACTATTATATAGTAAGCTCTATACTTAAAAATGAATTTAAACTGCATATTATTTAGTATTGCTCCAAAAGCATTAGGATCATCTGCTATGATCTCTCTGTAATAGTTTTATTGAGATAATTCAACGGTCTACGTTCAAAGTTAAAATAAAACAATATTGTTTTAATATGTGTATATGTTAAAAAATACATGGTATTTTGATGATATTTTACTTCCTTTTTAAATTTATATTATTGAATTATGTATTTTATTAATGTATCTTATTGTAACAAAAATAATGATAGAAAAATCCTTATTCGCTTTGTAGAGAGTGTGTTGTTGTCTCTGTTTGTTTCACATCTCTGTACATGTAGAATTTTCCTTGCATAAATTCAAAATAGTTGTTATGAAAACAACTTGAATTGAATACTCGAAAATGCTGTATAAAAATCCTATGGTAGGGCAATTCTATATTCATTGTTCAATAGAGTGATCAAAGAAAGCTTAACCAACAAGGAGGGCAGATTGATTGTTATTCTTTTTGGACCACAAGCCCACTAGTTCCCCTAATCATGCTATCCCCATTTTTTTCTTTCTTAATTAATAGCCTCTTATTTCAAAAGTTTGAAACAAAATCAATTAATTATCTAATAATTTCGGAGTACTATGTAGTATTGTTTAAATGATACTCTCAATCAATGCTGTAACAAAATGCTTTATGAGTTAGATAATGATGACTTATCTTTATTCAACAGTGTTAGATTCACATAAATAAATCACATAGGTCATGTTTGTTTGGGTGGACATGAGCTTGGGATTGAACTAATAATCCAATAAAATTATTAATCCGATATTTGGTTAAACAATTAAAGTACGGACTAATTATTTTAAACTTGACTATTAGTTAAGATAGGATACATAATCCAACGAATTCATAGTCTTAGGACTGTTAGTCATGTGAATGCTAATCCAGTCCGCGCAAACAAACATGGCCATAGTGTGTTGTGTGACTAAGATTTATTTCAAGTGTGGGTATACCAAATCCAAAAATAAATTTCATCCTTACGATACATTTTCTGTACACTTTTCTATGTTTTATTTTGGTACACATAGCATCATTAATCTTTATTAGGTAGTTGAGAGATACACTCATCTATTGTTTTTGCAGTTTATCATTTGTCGGGAGTACTGTGCAGTAAATGTCACATTGTATTATCAGATTACTTAATAATTTTCCTATAAAGTTAGGGGTATTTTAGTAAAATTACTCAATTAAATTATGACAATTGGCATGTCCTTGATCCAAGAAGAACAACATACAATGGATGCCCACGTGTCAACATGCTACCCCTTGGAACCTGATAGAACAATGCAGCTATTGTTGTTATATATGCACATGAAAACTGTATACACTGCTCCCCTCTGTTACATTATTGCGCTCTCTCTCTCTCTCTCTCTCTCTCTCTGGTTGTTAACATAGAAGAAGTAGAAGGAAGAAGAAGCTCAAAAAAAGGAATAGCCGGAGTTTCTATGGAAGTTGGCCGGAAAATGTCCAACTTGCTCGGAGAAGAGCGAGATGGGTATAGCTTGAACCTCAAGGAGACTGAGCTCTGCCTTGGCTTGCCTGGTGGAGGCGGAGGAGCTGAGGCGGAGATGGTGAAGATCACTGGAAAGAGAGGCTTCTCCGAGACTGTTGATCTGAAACTCAACCTTATTCAACCTAATAATCAATCAGTTGTGGATCTGAAGGAGAAGATGAAGAACAGTCCACCAAAGGAGAAGATGAACCTCCTTCCCCCCTGCACTAAGGATCCGGCTAAGCCACCCGCCAAGTAAGTCTTTTCAAGCATCCTTTCCTATTCTCATGCTTCCGCCACTACAATAAATGTACGCAGTCTTATCCCAACGTGTAGATAGATTGTTTCCATGATTTAAGTCAGTGACGCCCAAATTATACTAAACCAACCTTATGAGAAAGGTTTTAAATGATAGTGTAAAACTCTGTTAAGATACATATTTTTTTTTTATCAGAAAAGAAAAATTTCATCAACAACATGAAATTAAGAGTACAGGAAGATGAAGTGCATGAGAGATTTGGAAAGATACATATTGATATGTTCTGTATAGTGATATCGACTGATGTTAGATAGTATCAGTTAATATCTCAACTATCAACCAATATATTGCCCGATCTCTAACAATATTGGTTGATATATGGATCAAAAATTTAAAATTTTGATATTATGAGTTGATCTGATACGTAATAACCAATATTTATAACCTGACAGCGAGGGTTACCCTAATGGCAGAATTTACAGCAGAGGATTTTTTAGGTTTAAATGAATTAATAGATACATATGAACACTAACATAATTTCCTTTGGTGTTTAGGGCACAGGTGGTGGGTTGGCCGCCAGTTAGGTCATTCCGGAAGAACATAATGTCTCAGAAGAGCACCACCGAAGAGGTAGAGAAGACTAGCAGCAGCAGTGGTGGCGGTGTAGCATTTGTGAAGGTTTCCATGGATGGCGCACCTTACCTTCGTAAGGTGGATCTGAAGATGTACAAGAGCTACCAAGAACTCTCTGATGCCTTGGCCAAGATGTTTAGTTCCTTCACCATGGGTATGTATAAATAATTTTATAAACAATAATTGCATGCATGTAACTCATGAAAGAGATTGAGAGTCGTACTCAAGGTTTTAAGTAACTGTTGTGGTCGATATAATGATAACAGTGGTGATGGCGCAGTTTCAAGAGTCATACAATTTTATTTTTTTATGCCTGATAGTATGTATGATCATGTCCTTTGTTTAGCAGTTAGAGATCTAGAGCCATTTTTATGATATAGTTTTTAATTTTCTAAGAAAACTATTCATATCCAGTTCTATCATGAAAGTAATTCCATTTTGAGTTAACTGAAAAACAGAACAGCATATTCTTTTCTTCCATTATTTTGGTAGCATAGTAGTATAAGAAGAATAATAGTACTATATGGCACAAGAAAAAGTGGATCTTAATCATCATGGTGATGCTAAGCCTAGCTAGCTTGTGAAGTGTTAGTGTCCCATTTAATGGTAATAGAAAAGACTCTATGCAGCTAGAAAAAGTAGGCCAAAACAATTGTTAAAAAATAAATTAAATAATGCAGATTTAAATTTAATGTATTATGAGTTACACTCAGAATGAATCTGGTCTAGAAATTTCATCTCGTGGCTAATTTTTCAATCACTTTTTTTTTTTTTTTTTTATTTATTTTTTTGATTCCATAGCATTATTGAGTAATAATTTCATTAATGTAGGTAACTATGGGGCCCAAGGAATGATAGATTTCATGAATGAGAGCAAGTTGATGAATCTGTTGCACAGCTCCGAGTATGTGCCCACCTATGAAGATAAGGATGGAGACTGGATGCTCGTGGGGGATGTCCCATGGAAGTAAGTTTTTCATTTTCTTTTTCCCTAAAAAAGCCCTAAAACATGTGACCATATGGATAAATATATATATATATATATAGGAAGTACCAAGTACAGATCTACACAAAGCCATTGATGTCAGATTCTTGATGAATCACTGAACACCTTTTGTACATTAACACTAGGGAAAATGTTATTTATGATTAAATTTTACTCTAAAAATTACTTCAAAAGCATGGTGTATAGATATAATTTTTTGGATATTTTATTTTGAGTAATTTTTCTAAATATGTAGTATTATTGTAAAACTAATCTGTGCAGATAACACAAAGGAATACTTTTACAATTTTGCAAGATACCCACAAATATTATTAAATTCTTTTATGCAGTTCAAAATGTGTGAACAATATTTATTTTAGATATGACCCACAATTTATTAATTTTAAATTTATATCATATACTCTACTTTTGGGTAAAATTTTGATTAATTTTGTTTAGGTAACTAAGAATTATTGATATACTCTTATGGCTGACATTGTGAAATGTCACAGCAATGGTCCAGATTATAATAAAAATCCGAACTGAATTTCATGCCAAAACTTAAAAATAAAAAAATAAAATAAAATAAAATTTGTTGCTTTAAAAAAAGTTAATGATCCATGTTTTATTAACTTCATACAGGATGTTTGTTGATTCATGCAAACGTCTTCGCGTAATGAAAGGATCTGAAGCAATTGGACTTGGTAAGCACTACCTTCATATGTCAAAATTTCTAGTATACTTTGTATTAAATATTTATGTGCAATCTTTTATTATTCAAGCAAAAAAGTTGATCATCTACGTCAAAACATTGAGGATTAATACCTTTGGGTTGTATTTGGATCTCGAATTTATATATATATATATATATATTTTCTTTCTTTTCTCTGTACCATTTTTTTTTTTTTAACACATTCAAGATCCAAATAGAATCTTAAATTTTAATCCATTTTTGTTGCAAAAGTAACGTATATTCATTTTAATTATAAATACATAAAACAATGGATAATTTGTTCAACAAAATTATTACAACTTAACTAATAAGGCAAACCTTATTATTTCATAAATTTTATGCTGAATATTCAACCAGACAGTAACATTTTTTTAAATAATATATTATTTTAAGTTTGAATGATAAAACCTAAATATGTCACATCATTATATATAAAAAATTTATGTATAGTTTTTATGTTTAAGTACCATTACTCTCTTTAAGTAATATTTTAATTAATTAAATTTTTTTTAATTTAATTAATTAATTTATTTAACTTTCAGCACCAAGAGCCATGGAGAAATGCAAGAGCAGGTGCTGAACAGTGCCACAATTGCCTGCTCTTCCTGAATGTAACACTTGCACAAGGTGGATCAAGCAAGGTGTTGTTTGGATGTGTCTGTAATAATATTTTGATTTCATAGTATATAATATAATATAATATATATCTGAAAGATCTGAACATTTGTAATCGACAAGAAGCAATAGGACTTGTCTGGCTTGTTTATTAATTATGTCCTATAATTTTTATTTTTATTTTGTAATGTTGTCTTTGCTGGCACAGTTGTTGGTGTGTGTGTGTTTTTTTTAATTCCAATTTTAATGCAATTTTTTTTTCTTCCACAAGATTCATCAAATCATGTATTCCTTTTGTTTATTCATTAATCTATTAAATATTATCATTATTTTCTGGGTGAGAAAGCTAATTAATGAAATCAATGAGCCCAAGTGAGGGAGGGAACAAGACCATGTGCATGCTGATGGGGCATATGTTCATGGTCATTAATTTACGTTTATCACTTGTTTATTAATTTTTGATAATCAAATATTTACATGATTAGTGATGTAGATTCCTTATTGAATGGCAATAAATGGGGTTGGAGCTACAATGTGCCATGGTGGGTAGGAGCACATGCATGTGTTGCCTTTGTGTGTACATATATTTTAAAATTATTTTTATGGGATCACTAACATTTGATAGGTTAATGGTATTTGAAGTTTCCATTCTAAGAATGTCAAATAAATTCCATGGACTTTCTTCTTCTCCCTCACGAACATTTGGTGTCATTGTGCCTATGTTTGGGAAGATGGGTTGTGTTGAGTTTGGGGCTATTTTAGTTACAAAAAGATAAAATAGATTTTTTAATCTAATAAGACAAAATATCATATCCAATCTATAATCATTACATTATTTCTCTCACAAAAAGTCAAAAAAGTCAAAAAGTCATTACCAAACGAGACTTTTTAATCCTAGGCTAAAACAGTCAAAAAATCAAAAAATCAATCAACTTCCCAATGTTCTTGGATCTCACATGCTTTATCTACCAGAAATAATTAGAGTGTTATACAATATATTTTTTTTCTTTTTATTTCACCACATACATATATAACAAGATTTATATGATTTTTCCTTATATAATTTTTTCCAATTGCAAATCCAATCACAATCATCAAATTAAGCACTTATATAAAAAGTGACTAAAACTTGACATATAGCATTTTTGTAGATAAATACACAAAAAATAGGATGTATATGTTGAAGGCAACAAAAGGTCTCTTTAACAATAGTCTATATTAATTTTTTTTGATAATCAGTTTGTGATCATTTTAACTAATCTTGGGACATTGAAATTAACATTGAGACAAATTTTCAGTTATCCCTTGAGAGATTCGAATCCAAAAGTTTGAATTTTATTGTAATGCCCTCAAAATAATACATAGAAACCCACATTATTGACATGCATAGATATAAGTAAACAAAACTTAATTCCATTCATTAGAGTATTCCTTACAATTGTATTACATGTTGACAACAAAAGTAAATGCCCAACGGGCTTACAACTTTCCAAACCAACACTTGGTTACACAAAAAAGGAGTACTAACTTATAACACATTAAGACATTGGCTTGAATTTACATGTAATACATAAAAGATATCACAAAAAGTTTTTCAGCCTCTGGCCTCCTAAGCTACGTCATTGGAGGTGGCATACCATCTGTACCTGAAAATGATATCCCATATAGGGTGAGTCACAGCCCAGTAGAGATATACTAAATCAAATATAAGTAATGACTAAAACAATAGCATTTGATAGGTGGTTAACACTTATAAACCATTTTATATCACAGTCCTGTTCCATGACAATTATGTTCATGTTACATTCCACTTTCCTTTACTTATCCAAATCATTTTGTATACATGACTCAGAACCTGACCAAACAATTCAATGAGACTATAACTTGTATACCAACACTTCCATATTTCACGACAAATACACATATTTGATGCATCACTATCATATTAAGATACTTCCATACTTTACAAATGATATACAAATTTGTTGTATCAATACTTCAATTTAATACACATATTTGCTGTATTAATGGAGTCCATCCCCTATCTCCTCCCAAACAGGTTTGAGAGTTCATCCTCTATCTTCCCTCAAACCATGGAGTACATCCCCAATCTCCTCCCACACAATACACATATTCCAAGTATATAAGCAATTATCATATACAAGAATCAATCAATACATATATTTGATGTATTATTCCAACTATTATACTCAATGACATATTCAATGTGATTAGTTTCAGTTTTCCCTAATCAACATACAGTGTCTACAACAATCACGACTATCCTCCACCGATAGCTCAAAGCAGTTATTTCTAAATAGAAAATAAATGTATTAAAGAAGTATAATATCAACTTTTACATAGGTGAGTGATAAATTAATCCAACTACACTATTCAATCCCATAACTCTCCAATTTCACAATTCCCAATACAATTTCATATTTTCTCAAATTAATTATACCAATTAATTTATCACAATAATTAGGGCATTTTTTCTTAATCCTCAATATCAACCTTAAGGTTCAATTTTATCGATAATACAACAATAATCCCGCTACTCAATGTCTCACATACATATGGGTTTTAATATCTGAAAACCTGCCCTTTTATAAATTACACAATAATCCCAACTTTTCTGAAAATTTCTCAACATCACCAACTAATCAAAATGACCAAAATTAAAGACAAAGCTCATAAGATGGAGTAAGGTAGCCCTACCTCGAAGTGAAAAGACCAAAGGGAAAGATGGTGAAAAATCAAAGTGCTCCAAATCCAAGATTCTTCAGATTAAAAGAAAGCCCTCGACACCCTCTATCTTTCTTACAAAGAACTTAGGGTAGAAACACTCAAGAACTAGATCAATCCCTGGAGAGAATGTGTTTAGAAAGAGAGAGAGCTCGGCGATAGGGTTTTGAAATCAAAAGAGATGAAAAAGTGAAATGTTTACTTGCTGCTGTCTGCTGATAGTGGTCGCTCGAGTGACCAGACACAAAGAATCCTTGCTCGAGCGTAGAAAGCCTTGCTCGAGCCAACAATCCTAACCTTCAAGTCTGCAACCCAAAAGCACGCTCGAGCGACAGAATGCTCGCTCGAGCGAAAAAATCCAAAACATAGACCTCGCTTGCTCGAGCGAAGGCAAGCTCGCGCGAACCAAGAATCAAAACCATCACGTCAAAAAGAGACGTAGATGCAAGCTCGAGCGCAGGACTCTTCGCTCGAGCCACTAGACACAAAACTCAACTCTCGCTCGAGCGAAGGAACCCTGGCTCAAGCGAAGGATCTAAAACAAGGAGCTTGCTCGAGCAAAGGACCAAAAATCTGAACAGCAATCATTTGCTCCCAATCACACCCAATCTGTAACAAACCTGCCCAAAACATTCTATAATTCAAATACAAAGTATTGAAGGACGGAAACAAGATATATACAACAACCAACATCCACGGAACCAAATCCGGATTACACTAATCAATGGAGAGAAAACCAGGATCGCTATATTTATTCTTAAGTGTTTACAACTTGATTAAATTTAATGAGTACCAGATATGAAAGTTTGCAT
This sequence comes from Camellia lanceoleosa, assembly GCA_025200525.1. Taxonomy (NCBI): domain Eukaryota; kingdom Viridiplantae; phylum Streptophyta; class Magnoliopsida; order Ericales; family Theaceae; genus Camellia; species Camellia lanceoleosa. Next base: position 165,046,189 of record CM045762.1, on the reverse strand, counting down.
TATCATAAGAACAAAGGATTAAGTACCAAACCAATGCATTACACTATTGTGATGTAATGTATGTTTACCATTTTGCCCTCCATAACATTTGTATGATTAAAAGTTAGAGATTTTCATGAAAGACACATTTGTCATTCTGCAATAAAAATAAAAATACTAAAAAATATCAAACATAATTATCTAAAAAATAAAATGCATAACTTTTTTGTTGATTTATTTTATTTTGTAAGTCAAAAAGTAGGAAGTCAAATAAAGCAAAGGAAGCAACCATTAAATTTGATGATACATAGAGGTTAAGCTTTTGGTAAGAAGAATAACATTAAGGTCAATATGTCAACAATTATCAACCTGTAAGATTATTACAAATCCCGAACTATGTAATCTTATCATAGTATAGGAGTCACTCGCAATCCTCAGATTATATCATTCTGAAATTAATCTTGCTCCCTTAATGGGTTATATTTAGGGTGTAAGTCAATCTACTTTGCTCCCCACCAAACAAATTTATTTTTGTCCACCAAAAAATAAATAAAATAAAACTATGGATATTCATCCACCTATTGACAAGATGGATCAAGGAACCACCTATTGAACACAACCATACATTTCCAATCAAAGTATTTTTTGTGAATTATAGTTTTTTTTTTTTTTGATAAATTACAAATACATCTCCTGCAATTTTTTAAAAATACATATTATTTTTAATGATTTTAAAAATTACAAATATTTCACTATCAGAATTTGTCATTTAATAGTAGGGTAAATTACAAGCACACCCCTTGAGATTTACTTAAATTACAAATTACCTACTGTGGTTCTAGAAATTATATTATGCCCTCTAATGTTTCTAATTTCATAACAAATAGGTCCTTTTATTAATAAATCATCGAGTCAATTAATAATTTTTAATAATGTTAAAATTTTATTTCATTTAATAATTCAGATAATTTTATTATTGTATAGGTGAACAGTTAGAAATTTCACTTTTTCAATTAATTTTGTTAAATAAAAAATTATGACAGGGAAATATTTGTAATTTTTCAAACCACATGAGGTAATTTGTATTTTAAGCAAACCTTAAGGGGTGTATTTGTTACCCTTAATAGTATTGATAGAAAAAAAAAATTCTTAACTATCCTCCCATATAACAATGAAATAAACTCTTAATTGAAAATATCATTAAAAACTGTTAATTGAATTAATAGTTGATTAATGAAAATGATTATTTGTTATGCGATTTGAAATTTTAGGAGACATGATATAATTTTTAGAATTATATAAATAATTAGTATTTCAATTAAATGTTATAAATTATATTTATAAATTATTTTTTATTTTTTAATTAAAGACACTAATTTTGTTTGGGTACTCCAAAATAATCCAAAAAGTCAAAAAGTTACTCAAAAAGTTAAAAAGTTAACACTATTCACTAAAAGTCAACAATTACGACTGCACAACTCCCAATTCAAATTTTCCTCTAAAAACCAATTTTCACAATTTTTTATTACACATTTTTCCATAAAAAATCAAAAAGTTAACCCAAACATCTATATTTTCAACATCAATTTTTAGTCAAAAAAGACAAAAAGTACACTTATTAGTCTTCCCAAACTTAGCCTAAGACTTAGATAACAGTGACACACAGAACAGTAGTTGAAACATTTATTTTAAAAAAATTAAATAAATAAATAAAGAGAAAACTATGGGCATTCATCTCCGCCACTGACAAGATGTTCAGAGAACCAAGTATTCAAAACCGACCTTTCATTTCCAAACATGGCCAACAAGTTTATTATTATTATTTTTTTTTTCATTTTCATATATATATATATATATTTACGGAAATGTTTTCAAAACTATTTTTAAAAAAATAATAATATAACAATCCACCTTTTAAAAAAACACCAAATATATATTTTAAAATCTTCGAAATCTATTTTTGCAAATAATAATAATATATAAAAATAAAGAAAAATTAGTGAAATATCCATTTTCAACTTTATATAGTAGGAAAGGTCTAAGATATTTTTTTTTTATTAGCTAAGGTTCCTCAACATTTTCACAGAGAAAATTTGATTCAGAAAAATTTTGTCCAATTCAGAGAAATTTCGTCCAACTCAGAGAAATTTCGGTTCCGACTTAGAGAAATATCAATTTTCGCAGAGAAATTTCTCTGGTATGATCATATAGAAAGTTCAAAATTTCTCTATGAAATTAGAGAAATTTCTCTAAGTTGGGAAAAATATCTCTGAGTCGAATTTTTTCTTTGAAAATGTTAAGAAACCTTAACTATTATTAAAATATTACATGCCCCTTATCTTATAAAATCTTAATATCAGATACCTTAAAAAAATTCTCTAAAAATAATGAATGTTTTCAAAATTATCATTATTTTTGTTTTTGAAAATACATGAATAATAAAAACCAAAAATACAAGAATGACAACAAACATTTTTAAAAAGTCGAATACCATGCAGTAAAAGGGTGGAGGGTTCAAACATAATGAAAATAATTTTGTTTATACACTTTGAAAGTGTGAACAATATACAGATTGTGATTGATCCGAAAATAATAGGTCCTATATTCAAAGTACGTTGGTCTCATTCAAATTTATGGGCTCTATTATTTCAGACCAATCGTAATATGTGTATCATTTACGCACTCAAAATTGGATTCGAACATAGCATAAGGTTCTATTTGAATGAATGTAAATTTCAAATCTTAATTTAAGACTAAAAATATTAGTTAACCAACTATTACAACCGGGGGAAAATTATTAATTTTTTAAGAAGTTTAACACTTTTGGCAGCCGTACTTGGATTGCGTCTCTTTAAATATAGAACTTGGGCCAAAAAAAAATGTATAGATGGATTTCCTTTTGTAGCCCAATGGGCCTAATATTGGGCCACGTATGCCTATGGCGATGATTGTTTGGCTAGAAAAACGGAACAGAGAACATAATTAAAAGAAAAGACACTTTCAAATGTAAAAGAAAGTCTCAATGGTACGTTAGTGAAGAGATTCCAACTATTAACCTTTTATGAGATGCAAGAGTTTTGGACAATCACACAAGCCCCCGTTAGTTGTATTTATCTACTTAAAACATCTACAAACTCATTGTCTTTCAATCTCACAATATTTCATATGATTTTATAAACAAAAATCACAATGTTAGATTATTACAGTAGTTCGACACCACTCCACACTCCATTGAATTAAACTAGAGGTCTCACATCGCTGATATCTAAATGCTCTTTATGAACACATGAGTTACAACCTAAATCTTGATTTAGTTATAGTTGTTAGCCTACTTGTAACTTGTGCAAGAAAATAAATAAATAAAACGGTAAAAGTGAACAAAATTTACCTTGTATTTTGATCTTTCCTCTTTTTTCCTTTTTTTTTTTTTTTTCACAAATCTTATTTCAAATTTTCTATCCAAACACAGACCAAATATATTGTGAGAATTATCAACTCATGTAGCAATTGAGGATTGGTTTCACACCCAAGGACGCAATGCAACTAGAGTAAAGATATAGGTACTTGATTTTTTACAAATTTTTTAAAAAGACTTCTAATGCTATACTATGTGAGTCCCACACTTATATCGAAGTGTATGAAAAAAATGTGTAAAAATTTAAGTACATCAAATCTAATCTAATATTGTTGATGCAACTAACCAGCTTAAACTGATGGAAAAGTAACAAGCACAAGTGTCACCAAGTCTTTATCAAGGGGAACCAAATTGACAACCCGAATAAGCCAATCAACTCATTGGACCTAAAACTAATGATTTAAACCCCAGTTGGCCTAACCCAATGTCACTAGGTTTTTGTTAACAAGCTGGTCACCAACAACACAAAGGCCTATGATAGCAGTAATGGTTCTTTATTTGGGCAACAATGGAAGGTTGGATCTGATCAAGGTATCTTCATCAACTTGGCCATGGAATCTTCCTTTTTTTTTTTTTTTTTTTTTTTTTTTTCCTCCCAAAATTATATATATATATTTTTAAGTCTTAATACACTTTCGGTTGTTTAATTCAATCTTAAGATTTTTGTATTTTCAAGCTCCTACCATTTGTACAATCTATGTTTGGTTTTGAGGCTTGTGTCACTTTGGTACCTGACTTTTCAATTGTGATACATTTGATCCTGAATTTCAAATCTTATTCCAAACTAGAACAATCAAATATATATATATATATATATATATTTTTTTTCAAATGGTCTTTTTCAAAAGTAAAGTCGTCATACAACTTATTTTGTGTTAATTAACTTGTATGTTGTTTGAAATGTAATGACATTTTTTTTAATGAATAATGTTGAAACTTTCTTGGTTATAAAGTTCTATTTGGTTTTCAGAATCTATTTTTAATTTTTTTTTTCTTCTAAGAAACTAAAAATTAAATGGGTGAAAAAAAAAATTAAAATTTTTATATAATTTTATCTTTTGAGAGGGTAGAAATAATTTTTTTAAATAATTTTTTTTTTATATTTATTTTCATTAAATTAGTTTCTATTTTTTCAAAAGTCAAATACGGTGGCAACTTTGATGTTATTATTAAACAATCCATTAAATCAAAAAGTCCAAAATTAAAAATATTTTATATATTAAACATATCGATTACATATTAAAAGTCTAATAACGATCCATTATATGATAACCAACAAAAAATGTGTTAATAACAAATATAATTATCTATTACATGATAACTATTCAAAAATATTAATAAAAACAACCACTCATCATATGATTATCATCCAAACACATAGTAAAAATTAATTTGGTAAAAAAAATAAAATGTAAAAGATTTATTATGTTTATATAATTTTATCTTTGATGGGTATAAATAATTTTTAAAATTTTTAAAATATTTTTTTGATATTTATTTTTGTTAAATTAATTTATATTTGATCAAATTAACGACTTTACCCTTGAAATGGAGCATCGCAGTCTTCACTTATCCTTATTTGGAACGAAATTTAAAATTCAAAGTCAAATGTATTACAATTAAAATATCAAGGACCAAAATGACACAAACCTTAAACTATAGGGATCATTAATGTAATTCGCCCTTGATTTATTATTATTTTTAGTAAATTAGTTTTAAATTTAAAAAAAAAAATCAGAAAACATATTTTGAAAACCAAACCAAATAGAGAATTGTAGGAAATCTCTAATGATTGACTAGATGTTATGGATAAGGTAATTCCAACTTCATGCCACAAAAGGAAGCTCCTTGGGGGCATCATTGCTTCTGTAGACTTTAACTCAGGATAATTGATTGTCAGTCAGATTTAATCCAATCCAAGTAAAGGAACCTCCCATCAGGACACTGGTGGATGCCAACTACCCTGCCACAATAGGCATTCCAAACTATTATGCGATGGGAGTATAATGCGTCCACAGATACACCCTCTAAGTATTGATCCCAGGACTTTCTACTGGATGAGGGTTGGCTTACCAACAAGCCACCACCCCCGTTGGTCTTTTACCTTTTAGTTAGTCCAACAACTTAATTATATCCTCAATTCTTTCATTCTTTTAAGGGTAAATTACATTGACACAGCCTGTATTCTTTTGAAATCACATTGCATCCCCTCTATTATATGAAATCACATTATTGAGAGTTTGTTTGGCATAAAAATAAGTACACTTATTTAGATAAATGCACTTATTTGGATTATATCACCCCTCTACTTTTCTATACATTTTTTTTTGTAAAAAGTCAAAAAGTGCACTTATTTAGATTATCCCAAACAACTCCTAAATATTGTAGTAAGTTTGCCATTACGCCCTTACCATCTCCCATCTCTCTCTCTCTCTATATATATATATATATATATATATCCATGTTCTTCATCACCATCACTTCCAATTAAGAACCATCATTGCCACCATTACTCCTTCAAAATCAAAGCACACCAAAAAAATTCAATAACAGTTTGAGCGAAAAGATAGAAGAGAATATATAAAGAGAGAATAGAGGAACGCTCAATGGCAAGTAGTTGTGCAACCGATGATCAAAACCCAACAATCACAATGAACAATTGGAGAAGAGTAAGCTTAGGGAAGAGAAAGAGAACGAGGAGGTAGGGGGAAGAATGGACGGTGATGGTGTTTCGGGCAAGAAGATGAGGGTGTAATGAGAAGGTGGATCTTCTCTTCTTATTAATTTATTATGTTGATTTATGCTTTTGGTTCTTGTTGTGCTTTGTAATCACAAAACGTATTTGAAATTGATTGTAAGACATATCCTAGCTTCCATTAACTTCCAATAATGGAGTTTGTCCATAACAACAAAGATGAAATGTGAGTCCACTTTCAAGAAGAAAGAATGCATCTAGAATTGAAACATTCTCTTCTTATACATTCTCTTCTTAATTTTATACATTCTCTTCTTACAAAGTGAATTGGAACTTGTTAGGCAATCCCACATCGCTTGGGAGGGATGGACCAACTTCACCTTATAAGCGTACTGACCCATCTATCTATTGAGATGTGTTTTCCCTCGAGAAGGAACAAAACCGTGAGGAAAAGCAGATGGTCATCCCTCCCCCCAGAGCGAACAATATATTGCAGGGCACGAGTGGATAGGCAAACAAATTTGGCGCTAGAATGAGGGCCCGTCTTTTCCCCACCGTTGCGGTCTAGTACGTTGGAGGGGTTATGTTGAGGCAATCCTACATTGCCTAGGAGGGACGGACCAACTTCACCTTATAAGCGTACTGGCCTCTTCTACTTGTTGAGACGCATTTTCCCTCCAAGAAGAAATAAAACCGTGACGGATATTGTTTGTCCACTTGCGCCTTGCAAGATATTGTCCGCTCTGGGGACAAGGATGACCATCTGTTTTTCGTTACGGTTTTGTTCCTTCTCGAGGAAAACGTGTCTCAACAGATGGAGGGGGCCAGTACGTTTATAAGGTGAAGTCGGTCTGTCATTCTCAGGTGATGTGGGATTGCCCCAACATAAACCCCCAACGTACTGGGCCACAACAATAGGAGAGAGACGGGTCCTTATCTAGTGCCAAATTTGCGTGCCTGTCCACTCGCGCCCTGTAGGATATTGTCCGCTTTGAGGGCAGGGATGACTATCTACTTTCTCTTACGATTTTGTTCATTCTTAGGGGAAAAACGTGTCTCAACAGGTGGAGGGGGCCAGTACGCTTATAAGGTGAAGTTGGTCCGTTTCTCCTAAGTGATGTGGGATTGCTCCAACAGAACTAAACCAAAATTCTTGCAAAATTTAACAACGCAATTAATTTTTTCAGTGCAAAAATTATGACTAGTTCTAAGTTTGTAAAAGTTCATTGATTTGAGTTGAATGGTGTATTTCTTACAAAACAAACAAGTGTATGGAAGAGAGGAGAGTCTAACGTTATGTTTGATTGAAGGATTTGGGAAGGAATTTTAAAAGGAAAAGAGAAAAGATGTGTGAAATTAGGTGAAATGTAAGTATATTTTATTCATATTTCAACTACCATTTCCGTTTTCCTTTTCAAATTCCTTCTCAAATCTCCCAATCAAATACAGCATAAAAGTGACTGAAATACAGATGAGAGAGAAGGTAGACTAAAAGGGTAAACTTGGCATTTTTGCTTATATTTTTGCTGATGTCATCACTTTCTATCCAGTCAACAAAACAGAAGGAATAAATTGTTATAGAAAATTATAAAGTAAGGGATGGGAGTGTGATTTTGAATAATAAAGGGGGTGCAAAGTGTGATTATAGATATATTGAGGGAGTGTTCATGTAATTTATCCTTCTTTTAATAACACTAAAAGTTTTAAGAAAAAAATAAAAAATAACACTAGAAGTTTTGTTTTTATTTTTGTTTTATTTATTTTTAAATTATAAACAATTATATTAAAATAAAATAGAAGTTCAATAAGCTAAGACCTCTGTTTAATTGGTTCAAGTGCCATATTACTTGGAAATGGTAGGTACCACATCCTTTTAGGGGGGGTAGGGGGGGGGGGGGGGAGAAGGGATATTGAGGCACAACAGGTACTGTTTTGTCCTTGTGAGAGATTGTTCTGAGTGTTTTTTAATAATTTGAATCGTTTATATTATAAGGTTCTGAGTGTTTTTTAAATTGTTTCTATAAAAATTAACGGTTAATATAACTTTCATAAATTTTTAAAAACAATTAGGATCTAATCATGGGGTTATGAACATCCGATTAACACGATTTTTACATGAATAATATTTTTAACGAATCTTACAATATGAACTATTTAAATTATCAAAAAATACTCGAGAAGACCTCCCACAAGTGGACAACACAGCAGTACCCCCTTCTCTCCTTTTAGGGTGCCAAAAATAGAGGGTTTTGATGGTGGGACGTTCTACTTGCATTATAATTTTATCTCTTTACACTTTTTTTTTTATTATATCTTTAAGAAATAATTAAAATTCTTATCATACCCTTTATAATATCAAAACTAATCCTAAATTAAACCCTTTTTAAAACTCCTACAAATTTTTCTCATTACACTTATTTCTTTTGAACTACTCCGGTGTCATAGTACCGAATAAACTATATTTGTTCAGCTATCTATTGTCGCATTTCTTTAAAACATCATTTTTTCTTTCCTAAATTTATGATGGGCCTATTCGATTATGCATTGCCAAACAATTTAAATTATTCTAGTGGAACAAATTAGATTTGTTCAGCTATATGTTGCCACACGTTTACAAATTCACTTTTCTTAAAACATCAAGCATCCATAAAAACATTCAGTATACAAATATTCATAAAAACATTAATAAAACTCGTTAATACAAATATTTTTAAATTTGTCAATACAAACATCTATAAAAACACACTGAGATGTTATTACAATCCATTTATGTTGATAGTTTTGGTAGTTACTATATTAAGGTTGACAAACGTACATAATTGATTAATACAGGTAGGAGATGCTTTCTCCCATCCATTAGCACCCGAGTGATGAAAACAAATCTAATTATTTGCTTTCGAAGGTACTGGATGACAAGGAAACAGATAAATCTAACAAATCTCTTATGTAATGAATTCATAATTGTAATCCATTAAAAATGTACTACTAACCTTACTACAATAAAAAGAAGCATAATCCTTCAAAGCAAAAAATAAAAAATAAAAAATAAAAATGTCAAAATAATAAAACTGAAAATGTTTAGCAGTGAATTACCGGGCATATATTTTTTGTTTGATAGTGGGTAACTGGATATGTATTTTTTGTTCGACAGTGTGATTCCAAACTATTTGATTTTGTTAGGTTCTGATACACCGAATAAAAGTCGAATAACCATCTTCAAAAACGAAACAAAAACATAAAAAAATAAAGAAAAAACGCACCATTTTACTTGTTTTACTGGTCCTTCATCACCATTTATTCGTCCATTATTTTATTTTATGATCAAAACACTATGATTCTCACTTTTTAAAATTAGATGTATAGTAGAAAAGAAGAAATGAGAAAGGGAAAAAAGAAAAAGAAGCAAGGATTGAAGTGTAATGGGTGTAAAGAGATAATCAAATCTATTTAATTTTTATTTTTTGTCCTTAAAGGTAATTTCACATATGGATAAAATTGAGAAAAAAAAAATCTCAAATAAAGGATGTAAAGAGATAAATATGTTGTATAAGTAGAATTGTCAGCTATTTAAAAATTAAAATAAAATAAAATAAGGTTTAGATTATCATATATTGCAACTTGTCCTTTGCTTACAAAATTAAAAAATGACTTGTAGTATTATAGTATAAATCCACTCATTTCTAGAGGGCGCACACACATGTGAATATATATTTGTAATTTATGTAAATTTGTAAGCACATTTAAAAGCAGCAGTTCTCATCTCTTATTTCAAAGTTGACGGAGCCAACGAGAAAATAATCAATAAAAAATGTGATATTTTTAAATTTTTATTTATTTATTTTATTTTCTTATTAATTTTTTTTTTTTTTCATTTGGGTTGTCAACTCAGTAATTCAATAATAGAAAAAAAATCAAACTTGTTCATCAAAGCACCCCAATGCAGTTTCATACACAGATATGTAGGCCCCATTTCACGCAGTTTATTTGAAATTAAAAGTTAGGCACCGTTTGGAAAGTTAAAAAGTCAGGTTTTTTTTGACTATTTTAGTCACAAAAGACAAAATAGATTTTTTTAGTCACAAAAAACAAAATATCACATCCAACCCATAATCATTACACTCCTCTCTCACAAAAAAAGTCAAAAAAGCCAAAAAGTCAAAAAGTCCTTTCCAAACCAAACTTTTAAACCCAGGCTAAAATAGCCAAAAAAGCCAAAAAGTCAAAAAGTCAACCCACTTCCCAAACGGAGGCTTAATAATCAAAAAATAAAAGTTACGTTTGGTAGAATTTGGTAGAATTTTGTAAATATGATTTAAGAGTATAAGTTACATTTTGAGTTTGTGAGTTGTAGAATTATGATTTGAGTGTAAAAAATTTGTTTGATTATAATTTTTAAATAGAGTGTTGAATTGAGTTTTAAATTGAGTGCGGAATTGAGTTTTAAAAGTTTGATTTAACATGCGAAGTAAGAAAATTTGTTTAGTTATGAATTTTAGAAAGAATTTTCAAAACTTAATTCAAATTGTTATAACTAATAACAAAACACACTACTTCACACTATTGAAAACTTTGATCAACACTCATAACCAAACTCTTTTTAAAATTCAATTAAAAAAATATTATTAACAGAAAATAACATTAATCAATTTTTTAATTGAAAATACTACAAATGAAATAATTTTTTTTCAAAATAAATATTCAAAAAATTTAAATCATAAATATTTAAATAATTTAAATAATCTAAAAAATTTAATAAGTAAAAAATTAAAATAAATATTCAAAAAATTTAAATTGTAAAAATTTAAATATTCAAAAAATTTAAATAATTTAAAATGTTAATATTTTAAATTTAAAAATAATTCTACACTCAAATCGTAACTAAACACATAAAACAAAACTTAATTAAGAAATTATTTTTAAAATTCATAACTAAACACATAACTCGAAACTCCATATTACTTTCATAACTCTACACTCAAATCGTAATCAAATACATAACAAAAAAATTAAAATATTTTAAAATATTTTTATAAAATAGAATTTGAATTTATTTTTATAAAATATTTTAAAATTTAAAAAATTAAAATCGTAACATTTTGAAATTAAAATATTTACAAATATTCAAAAAATTAAAATTTTTTAAAAATCGTAACATATTTAAATATTAAAATAGTTAAAATCTTAACAAAATTAAAATATTTTTAAAATATCTAAATATTTAAAATATGAAAAAAAATTAAAATATTGATTTGAATTGAGTTTTGAATTATGTGTTTGGTTATGAGTTTTGAAAAGTAATAATGATATTTTGAATTGAGTTTTGAGAAATAGATGTAAAATTATGATTTAAAAATTCAAAACAAATAACATACTCAAATCAATAGATAAAACTATAATTTAAAAAGCTTACCCAACACAATCTAAATTTTAGACATTCCTTCATCACTTTATCAATGATTATTTTTTTCAATTTATTTAAATTTTAACCTATTTTTTGTCTCGTAAATAATAAACATATATTGCACCAAGTACTCCTGCACAAATTTCCAAGACAATTGTTCTGCTTGAAATGGCACCTTCATCACATCCTTGGGTGAGACAAAGCCTATCATTTTTTAACCAATCAAAGGCGTGCCCTTTTTTTCCTTAATTTTTTTTTTGATAAATTATGTAAATGGCCCAGTAGTTTACATGATTTATCAATTTGATCTTTATTATTTTAATTTATTCAATTTTATCCCCTTTAATTTAACAAATTATGTTCTATTAGTCCAATAAATAATAGTCATTAGGTTTGGTGAACGAAAAATTGTCAAGTGCTCAAACGATGTGTCAATTTATTTCTAGTAATTTACATAATGTGTCAATTTAGTCCCTGTTATTTTAATTTGCTCAATTTTGACAATAACTAAATTGACATATCATGTAAACTACAGAGACCAAATTGACACATTATTTAAGTTTCTGTCCACCAAACCTAACGGCCGTTATTTATTGGATTAATATGACACAATCCGTTAAATTAAAAGATAAAATCGAGCAAATTAAAACAATAAGGATCAAATTAACATATCGTATAAACTACGAGAACCATTTGCATAATTTACCCCTTTTTTTTTTTTTTTTTTTGGTCTTTTCCCATTTGGTTTGTCAACTCTGTAATACAATTATAGAAAATTCAACTTGATTCAGTAAAGCACCCTAATGCACATGCAAACAATAGACATGTAGGCCTTGTTAGCAAGTTGAAAGTACAACAATTAAAAAGAGAAATTATAAGCATCACTCCTTCACCTTCTACATAATCAAAATTTTAATTTATTTAAATTATTTTCGTCTCATAAGTTGCTCTTTCACCTTCTACATAATCAAAATTTTGATTTATTTATACTATTTTTGTCTCATAATAAGCAGAAATTGCACCATACAAGCTTACACAAATTCCCAATCCCACTGTTCTGCCAGAAATGCACCTCTACATCCCTAGGGTGAGACGAAATTTATCACTATTTTATACATCAATATATAGATTTTTATTTGGTTTACTCTCATATAATAATATCAATCAAGTTTAACATCCCCAAAATGTGCACATCCATGATAAAGATCTATATCTTTTGATTCCATTCAATAAATTTCATTCCAAAGACTAGATATAATTCCATTTTCTCACATTAAAATACAGTGGAGGTAAATGTTGGCTTCACAAGAAGGCTAACACAGAGTAAGATTCTCAAACATTTAAAATGTTTCATCATTTTGATTACTATAGTATCATTTTTTATACATTGGAAGGTCAACAGTTAAAGCCAGCTGTCATTTGAAGTTTCAATAAATTACAAACTACATCAGCAAGGCCAAGCTCAGAGACAGGGACTAACATGTTATTCTAAGAACATGTTAATAAATTTGCAACTTAGTCTACAAAACCTCATATGTAAGCTTTAACCTAACTAAACAATCCCGAGTAATACATAATCCTGACCGAGTAGATTCAACAACAGATGCCAAACTCAGCAGAGTCATGGAGGGAACTCAACAACCTCACTTTATCGTAAAGGAATTTTGAGACTAATATATTAATCAACATACTTAATTTGAACAAAAATGGATACAACCAACCCACAAGTATGTCCGAAAAAAAACAAAAAAAAAAAACAAAAAAACTAGAGATGACCAAAACTTACTTGAAGTTCATCCCATGTAGGCTCTATATAGCTGCAATAGAGAATGCATATAACATCACTTCCTCCTTTTGTATTCCAATTCAACCCTGTTTCAGTACAATCATGTTAGTGTCTGTGATCTATTCTGTGTTTAGTTTCTGTGTTCCAAGCATTTTTGATATTATAATATCAATCAAGTTTAATATCCCCAAAAACAGCACACCCAGGATAAAGATGTATTTTTTATTCCGTTCAGTGAATTTCATTTGAAAGACTAGGAATGACTCCATTTTCTCACATTAAAATACTTTTTAAGAGCAAAATGCTGGAATCACAAGAAACTAAACATGGTGGGATTCTCAAACTTTTTTAAATATATCATCATTTTGATTACTATGCTATCATTTTTATACTACATTGGACTGCCAACCAGTTATTAGATTGGCTGTCATTTGAAGTTTCAACAACCGGGAAGGCCAATCATAGACATGGATTACATATTATTCTAACATGCTCATAAAGAATGAAACCCCACAAGTAAGGTTTCACCTAACTAAATCAACCCTGAGTTAACATAACCCTGTCTGAGTTATGTAAAAAGTCAGCTTCAACAACAGATGCCAAACTCAGCAGAGTCATAGAGGGAACTCAACAATATCACTGAATCATAAAAGAATTTGAGACCAATATATAATTCAACATGCATAATTTTAACAAAAAATGGTCACTACAATCAACCTCACAAGTATGTTAGAAATAATCATTATAAAAAGACTAGAGATGGCCAAAGCTTACTTGAAGTTTATCCATATTGGCTATATATAGCTGCAATAGAGAATGCATATAACATCACACTTCCTTCTTTTGTATTCCAACTTCAACAACCCTATTTCAGTACAATCATTATCAGCTTGAGCTGCCCTACCACAAAGTTCAATGGCCATCCCTCTATCCAAGATGGGCATGCCTATCAAGCGAGGCCATAGTGGTACCTTCCGGTCCAAAAAACCCATTACAACTCCAAATTCCGATCGGAAATGGACCTCTCTGGGGCTATCAAGAAGAGGAGACACAACTAGAATGCCCATAATAAGTGGGGTGACATCTCGAAATGACTCCACCATTGCAGTCTCGGATCTTGAAAAAGAGAAAAAGAAGGGATATTTGGGTGGAGAAGAATTGATAGATGAAATGCCCAACAGAAGGTTAGCAGACTATTGGGAAGAGATCCACGGTCAACATGATTGGAATGGCATGCTTGATCCCATTGACCCCCTCTTGCGATCTGAGCTAATACGCTATGGGGAGATGGCACAAGCATGCTATGATGCATTTGATTCAGATCCGTATTCTAAGTATTGTGGAAGTTGTAAAACCGAACCTAGCAAATTCTTCCAATATCTTGGCTACAAACAGTATGGCTACGAGGTGACCCGCTACAACTATGCCTCATACAACGTCAATCTACCATTCTTGTTCAAGAAAACCCTCTTGCCCAATGGATGGAGACCATCAGCAAATTGGATTGGGTATGTAGCAGTTTCAAATGATGAAACTTCAGCTTATTTGGGGCGTCGGGACATAACCATCGCTTGGCGGGGCACAGAAACAAAGCTCGAGTGGATTGCAGACTTCACCGACTATCTAAAGTCAGTTTCACATGAAAAGATCCCTTCACCAGATTCAAGAGTCAAAGCTGAGGCTGGATTCATCCAAGTCTACACTGATAAGGATATCACTTGCAAATTCTGCAAGTACTCAGCAAGAGAGCAGATTTTAGCGGAAGTCAAGAGATTGATTCAAAAATATGCAGATGAAGAACTGAGCATAACAATCACAGGGCATAGCCTTGGAAGTGCACTAGCAACCATAAATGCATATGACATAGCAGAGACCGGGGTAGATGTCATGGATAATGGGCGGGTTGTGCCCATATGTGTGTACTCATTCTCAGGCCCCAGAGTTGGGAATGATAGGTTTAAGGAGCGGCTTGAAGAGCTAGGGGTAAAGGTGCTAAGGGTAAGAAATGTTCATGACAAGGTGCCTAAAGTACCTGGGATATTTTTCAACGAGCAAGTGCCTCCGATGATGCAACAGGTAGGTGAAATGTTGCCTTGGTGCTATTCACATGTTGGAGTGGAAATTGCTTTGGATCACAAGTGGTCTCGCTTCTTGAAAGAAAAAAGCGATCTAGCATGCTACCATAACTTGGAGGCTCTCCTGCATTTGCTTGATGGGTTAGTAATTTCTTCTTTAGTTGATTGGTTAGCTTTGAAGCACGGACACCTCTCCGGAGGTCACATACCAGTGTCAGACACATTGGGGACACGCGGTCTCTAGCGTTTTTGTCCTGCATATTTTGAAAATTTGCATGTCCGCAAACCCATGTTGTGTCTGTGTCTGTGTTTGTGTCCATGCTTCTTAGTTGGTAATATCAACAAGTGAGCTGTCCAAGCTCATCATGAATGAATCCTGATAAAGTCTGATAAAGTCAATTAAAATTCTGTTATGCAAACTGAAACAGGTACCGCGGGAAGGATCAAAAGATTGTGCGTACCCGCAAAAGGGACCTTGCACTGGTGAACAAATCATGTGGCTTCTTAAAAGATCATCTTCTGATTCCACCAAACTGGTGGCAAACTGAGAACAGAGGTCTGGTTGAAAATCCTACAGGCTTCTGGAATCAAACTGAGCGGCACGATCTTGAGGCACATTTACAACTGGAGGATGTACAACATTACCTCTGGCCACTGGGTCTAGGGGTCTAGCTTCTGGTAATTAATGTAGTGATCAATATAGAGCCCGGGAACAAAAGGAGTACAGGCAGTCAGGTGTTTCTCTGAATGCAAGTTCCATGAATTTGAAAACCTTTTGGAATAAAAAAGACAAAACCATTTTTATGATGACCTTTAATCAATTAATAGCAACAGTTGGCAGATTCCTGTGTGTAATGAAAAGTGACAATAACTCATGGTTGTTAAACTCGTGATTAACTACAATTTATTGTGATTTATTACAATTTTGATCAAGTTCATATTTAGTTTTGTTTGCACTATGTATGAAATGGCATTTTTTCGCCTCCCTACCAAATTTATTTATTTATTTTTTTAAATTAAAAAAAAAAGATCAATAGATGTAAGTGGTTTTATATATGCAATTTAGTTACACTATAATTTTATACGTATATACATATATAAATTATCTATCATATCAAATAAAGTGAATCTTACAAGTCCGTGTTGGATACAATTCACTATCCCCTTGTAAAAGAAATTATGTACCTCAGAAGGACATAAAACAACCTTAAAAATAAAATTTAGCTTAAAACAGCTATTGAAAAAGATGATGGACCAAACCTCAAGCCCAAAATGAAAAGAGGAACTACATTGCTGTCAAATTTTCATCCAACAGATAAATAGTAAAAATGCTTTACCGTGAAAGCATGATCCATCCACCAGTGATCATAAGATGCTGCATTTTAGATGAAAGCATCCATCTACCACTCTTCCAGGTCCTCATCAACTTAAAGGCTGCTAAATGATGAAATTCAATCTTGATGGCATAGACTCCTATGAAACTTGAAGCAAGAAGCAATTTACTGAGGAAAACATTGCATACCATCAATGTTCCTGAGCACAAAATCAAATTTTGGTACATACTCTTCAGCCTTCAAATGATTCACAAGAGCTTGATGGGTCTCACATATCTCAGTTTTCATGACTCACGAGGCCTACCTTGAATAAAAATCTGCAGACATACCTTCATCTTCGATCTAACAGCAACCAAATGGTTTTCTAGTCCTTTTCTCCTTTACCAGTTTCCTCTCAACATCCTTCCACCTTCCCTTAGATGCATAAATGTTTGATAATAAAATGCAGAAAAGAAGCCATTAATCAAGTATCACTACTTCACGCTCTTGTTGTAGCGACAAGATTCCCTCATTTGCTGCATTACGAGCACAAGGTATGTGGAGCCTAAAATTACAAGGTGCACATTCAAAGCCTGAACCTTTGACAAGTTCACCACAACGGTTGCATGGGGAGATATCATTAGGGTATCGAACATAAGTAAGACGGTGTGGGTGGCCTCCAACATTGAGCTCATCCCCAATCTTGATATTTGAGTATTCATCAACTTGGATGCATATTGTATGAAGAGACTGGTCACAAACACTGCAGTGATAGAACCAACACTGTGGGTTTATTTCACCCTCACAAATGTCACAGTAATACTCTTCTGGATTGCCAGAATAGGTTAGGTTGTAAGGGTGTTTATCATATCTGTGCCTAACTGTACATGGCAAAAAGGCACACCGTGTGTCTAACTTGAAATCGCAAATGTCACATACGAGTGCAACTCCAGAACAATTATAATTACATCCAATGCACCGGAAATCCAATGTTGCCTCGAGAGCAAGGGTGTGCATATGGGCTTCATGTTTGAAAATAAAAAGGGAGCTGCCCTGCAAATCAGCTTTACGGATGCATTGTATCTGAAGAGATTGATTACAATCACCACAGTGATAGAACCAGAATTTCGTGTTTAGCTGTTCCTCGCATATTTCACAGTAATACTCATCTGAATTGTCTTTGACAGCAGAGTAGGCTAGGGTGAGGGGGTGTTCATCACATTTGTGCCTAACTGTGCGTGGCAAAAAGGCACATCGCAAGTGTATATTGAAATTGCAATTTCCACAAACAAATGCAACCCCGGAACACGTATACTCACATACAGCACACTGAACATTCGAAGTTTTCCTTAGAGCAAGGGCGTGCTCATGAGCTTCATGTACAATAAGACCTTGCAGGAGAGCACACTCAATGTCTAGGAAGAAATTGCAGGCTAAACAACCGAACAAAACCCCATTGCAACGCATTTTGCAACTTTGGCATGAGGGGGGATCAGAATATCCAGACTGCCATCTATTCAAGATGAGTGGATGTTGGAGGTGAAGTGGATGTCGCATTTCAATGGGTAACTTAGCACAACACTCATGAAGAGAGAAGTTGCACTCAGTGCAACGGTATAACGGAGCTGAGATGGGTTTTGAACATCCATCACAAACCAGCAATTTACTCTCAGAATATGATCCATCATTGATCTGCATAACAGCAAAATATAATGGATGGGGATGACAAACATGATAAATCTGTGTTGGCTTCGTAAAATTGGGGATCCCATTAACAGATTCATCAGTCAATGGCAAGCAAATCAGATTGCCCTCAAGTTCTTTAGCCTCTATTTTTTGGTCAATCTGTCTTATTTTATGATCCCTAAAGGCACAAAATCAAGGGAAAAAAAAAAAGTCAATCAAATATCCAACATCCAAATTAGCACAAAATCAAGAATAGAATGTCAATCAAATATCCAATATCCAAATTAGCAGCAAATCAAGAATAAAATGTCAATCAAATATCCAAATTAGAACAAAACCAAGAACAGAATTTCAATTAAATATTCAATTTAGCACAAAATCAAGAATAGAATGTCAATCAAATATCAAAATTATAATAAAATCAAGAACAGAATGTCAATCAAATATCCAAATTAGAACAAAATCAAGAATAGAACAACACTGAGAGAATAAATAAAAGAAAAGCTAACCGAGACAGCTTCGATTTCGATGTGGCGCAATTCACATGAGCACAATACTTGCATTCAGCACAACAATAAACCCAGTTGGCTCTGTTCACTTTCTTAGAACAAATGTCACAGTAGGATTTGAATCTATAATCTTCGTACGGAAGAGAATAGGTAAGAGATAGAAAATGATCGTGATCACTGTGTTTAATTGTACCCATTAACGAAGCACATTTCTGATTAACCCAGAATTGACAAGTCCCACACTGATACGACGAGCCTTCGTGTTTAATTCCACAAGCATCGCACAAGAACAAGGCTGGCCTTTGAATTGGAATCAAAGGGTGTTCGTGAAAATTGAGTTCGATCTTGTGAACCAAAAACGCACACATCAAGTCAAGATTGAAATCGCAAATGGAACAATTATAAGTGAAGCCATTGCAAGGTCGTCGACAAGCACTGCAATCGTTGCGAGGGTACGGAGGAGAAGGGAGGAGAGTGAGAGAGTGGTGGAGATGTAAAGGGTGGTTTGTTTGGTGAGGAAGTTGGGCACAGTCTTTGTGCAATGAGAAATAGGAACATTGGGAACATTTGTAGGAAGGTGTACCCGAAATTGGTTGTTGACAGCCATAGCAGTGGATTTTGACTCTGTTTTCATTGAGGTCTTCGAACAAGATCAATGGATGTTTATGGCTAAAATGATCAATCTCCATATCGCAATCTGTGTCTGCTTGTTTCTCTTTAAAAAAATCCCAAGTTGATAATAATATTGAGCTTGGTCGAATTGTAAATTGAAGTGAAGAACTAATAAGAGATCAATTTCTCCATAGAGGATCTGAATCCCCCGTGTCTACCACCATTTACAGACATGATATTCCAAGCTCAAAGCTTTGAAAATCGTGTATTTCTATGCAACCGAACTAGTTTCAAGTACCCACCCAAAAAAACACTAGTTTCAAGTAATTACCAAAACAAAAATGTTTAAGATGGGAGCTCTATCTATGTGATGGTGAGCTTCATTTATAAATGATTTGATATATGTATTTTTTTTTTTTTATCTTTATGTCATATTATTGGAGTTATTATTAGAGTTTTAAATTTAGAGTCATGAATCATTTCTCTTATTCAAAAAATACTGATTTTAAGTCGTGATTTGCATACATGACTTCATTAAAGTCGGATTTTAAGTAGACGACTTATCACCGGGGATGGTGGTCTAGTGGTGAACTAATTGGTCTTCTCTAGTCGTGAGTTAAGTTTGATTTTTGGGGGGTGTGAAATGCTAGATTAATTTTAGTAGTTTTGAAGAGATCTCGCGCTATATTTTGATTGAAACTTGGTCCTATTGGGGGTGGTCGATGAGCTCCACAGGTACTTTGATGATACGTCCGTTCCTATGAGTTAAGTTAAATCAGATCAGTAACCGATTATCTCGAAGCTTGTGTCATAGATGTCGTAATGACACCTCAAAATATTTTTTTTCTTATTTAAAAAAAAAAAGAAAGAGTACACGACTTTAATAAATTCATGTTTCTATTGCACTATATTGATTTATTTTCTTTAATTCGTATGATCAAAATACCATTTTGATTCTTGATTTTGGTAAATATATTGAAAATAACTTTGCTACGAGAAATTTGATCTACCAAAGCTTGGGATATTGAAAATAACTTTACTTAGATCTATACTATATATTAAACAAAAGGGATTTTTAATCTCTAATCTTTTAGGAGTTTCAATCTTTCAATATAAATTTTTTGATTTTTTGATTTAAAAAAAAAAAAAAAACTTTAGCATTTATTAACTTCTCCCAATCCCAAGTCTTACCCTCATAATAACACTTTAATGCATTAAGAACAAGTATAAAAAAAATTCTTTGAAATCTAATGAATTTCTTGAAAAGTCCCAACACAAATAATTATTATTCCTCATAATAACACTTTAATGCATTAAGAACAAGTATAAAAAAAATTCTTTGAAATCTAATGAATTTCTTGAAAAGTCCCAACACAAATAATTATTATTCCTCATAATAACACTTTAATGCATTAAGAACAAACATAAAAAAAAATTTCTTGAAAAGTCCAACACACATTATTATTATCAAAATATTAAACTTTAATATAATATAAAAAAAGAAAAAAAAAGACATTTAAAAAAAATTAAAAATCGCAATTTACATATATAGATAATTGTAAATATATTAAAAAAATGAGGTTTCTAAATCCCAAGCCTTGTGGGAGCTCCAATCTCTCAATCTTAATTTTCTAAATTTTTGATTTAAAAAAAATAAAACCTCAGCATTTATTGATTTGGTCAAAATCTCCTGATCAGCATTTATTAACTTTTTCTAATTCACGTACCTACATTTATTGATTTGGTTAAAAGCCCTGATTAGTATTTAAAATCCCTTCATACAAATAATTATAGATACAGTCCGTGCATAATTACTGCAGTAACCTTTTTAATTTCTCCTGTATACTATAGTTAGTGATAAGATTGTTAAATTATTTTTATAAAAAATCTTAAAAAATATAATTTGTATATTAAAAAAATTAAAATAAATATAAATATTTATAATTATTCTGTGCATAGCACCGGATAGGCTTGTTTATACTTAAAGGAAAAGCATAGATTGCGTGACAACACAATTATGTATATGTAGAGAGAGAGAGAATTTGGGATATTTCTTGCTTAATTGTTTGGGAAGCAAAACGAAAATAGAAGACAAAAGGAAAAGTAAAAGAAGATACTTGTTTTTTTTTTTTCTTTTTTTTTTTTTTTCGGTGCTTTGGAAATTAAAGATAACAGAGTTTTACATAAAAAAGCAACAACAAACAACAAAAGGCTATATCTTCTCATACCAGGTTCCAACCATATCTGCCATGAGAAGTGGTTGGATTGCATCATGTGGGTCTTCCATGATGACCAGGTCTTCGAGTTATTTTGCTCCAATTTTCGCTGAAGCATTAGTGCATCTGTTGGTTTCACTATACACACATGTTTGAGGGTGCATAGCTTCGGCCAAGCAGGAACTTGGAATCTTCAATGAGGGTTGGGCTTCGTTTTGTATTAAATCGATTGCCTCATTGCAATCCATTTTGATCTCTATATTAGTCCAATTGTTTTAAAAAATGATTCTTAAACCACGATATACGCCCTAGATTTTTGTCTTTAAAGTAGTTCCTCTTTCAATCTTCCCACAATAGCCAAGGATCCACATTCTTTTTTCATCTCCAAACCGCCCTCTATATCCCACTTTCTGTGGAGGATTCTTGGCACATTGTCACGGGCCGACTCCTTTAGAGGCGCAGCGGATCAATTTTTGCCCGTGTGGCGCTCAAACTCCACCAAGTTTAAGCCCGCCATAGCTCGTTGACAAATCGAGTGTTGATGATCTCACCCGTTTGAACATTAGGTCCCGATGCTTTGTCAAGCAAAACAACTTCACAAGGAAGCTCCGTCTTCACCCGGATGCCACAAGTAGGCCCGACGCCTCAAGTGCACCAAGCACGGCATAAGTCGTTTCATAGCGCCAAGCTTACTCCAAGCAAGGTGCTCGCCCAACTTAGGTTTATGTCATCAAGGTGCCTAGCCACACAACAATGTGTTAGCGAAGGTCCTCAACTTAGCTGACAAGCCAACGCTGCATGTTGGGTCTTCAATAGCGTCTCGAAGTGTCATAGGGTCAAGCATGCCTCAATAGATGCATATTGGATGGCCACTTGGTCATGCGAGGCCCATAAGCCACCGAGGGTCAATCTCTTGCCCACGGCGCAATCCTCGTGCCAACACGTGTGCTAGATTCCGCCTAAGGCCATTGCGCACCTTAGCGTTGCACCAACGTGTAGCATGAGTAAGGCAACAACTCAATCCGTAGCTTGCTCGTAGCATAATGTAGTCCCTCAATGGACATTGCCAATATGTAGCTTGATGCCTTCATTCAATAGCCCACATATGCGGTGTTGCCTTCCGACCGCTTAGCTTAAGCCACGGGATCCCCTCGTGCAAGGTTGAACCCAAACCAAGCACTAGAGTTGGCACACGAGGCCTCTAGTGGTGCCTCGATAGCCCATTCGGTCCAAAACGAGTCCCAAAGATGCCATATTGCGTGGCATAATGGAAACTACGTAGTGAACCTCGCGCTCGGGAGACACGCGCAGTGCTTACATTATTGCACCGTCCACGGGGCTCCCAAACCCACATGGAGACTCTAGACACCCCTCTGGATGCCTAAAGCCCGCCCTTGAGTTGCCCCAAGGTTGCTCACTTCAAGCCCAGTTTGGGCGGGGAGGTTGGTAGGTAGCACACCATACCCCCTTATAGTAGCTTGTTAAGCCATTTTTCATCTGGCAGGAGGAAACATCATACATGTCCGAGGAGTCATAATGATTTTTCATTAATTCCACAAATTGAGAAAAATCATGAAACTTGGTCGGGAACACACTTCCCCTAATACCTCTTTACCATAAAAATTTCAGCCCGAAACTCCTTCGTTTGAGTGCCGAACCAAGGCGTCAAAAGCAGCTGCTGCTTCTTGCATCGCCGCTTTCTGCTTGATGCTAATATGGGTCTTGGCTTGGTCTTTTGTTGGCTATTGATGGCGTACATGCCTTGGGCTACTTGGGGCCAAAGTTAGGCCACGTTGGGGCACTTCCAACGGCCACTCTTGAGCACTCAAATGGCCACACCACCGCGAGCGAAACGTCACGGAGTTGGCCTTGCAAGGCAACCCGTGACACTCTCCTCCACTTCAACCATCAACGTCCTCGTTGATGTAGCACAAAGCTGATGCTGCAGTGCGTGTACCGGCTCCTCTGATGAGTCCAACACCTCCGTGTTGATGGCCTACCTTCAACGTCTAACTCTTTTAGCCAAGCTCCCCTCTCAAAATGGCCTCTGCCAAAGCTTCTCTAAGCGTCTCTGACTCTGCCTTCTGCCAATGCTCTTGAATTGCCAAGCCCACTTCTCAAATGGCCTCTTTGCCAATGCTCCTCCGAGCAAACTCAAGCTCCTCTGAGCAAACTCAAGCTCCTCTGAGCTGACTCCTCCGGAGGATGTTCCTCTCAAATGGCCTCCGCCAATGCTCCTCTAAGCTAACTCAATGGCCTCTCTGCTAATGCTCCTCCGAGCTGACTCATGCTCCTCTGAGCTGACTCGCAGTGGGTTGTCGCATCGCGACTTCCTCCTCTACTCGAGTTGTCGACGCCCTCGTCGACTCAATGCAAATCATCAGTTGCTCCTCCAAATGATTCAATAATGCCCTCTCTGGCAAGCTCAAAGCCCTCTGGCTGATATCTTCAACAAACTCAAGTACCTCTGTACTGTGTCCTTTGGCAAAATGAAAGCCCTCTGGCTGCTGCTCATTAGCAAGCTCATATCTCTGAAGCCTTCTGGCTGATGCCCTCTGGCAAACTCAGTCTCTAAAGCCCTCTTGGCTGTTGCCCTCTGGCAAACTCAGTCTCTGAAGCCCTCTTGGCTGTTGCTCTTTAGCAAACTCAAACTTTGAAGCACTTTAGCTGAAGCCCTCTGGCTAATGCATTCTTTGCAAACTCAAATTTTCTCATGCTCTCTAGCAAAATGAAACCCTCTGGCTTAACTCAAACTCGTGCCCTCTGGCAATGCTCTTGTAGAAGTGTAGCCCTTTGGCTGAAATGAAGCCCACTGGCTTTGTTTAACTCGTGCCCTCTGGCAAAGTGTAGCCCACCGGCTGAATCTCATGCTCGTGCCCTCAGGCAAGCCCTCTGGCTGAACTTATATCTTCTGGCTAGTATTTAACTCATGCTGCCCAGTGCCTCGGCCACTGCCTTCACTCGAGTCAGCTATCTCATCAAGCTCAAATATTTCGCCTTTCAAAGGCTCACCGCTCCTGCCACCCACGAAGCTAGCCATCTCAAAATGGTGCGCTGATCCTGGCACCAAATTATGTCTTGACTTTCCAATCCCGCTACATGGTTGTTCTCCAACAACGGTGATTTCATCCATCACCCCGCTCTCTAGCAAGCATGTACACTCGGTGCCTCTGCGCACGGGAGTCAAGATCTCAAATTTTTGTCTTGAAAATTTTCCGAACGCACCCTCTGAGAAGTCAACAACCATGCGTCTGAAGATGCAAAACCACTGACAAGCACAAGTTGCAAATGCCACCACAAACGGTCGAAACATAGGCCCCTTGAAGCGAACCAGTGATAATGCCATAGCACATGCACGGCTGCCAACAAAAATCCGTCTCTAAGGCTCAATAGCTGAAGATCACATGCCCACAATCTGATACAAGCATTCCACAAGTCCAAACTGTAGTAGAGATCCCCCTGTAGCCAACAAAGTAACACAATCATGCCTACCCTGCTGGTTAGGAAGCAACCCGTCCCCAAATGTAGCATACTCTCGCCACAGTGTGCCCACAGTGTAGAAATGCTCACCAAGTCCACAAAGTGAGAGGGAAACGCCAAGTTAGCAAGGAAACACTAGATGCCACAATGCTGCTCAATTCGCACCCTCGAGAACGGTTGCTGCGTTCAAGGCATCGCTGAAGAATAGCACAATAACCACGGATACCCCAAGACATCACCAATCAGCTCCCACAGTTCAAACATGACCAGAAAACCAACGGCGGTCTTGTTTAGAGTCTAGGATGTCATACACGTCCCCCAGGATGAGTTTCATGCATAACTCCTTCAAACAGCGGCATCGGGGTCCACGGAAGAATGATATCACAAGATAGCTGCATGTCCGCTCTAGATCGAGCTCACCCCAAATGAGTGATCTAGCTCTGATACCAACTGTCACGGGCCGACTCCTTAAGAGGCGCAGCGGATCAATTTTTGCCCGTGTGGCGCTCAAACTCCACCAAGTTTAAGCCCGCCATAGCTTGTTGACAAATCGAATGTTGATGATCTCACCCGTATGAACATTAGGTCCCGATGCTTTGTCAAGCAAAACAACTTCACAAGGAAGCTTCGTCTTCACCCGGATGCCACTAGTAGGCCTGACGCCTCAAGTGCACCAAGCACGGCATAAGTCGCTTCATAGCGCCAAGCTCACCACAAGCAAGGTGCTCGCCCAACTTAGGTTTATGTCATCAAGGTGCCTAGCCACACAACAATGTGTTAGCGAAGGTCCTCAACTTAGCCGACAAGCCAACGCTGCATGTTGGGTCTTCAATAGCGTCTCGAAGTGTCATAGGGTCAAGCATGCCTCAATAGATGCATATTGGATGGCTACTTGGTCATGCGAGGCCCATAAGCCACCGAGGGTCAATCTCTTGCCCACGGCACAATCCTCGTGCCAACACGTGTGCTAGATTCCGCCTAAGGCCATTGCGCACCTTAGCGTTGCACCAACGTGTAGCATGAGTAAGACAACAACTCAATCCGTAGCTTGCTCGTAGCATAATGTAGTCCCTCAATGGACATTGCCAATATGTAGCTTGATGCCTTCATTCGATAGCCCACATATGCGGTGTTGCCTTCCGACCGCTTAGCTTAAGCCACGGGATCCCCTCGTGCAAGGTTGAACCCAAACCAAGTACTAGAGTTGGCACACGAGGCCTCTAGTGGTGCCTCGATAGCCCATTCGGTCCAAAACGAGTCCCAAAGATGCCATATTGCGTGGCATAATGGAAACTACGTAGTGAACCTCGCGCTCGGGAGACACGCGCAGTGCTTACATTATTGCACCGTCCACGGGGCTCCCAAACCCACATGGAGACTCTAGACACCCCTCTGGATGCCTAAAGCCCGCCCTTGAGTTGCCCCAAGGTTGCTCACTTCAAGCCCAGTTTGGGCGGGGAGGTTGGTAGGTAGCACACCATACCCCCTTATAGTAGCTTGTTAAGCCATTTTTCATCTGGCAGGAGGAAACAACATACATGCCCGAGGAGTCATTATGATTTTTCATTAATTCCACAAATTGAGAAAAACCATGAAACTTGGTCGGGAACACACTTCCCCTAATACCTCTTTACCATAAAAATTTCAGCCCGAAACTCCTTCGTTTGAGTGCCGAACAAGCGTCAAAAGCGTCAGCTGCTGCTTCTTGCTGCTTCTTTGTTTCTTATGCTAATATGGGCTGCGGCTTGGTCTTTTGTTGGCTATTGATGGCGTACATGCCTTGGGCTACTTGGGGCCAAAGTTAGGCCACGTTGGGGCACTTCCAATGGCCACTCTTGAGCACTCAAATGGCCACACCACCGCGAGCGAAACGTCACGGAGTTGGCCTTGCAAGGCAACCCGTGACACATATCCATCTGCGTTGAGCTTGAATTTTTCTACAATAGGATGAATCCATTGAGTTAGTATGGGGTTGTTTTGCCTAGTAGATAAGAGAAAACTAAAGGCATCTTGAATTTAAAAAACCTAACGAGTTATTTAGTTCATGCTCTCCCTTGGCTTAACCTCCACATTATCAAACACTTTCACGATGTTTTGAACTTAGAAGAGAAAAGAAAAGAAATGATTACTTAAGTAATAAGAGAAAAGAAAAGAAAAGAAAAGAAAAGATTGTGATTTCTCTCTTTTTTGTTTGGATAAGAAAAAAATAAAAGAAAAGAAATGATTGTGATTTCTCTCATTCTTGTTTGGTTAAATTTCATTAAGAGAAAAGAAAAAAAATTATTTTATGTTATATTACCAAAATAACCTTTTTATATTTTCAATCATTTTATTTCTTTTATTTTTATAGGAACAAAATTGGTATTATAAAAATATTGGTTTCTTTTCTCTCCCAATCTCTCCACTTTTGGGAAGATTGAAAATGAGCCTTATAAGATAAATGAATTTCTCTCCATTTCTTCTCATTTCTCTCTATTTAGGTTATTCAAACAAACAAGAGAAATACATATCACTCCGTTTCTTTTCTTTTCTTTCCAAACCACTCAATCCAAACATAGTGTTTGTGATTTGTTTTGCCACGAGATGACAATGAACCAAATATTCCAATGTAAGTTTTGAAAACACATGCCTTTATTTTTTGCATTTTGGCTAACACTGTGTTTGGAAACCTAGGAGAGAAAAGAAAAGAAATGATTACTTAAGTAATAAGAGAAAAGAAAAGAAAAGAAATGATTGTGATTTCTCTCATTTTTGTTTGGATAAGGAAGAAATAAAAGAAAAGAAATGATTTTGATTTATCTCATTCTTCCCTTATCCACTTATTATCTTTGAAAATTACCCATAGTTGTTTGGCATATGCACAATCTTTCACAAGGTGAGCCATATCCTCACTATACAGCCCACATCTTGGTCATAGATCCGCAGTTCTAAGCCCCCTATTCACTCTCATTTGGTTTGTTAACAGGCGGCCATGCATACAAAGCCCGAGAAATCCCTTTAATTTTTGAGGAATTTTGAACTTCAAGACCCATTTCCAGTTAGCGTGCTGCTCATCTGTGCCCATTGTGAGATCATATGCAGATTTAGCTGAGAATAGGCCATTACGCGATCCCGTCCAGCTCACTTTATCTGGGTATATAACAAAGTTAACTAGACGGATGTTCAAAATGTTCATTTTGTCTTGATGCGAGATCAACTCCTTAATGCTGCTAATATCCCATTTGCCTTCATTGTCAATTATGCTTTCTACCTTGTCTTGGTTATCGCAATGAGGTCCTGGATAAATTCAGATAATGGGTAGTCACCACACCATCTGTCTTTCAAATTGATACTTGTCTACCATCCCCAATTGTCCACTTGGTGCCTTTCCTTAGAATATGTTTAGTTTTGACAATGCTTTTCCAAAGATGTGAACCTCCTTTTTTGGACGGCCAATTGAACAAAGAATTGTTGCGAAGATATTTTCCTTTCATGACTTGTGTCCATAGGTTGTCCTTTTCATATAGCATATTCCACACCAGCTTGGTTATGAGAGCAAGATTTTGATTTTGAGCTTTCCTGATTCCCTAACCTCCTAACTCTTTGGGTTTGCACACTTGGTTCCAGTTAATAAGGTGGATTTTCTTTTTGGTGTCACAATATTCCCCCCACAGGAAATTTCTATTGGCTTTGTCAATTTCCTTACAGATGCTTCGAGGTAATTCAACAGTTTGCATCACATAGAATGGCATGGTAGAGGTTACAGATGGGATGCGTGTGGACCTTCCAGCCAAGGATAGTGTGTTAGCTTTCCAACCTGAAAGTCTCTTGTGCATTTTCTCAATAACGAGTTGAAATTGGGATTTGGACACCTAATTATGCAATATTGGAGTTCCAAGATATTTCCCCAGGTCTTGAGTGAGTGGAATATTGCAGCAATGGCTTAGATCACGAGCTTTGTCGATCGATATCGAGGCTGAAACAAACATTCGATTTCTGAAAATTTATTTTCTGACCAGAAATCTCACAAAACTCTTCCATAACTTCCATAATTACATTATAATTCTCCAGGTCCGCTTTGACCAATAGAAGGAAGTCATTAACAAAGAATAAATGGATATGGGTGGGCAAGTTTTAACCGTTTCAATACCCTTCCAGACGCCCTTTTCCACTTTGCAATTTATTATGTTAGATAATCGCTCCATGCACATAATAAAGATGTACGGGGATAGTGGATCTCCTTGTCTAATCCGTTTACCCATAGAAAAATCAGTTTTTCCCCATTCTAGAGAATTGAGATATTGACAGATGTAACACAACTCATGATCAGCTTAATCCATATGTCATCAAATTGGAAATCGATTAAGGTTTGGTGAACAAACTTCTAAAAAATTCTATTATAGCCTTTCTCAAGATCTAGCTTTAAAATCATACCACCCCATTTACTCTTCTTAAGTGTGAATAATCTCTTAGGTAATAATAATGTTTTCCGTGATAGATCTCCTAGGGATAAAGCTGCTTTGATTAGGGCTCATGATGCTATCAAGGAAGGGTCTGAGACAACTAGCTAACCAGGGATTTTGTCACTATCTTGTAGTGGACATTGCATAGGCTAATGGTCTTCGAGTAATTGATTAGGGTTAATTAATGGCTTTGTATAAGAGGCTCCGCCTAATGTGAGAGTTAGAATAAAGTTCTATTTAACTTGTTTGACAAATTATTATGTTGGTTTATTAAACTTAGCAATCTTTGCTTTTTTTATCTGAAGTGTATATAGTTTTGTGTAAGAGGCTCTTATGGGTACTATCTTTTCTTCACACATTGTCATTTCAGTCCCTAGATAGGTAATTTCTGCATTTGACTCTTTTATTCTTTGTGTCATTTTAGTCTCTTCAATTTTAATTGACTCTATTTTAATTAGGTAATGGTATGGTGTGTATTATATGCAACTTACGTTATTTATGAGGTAAAACTGTTAGATCTTAACTAAAATAATATCCCAAAGAATACTATAATAAATCATAACTAACATTATAATATGTGATAACCAAGAAATAAAAAAATTAAAAAATTGAAAGGAAAAAAAAAAAAAAAACCCAAACCCCCTAACTAGGGCTGCATGGTAGAATTTCCCATTTTAAATATGCTTTAAAATTTTATATGAATTTAATTCAATTAATTACCACATATACCCCCACCCCCTTGTTCCACCATTGTGGCCACCACCAACTCCCATTATCTGCATTGCAAAATCGAAAGTTCACAAACCCATCTATTATTGTTGCCCCAAATGATACAAAACAAAAATTAGAATTTCAAAAACCCCTTAGCCACCATTGGTATCCCACCTATTGCAAAATCAAAATAAAAAATATCAAAATTTAACTAACCTCCTACTACATCGCAAGAAACCCAACGAGAGAGTACACCGGGCAAAAGGGATTTCAATCCCCATTGCTAATATCGTCGTTCGAGGAGAGCAGCCGAGAAGCTGTTGCATCTCGAAATCTAGGAGAGTGGGAAAAGGAGGAAAATTGACAAGAGGTTGCTGAGGTAACATGTTTGGACCAATTCAATAAAAGGAAATTGAACTGTGTTAGTCTTCGAATAAATAGTCGTTAAATTACTTGAAAATAATGTTTATTTCATGTTTATTTTGTTATCAGATTAGATGTGTGAAAATAATTATTTTTAATGAATCCGACGTTTAATTAATAAATTATGAAGATGGATAAATTTTCAAAAGTTCATTTTATTCCATTTGATAGGACAATTTAAGTTAGGGTTTTATATTAAGACCTTGTTACAACATCTCTAGCAATGGCTAGAGAAAATAGTAAGTCAGAATTCACTCTTTTTTTTTAGTTAATTACTTTTGGGTAAACTATCAATAGGTTCATATTGAAAATAAGACTTAATAAACATGTTGTCAAAAATAATTTGTGACAATTTTTTACATATGTCGCTAAAAATTGACATTTAGTGACTTTTTTTGTTACAATTTTTATAAATTGTCGCTAAAATTTATAATTAGTGACTTTTTTTGTGACAATTTTTTCAAGCTAGTTAAAAGTTAAAAATTAGTGACTTTTTGTGACTATTTTTAAACTATTGCTACAAAATATAATTAGTGACTTTTTGTAACAAATTTTTAAATTGTTCTGAAAATTAATAATTAGTCACGTTTTTTAATAGTATTTGATGAAAAATATCATTAATTCTCACAAGACCTATTTGATAATAAGTCCACCTATTAGGACCTATAGGTAAGTCCCCATTGCTTTTTTAATACATATAATCCCACAACACTTTCTACTTCAACATCTATCAAGAAATCAGGAAATTTTGGCCTGTGATTGGGTCTATGATCTCCAACCCATTTGGCGTAAGGCAAACAAATGCGCAGATTTCTTTGCTAAGAATGCTCTTCATCAAATTTCCCAACATGAACATATTGTCTTCCCCCCGGGGAGTTGGCTAGGTTGATAGAGGAGGATACACGAGAGCTTGTTAGCTTTGGATTTGTTGATATTTAGTTTCAACTCCGGCTCCATTTGCACCCAAATATATATATATATATATATGTTTCTTTAAAAGGTAAGGTTATGGTACACACTATCAAAATAGTGTATACTATATGTAAATTACAACATTTGTGTCGGGAGTAAGAATTCAACCCAAGAGGCTTTTAGTCCAAATAGGCCTAAATGAGAGAAACGCGTAAAGCCTAAGACTAGATCTTGGACGGTTAGGGAAAGCACAGTGATGCCGATCATGATGATCGGCCAAGACAACACAACCTAGTCGACTATTCGAGAAATAACTACAACAACTGCAAGTTGCATGTTATTTGGCTATAAAAGAAGGACCCAATAATATTACAGGTACACACAACAAACCAATAAGAATACATACAATATTATCCTTTTATGTCTGATCTAGTTACTAACTTGACCATCAGAAGGTCTTCTCAACCAAATTAAATCAGGAGGATCTTTGGGTTTCTCTTGCAGGATCAGGCCCTCCATCTTTTTGTCTACCCGTGGAGACAAATTCATCCTCCACAGATTGGCACATACCAAAAGCCAATCATGTGCTCACCGAGCTTTACAAAAGGAAAAAAAAAAAAAATCCATATGATAAAAGGGGGTTGTGAGAAAGTCCTTTAGAGAGTTCCCACATACAATAAAAAGATTTGCAAATGTAAGAGCCGGACTTGCCGAAACATCAGGAAATACCATGCTCTTTTTTTATAATTCATCTAGTGATACTTTTCTACATTGTTCAAGTTATTGAAGGAGATTAATTTTATTATTTGTATGAATGAGGTTTGAATAGATGATTGATTGCCTACTCTGAACTATTTGCAATTTTAACTACCATTTCATCTAAAAAATTAACTTCATTAGTTAAATCCTTAACAAAGTGAATGTGATACATAACATCATATGTTGTGTATGTTGAGAGTCATCACTAACTCTCCTCACTCTCTAGAATCTTCTAGAAGTTTCCACAAGAATCTAGAATACTCCAGAAAGATCTAGAAGATTACGGAAAAACCTAGAAATCCGAGAAATCCGGAAGATTCTATAATATCCTAGAAGGTTCGGAACATTAAAGAAGTTTAGAAAACTAAAAGAAATCTAGAAAGTTTGAAGGTTCTAGAATATTTTAGAGAAGAATAGAAA
Source organism: Camellia lanceoleosa (assembly GCA_025200525.1). Taxonomy (NCBI): domain Eukaryota; kingdom Viridiplantae; phylum Streptophyta; class Magnoliopsida; order Ericales; family Theaceae; genus Camellia; species Camellia lanceoleosa. The sequence goes on along the minus strand of CM045762.1, from coordinate 165,013,355 downwards.
GCTCTAATATGTACTAGAGTAATGTAGATTGTTAGAGTGTAGGAAAAGTATAAATGTATTTTAGAAAGTTCTTTAACTAATATAAATATGAGATGAGTGTATGTACTAAGCAATTGGACGATTGAGTGAAAGAAGAGTGAGTGCAATTGGACAATTGAGTGAAAGAAGAGTGAGTCCAAAGTGAGTGGTTGAGCACTATCCAGTGTGAGGTGTCTCAAGGTGTTATGTAAAGAAGACACAAAGTATAAATGCTTGAATGTATGTGTGAGTGGATAAGTGAAGTATATTAGTGTGTAATTGTGTAAAAGTGTTTTGTATACTAGAGTGTTGTCAATAAAGGTTGTATTTTTGGGTCCACCAGTCCGTCAAACTCAACAATTTGGTATTAGAGCTTGGTCATTCGGGGACCGACACAAAGAGCGATTCAGATTGATATATGAGATTATTGAAGTCAACAAGCACAGTTGTTATGGCGGATTTCGAAAACTTTATTGATGGTATGGAGAAATTAAATTATTATAATTATGATTATTGGTGAATATGCATTATGGCATATCTTCAAAGAGGATCTATGGGAGATTGTTGGCGACAAAAGCTGTGTCACTGGAGAAGCAAATCAGAGGCCTTGCGAAAGTGGCATATTAAAATTTGAAAAAGTGATGTTAGTGTTAAGGACAACTTTTCAAAAGAGTTATTGGAGTATGTTGAGGCTACTACTTGTAGCTTGACTTTTGTGCTCCTTTAGGATATGACTAGCCCTCTGATTCGAGACTTAGTGATTACGAATCTAATTCCACAAGTGCAATGTAAAATAGATAAACACAAATTAATCCAAATCCGACAATTCTTTTGAAAAATCGATTTTGAATCAAAATGTCAAAAATGGACTGCTTTGTCAGATTATAGAGTCGCCACCTAAATGTTTTATTTTAGAAAATTTAGGAAACCGGAACTCGTGTCAAAGGCTACTTATCTGTCATCACCAAAGTGTCTCGGCTTGGGAACTTAGGTACGAGAGGAAGGTCATGAATTAACCACCCCACTCACTCGATTAAAGATCGGTCTCTACTAATCATGATATGATTCTTATTTACATTATATGTTCTTGTGCCGATTATTAGGCTATTGTTACTATGTGATGCACACACAAGTATAGACTAATTTGTAAAAATTGGAACACTTTCATTTCATGTTTGTTTGAAAATTGTTTGAATATGTATCACTTGAAAAAGTGATCTCATATGTACATTACTCAAATTATCCCAATTTTAGCGATTTTTCTTCTTTCACTGGCATTCAAAGATATATCACTTAAGCACTTAGCTAGCCTCAAGGTAATCATACATGACATGGCAACAATCATACTCATGCAATATGCTAAAGTAATAAAATGCTCATATAGTACTCCGAGATGAGCCAAAATAAGCAAAATAATTAAAAAAATATGCGTGCCCCTAATTAATGCAATATGACTAATGCAACACATGCAAGATCCAATTAATAGACTCGGCTACTAATATGGCATGTGAGTCAATTCAAAGCATATGATAAAGCACGTAACCAAACAAAGAATTTGAATTTGATATTTGATTAGAATGATGAGGCGAACCTCGATGCGTGCAAGACTAATGGATGCTTTATACATGGAATATGCTAAAATAAACATGATGTTCTAAGCTATCTATCATAAGCGGATAAATAAAATGGAGAAAAGGCGTGGGGTTGGAAGATATATACACATTATTACATATTTTCTCTCGCGCAAGAGGATTCAAATGAATGAATTTGCTAAGTTACTTAACTAATTATTACAACGCCGTATTTTAACTAACTATTCTGGCTAATTAAATAATTAAAACACAAAATTAAATCAACTAGCTGCTCTAACTAAATAATAGAAATTAGCCAACTAAACTAACTAATTAGTTACATTAAGGAACTAATTAACTACGTAATTAATTACAAGTTGTACAACATACTACTATTAGAAAAAACAAATTTAATGGGTCCCGATGAGCAAGAGAATGGATTATGCATGCGCATGAATTTCTCCCCTGAGAATGCTTTTGTTTTGCTGCCAAGAAGGTTCTGTTTTGCCTCAGCCTCTGCTCTGTTTTTTTTTTTTTTTAAAAAAAAAAAAAGGTACTGCCTGGTGGACAAAAGTGGCCGGCAGGCCAGAAATGGTGGCCGGCCGCCCACTAATAATGGCCTGCCAGCCACTAATGTTGTGTTTCTCTTGTTGCAACAGACAACAAACAGAGCACAAACAGAGCATCCTCAAAGGATGTTTGTCTACCTTACCCCTCCTTATCATCAAACAGCTAAAATAAGTGGTAGGCTTGATTCGTAAGCCATCAATCGACGCAAATTCATTGCATGATGACTTATGAACCAAGGGACAAAAGCTTAATAAATGACAATGGAAAACCCACAAACCTCCTCCCTATCATGGGATTTGATCAAGGGGAAGTGGTTGACCTTGGAAACTTGAACAAGTATGAAATGACTCAAGTCTCCATATGCTCAATTAACATCCGATTGAACACCAATTTATGTTATTATCTTGTTACCTCTTTTAAGCCATTGATTACCACTTGTAGTTACCTTTCTATCTATTAGTTATTTTAGTCCAAAATGAGCATTAAGTCCACTAAAAAAGAGAAGTGTCAAACCAAGTGTTGTTTTAGGCATGAGAGGAGATCATCTTTGGTAATGAACCCCAAAAGAGATTAAATCATTAAGCACAATGTCACCCCTCAAGCTCAAACAACACTCCTTTTGAAGCAACTCTCAAAATAAAGAGAAAAAGCCAAGAAATGAAGAAGATTGTAGAGATGCTTAGAGGTGATCACAAGTATGGAGAGCTTGAAATAAATGCTATCAACTCAAATAAGTTGGTGTCTGATGCCTACAAGCATGCAATATAAAGCATAAATGAAACAAATACATAAAAACAGTCCTAAATGAAGCTAAAACAGTGCTGGAATTGAAGTAAAAGAAACTAAAAGAGTAAGCTAAAATAACAGAGAATTTAAGCTAGTAAACAAGCACAAGGAGGGGAGGCTAACCCCTCTATTTTTGAGACTTCAAAACATGATTTTAGTCTCTGAAAAAACTCTGAGATTCAATGGTAAAAAGCTCAAAAAAAGTTGAGAAATGATGGGAAACAGAAGAGCAAAAGCTCAAGAGACAAGGCTCAAAGAAGGGTGATTAACCTCTCCTCCTTTGGTAGCTTTAAACCACAAGTTTCAGCCCATAAAAACAGTGCAAAAAGCTCAAAAATAGTAATAAAAGATAGGAAAGAAGTAGTGTAGAGATGTCCAAAATTATACCTCTTGAAGCAAGGTAACTATTTTGTTAACAAACCTACAAGTTCTCACTCTCAATGGCTAAAATTTGGACTCAATAATATCAGCAATGAGAGCTCCAATATTGGTTTAGAGAGTATTTGGGTAAGGTGTGTGTGTGTGTTGCAAGATAGAGATAGAGAGAGAATTTCAAGTTTTGGGGCTTTTGGAATTTTTTGTAACCTCAAAAACATGAGGGGAAGTCATCTTTATATAGAAACATAGGTTGATATCTCGGAAATATCCATATAAAGACAGCTGGGGTGGTGCATGTATCTATAGAGACAGCTGGCAAAAATATATGGTTTTTTACACATGTGGTGGCCAGACCACTAGTGGCCGGCCAGACAAAAATCTACTTCCAGGCCTGACTTCAAACGGGCATATCTCCTTTATCCGGACTTAGTTTCTGGTCATTCTTAAGTCTAAATTGAAACCCCTGAAGTCTACTTTCCAATGTTGGTGGCCTCACATCTAAATTCTAAGTGTGGAAATTGATATGCCTATTTTAGTGAAGGATGCTCATTTCTATCCTAACAAATTGATGCCCAAATTCTTCCCCAACTAGTTTTCTTCCCTTTCCTCCAATTTTCTTCAACTCTAAACCTATAAATAAGAGGTTTTAAAGATTTTTTTAAAGAGTTCACATCTCTTCCATTTATTTTCATTTTGTCCTTACTCGGTTTAGAAAAGATACAATATTTTAAACAAAATGCAAGCCTCAGAACATCATAGAAACATTTGGAAAAATATTTTGAAAAAAAGGGTTTTAAGGTCCAAAATAGTTTTGGTCCAAAATAGGGTGTGAGGTTAGGATTTAGAAGCTCTTCTTGCTGAAGAAATCGAACGTTTGTACAACATAACTTTCATTATCAAGTGATCAACTTTGAGGCGCCTAAGTTTTAAGAGGCGGTAAAAATGGAGTGTCTATAGTTGTCCCTCTTTGTGAGCTCGAGTCATGAAATGGCGTGAGTGAATGTTAAAAGCCGAAAACGACCCATTTTGACAAAATTGTAAGACTTGGGCAAACAAACAAAATGCAGATGCAATTGGTTGAACCCTGAGGGTTGCCTACGTATCCCTTTGCAAGGAATCAAACTAGCGTAGTTCTGGGGCGATGCAAATGATACACAATGTAACGAAACAATGCAAATGATGTACAATGTAACGAAATCATGCAAATGATATACAATGTAACAAAATCATCAAACCACAAGCAATGCAAAACACACGAATACCATAAAGGAATGGAGATGCAAATCAAACTACGTTTTATATAGAAAAGAAGTAGGCAAGGCCAAACGACGTCTAACATAAGCTAAGTGCCTACACTCTCATCTTGGCCTCGATTGCAACATGGATACTTACATATAATAGAACCATGTTTCAGCGTGAAAGGGATCTGGCACATGCGAGAACTATGTTTTTCAAAAAAGTACAAGTAATTGGGTGGTATGATATAAATGAGGAATGATCTGCTGGAAAAAGACAATGATCTTAAATACTGAATGCAACAAGACAAAGTACGATACAATAGATGCAATTAATGAAGTGAATAACGTGGATAAGGGAACAGGCCGAATCACATGTTACCTAGAAAAGGTATGGACACAAAACAAACCACGTCTAACATAAAAAAGGTGTTGACACCCTCAATACTGGCCTCAACGCAGCATGGGTACTTATACATGACAGGGCACATGCCAAACTAAGCTTAACATGGAAAGGATGCAGGCGATAAAACAGATAATGCAGTAAATGCATGCAATAACTGCTCTATGCAACGTAATAGAAATACAAGATAATAATGGATATGATGTAGCAACTAGGAAGTGGTGCCTTAGAAAGTACCTGGCAGCGGCAATTGGCGATGACTCACCTCATGCTGATGGGGATCTTCTGCTTCTTCTTTGTTTCAAGACTTCTTCTTTCAACTTGCACTTCCCAACTATGGGTGCTACTTTTCTCCATGGCTATGTTTGCAACTTTCCTTATTCTCCAACAGGGTGACAGACTAAGTTAGTACAATATCCAGAATTGAGGTGCATACAAACTACCTCAACCCATGGGGCTGCCATACAGATTTCAAGCTGAGAATACACCCCTGGGTATTTAATCCAGACTTTAGTCTCGAAATTTCCGAATCTTTGCGTTCTAGGCCTTGGCCATTCGAACACTAGTTTCCACCATCTCAGTTGATTTCTTAGGAACTCACTACAAATATAGTCAGGTGGCTATACCAAACTACTTGAAGTCGTTCGGGCATGACAAACACCAAAAGAATTGCACCTTTAGAGGATTTAAGGTCTTCTAGACCCAGTGAGTGCACAAGACAGTGCAAGTAAGGTGCACAAAACAGTGTAGGGTAGGATGAATGCACAAAACAGTGTAGTATAAGGCACAAAAATAGTGTGATGCAAGATGCACAAAACCGTGCGATACAAGGTGAATGCACAAAACAGTGCAATACAAGTGCACAAGGTCGCGATACAAGTAGAATGCACAAACCAGTGCAATACAAGTGCACAAGACAGTGCGATGCAAGTGAATGCACAAGACAATGCAGTGGAAGGTGCTACGTAGGTTAAATTCAAAAAACAGTGCGATGCAAGTTTGCACAAGACAGTACGATACTGGTGCACAAGACAATGCGATCACGGGGTGCACAAAATAGTGCGATACAAGGTGTACAGGATAGTGCGATACAAAATGCATAGGATAGATACAGGGTGCACAAAATAGTGCTATGCAGGTGCACAAAGTAGTACCATACAAGGGGCACAAAATAGTGCTATGCAGGTGCACAAAATAGTGCAATACAAGATAGTGCGATGTAAATGCATAAGACAATGCGATGCAAGATGCACAAGGTACTGCGATACAAATGCACAAGACAATGCGATGCAAGTTGAAAATGTATAAATACACAAAACAGTGCGATGCAAAGTGCACAAAATAGTGCGAGTGAGGGTGTAATATAAAATGAATGCACAAAACAGTGCTATATGGGTGCACAAAACAGTGCAATGCAAAATCAATGCACAAAACAGTACTATGTAAGATGCAATAAGTGTAACTGAAAAACTCTGCGGAAGGTAACTCAACGAAACTCTGTTAAGTATAGAACAAAGTCAAGAGTAAGAGTAACCAATCACGCAGTTCAAAACGACCAGAGTGTATGACACTACAAGAAATTGCACTTTTGGCGACTACTTTTGGCGACGGCGTCAATTTTTCATCGCCAAAAGTATATTTTTGGCGACACAGTGATCAATTTCGTTGGTAAAAGTATACCTTTACCGACGCAATTTGTTGTCGTCGCTAAAAAGGCATAAAATTATTTTAGCGCCAAATTTTTTGGTTGGCGCCAAAATTTCATAACTTTTACCTACGAGGCTTATGTTTTAGCAACACAATGAGCGTTGCTATTAGTGTGCTTACTTTTGGCGACGACAAGTTGGCGTGGGCAAAGAGTTAACCATTTAGCGACAATGAAACTATTCGTCGGTAAAAGTTTTGCTAGTAGAATGATGTGATTTAGTGATTTGTGTTTTTTATTATAATTTTTGAAAGAGTTTTAAATATTTTTGCTCCTGAACTGTAAAATTTAATTGATCATTGAATTAGATCACAGAATGAACCCATTGAGCCCAAACACACACTTAAGTTTAGATGTCTAATTTGAGATAATCTAAACTTTTTCAAAGAATATGGTTAGATTATCGATTTCAATATGTTTGTTTTTATTTTCAGAAACTAGTTTCAATTTTTTTTCCTAAAAAACTAAAAAAAAAAATTGGGTGAAAAAAAACTTATTATTTTTGTATATTTTTATCTTTTAGGTCATAAATACTTTTTAAAATTTTTAAAATATAATTTTGATTTTTATTGCTTTCAAATTATTTTTAATTTTTCAAAAAAAAAAAAATCTAAATTTTTTGAATTTTTTTAATCTTTTAGGTTATAAATACTTTTTAAAATTTTAAAAATATAATTTTAATTTTTATTGCTCTGAGATTATTTTAATTTTTTTAAAAAAAAACAAATCTAAAAATTATTTTGAATACTTTATTTTATTTTATTTTATTTATTTTTTGGGGTAATCTCTTGATTGGCGGTCTCCCTCTTAAAATTCCTCTCTTTTTTCCCTCATCAATTCTCCCCAAATCAATCTCTCAATGTATGTGTTTCTCTCTCTAAGCAGGGAGTGACCAGAAAATGGATTTGAAAGCATTGCCACAACCACAACACAAAAGAGACACCTTTGAAAGACACAGAGAGAGAGAGAGAGAGCCTTTGCATTTCGAAAATCAAATTCTATACACTCAAAATACACACACATACTCTCATTTCTCTCGATTTCGGTTGAGTTTTATCCAATTTCGCCAAGATCACAGTCCTAGGGTTGATTCATCCTCATTCTCTCTTTACTTCACGATCCTTCTATATCCTCTCACTTCAATGGCCTTCTTTTGATCTTCGTATGCTTAAATAGGTAAGTATACATACTTACTTACACACTCTTTCTCTGTATATATATTTGCATTTGTGTTTTCAAAGAGATTTATGTGAAGCGATGGGTTCAATCTGGGTATCTTTTGTTTCAATGCGTGGATCTTCATTTTGGGTGAATCTTATAATCGAGCTCTGGACACAACTACAAAAATGCTTAAAGATCACATTTTAAGAAATTAAAACATTACACTTTTAATAAAAGTGTGATTAAAAAAATCAAATTGATATTTTAATCACATTTAATTTAATTGAGTGTGAAAGTATTTATTTTTTATCACACCTTTCAATTAAATGTGGTTATATCATTTTTTTTTATCACACCTTCTAACCAACGTGTGATTATATGTATTTTTTTAATTTGTTAAACAAATGAGATAAAAAATACTTCTTCTTTTCTAAAAAAAAAAATTACTGCCCACCTCTACATTAAACAAATCATTTTTTTCTTTTGGAATTCCAAACTATCTCTTTTTTTTTGAATACCGAACCTATCTCTCACTTCTCTATCTCTCGCTCTCTCCAAACCCTAACCCTAGTCTTACATATATTCTTGGATTAGCGGCACTATCTCCTTTCTTGACGGTGGAAGTGATGGCGGCGGCAGTGGAGCAATTGGCTAGTGGCGGCGATGGCGATCGGCTAGCGGTGGCGATAAGCGAGGTATATTTTCTCTTCTCTTCTTATTCTTCATAGAAACACTTGCTATGCTTTTGATTATCGGATTGAGTTACTTATGGTCATTGAGTATAAATAATCCTACTTTACGATGTAAAGTTTCACGAAAATTGGTCTAAAGCATCGCACTTAATTAGCCAATTCGACAAGGGATTTGGCCATATGGATTGACATACAATTTATCCCCATAGAAATTAAGAGATTTACACTGCCGTAATAGAAATGCTCACAATAATCCGGTTCACCCACTAACTCATGGTTGATGAGTCTGCGTAATCAAAGTCTATGTTATTTGCATATTACTGAAATAGTGATCTAAGCAGAATTCGTGTTTAAATTAATTACATACGTAATAGTGAAGGTCCCCATTTTGAGCGAGGCATCATTGGCAACAAATATAGGATGGCGAGCACGAGGCGTGGGGCGAACAATCTGCTAGAGTTGGTGTTAATCATGGGGTCAAGTGGTGGTATTAGTTTGAAACTTGAGTTTATTATCCTCACTAGTTCAAAATTAAAGGAAATTTTGACATTGAAAATTTATAATCACAAAGAACTCTTAAAAGCCAGCAATTGTAAATAAAGATATTATATAGAGGAGGGGAATCACTGGAAAATAATAATGGTTGAACTAACTAAAGACTCTGCTTCCTAAGAGCAATCACTGCAAATCTGAATCATTTACATTAAATGGGAATCATTAAAATTTTAATAAAGGTTGAGCCGACCATAGGCCTTTGCTTCACGTGATTGTAATTTCATTAAATTTATTACTGCAAATTTTAAATAAGTTATAATAAGTGGAATTGTTGACATTACTAGAATCAACTTTTGCTATCAAAATCAAAGGGAATGCCACCCATGTAGAAAGGAGTCAAAGTTGCCACAAGATGAAGGTAAGAAGATTTCCCTATTTTATATTGATAGTTATTTACTTTGGGTGTGGTTATTTCTCTCTCTCTCTATGCTTTTGTCTCCCCTTTGGGTTCAATTCATCTTGTGGAGGACGGTTTCTCATTGTTTGAGCGCCTTAGTAGAGACATTTTATAATCTTCACGTTTTGAAATCTTTGCAATATCCATTCATATGGATCTCGTGATTAATGTCACCTTTACGTGAAGTGAATTCCTAATTATTGACTATGCATTTGATGAAAGGTAATTCTTTGAAAAGGCCAAAGAATAGTGCATCGAAGTTGATCTAGATTTGAGCACAATGTGAAACTGCCCTGTAATCACAATAGCATAATTTCTTGTGGGTTTGATGTGTTTTTGCTATATGGATTTCAAATAAGAGGAAGGTTGTCGATTATGTCTTCACTCTTTAGTATACCCATTAAAATCTTGGTGATTTGAATTTCAATTGATATGTGTTTGTTGGATATATTAATCTCATTTTTAAGTTTTAATCTAATTTCGGACCATAGATGCACCGGTTTGAGAGCGAAGAGCGAACCCAAAAATGTGGTGCAATCATATTGGGTGGAGGAGCAGGACTAAACTCTTTCCTTTTACAATTAAAGCTGCTACACCAATTTGAAGAAACTACTTACGGTTTAATCGGCTGTATATGACATTATTATGACTTTTTGGTTATGACAATTATGAAATCATATACATGTATGTGTGTGTGTTGAGTTAATTCATGATCATCAAGGTAGCATGTGTAAATATTAGAGATATAGCCTTTTAAAGCAGAAGAATCTTGGTGTGGCGGTACCATTGGTCCCCACTCCTTTAACTCTATGTTATGGTTTTTGCTTTATTAATTTGTTGAAGTTTTTGGAAATTGCGGTAGGATTACGCAAGGTTTATCTGTTTGATGTTGTCTTTGGGGTAACTTTTTGTTATTTGGTTTAATGTTGGGTAGAATATTTTCTGGTTGGGTTTAATATATTATCTCCTTTCATTTAGATGTTCTTGGTTGAAGCGGGAATGGAGCATGTTTTAATAGACCATTATGTGATTTATGTAATTTGTAAATTAAATATACTTGGAAGTTATTTATTTATTTATTTTTAATTTTGGATATCTAAGTTCACGTTGCAATATGTCGTGATAAATATGCACAAAAAGGAAAATTGTATTGGATTTTGATTACTTGTATAAGCTTTAAGTATTTATTTTGTGTGGCATTTGTGCATTGGTACAAATACTAAGCGACCATATCACGGAGGATTGATGGTTAAATATTTTAATAGTTTTGAAAGAATTTGTTTAGCAAGCAAGCGGGTTGTCTAGAGTTATTTTCTTGAAGATTATAATACATTTTTACTGTAGGTGCTCATCATGGACAAAGTATTTGTCAAAATCATGTCTTGCTCATGCAAGATGGCGAGATATCACTGAGGAAGGAGTTTCATATAAGACATAAGAAGGCCAGTGTTGATAAATTTTGAATTCCTTCTTCTCTATAGTTGCTTAGATGTTTCTGCCAAATTCATGCATGTTTTTTTTTTTTTTTTGGTGAATATTCATGCATGTTGTTGGCTTTGCGCATAAGTTCATATTTTCATCATGTCCATGCTCTTGGCGGGTTCCACATTTTCCCTTTTTTGTTGTGTTCTTGTCTATTTTAATACATGTTGTAGGCTGTTGCATGAGTTAATGCTTTAAAATACTTCATATTAAGAGCATGCGATGACCACTTTTCTATTTATTTTTTATATGTTCTAGTTTTTCTAATTTGTTGCAATGTGATTGATGTTATTTGGAGAAAATCTTTGGTGTCATTCTGAATATTTGTTCCTAAATGGTTTGAATGTTGAACATTTTGTCATCTGCGTTGCAATGTATTTGGTCGGTCTTGATTATGGCAATTAATCTGAATCTTACAAACCGGTCATAGGCGTTGAATTCTAGTCTTGAGGAATGCAGGCTGGTCTTATGTAATTAAGATCTTTATGCGGTTGTGAAAAACTTCATTACTATCTTCATATGAACTAGAGGGCATGTGCACGCAGCGATGCGTGTGCAATATTATATTTATATTAACATTTACAAAAAATAAACCATAATATCTACAAAGAACCCGAAGAAGAAGAAAATAAATAAATAATAAACAACCACTTTGTAAGACTAAAGAGAGAATGTGTATGTGAAACAATAAAAATAGTTTAAAAAATGCGAAATAAAAAAGTAGAAAGAGAGTATGTGTATGCAAATGACATGTTAATCACCATTATTATTTATTAAAATCATTACATTTTAATAATACAAACAACAAAAAGCGCCTAGTTTGGACAATTTGATCTCACATCTGAATTTGGGAAATTAATTTAGCTTTTGGTAAAATTCCTTTCTGTTTCTCCTTTATGATGGCTTGATGCGAAGTTAGCGGGCGTGCAAAGTTGACAAGTTTTGAATAATAGACAATGGCTTGTGGGATGTGAAAAACTAGCTACTGCGACATATTTTCCTCCTCTTGTTATTGGAATGTTGGTATTGTTTTGAGTAGTTGTCATTTCTATTTTTTTGCGGTGGTAGAAGATATATCTGTGAAGGCGACCATTGCCCACCATGGATGCCATATACTACATCGACCAACCAAAAGAAAAGTAAATAGTTTCTGTTTTTATTTTCTGCGCATATGGTATTGATTTTTGTACTTAATTTCATTAGGTCTATTGGATTTAGTTGGTAAACAATAGTTTGATGATTTAAACATTCCTTTGCTATATTGGTTACGAGAAAGAAATGCTCTGTTTTGATAGTTGTGTATAAATTCATCTTTCAACTAAATCTTGGTTACTTTGACTTATATAGATTTTTAAAAAGCTGAATTCATTTATGGATATGAATCGATTATCTTTGTGTTCTCCTGTGATTTTGGCAAATCGAGTTTTGGTATTTTGATCTCCCAATTTGGTGTTTTTACTACATTTTTGTAGCTATTTTAGATTTATTATTATTAGTATTTTTTATTAGTCAAATATTAGTATGTTAGTGACATTTTTGTAAATTTATTCTCCTTTGTTTTTATCATGGTTTTTGGATGGTAACACCCACCCACCATCTCTCTCTCATGCTTTTTTATTGACATGCGGTGTTATTATGTTTACATCGGACATTTACGGAAGAGCACCTCTATATAAAAAGTATATTGACAAATTTTTTTAAAATTTGATATTGTAATTTTCTTGATGTTTTTATTCACTCCCCCTTCCCTTTTTCATTACATTTCTAGGGCTTTTGTTTTTTAGTTCATACATTCCACGAGAATTGGTTAATTAGATCAAGAGAGATGGAGTGTGCTAGCTCATATAGGTGCCTTGAGAGGTTATAATTTATTTGTTTTCTTCAAGATTGTTCTTGATTCTGTGATTTTAGTGAATCAATTTGCATTTGTCAAGCTGTTTTTAGTATATTTTTGCCATTCTTCTCATTTTAAGTGGGAAATATGCGAGATGAACTTGGAGTACTTAGCCATCGATGTCGGAACATTATCTTTGATGCCTGAAATTTGTGTAAATTCTTGTGATCTGATTTCATTTTAGCTAGAACTCCTAATCTTTAGCTCTGTTGCTCCCAAATTTTTAGTATATTTTGCCATTCATCTCATCTCTGTTGCTCCCAAATTGTTTGCTTCTTGAGGATTTCTCTGCAAGAAAAACCAAGAACTTATGAAACTCAAGATTTTTGAACAATTTTATGTCCTTTGTTATTCTTAATATTGACAATTTAATCCATGCATTCCTCCCCAACCTCCTCAAATAAGCCCACCTCTTGCCCAAAAGGCAATTAGTATCATAATATGATCAAAAAATATTATTGTATATTATGCTTCTTCTCAATTGTTGTTTTAACAATCTGAGGTTTTATCCTTGATAATGAGAGGGCTTTAGAAGAACTTTTTGGGGATGAGCGAGTACTATAAAGGTGATGCGTGTTTGAGTGTGATGGCTACTCAGTTACTCTGATTTTTGCTTCATTACGAGTATGTAATTTATGACTCTTAATTATTAATGCTTTGTATTAAACAATTCTTAAACATGCATGATCTTGTGTTTTTAGGAGTTTCCTTTAATGCGCTATCGTGCGACCAAATCCCTTGATCCAACCACAATGACAACATTTCGTGATCTAATTCCCACAAAGCTAGGCTTTGGTGTTTGGAATCATCTTATGAAATATAAAGCTAACCTCCCTAACTTTCCCCAGACAGAAACATGTGAGCTGCTTATCTTGGATAGATCTATAGACCAGGTTCTTGGATGCATGTCTCAGTTAAGTGGTGCTTACTGTCTTGTCTACTTAGATTATAATTTATACTAAATATGCTTATTTTGCATTCCTAGATTGCTCCTGTGATACATGAATGGACATATGATGCCATTTGGCATGATTTATTAAATATGGAGGGAAATAAATATGTGCATGAGGTAAGTCTGTGCCAAATTTTATTCTCGTGTGAAATTGATGTTTAGTGTCCTTTGTCTCTGCATATCATAACCGAGCAAGTATACTTCTTAGGTCCCGAACAAAGCGGTAGTGCCTGAGAAAAAAAGTTCTTTTGGAGGATCATGATCCCATTTGGCTAGAGCTTGACATGCACATATAGCGGATGTATGTTTCATTTGGATAATTTTTTAGGTTTGAATGGTAATATCATGAGAGCTCTTTGATCATTAATAGAATTGATCGATGTTCAGCACATTAATGTATAAAAAGCATCATACGTGGTGTAAGGGTTCTCATTTTTACGCTTTTAACTATCATGCAGGCACTCAAGGCTCTTATTTTGGAAAGGATGGAGTAAATCGTGAAAGCACTCTGTTTGCTTAAATGCCAAACATCTATTGCATACCAATGACTATCTTAATTGATGATCTCACTCTCAGCACGTTGCAGATTGTATTCCAATGACTTGATCATTGTCAGTATAAGTATTGCTTAGTGTGCGTACATACGTGAATATATATCTGTTTTTTTTTTTTTTTTAAATTTTTATATCAATAGATTTACATAGCTCAATAATTGTTTTATGTCGGCAGGCGACATGGCTACTAGTTGCTTCTGGTATGCACGTGGGAAGTTTCCAAACAATATGGAATTAATGATGGGTCTTTTTAACTGTTACGTTTGTGAGTACTCATTTGTGAAGCAGCAACAGGTTGATGGTATCCTATAATCATCGGATAAGGGATTTGACCAGTAGATAGCCATGAGCTACCAAAGGCCTACTTATATCAAGTGAAATGTGCATTTGGAAATATATGATTCATTTGAAAATCTCTCTTTAGAAAACATGGTATCATTTTAGACTTTTTTGCTAAAAACACGTGTTTCACTATGGCGATTCTTGATTTCCCGGATGCTACTGTAGAACTTATTTATTTATCTCTTTTGATCATTTTGTAGGTTTATGGGGAATATGTGAGTGGTTACGTAAATGATGAGCAGATGAAGAATGTAGTTAAGTAATTCATGCCTGGGCGAGGGCTTGTGGTGGGATGTACCGGCGAATACCATGGCTTACGCTATTGAGGCAATTGGAATGTCTCTCCCTTATAGGTAGAGCAATGTTATTGCATTATTCACTTAGATTGCAGTTATTGCACATCTTTCTTGGCTAATTGTTTTCTTTACTCTCTTTGGTTCCAAAAGCTCTTCAACAAGCTGTTGAAGATCCATTGAAGTTGGATGAGTGTCGTCTAGTGGAAAATATATTCTAGATTTGATAAACCCATGTTGATAATTATCACTTAGGTAATCTAATCTCCGGACCTTGCTCAATTTGGTGTAAGTTTGATTCAAGGGAGAAGTGTTATTGGGCAAATTCGATTCTGAAGTTGTGATTGGAGAAGGGAAAGGTTAGTCATTCTTACATTCAAAGCCGGTCTTTGAATCTTTTATTCAAGTGGACTTGATTCGGCGGTACCTTTGTTAAATTGTTTGAATTCTCATCATTATGGGTGGTATCATTTTACGATTTTCGATTTCAATTCCAATTTCTATGATTTTCAATTCCAATTTTGATTTTACGATTTCAATTGCTTTCAATTGTAATGAAGGCGATTAAATGTTCTTTCATCTCTCTCTTCCAAAGTTTTAGGGTTTTTTTTAATGGATAATTGAGACTCAATTATCGAATAATCTAAAATTACAATGTTTATTTATACAAAATGCCTCTTTAGAATGATGCAATGAGACCCCATCTTGAAGGGTTTTAAAAGGTTAAAATTCACTCACATCATTCTATAGAATTTTTTTGTATAATTTTATTTTTGTTTATATAACATTTACTCTTGAGGTTTCTTTTATGTATATCGGTATATGTATGCTTGTGTGTTTTTGTCCTTTGCTTTCGGATGCTCTGTTTTGTTTTTAATAGTGAAGTTCTTCATCTTCTTTATTAAATTTGTGGTGAGTATATACATTTTATGTACTTGGTTAAGTATATACATTTATATATGTATTTATCTTTGTTTTGATTTCTGTTTTTGGGTTATTGGGTTTTATGTCATATACGTAATGGAGGTTTCAATTTAATGAAATTCAAAGATAAGTCACATTTGTTGAAACGAGTTGTTTCTTTAAATTTGATTAATTAATTACATTTTTGGAGCTTTGATCCATTTGTCTTTATCTCTTTCAATTATTTTTTACTAATTTTATCCATGTGAAAAAAAATTGATTAAGAAATCCATATTTGGCCTTCAAACAACTTTGCTCTATTTTTATTTTGTCTCTATGGTTTAAATTGATGTTCTTTGTGGTACATCTGTTCAAACCCCAAAGCAGAAGATTAATCCCAACTTCTAGATTACGGGTTCATTGGTGATATTTTCATGTTTTAGTGAAGATGTGCACAATGCGATGTTTTGATTATCTAAGCTTTACTTTTGTTCTTGGATTGTTTGCTTTTATTTACTTATAAACATCTGAAAAATGAATTAATAGAAGGCGAGTCAATCTGGGGTTTATATAATGGATTCTTCTTTGTTGTATTGTCATGTATATAGTGGACACACAAGTTGTGTACAAACTATTCTCTCTTTGTTTTGATTGGGTTTGTGTTCTTTGAAATGGTTTTCTTACCGTGTTTTCTCTATGATGTTTTCAATGTTTGTAATTAATGAATGATGGTAGAACCAAAATATTCCTCTCTTTGTTTTGATTGGGTTTGTGTTCTTTGAAATGGTTTTCTTACTGTGTTTTTCTCTATGATGTTTTCAATGGTTTTAATTAATGAATGATGGTAGAACCAAAATATTCCTTGATGGTCTTTTCATCAATCATGTGTAAAAGGCCAGCGATAAATTATGTGAAGTTCTTGTCTTATCGAATCATAGATTGAGAGTTGTGCCCATCTTAATCATCAATTGTGAATTGGATGCTTTCGAGCTCTTTTATAGTGTACGACTCAACCTTGATGGCTCCATATTTTGTAAGATGAAGGCCATAGTATTTTGTGTGAACTTTGTTGGTATGTTTTCTGTGATGGTGTGATCCATTTTGCAGGGCTTAAAGCTGTTGGTGAGAGTGTGATTTACCCTTTGCGCTATTTTGATAACAATTTGATCGGCTCAATCAATTTATACTAGACCATGGCAAAATATAACTATAAGATGGTGTGTGTCTTTTGTCCATTTGATTTCTTTTTAGTTTTTGTTCTTGCAATTCAGCTGATTAGAAATCAAAAGATGCCTTTTACATTAAAAGCAGTGTTTGTAGTGTGGGAATCTTAACAGAGAAGTTTCCCTGGCAATCATTTACCTTTCAAAGAAGGAAGAAGAATGTGTTGTGGGAATCATATTTGAATGCTTATCATTGAAGTTACCAAGTGTCTGTACCTTTCAATGCAAGCATTGATTCATTGCATTAGACAGAACAGTTACTGTTGGGGTTACTGTTGAATTCTCTTTTGTTCTTGATTATTAATGGGTTTTGAGTTGAAAGAATATAAGAAGGGCAATTTTTGGTGATTTGGGTATTGTGCGAGGTAATGCTTGAAAGCAGTTCACTCGACATCGGGTTGATCGGTCTATATGTGCCTGGTTTTGGAAACAAGCAATTTCACAAGGTGATTCCTTCAAGGTACCCACCTTTAATAGCGGTAGCAGCAATACTCAAATTGGTATGGTAATCTCTATCACAACTGTTCTTCTCACTCAATTTGGTATAAGTTTGGGTCAAGGATTGGAGGGTGTTTTGAGTGATTTTTATGAAAATTTGAAATTTGAAATTGATATAGGTTTGATTAAAGGTTTGGAGATGATCTAACTTATGATTTATTTTTGTTTGAAATATTTGATAATGAAGCTGATATAGGTTTGATTAAAGGTTTGGAGATGATCTAACTTATGATTTATTTTTGTTTGAAATATTTGATAATGAAGCTACTAGAATGCTGAACCCAGAAGAACTGTCAAATTAAATAATTTGTAATTAGTTACATATACTAGCCCTTGGAATATGGGTTTATTAAGTACCTCAGAGTTAAATTAGAGCAAACCAAATGTGGCCTATGTAGTAAAACTTTAAGTGATCCAATTCATGGGCCAATTTTTATGAACTTAAGTTGCGAGCGTTATATAGTTTCGTAATTTGTGCAAATGTAAAGAATTCCTCTTTTCTTAGCCAAGTGGAGAGAGAAGGGTGATAACAAGACAAATCTAGCCTAAAGGGAATCAATCAAAGAGGGTTGAAATAAAGCAAACAAAGTTTTCGTGAAAAATCACAGAGCATGAATTGAGAAACCATGGATAAACTCCAATCAATTACATTATCTCAAAATCGAGCACAATTTTTTTCTCTACGCACAAATTTTATTGCATTTTTAGGCATGGAGAAAACAATCAATTTACTTTTCAATTGTAAACCAAAGATTTCCTTTGCCAAATATAAGCGAAGACTTAACTTATCCATTGTCCCACATTCTTCTTTTCTTGCATAGAAAAAAGGAATGGGGAAGGTGGATCATTTTTGGACTCTGCACCATTTCTTATGTGAAGAAATTAATAACTTATTCTCCAAGAAACTTGAAGGCATTGGGTTCTTCTACTCAATAATGTGTGTTCCCATCGGCACAAATGAAGGGGATCTGAGAACTTCACTAAGCGTAATAGGGCGTATTCCTAATCCCTTTGAAGGCATGGTGGTGGCATTTTTTATATTTGATTTGTTTGGAATTGTAGAGTGTAGTCTATTAAATAGATTTTTATAATTGCATTTTAATCTTAAATTTAAATAGTGTTGCGATTACAATTATATTATAATCCTAATATTATTTACACCGTGCCTTGACGCGAGCATCTGCTAGTCTAAAACAAGGGAAGGCGTAATTTAAACCCATAATGTAGTTTTAAGTGTTTTGTGGTGCAATAGAATCTTGTTAAGATGTATTTCAAGTGTTGTATTGGTTTCTGAGATCAATGTATTGTATTGGTGATGCAAATGGGAAAATGATGCCTACTTATCTTGCCCGATTGCACAAGGGATTTCTGGTATGTGGTGTACTTGAATTGAGTGTTTTTATATAACTCACTCTCCTAGTGTAAACATGACAGCCAGGGAATTAGTTTGAATTTTTAATAAACTTCTGTTAACTTGGTGGCTTAAAAGTTACTAAGAATTGTATAGTTTTGAAATTTGTTTGAACAATTGATGGATGACAAACATGGTAAGCGATTTGAGCATTTTGTATAGTTTTGTTCTTTGGTTTTGTTTGATTTGTTTTAATGTTACGGTAAATGAGGTAAACTGCTGCGTCAATTCTGATTTGGTTATATGATTTTGTTTGGGTTGCTGAGTTGAAATGGTTTTCTGAATTGGTGATGATCTGTGTTGAATCAGTTTGCTGATTTGCTATACTAATCTGCTATACTTCTAGTCTTCTTTGTGATGTTCTTCTTTATTCTTTGAGATCTTTGTGGTGATCTTCTTTGTGATGGTGATTGTTAGGATGAGGTGTTGCGGTGTTGTTGGTTGTTTGCTGGTGTTGTTGATGTTTGGAAGGGTGTAGGACTTTTTGTCCAATCTGTAATAGACCAGGTTTTCATTAATGGGGGTTGTCATTAGGTGTAAGTTTGGGCAACTGCTGGTGTTTTGGATGGAAGGGTATGGAGGGGGTATTTTGTGTGATTTCATATCAATGTTATTAGTTTGTTATAGTAGTGCACGAGGATGCCTCTTGTAAGCTGTAAATCTTTTAAAAATTATAAATGAGTTTCAATTATTTTTGCCGCTGCAAATTTGTCGTTGTTAAAAAGTAAAGCTTTCTCGACAAATAACTTGTTGGTAAATATGTAGCCAAAAGTTTATTTTTGCCCACTCATATTGTATTGCTAAAAGTGTATTTTTTGCCAATGCCAATTTGTCGTTGCCAAAATTAAAGCTTTATCGACAACCAAATCGTTGGCAAACCGACGTAAATGTGTCGCTAAAAGTTACTTTTCCCCACTCATATTGTGTTGGTAGAAGTGTATTTTTGCCAATGCGGTTTATCGTTGCCAAAAGTAAAGCTTTAGCGACAAACAAATCGTCGACAAATGGCAACATTTACCGGCGTATATGTGTCGCCAAAAGTTTACTTTTGCCGGCGCATATGTTGTTGCTAAAAGTATATTTTTGCCCATGCAAATTTGTGTCATGAAAAGTGCCACACAATCATCATATTTGAATGACTTTTACCAGCATAAGGTAAATTGCCAGCGATGGATGGAGGCTTTTAGCAACGACTATGTTAGGTAAGCTAAATGTATTACTTTACCAGCATAATGATAATTGTGTCGGCAAAAACTTTTGCCAACACACTTTTGCCTACGGGTTGCCAACGTAGCCTTGTGTGTCGGCAAAACTCTTTGCCTACGCATTTTCCCTTTCAGCAACATAGTTTGTTGCGTTGCATCACAATTTCTTGTAGTGTGAGCATGCATGCACAATCCAAAGCACATGTATTAGCGAGAGGAAGATGGCAATCCCAAGAAAGTTTTGAAATGGTCGGAGACAACTTTCGAAAGCTAAATCATACCAGAATCATCATGGGAGTAAACCCACTCTAATCCAGGGAAAAGTGCTTGATAAATGGCTTTGGCAGACTGAGAAATTGGTTGGGTTCATACCTCTTGTTCAATTGATGACTTGATCAGATACACTGAAAATTGCCCCTAATGTCCAATCACTAGCCACCATTTGGGTTCATGCCCCTTGTTCAATGGATGGCCTAGTCAAATGTACTGAAAATTGCCCCTAATGTCTAGCCATTGGCCACTGTTTTCAACATTATGCAGGCACATGTAAGAGGGATCATCAGACCCTAGAATAGTTGCCAACCAATCAGACTCATGCTTCTCTTCTGCCCCAGCATTGCTCCAATCTCCTCCAAAGCAGTGACGAATTCCTCATATACACCGATTATGAATACGTTGCCCCTTGTATGGGCACTTTCAGTTTGTTTATAAATTCTACACATGGACTTGTTTTTGAGTTTAGAGTAAACATTTGTGTATGGAATTTTGACTACGCCGCTCTATTGAACTTTTGAGCAACAAACACGCTATGGTGACTCGATGAAGAGCGCTTTTGAGCGACAGACATGTTACAGTGACTCGATGAAGAGCGCAGACTAAGACAAACACCAGGTATAACACAACTGAATTCACAACTAACCTAAAAGTAGAAAAAAACTCAAGGTAACTGATCATTCATAGTGCCCCTAGTTTTACTTATGTTCCCTTTAGAACTTAGTTTCTTAAAACCCGAGTTTCGATTCCTTTTTGTTCAAGTTAGAGATTCTACTGATATGTTCAAGTATTGAAAATAACTCCACTTGTTGATTCAAGCTAGTTTTTTCTTACCCAACGCAAGCATGATATAGATAGTAGTCGGTGTAGCTCATGGATTGATATGAAGTTGACAACGTGAATTGGGCAAGATGATCGGGTCAAGATGAATGAGATAGATATGGTTAAGACCGAACTTCAGGGTGAAGTTGTCTACGTATCCCAAGAATGGGAATTAGGTCAATGTAGTTCATAGATGAGGTTTACTCTGGTATTGACACTCTTCTTTTGCGCTCTAACTTTTGCCGAAGTCGTCCCTTCATAGTTTTCAACCTTGCAAATTATATTTATTTGATTTCTTTTTTTTCGTATTATAACTTTTGCCTAGATTGCCCTTTTAGGTTTTCGACCTAGCGAGCCTCTCAAGGATAACATTACAACATTTGTGGTGAATTCTTGCCCTAACATTGGAACTGGCTTCACCTTGATTTACACTTGGTTCTCCATTCTTTTATACATGTCTTCTTCCTTTCTTTTGCTTCATTTTCAAAGTTGGTTCTTCTTGCAATGCGGTACCTTCTTGCATTGGCTTCTCCGAATTTAGACAAAAGTTAATTTCCTCACAGTTGATTGGAATTCATTCCAATAGATGCCCCTAGCTTGATGGTTGACTTCTTTTCCTTTTTCTTTTTTCTCTTTTCCTCGTCTTCTTCTTTTTTTTTTTCTTCTTTTTTCCTTTTCTTGTCCTTCTTTTTCTTCTTTTTTTCTTTATTTCTCTTTCTTTTTGGTTTCTTTTATCCCTTTCTCTTTGAAATAATGAAAATACCAAAGGAGAAATTCTATGATTTATGAGGTCTGCCCTTGTACTTGCAGGTCTGAAAGCCGCCTTGTGCTTACCAACATGATAGCCTAACAGCGAAGAGAATCCCCAAGACAATGTAGAATACCACGCACAATTCTGAACCTATCTTCGCAAGTTTTGCAAAAGAAACAGCTTAAAATTTTTGAAATCATGAATGACTTTGCGCCGATAAGTCAGAATTCACTCAAACCATTCGGGGGATCCTTCTCAATACTCGAGCTTATTAACATAATCTCATTCAAAAAACAATTTTGAAGTTTTCCCATTTAAAAAGTCTCACATGAATTACTCTAAGCACAATAAAATGATCAGAAACTTGACTCCCGCTTTCTTATTATTTAAAACAACAAAACAAAGACTTGAGCGTACACGGGAGCGATTGAACGACGCAAGAAAAGACAAAGAAAATAAAACTCACAACACAACTATTTGCAAGACACAACACAAAACAAAATAAGCATTTTTAAAAAAGGTTTTCCTTCTCCAAGTCCATTTGCAGACTTTCAAAAACAACTTCAAGTAGCCCATGGAAAGGTCCATACCTGCCTTGAATTCAACAATAACATCCACACCTAGTAGGATTGATTTTCGACTTTCAAATCGAATCTCACATAATGAATCTCACAATTACGTTGTCTCCATACATCTTCTTGACCGAAACAATTGCTTTTTCACACCATGCCCCTAGTTTAGAAGGTCCTTCCCAAGTGCTTTCGACAATTACCCTAGCTGAGATTGAGGTTCATCATTCCAACCACCAGTGTTGGCATCTGTAGAGAGCCTACTGTTGCATCAAGCTTGAACTCACCAAGGTTGAGTAAACTTTCTATCTTTTCAAAGATTTTGTTCCTTTTACTCAGATCGGAATTAAAAGATTTAGGAATGAACACAATGGGTTCGGGCTTATTGGCGGGTATGATGTGTTGGCTAAGGTAATGGTTGGTTAGTGACAAGCTATGTATGGGTTTTATGTTATGGAGTGGCAATCTATTGCTATAAGGGAGGGTTATTGACAGCTTTGGGATTTTCAAGTGGGGTGATGACCTTATTGTCAATTAGGTCTTGAATTTCGTGGTGAAGGCGAAAGCAACGATCAGTATGGTGACTGTACTGCTAATGGAATGTGCAATATTGGGTAGAGTCATGTTTAGGTGGGAAAGAATTAGGGAGAGGTCAAGAATTGAGTGGTTTGAGATACCATTTCTCCATCAATACCTTCAACGCATAGGTTACGCTTATATGGAGTTGGGCAAAGGTTCGTTTTTAAGAGTAAAGAGCACTAGGTTTAGAAATATTAGCAAAGGGATTGGCAGGTATTGGCCGAGTATTCATGGGGTTGGGATTGGAATCAAGATAGGTGTTTCTGGTAAAGCATCCCTTTTCACGGCTTGCCCTTTAATTCAAAATACTCTCAACTTGAGCGATAAAAGTGTCATCTACAGTCTTCGCAACAACTGCGAGCACTTACTGCTTGTTCAACCCTTTGACCTTTAGAGTCTCAATAACCCATCGAAGATGTGCATAGGGATCAATACTTTCCCGACCTTGTTCTTGCCACTCACTTTAGCTTAGCCAAGGGAATGAGTGGCTATATCGAAGCGAGGCCCATTTGTTGTTGATCTGTCATCACCCAGACTTGAGATAGATTCGGGTTGGCCCTTTTTAACTATAGCTCACCCTAAGATTGGGGAGCTTTTTGACAAGATCGAAACCCCAAATGTTAAATTTGCCACCGTTTCTTGAAGGTCTTTAATCATTCCCAACATTTCAGCAACAGTGGGTTCGGCCATTTGGTGCTCTTGGTGTACTTAAACTAGATTGGGTGCATCTATCATGTACAAGTCAGTACTTTCAACAATGAACACCTTTGGCATGGGCAGATGGGCTAGGGTGACATATATGCTAGGATTGAAGATAGGTGGCAATGTATGGATAAGGTTAAGGTGAGGAGAAGGTACTTGGTCATGGATGGGAAGTGGGTTGGTAGTAACATTGGGTTCTTGAGATGGGGCTATCGTCTGGTTGTCAATGAGATTCTAAACCTCATGATGAAAGCGGTAGCAACGATTGGTACCATATTGATGCGATGCATACGGTATTTGGTGGGGTTATGTCTAGCGAGTGGGTCAAGAAGTGGTTGGGGATCAAGGGGTTTGAGATATCCTTTTTTCATCAGGACTTTTAGTGCGCTAGTTAAGCTCATATAAAGGGGGTGAAAGTTCTTCCTTGAGCTCGGATTGGGCTAGCTGTTTGTGGGTTGGTATTGGCAAAAGGGTCGGTAGTTTTGGGAGTGGCGGCAATGGTATTGATTTCAGTGGGTTTAGGAATAGTGCTTTTGGAAAACACCCTCATTGTTGGTTTGCTTATTTTGGGAATAATCCCTCTATTAAATGCACTCTCAATTTGAACCCTAATTCATGCAAAGTTTTGAAAGTGAGCGATTGGATTGACTATTAACTTTTGTAACATATTAGACTCAAGATTTTGCACCATTATCCGCACTTGGTCCCTTTCAGACGGTTGATCTGCCATTTGTGCTGCCTTTGTTCTCTATCTTGTAACAAATTTCACAAAAAGTTTTTCAGGATTCTGGTGGATTGCTTCGAGCTCTTAGGTGGTCATTTCAATTTGGGTATTGTAAGAATATTGATTGACAAAAGCTTCAACCAAATCTTCCCAGTTTTGCTTTACTTTATCCTCCAACTTGGCGTACCAATGGCTGCTATACCCGACAGGGTTCTTCCATACAGAAAAAGTTTTTGAGGCTTAGTTAGACCCATCGGCTTCAGGACATCCAAGAAAAGATGGATATGTACCATAAGATCTCCAGACCCTTCGAAACGGTCAATGTGTGGCATTTTGAATATGTATAGGAGCCTTACGGCAGCCTCAGTGTACCCATCCTCAATGCTGGGAATGGAGTTAAGTTTTTTCGAATTACTTCTTAAGGTTAGTAATTTTTAACAAGGTCGGGTTGAGCTCATTAACATCAAGGGGATAAAGCCCCTAATTAGGCTGCATCAAGGGTCTAAAAACTCGACCTTAAGGTAACCCTTCTCAAAGATCTGGACCTTGCAAATCTTCAGTTGACAGAGGTAGATCAAAGCTCGACTGGGGGCCCAGGACTGGATGTTTAGTAGATACCCTAGATGGGCATTGCTTTTCAGTATTGGTCTCATCCTACATGGCAATTCCCTGGTTTAGGACGTTATCATCGCCATAACTATACGGGTGTGTCATCACGAGTTCTTGAGTTGGATGGGTGTAACCTAAGAGCCGACTAATAAGGATTTTGACCCGATTATACTTGATGTATGTGAACTAGATTAGTCTAGGCGGGCTTGGTGAATTAGGCTTTTTAGAGTAGGTCTTTTGGCATTGGCTAGATCTTTTCGAAGTTGGCCTTTGGGGATCAAATAAATGGGCCTTTGGTGAGTGGGGTACTACTCCTTCTTTGCTTCAGACAAACCTAGCATTAAAAACAAATGCCTTATCAGATCGGGATACCGGGTATGCTGGTCAAAACAAAACAAGATACAATTTTTTGTCCTAGTTTTGGTCTTGCTGAAAATTCATCTATATCAAACACAAACCCATAGATTTCGACCCGAATTCTGATTCTGATATGATCCTCAAGTGTTGAAAGGAATTACCTCAAAATTAAGACTCTCCCAAAATTGCATCACACATTTCCAAAGATTTCACATTTTGCACAAAAGTATTCAAAACACCCCTATGAGAGGTTAGGGTTTCTCTGTCCTAGTTTTTGGAGTGATCTAGGATTCACTATTTCAATCAGCGATTTCACGCAATCCTACATTTGGGTGAGCATCTGTCCTAGTTTGGAGCAGTCTCTATGGCTTTCTATATGCGGCTAGGTCAAATGGTAAGGATGCCTCAAAGGTTACCTAATATACCTTTCACACCTAACATCGAGAAGCAAGGAGGATCAAGCAGTGCGGTGGTAGTTTAGATCCAAGGGTTGTGTTCCCAACATGGCAAAGCCCACGATCGGTCGATCTTTTGGCAAGCTTTTGGCAAACCATTCAGGAATAGCAGATGGCAAACACAATGACTTAAGTGCACCAATGCAAATGCAATGCAAAGAACATATAAGTATAGATAAAATTTCACATCATGTAGTTCGAATCAAGTTCTCTATATTTCCCCATGAGTCACGAAACTATAGCTTGACTTTTCGTGCTCTATTCGGATACGACTAGCCCTACAATTCAGACTCCCGTGGTTCTGATTCTGGTTCCACAAGTGCAATGTGAAATAGATAAACACAAATGAGTCCTAATCCGGTAATTCTTTGGGAAAATCGATTTTGAATCAAAATGGCAAAAATGGACTACTCTGACAGATTACAAAGTCGCCACCTAAATGTTTTATTTTGAGAAATTTAGAAAACCCGGGACTAGTGCCAAAGGCCACTTATTCGTCATCACTAAAGTGTCTCAGCTTGGGAACTTAGGTACGAGAGGGAAAGGTCATGAATTGAGCACCCCACTTGCCCGATCAAAAGATTGGTCTCTACTAATCATGATGTGATTCTTATTTACATTATATGCTCTTGTTACGATTATTAGGCTATTGTTACTATGTGATGCGCATACAAGTATATACTAATTTGTAAAAATTAGAACACTTTAATTATATATTTTTTTGAAAATTGTTTGAATTTGTACCACTTGAAAAAGTGATCTCATATGTACATTACTCAAATTATCCTAATTTAAGCAATTTTCCTTCATTGAGGCATTCAAGCAGATGTATCCCTTAAGTACTTAACCTCATGGTAATCATGTGTGACATGGTAATAATCACACTCATGCAATATGCTAAAGCAATAAAATGCTCACCTAGTACTCCGAGGCGAGCCAAAATAAGCAAAATAATTAAAAAACATGTATGCCCCTAATTAATGTAACATGATTAGTGCAACATATGCAAGATGCAATTAATAGATTCGGCTACTAATATGGCATGCGAGTCAATTCAAGGCATATGATAAATCACGTAACCAAGAAAGGAATTTGAATTTGACATTTGATTAAAATGATGAGTCGAACGTCATGCATATAAGACTAATGGATGCTTTATACATGGAATATGCTAAAATAAACATGACGTTCTAAGTGGACAAATAAAAGGGAGAAAGACGTGGGGTCGGAAGACATACACGCATTATGACATATTTTTCCTCGTCCAGGAGGGTCCGAATGAATGAATTAGCTAAGCTACTTAACTAATTATTACAACGCTGCATTTTAACTAACTATTCTAACTAATTAAATAATTACAATACAAAATTAAATCAACTAGCTACTCTAATTAATTAATACAAATTGGCCAACTAAACTAGCTGATTAGTTACATTAAGGAACTAATTAACTACGTAATTAATTACAAGTTGTACAACATACTCCTATTAGAAAAAAAACAAATTTAACGGGTCCCAAGGAGCAAGAGAATGGATTATGCATGCGTATGAATTTCTCTCTTGAGAATGCCTCTGTTTTGCTGCCAAGAAGGTTCTGTTTTCCAGCCAGAAACTTGCACTGTTTTGCCTCAGCCTTTGCTCTGTTCTGTAAAAAAAACAAGGTACTACCTAGTGGACAAAAGTGGCTGTAGACACCCCATTTTTGACCGACCTTAAGACTCAGACGTCACCGATTGGCGCTTCGGTGATGTTGCATATTGTGCTTTCGTTGAAGTCTCGAGTCGCGGTATGCGCCTGCCTCCGGACTTAGAACCCTCTTACATGCCTTGCCTCGGTTTGCGAACCGGACTCGATTTTCTCTGTTTTTCTTTCTGAGGAAGGAGAGGTCCGTAGACTATCTCTCGGTGGCCGTGGGCTACATTTCGTGCCGTAGGCCATTTTGCCCATTCGAACCCGGTTCTCGGTTTTCAGAGCCGTCAGGCCGTGTGCCTCGGTTCGGGACCGTCTAACCATCTCTAATTCCTCCGGTTTTTGGCATGCATCTTATTTACTCCCTTTAGAGGGACACTGGGGTCTTAGATACCCACTTCGTGGCCAAACACCACTCCCGGTGCCCATGATCGATTTTGGTCCCGAAGCGTTTGGCCCCGAACCTTCATTTCGCATCGGTTTGGGTTCATTTTTGGTGGAGGCCTTATTTTCATGGTTAGGAAGCTTGTAGGAGGGTGGGATGCCAGCAATTGTTTTGACAACCAACTTTTTGTTTGGTCAAAAGTGGTTCAGCATGAATCCGGGAAGGAGAAAAGTCTGCGCGGCTTCACCGAAATGGGCATAACTCTTTGCACAAGAGGAATTAAAGTATGAGGCCACCATCGTTGGAAAGCTTACTCCCGGGGCTTCATTTTTCACTCAATAATCTCCTAAATTCAATTCCGGATGGAGGAGATATGGTTGATTGAAGTAAGGCATCACTCTGGTTGAACCGAAATCTGCGCGGCTTCAGGAAACTGGCATAACTTTTTCCACAAGAGGAATTTTTATGCAAGGTTTGCGCCATTGGAAAGATAACTTCCGGGGCTTCAATTTGGACACTTGAATGGCCACATTTGGACTTCCTTAGCACCCACTGGCCATGTTTCTTCCCGACAGCTCCTGAAAAGTAGCTGGCCGGCCAGAAAATCTAGCTGGCCGGCCACCCTTTTGTGAAATGACCTTTTTGCCCCTTTAAGCTGGCTGGCCATTTTCCTCTCCCTCAGTGTATTCCAGCTGGTTGCCAATTGGACCATCCTCCATACACGTGTATGGAGGATTAGAGAGGTCCCTTAGATATTTTTCATGCCTCTCCTCTATAAAGGAGAGGCTTGGCTTCTTGGCTCAAGGTTAGACATTTGTTAGACACATTTGAGAGAGAGCTATACCTTCCACCTCTCATTTCTCTCCATTTCCAAGCTCCAAAGTCATTTTTCTTCAAGTTTGGTGCCATTTCTTCATCACTATCAAGCATCCCCATCACCACTCCATTTCCAGCAGCAAGGAGAGGTTCTCAGAGGCTTAGAAGCAACATTCCTCAGGCAAAGAGGTAGAAAAGAAAAGGTCTACAAGGGTAAGTCTCCATTTCCCTCTTTTGTAGCATTTTCTTGCTTCATTTCTTAAGCCTATTTGCTCATTGTTTTAGGCTCCGACCCTAACTGAAAGGGTCACTCTTTTGAGCTTATCTTCATGTTTGTTTAAGGGCTCAATCCTGTTTGAGCCCTCCATTTGGCACTTTCTTCAATATCATCTTATATGCCATTTTTTTGCATGAAATTTCTATCCTATGAGTGATCTGTTTTCGAGCATAATGTAAACTATAAGAGGGCATACTTTGAGCCCCTATTCAACATTGAAGAAGGGCTCAACCCTGTTTGGGCCCCCTATCTTGCACTTACTTCATAATCTCTCCTATTTACCGTAAATTTGCATGATTTGTTTGGCCTATATGTAAATTGTTTTGGAGCATGTCATGAACTGTGAGTAAGCTTATTTTGTGTCCCTCTACAACATTTTAGAAGGGATCAATCCTGTTGGGGGCCTCCATGTTGTACCTACCATTATACCCCTCTTTGGCCCCCATTTTTGCATGCTTTTTTAGGCTTATCTAGCTTCTGTTTTGGGCCATCATCAGAACTTTAAGGGGTCATATTTTGACCTTCTTGGAATATCTCATTAAGGGTCTTTGGCTGTTTGGTGAATGCTTTGTATACCTCATGTTATAGCCTCTTGTTGGCCTTAATCTTGCATGGCATTATTAGCATATTTTCATCTTGATTTGGGGATGTCATCTCTGTAAATGCATATTTTTAGTCCCTCTTCAGTGTTGTAGAAGGGTATTTTTCCATTTGGACATTGCATATATCACTTACTTCAATACCCCTCTTGAGCCATTTTGCATCCTTGCTTAATCCTATGTGTGCTTGCTGTTTAGCCCTTTTTATGAATGAAAAATGCTTTTCTTGGGGCTGCCTTGCTATTGTATTTTCATTCCATGTCTATATTGTGCATGTTTGGTATAGCTATAGGCCATTTCGGGTGCCTAAATTCATGTTTCGGGGCCATTTCATGCATCGGGTGTACTTTCGCCTCATTACGGGGCTGTTTTCCCCCACATTTTAGTGCCAAAATTCATTTGCATGTTTGCATATCATTTCCATGCCATTTCATGCCTTAGGGCCATCGCCTCGGTTTGCGCGCCCGTGTGCACGCATTTCGAGACACTTCATTTTCATCTCACGGCCTCTTATGTGAGTGTGGCTGAGGTCCACTCATGTTAGTGTAAGCCCATATTTCATTGTTTATGCCATTTTAGTCTCATTGCATTGCGTATGCCATTTTCTCGATTTGCGTGCCCTCGTGCACGCATTTCGAGGCATCTCTTTTTTATCTGATGGCCTCTTATGTGGGTGTGGCTGAGGTCCACTCATGTTAGTGTAAGTCCATGTTGCATTGTATTTGTCATTTTAGTCCCATTGCATTGCGTATGCCACTTCCTTGGTTTGCGTGCCCGTGTGCACGCATTCCGAGACATCTCATTTTCATAGCATTGTATATGTTAGGATTGTATCTTAGTTGCATTTCATACATATCATGCATATTGCATTGTGTTCGGGGTAGGAGTTAGCAAGCACGGAAGCGGCGTTTATACTCGAAATGTGAGCGGGTCTCAATTCCCAAGTCACCGACACTCCGGATTACCCATGATGGAGTTAGGTTTTGTTGTAGAATTCATATGCATTCATCCTATATTGAGTTGTGCAATTCGGTTCCTCGGCCATCATGCATCGAGATCGTGATTGGTAACGAGGATCGAGGCATGCATATATTTGTGAAATACATTGCTATGCACCTTTCACGCTCTCTGTGCGGCAAAATGAAGAATCGACAACTTTTGAGTCAACGCATTTAGAGAAAGGTGCAAACAGAGGCTAATTGGGGCATCCCAGTGGATTTCCGCGCAAGGTAGCCCAACATATATCATTCATCAGAATCGAGGCAGCCCCTGGCTTGAATGCCAGTTTACAATTTTTCTTAGTTAATCTGTTAATTAATTAGGAATCTGTATATTTATTCGGACTGTATTATTCTTTTATTTGGAACTGTATTATTTATTCGGACCCTCTGTGCGATGGCAAAATTGTAATAAGTGTGGGTGAGTGTGATGTATGTCTTCCAACCCCACGTCTTTCTTCCCTTTTATTTACCTGCTTACGATGGTTAGATATAGGGCATATTTCAATTAGCATCTGATGTAATGACATGTTTGCATCATTCATCTGTTTTTGCATACCGGGCTCGGCGCATCATACAAAGCTGCATTTGTATTTCAATTCGAATTGAATCGTGTTAGTTGTAGCATTCCATATGTCATGTTTAGGATAGCGAGCTGCTATAGTTGCATCTTTGCATGTGTTGCATTAGGCATTTACGTATACTTAGATTCATGCGGATTTCTAATGAGTTTACTGTTTTGGCTTGAAGTACTCGGTAAGTTTTATGCTTTAGCATCCTTGCATCTTGATATGGTGGCGCCATGAATAGCATGCTTACCATGAGGCTAAAAGCTTATGTGATATAACTGCCTTTTTTTTTTTTTTTTTTGAACAAGATATGTGATATAACTGCCTTGAATGCCTGTGGGTGGAGGTTGAGTTACTTGAATTGGGACAATTCATCAAGTGCTTGTTTTAAGCCCACTAGATAGTGGCAAAATCATATTTTCTAAGCCCACCCGAGGGTGGCAAATCCACCTCTTAGCCTACCTGCGGGTAGCACCATCAAACCATTTTCAAACAAATAGACATGAAATGTCTCGTTCCAATTCAAGCGATTCAGTCTATACTTGTATGTTGTGCATCACATAGTAACCTAGGCTAATAGCAGGAATAAGAACTCATAATGTTTTCAAAATCGGATATCATGGTTAGTAGAGGCGGTCTTTGATGGCGAAGGTGAACTCAAGTGACCTTCAATCGTACCCAAGTTCGAGGCAACTTTGGTGATGACAAACCGCGTGGCCTTTGGCACGAGTCGAGGGTTTCTAAATTTCCCATTTTAAAATATTTAGGTGGCGACTCATATCTGTGAAGTAGTCCATGTTTGGCACTTCTTTCAAAAATCTGTTTTCAAAAGCGATTTGCGGTTGGACTCTTCGGTTCAAGATTGAGAACCGTGACATTTGAGTCCTTGGCTGTAGTGACCCAATATCGAACGAGCAGCGGAGGGACTCGCACTCCCTTCCCGGGATGCGTTCGGGGCGTCTGATGGCGATAGGCTAGAAATGGTGGCTAGCCCACTAATAGTGGCTTTGCACCCACTAATGTTGGGCTTCTCCTACTACGAGATAACAAAGCGAGCACAAATAGAGCATCCTCAAAGGATTTTTGTCCACCCTACCCCTCCTTATCATCAAACAACTCAAAGGTGGTAGGCGATTCTAAAGCCATCAATCGGCAAATTCATTGCATGATGACTTATGAACCAAGGGACAAAAAGATTAATAAATGACAATGGAAGACCCACAAACCTCCTCCCTATCATGGGACTTGATCAAGGGAAGTGGTTGACCTTGGAAACTTGAACAAGTATGAAATGACTCAAGTCTCCATGTGCTCAATTAATGTTAGATTGAACACCAATTTATGTTATTATCTTGTTACCTCTTTTAAGCCATTGATTACCACTTTTAGTCACCTTTCCATCTATTAGTTATTTTAGTCCAAAATGAGCATTAAGTCCACTAAAAAGGAAGTGTCAAACTAAGTGTTGTTTTAGGCATAAGAAGGAGATCATGCCATCGATAATGAACTCCCAAAAGGGATTAAACCATTAAGCACTATGTCATCCCTCAAGCTCAAACAACACTCCTTTTGAAGCAACTCTCAAAATAAAGAAAAAAGCCAAGAAATGAGGAAGATTCTTTGAGATGCTTAGAGGTGATCCCAAGTGTCGAAAGCTTAAAATAAATGCTATCAACTTTGTAGGCGTCCCGAATGCATCCGGGAAGAGTCTGAGTCCCCCGTTACGGTTCGATATTGGGTCACTACTGATTCGAAGGACTCAAATGTCACGGTTCTCAATCTTGAACGAAGAGTCCAAATCGCAAATCGTTACAGCAGATTTTTTGAAAGAAGTGCCAAACATGGTACGCCATGAATCTGAGTCGCCACCTAAATATTTTAAAATGGGAAATTTAGGAAACCACGACTCGGTGCCAAAGGCCACGTGTCCGTCATCACCAAAGTTGCCTCTGCTCGGGAACTTGGGTACGATTAGGAAGGTCGCCGTGAGCACCCCCGCTCGCCCGGTCAAAGACCGGCCTCTACTAACCATGATATCTAATTTTGAAAACATTGTGAGTTCTTATTCCGGTTATTAGCCTAGGTTACTATGTGATGCGCACAACATACAAGTATAGACCGAATCGCCTGAATTGGAACAAAACATTTCATGTTTGTTTGTTTGAAAATGGTTTGATGGTGCTACCCGCAGGTAGGCTAAGACATGGATTTGCCACCCTCAGGTGGGCTTAGAAAATATGATTTTGCCACTATCTAGTGGGCTTAAAACAAACATTTGATAAATTATCCCAATTCAGATAACTCAACCTCCACCCACAGGCATTCAAGGCAGTTATATCACATAAGAATTTAGCCTCATGGTAAGCATGCTATCATGGCAGTCACTCACGCATGCAAGGATGCTGAAGCATAAAACTCACCGAGTACTCCAAGCCAAAATAGAAGCTTGTTAGAAATCCATGCATGGACCTAAGCTTACTGAAATGTCTAATGCCACACATGCAAACATCCAAAATATTGCAGGCTCGGCTATTCTAAACATGGCATATGAAATGCTACAATTAACACGTATTCAATTTGGAATCGAAATACAAATGCAGTGTGTATGATCATGCAGGCAGTGCGTGCAAAATAGATGAATGATGCAAACATCTTTGTCATCTTGTATGCTAATTGAAATATGCCCTATATCTAACCATAAATGGCGGGTAAATAAAAGGGAAGAAAGACGTGGGGTTGGAAGACATACATCGCACTCACCCACACTTATTACAATTATGCCCTCGCGTAGAGGGTCCGAATAAAATAATACAGTCCGAAATAAAAGAATAGTACAGTCCGAAATAAACAGTCCGAAATATGCAGTCCGAATAATAAATATACAAATTCCTAATTAATTATCAAATTAAATAAGAGAGCTGTAGAATGGCATGCAAGCCAGGGACTGCCTTGACTCTGCTTCGGATAATGAAATGATGCATGTTGAGCTGCTTTGCGCAGAAATCCACTGGGATGCCCCAATTAGCCTCTGTTTGCGATGTTTCTCGAAATGCGTGCCAGACTCCGGAAAGTTGCTGATTCTTCATTTTCTTTAACAGAGGCGAGGAGAGGGCATAACAATGTATTTCACAAATATATGCATGCCTCGATCCTCGTGCCACCTATCCGCATATCGATGCATGATGGCCGAGAGTCGGATTGCACAACTCAATATAGGGTGAATGCGGATGAATGCTACAACAAAACCTAACTCCATCAT
This sequence comes from Camellia lanceoleosa, assembly GCA_025200525.1. Classification (NCBI taxonomy): domain Eukaryota; kingdom Viridiplantae; phylum Streptophyta; class Magnoliopsida; order Ericales; family Theaceae; genus Camellia; species Camellia lanceoleosa. The sequence continues at coordinate 164,978,695 of CM045762.1, read as the reverse complement.
GGGTAATCCGAATTAGCCGGTGACTTGGGAATTGAGACTCGTTCCGTCACTTGGAGTGCAGGCGCCTCGTTCCGTGCAGCTAACTCCTATCCGAACACGATGCAATATGCATGATGTGCATGAAATGACTAATATGCAATCTAACATACATAATGCTATGAAAATGAGATGTCTCGGAATGCGTGCACATGGGCACGCATAAGCGAAAGTGATCCTAAGACATAAAATGGCATACAATGCAAATGGACTTACACTAACACGAGGGGCCTCGGCCACACTCACATGAGAGCCGTCGGATAAAGTGAAATGCCTCGAAATCGTACACGGGCATAAAACTGAAGCGGGGCAATGGCATACACAATGCAATGATGCTAAAATGGCATACATAATGCAAAATGGACTTACACTAACATGAGTGAGCCTCAGCCACACTCACATAAGAAGTAGTGAGATGAAAAACAAAGTGCCTCGAAATCGTGCTGCAGACGCATAAACGGCGATGGCATGAAGGCATGAAATGGTGCGAAATATGATATATAATGAGCCTAAAATGAGATGTCTCGAAATCGTGCCCACAGACGCATAAACTGAAAAAATGGCATCTGAATGTAATAGGACTAAAATGAGATATGCGATGCAATATGGGCTTACACCAACATGAGAGGGCCTCGGCCACACTCATCTGAGGTAGGAGATGAAAAATGAGATGCCTCGAAATCGTGCACAGACGCATAAGCGAGGCAATGGCATACGATGCAATGAGACTAAAATGGCATCTGAGAATGCAAAATGGACTTACACTAACATGAGTGAGCCTCAACCACACTCACATAAGTAGTCGGATGAAAATGAAGTGCCTCGAAATCGTGCCTGGGCACATAAACCGAGGCAATGGCCCTAAGGCATGAAGTGGCATGCAAATGCAATGGCGGGCTTATACCAACATGAGAGGGCCTCGGCCACACTCACATAGGGCTGGAGGATGAAAAATGAAGTGCCTCGAAATCGTGCACTGCAGACGCATAAAGAGGCAATGGCCCTAAGGCATGAAATGGCATCTGAAATGAGGCGTGGCATATGGCATATGGAAAATACAAATTTCAGCAGCCAAAATGATGCAAAAATAGCCCCAATTATAGCAAAATTACACCGATGCGAAATGCTTTGAGTACCGAAATGACTTGACTATACCAAACATGCACAATATGGACATGAAGTGTAAAGACAGATGCTAGGAAGTCCCTAAACTAGCATTTTTCCAGTACAAAGCATGGCCAAACAACTATCACAAGTATGGCAAAAATAGCATGCAAAAATGGGGGAAAAGAGGGGAACAATAAAGCAGATGGTATCATAATGCTCAAACTGAAAAATACAGTTCTACAACATTGAAGAGGGACCAAAAATATTAACATTTACAGCTTATGACAACCCCCAAAACAGTATGTGGATATGCTCAACATAGCATGCAAAATATTAGCCAAAAGAGGGCTATAAAGAGAGGTATACCAAGCATTCACCAAAAATCCTAAGACCCCGAACAAAACATGAAGAGTGGGTCATTTTAAGACTATTTTCAGTTCTGATCATAGCCAAAAAAAAGAAGCTAGATAGGCCTAAAAAGCATGCAAAATGGTGGACCGAATAGGGATATAAAGACAAGCACAACATGGGGGCCCCAACAAAGTTGATCCCTTCTAAAATGTTGTAGAGGGACACAAAATAAGCTTACTCTCAGTTCATGACATGCTCCAAAACAGACTTCATGTAGACCAAACAAGTCATGCAAATTTACGGTAAATATGAGGGATTATGAAGCAATTGCATGATAGAGAGGCCAAACAGGGTTGATCCCTTCTTTAATGTTGGATAGGGGCTCAAAATATGCCCACTCACAGTTTATATTATGCTCGAAAACAGATCACTCATAGGCTAGAAAAAGCATTAAAAAACAAGGGTAAAACATGGATTCAAAGCAAGTGGCTTATGGAGCATGAAAACAAGGTTGAGCCCTTCTTCAATGTTGAAGAGGGGCTCAAAATAAGCACAATATCAGTTCATGAGATGCTCCAAATCAGATCACACATAGGCCAAATATTCAATGCAAAATAATGGCATATAAGAGGATATTGAAACAAGTGAAAGATGGAGGCTCAAACAGGGTTGAGCCCTTGAACAAACTTATGAAGAATAGCTCAAAAAATGCCCTTTCAGTTCTGGTCGGAGCCCAAAACAATGAGAAAATAGGCTTAAGAAATGAGGCAAGAAAGTGCTACAAAGAGGGACTTTGAGACTTACCCTTGTAGACAAGTCTTGGTTGCCTTTTGCTTGAAGAATGGGAGCCTATTAGCTGCTGGAAAGCTCCCCTAACTGCTGGAATGGAGTTGTGATGGTAGAGCTTGAAGATGGTGAAGAAATGGCACCAAAACTTGAGAGTTTGGGAGAGGTAGATAGAGATATGCTCCAAACAATTTCTCTAACCCTTCTACCATGTTGGGAGGCTCCTTATATGGACCAAAAGAGGAGGGCAAAGGTGGAGGGAAATGCACCCAAGCTTTCCCTCTCAAAATATCCAGGATCTGAGATCTTTTGGAAAAAGCAATTTGTATGTTGTATGGCACAATTTCAAGAACATGGCCGAGGCACCTTCTTTGGAGGTGGTCGTGGCTACCCCCATATGGCCAAGGGCAAAAATGGAAAGTGGGAGTTTCTGTCCGGCCACCAAAGGTTGGTGTCCTCCCAAGTGTGCATAACAAGGCCCTATGGTTGGAATCTGGCAACTCTGAAACAAGAGAGACAACATACCACCTATAGGAGAGGGTCAAAAATGAAAAGAGGAATTACTGTCCGGCCTCTATTTTTTAGGGTCCTCCCATGTGTGTACAACACAAATATGTGGTTTTGGCTCGAAGAAAATGGCCCTAGGGTGTTCAACATTAGCCCGGAAGTGAGAAAAACAGGCGCGGAGGGGGGGGCGCCGGAGGAGCATAACTGGTTGTTGAGACAATTGCTGTCCTCCCACCCTCCAGTGACCTTCCTTATGATAAAACAGAGGTACCTGCCAAAAATGAACAAAAACCGATGCAAAACGAATGCTCGGGGGCCGAAACACCATGATTTGGGGTCCGAAAATCGGCCGTTAACCGAAAGTGGTGTTTAGCCACGAAGTGAGTATCTAAGACCCAGTGTCCCTCGAAAGGATTAAATGAGATGTATGCGAAATCGGAGAAATCGGAGATGGTGGGTGGTCGAACCGAGGCACACGGCACGATGACTCAGCAGGAACCGAACTCGAAATGGGCAAAATGGCCTACGGCACGAAATGTAGCCCAGCCAGCGAGAGATGGTCTCTGGACCTCTCCCTCCCCTCGAGGAAGAAAGCAGAGAAAACAGTCTGGTTATGGCAAGAGACAAGGCCTGAAGAAAGTTCGAGTCAGGAGGCAGGCGCGCGGCCACGACTCTGAGATTTCTGAACGAGCACAGTATGCAACATCACCGAGCGCTCAATCGGTGACGTCTGAGTCTTAAGGTCGGTCAAAAATGGGGTGTCTACACAACCCAAATAGGTTGGCGTCTGATGCCTAAAACACCAAACCTATGAGGACCATTATACTACAAGCATGCAATATAAAGCATATATGAAACAAATACATTAAAACAGTCCTAAATGAAGCTAAAACAGTGCTGGAATTGAAGTAAAAGAAGCTAAAAGAGTAAGCTAAAATGATGGAGAATTTAAGCTAGTAAACAAGCACAAGAAGTGGAGGCTAACCTGTCCATTTTTGAGACATCAAAATATGATTTTGGTCTATGAAAAAACTCTAAGATTCAGTGGTAAAAAGCTCAAAAAAAGTTGAGAAATAATGGGAAACACAAGGGCAAAAGCTCAGGAGATAAGGCTCAAAGAAGGGTGATTAACCTCTCCTTTTTTTTTTGGGTAAGTAAAAATTTTTTTGGGTAAGTAACCTCTCCTCCTTTGGTAGCTTTAAACCACAAGTTTCAGCTCATAAAAACAGTGCAAAAACAGCTCAAAAATAGTAATAAATGATAGGAAAGAAGTAGTGTAGAGATGTCCAAATTATAACTCTTGAAGCAAGGTAACTCTTTTGTTAACAAACCCACAAATTCTCACTCTCAAGGGCTGAAATTTGGACTCAATAATCTCAGCAATGAGAGCTCCAATATTGGTTTAGAAAGTGTTTGGGTATGGTGTGTGTGTTGCAAGATAGAGATAGAGAGAGAATTTCAAGTTTTGGGGCTTTCGGAATTTTTTGTAACCTTAAAAACATGAGGGGAGGTCATCTATCTATAGAAACATAGGTTGATATCTCGAAAATATCCATATAGAGACAATTGGAGTGGTGCATGCATCTGTAGAGACAGCTGGCAAAAATATATGATTTTTTACACAAGTAGGCGGCAGCCACTCTTGTCTTGAGCGGAACAAAAATTTGCTTCTAAGTCCGACTTCAAACGAGCATATCTCCTTTATCTGGACTCGATTTTAGGTCATTCTTGAGTTTAAATTGAAGCCCGAGAAGTCTAATTTCCAATAGTGGTGGCCTCACATGTAAATATTGTAAAGAGATATGCCTATTTTAGTGAAGGCTGCTTATTTCTATCCTAATGGATTGATGCCCAACTTCTTTCCCAACTAGTTTTCTTCCATCTCCTCCAATTTTCTTCAACTCCAAACTTATAAATAAGAGGTTTTAAAGATTTTCAAAGAGTTCATCTCCCTTCCATTTATTTCCACTTTGTCCTTACTCGGTTTACGAAAAAATGCAATGTTTTAAGCGAAATCGAGCCTCGGAACATCATAGATACATTTGGAAAAATATTTTGAAAAAGAGGATTTTAAGGTCTAAAATAGTTTCGTCAAAATAGTTTGGTCCAAAATAGGGTGTAAGGTTGGGATTTAGAAGCTCTTCTTGCTAAAGAAATCAAGCGTTTATACCACATAACTTTCATCATCGGTGATCAATCTGAGGCGCCCAAGTCTTAAGGCGGTCAAAAATGAGTTGTCTACACTACTCCAAAAGCAGTCTGGGACACATTTAACATTATTTTTGAAGACAAATGATATCGACTTTAGTATCTAGAGAGCGAGCTTATGCGGTGACATAAAGGTCAATGAATATCTGCCAATATTTTCTCTAGGTAAAGACTCCTTGCAATGAAATTTCACAACTTGATCCTAAGTCAAACATTAGCAAGTTAAGAATGAGGCGCATTATTACTCGAGGTTTAAGGCCCCAGTATAGTGGGCTTATGGGCACTGTTAGAGGATGGTCCACTCAACCATCACTGGTCGAGCTTGAAAGTCTATTAGCGAATCAAAAAACTCTAGCAGCGAATCAAAAAACTCTAGGAAAGCAAATGGCTGGAGTCACACTAAAGAATGGAAGTGAAGAAGAGGCATTATTTAGTATTAAGAGAAGAGATGGACTGGAGTGGCAAGAATATGGAAAATCAAAGAAAGAAGAAGATGAACAATCACAAGATGATCAAAGTTATCAATGAGGGGGAGTTCGACATGATGAAAATGATCGAAGAGCTACTAGATTTGGATGACACAACATAAAGTGTTTCAAATGTGGCAAGATTTGCCACTATGCAAAAGATTGTCGGACAAAAAGAAGACCAATTGAAGGTAATATGGTAACATCTAATGGTTACCAAGATGAGAGTGAAGAAGAATGGGATTTCAAGCTTTATGTACAATGTTAGAACCGTGGAACCGGGTTACTTAGAAGAAGAGCGAATTTGAAGAAGAATGAGATTTTGAAGTATCTCATACAATTTCTTGGGCGATTCAAAGAGGAGATAGACTTGATGAAGGCATAGATGAAGCGATTGCAATGCAGGTTACTAAAGAAGTGGATGCACACTTTATCATAGATGAGTCGATTCTTATAATTGAGTCTTAGTCTTTAACATTTAAAGATCCAAAAGCTCACCTACGAGAGAAGTTGAGAACAAAGCGAGAAAAGAAAAAGTTAAAGAAGTGATAAAGCTACAGCAATCAATATCTGCAAGGCAATGTCAACACAATCCAAGGTATGTTGATACAACCTTTGCTAAAATGGATGATATAAATGAGTCAATAACATTTCAGGAAACAACAAAATTTAACAATTGGGGGAAGACAACAAAAGAAGATATTGATGCATTAACACATATTCAAACATGGCACTCACTATCTAAATTGAAGGATGAGAATCCTACAACTGGCGAAGGACGTGGTGTTCCATGGAAGAATAAATCACTTCAAAAGAAAAAAGTCAATATTAGAAGAGAAGGAGACAAAGTTTATTGTGGCAAAGGACTAGGGTGCAGATATACTCACAAAGAGTTTCTGAAACAACATGGCATGGTTACATAATCCAAAAATGAAAGTTAGTGTTGAGGGTAAGTGTTAAGAGTCATCACTAACTCTTCTCACTTTCTAGAATATTCTCTCTAGAATATTCTAGAAGTTTCCACATGAATCTAGAATACTCTGGAAAAATCTAGAAGATTCTGGAAAGACCTAGAGAAATCCGGAAGATTTTAGAATATCCTAGAAGATTCCAGAACATTAAAGAAGTTTGGAGAAAACTAGAGAAATCTAGAAAGTTTTGGAAGGTTCTAGAATATTTTAGAGAAGAATAGAAAGCTCTAATATGTACTAGAGTAATGTAGATTGTTCTAGAGTGTAGGAAAAGTATGAGTGTATTCTAGAAAGTTCTTTAACTAGTATAAATATGAGATGAGTGCATGCACTAAGCAATTGGATAATTGGACAATTGAGTGAAAGAAGAGTAAGTCCAAAGTGAGTGGTCAAGCACTATCTAGTGTGAGGTATCTCAAGGTCTTATGTAAGGAAGATATAAAGTGTGAGTGCTTGAATGTATGTGTGAGTGAATAAGTGAAGTGTGTTAGTGTGTGATTACGTAAAAGTGTTTTGTATACTAGAGTGTTATCAATAAAGGTTGTATTCTTGGGTCCACCAGTGTGTCAAACTCAACAGTGTGGCCATCAAGTGGTACAATAACATCTTGTAGCAGCAATTTTGGGCCATTTTATGAAGAATTGCCAATATCGACTGGGCCTAGCTGCGTCCATGCTACACAACTTTGGTGTGAACTAAAATCACAAAGTGCACATTTAATAAATTGAAATATATGTTCACCTCAAAGGTTGCATGAGGAATCATGCTTGGGGAAGTCAACAACAATGAGGTCGTGGGGGTGGCATCAACCACGACTTTTTCTCCATACCCAATTCTGCAACTAATAAATTGCATTTCGAATTAAGGGAATCACTTGTTGTCGTTACGTTGTAGTTAGACTTCGATCTTGTGGTATGCAGAACCAACACTTTTGATTTATTTCTTTGTTGCTACGTCACAAAAATTTTATCCTTATTTGTGGAATAGGTTAGAAAAGAAATTTGAATTTATGTAGATTGGAAACTTTTTGGGCGATGTAGCAGTGTTACATCCTGACAAACCCGTCCCTATAGGTTCGGCGACGTAACGGCGATAATCGTGGATTACCTCTGGCCTCAGCGAGAATAACAAATAATAAGGGGCTGCGGAAGCAAATACGAGAAAGTAAATAAGGTCCAATAATTTGTGATAGCGTACATGAGACAGAAAATTTAAAACTTATTTATGTACATAACATGCTAGTCAACATACACCAATATTTACATAAGTATGGCCCCAAAATCCGACTTTACGAGTCACAAAACAACAGACACGACTAGCATGAACAGGAGCGACCATTGCGTTAAGCTATGACGGAACCTCCTCGGGAGAAACAAATTTGGTGACAAAGGGTACTGGGGCCCTCAACTCTACACTGATCTTGTGTCGGCTCACCTACATATATATAGTAAAGTGAGTGAAAGCCCGATGAATAATAAGCGAGTAAAGGGGTTTCAATGAATGAGTTCATCTGATTTTAGAGATCGATTACATTGTATCAAAAATCATACTTGATCGGAAAACATAATTCAATTTCTATATCAAAGCCATAAGTCATCCGGATCGTATATAGGCGAAATCATAAGTCATGATTAAATTCGTGATACATCCATTAGCATGTGTGAGCGGCATAAAGCGTATGAGCGAAGCATAAAGCGTATGAGCGAACGACGCATAAAGCGTAGTTCCACAAGGAACCTCGGATCCGGAATTAGCGAGCGAGCCAAAGCCCCATGGCGGGCCTCAGTGCAATTATGATTACTGAGCGAGCAGACGAGCGCATAAAAGCGTGAGCGAGCAGCGCGCAAAAGCGTAGTTCCACAAGGAACCTCGTCTTAGGGTAATGGGCGTAGGTATCACACAATACTAAGGATGTCACGATACATGTGAATCGAACAATCATTCATTATGCGAACATATCTTCGAGAAAGAAAGCAGATCTCATTTTATTTCCGCAGAAAATAAGTACGATTGAACATATCTTTACAATGTTATTACTCACGGTGGGCATTGAAACCGATGGGTGAAGCCAAGGTTAAGCAGAATGCGACTACGACCTACATAACACACCACGGATACACACTTTGAGACATGCACTTCAATTGTACAAAACTCACACCCATGATTCTAAGTGTATATCTAACCCCCTACCCTTAGTATGGAGTCTTAATCATGGCCTAGGAATGTCTAGGATGGAATGTGGGTGCCAAAAATGCCTTAGAAAACATTTTACAAAGTTCTTGAAAGAGGGCCTCGCTCGGCAGGCTTCGCTTCGTTTCGGCGAGCTCCCAAAATCAAAGGGTTAAGCTCGATGCTGTCTCGGCGAGATCACCAAATCAAAGCCGCTTTCGGCGAGCCTTCCCGCCGCTTCAATGATGCGATGAAAGCGATCAAAAATCTTGGTTCTTTGAAATCTGGCGATGGTGGCGCTCGATGGTCGCTCGGCGAGATTACCAAAATCAAAGGGCTTCGCTCGGCGAGAATCGCCATTTCGGCGAGGAAGCAAAATCTGGAATTTCAGTTGTCTCCCAAGATTCGAACCAAGTATTCAACAATCTAAAACTCAACCTCTTGGGCCCAAAATACGG